>CM060931.1:138264427-139504279 GCA_030765085.1 Allium cepa | reverse complement strand
AACTTGTTTTAAGTAATAAAAAGTAATTATTAGTTAATTAATTAAATATTTAATGATTATTTAAGTAATTAATTAAGTTAAGGAAATTAGTACTTAATCATTATTTATCGAAGGAAATTATTATTAAATTATTATTTGAGAAAGGGTTTAAATATTTAATCAATTACTAATTATGTTAAGATTTAATTAAGGCTTAGTTAAGATTTAATTATTCTTAAATGAAGTTTAATATATTATTTAACTATTAATCAAGGATTTAAGTATAATTTAATTATAAATTGAAGTTTAAGTATTATTTAAGTATTAATTGATATTAAACTAATAGTTAATTACTTATTTAAGAGGATAGTTATTAATTAATTATTTTCTTAAAGTTAATTATTGTTTAATGGTTAATTAAATGCTCAATCATTATTAAGCAAAGGGTTTAATTGTTGTTTAATTATTGATGAAAGGTTTTGATTTTAAATCGCTTATTTCCGTAGGTTGATTTTTGTTTAAAACAAGCTATCTTTTAAGGAATGTTTTTATCCAGTGGATTTATTTTTTAATTACCTTTAAGTAACCCTAGTTTTATATGAAAACTCAATGACATCTATTTAGCAGAATAAAACACCGTTCTCCTAATTAATTTATATTGGACATCTATTCGGTAGAATAAATCACCATTCTGCCATAATTCACCAAGTAGATTATGTTGACATTTATTTAAGCAGAATAAAAACTCAGTTTTGCTATTATGATAATTTGGACATTTACCTATATGTTGATTGGTTGTTATTGGTTAATCTCATTTACATATCTGCTTATTATATAAATACCCATGTTATAACTTGGAAAGTTGAACTTAATTAAATGTGAACCATTATGGTCGCTAACCCTCTTTTCGAACACGTGAAGTCAAATATTAAAATTTTATCCTTTTTGAAAATGGTTTAAAGTTATTATCATTTTAAATATGATATGTAAAGGATAATTAAGCAACTATTTTATTTAAAATATTTTAAGTTAATCTTATACTTTGAAATGATGATTTAAAATCATTATTTTGTTAATGGGGTTTAAAGATAACTAAATGAAGAATGTTTAAATAATAACTTGTTTATTTAAAGGTGTTTTAAAAAAATTGGTTTTATTATTGACTAAAGTTTACTTAAGAAGTTTTATTTTAAATAAGTGAAGTTTAAAAAAGAAGTTTATAAATTGAAAGGAGATCTTGAAATTTGGGAAAGAGTTTTATAAATGATTTGAATATTTATAAAAGAGTTTTATAAGTGATTTGGATATTTATAAAAGAGTTTTATAAGTGATTTGGATATTTATAAAAGAGTATTACAGGTGATTTTAGATATCTATAAAGGGTTTTATAAATGGTTTTTGATATTTATAAAGAGTTTATAAATAAACATGTAGATTTATAAAGAGTTTTATAAATGGATTTGGAATTTTAGTAAAGGAAATTTTCATAAATGAAAGATATTTATTAAAAGGATCTGTTAAAGAAATGTATAAAAGAATTTGAGATGGGGTTTCCATTAACCGACTTTCTTAATTATGGTGGTGTGGACATTTGTTCCATGCTTAACATCAAAGTAATAGTGTTTAGGGTTATCCTTATCTCTAATCTAAACAACATTTGTTTTCTTCCTTTTAATATGATTTTGAAATGAGAAATCTTTTATAATGTTATATGAATATTCTTATGCCAGTGTAATAAGTATATGAATATTTTGATATATACTTTGAAAATAGATTTAATAAATGAAAGATTTATTTTAAGGCTTAGTGGTTGCTATGGGTAATTAAATCTCTGAATCGTCAATTGTTTGTGTATTTGGTAGTTAAATAACCAGCTATCAAATCTTGGCCAGTTTTAACTTAGGAAGTAATAAGAGCTTCATGTGTTCATACGGTTTGAGTTCCCTCAGGAGAACTCTTTGGGTGAAACATCTCTAGCTTTAAGAGATATATTAGCGATCCCTTTGCGACTATGGTATAGTCTGCTTAGTTTTGAAAGAACATGGAACGAGTCAACCGAAAATTATCGGTAGTTGGTTCGGAGAGATAGGATCGAATCTATTATCCAAAAACCACTTCGAACTAACATGTGCATTCGAATGGAAGACATTTTGATGATGATTAAAGACGATGCTCTTTAAAGTGCATGGGTTACTTTCTACCAATCATGAGGGTGATTCTGAGATGGATGTAGTAGAGGTAGTACATTTGGTTTCGTTTAGACCCATAACGAACAAGGATAGATGAATGTTGGCATTGCATTTCTACCCAAAGGGCAGCGTTAGCATTCCAAGATAGTCTACTAAGAGAGAAAGTAAATTGTTGCCTCAAGCCTCACACCCCGGTAATGGCTAAAACATGTTAGATGTGGCAGGGCTATGTGGGTCACTTCAATTAGGGTTTGTCATCACCTTTCTTGTAACGACCCAGGATTTTTAGAAATTAAAATATGAATATTTAATTAATTTTAAATATTAATAAGTGAATTTATAAGTCGAATAAATTTTTATTTGAATTTTTAGATTTAATTGGATAATTAAATCGATAATTTAATACGTGAAATTATGGAAATAATTGAAAATAGAGATAAATATGATTGAAAATGATTTGTAAAATTTTATTTTATCATATGGGAGTTAGAACAATATTTTAGAACTTTTAAAATCGAATTAAAAGTTAATTTGTGAAAATTGAATATTTTAGTATTTAATTATCGACTGTAAAATAGTCAATTTTTGAACAGTCTCAGAATTGAACGAAACCAGTTCCATTGGATCCATAATAGTTAGTTATTATCGGTTTTCAAATTTCGTGTCAATCGGAGCTATCGTTTGATCGTGGCAGCTCGAAACGCATCGAATTATTTTTAATTTTAATTTAGCGAGCTAAAATAGCCATTTTTCAAAAAGTCTCGGATTTCGACGAAACCAGTTTCATCGGATCCGTAATGTGATATTATTGTAAGGTTTCAAATTTCAAGTCAATTGGATTTACCGTTTGTCCTGTACAAATTAAAACGCCTAGAAATCGATTTAAATCGGTTTAATTTAAATTGAGCGTTTACAGCCATAACTCGCACAGATGTCCGAATTAGCTTCCGAAACCTGTTCCATTGTGTCCGGAACGCGGGATAAACCCTAGAAACGTCAGTTTCGGCGCCTAAATCGGAGTTCGGAATTTCCGGATGAATAGTGTCGAACGAAACTCTATAAATACACCACCACTCTTCATAATTTGATAAAAAAATAACTAAAACCCTAATTTTTTAACCCTAGCCGCCACTTATACAACCAAAGGCCAGAAATCATTCTCCTTTCTCCCTCAATCTCTCTCAATCCGTAAAGAATTACGCGAAGTGCTCAACTACAAAGTCGTAGAGCTCGACGAGAGCTTCGATTCTATACGGTGATGATCGGAAACGGAGCAACGTGGGAGGAGCTATGGGGGGCCGTTCATGGCCAGTCACGCACGCATTCCAAGGCTCTACAGGTGGCCGAGTGGGCTATGGTGGTGGGCGAAGGTAGAGGAGGTGTTGAGCTTCGCGATGGTGGTTGTATGATGAAGTATTGTCGAGTATTGATGTTGCAATGTTTAACCCTAATTCGTAGCTTTGGGTTTCATTGTTCGGCTTTGGACCTGTAGGGTGAACGTGAGGGAGAAGAAGGGTAGGGACGGCCCAGATTTGCTTGAGAAGGAATGGACGGTGGATGATGGATGTGGGTTTTATTTTTATTATTTATGTTATAAAATGTTATTAAAATCGTGTACAAACTTCAATAATTCATAACGTTTTCATACGAGGTCGAAAAAATGCGAAACCAGTTGCGTTGGAATCGTATGGACGAGCACTACACGATGGAGTTGGTTTGGAGTCGTTTGAAGTTAGTGAGAATTTTGGGTAAAATTAAACGTCCGTTTAATTTTATTCGAAATAAATCGATAAAACGGAATTAAAATCAAGGTGAGAACTTCTCACTCAATCGAATCAGTTTCGATTTTATTTTAAATAGTTAGATTTAAAATATTTGAATGCATGTTTGAATGTTGATTGATATCTATTGATTATTAAAATAGACATTATACGCCGTTAGTAAGCGGATGTTATTTATTAAAAACATATACCGCGAATATTTCATAAACAGTGAAATTGGTATTATATATAATATCAATATATATATATTGGCATATGTATATATTGCAGTTGATTGATTTCCCGTATTTTTAGCGGATGAGACCCTATTGCGCCGTTATTAAGCGGATAATATTTAATAAAAACATATACCGCGATAATTTCGTACTGGAGCGAAATTGGTATTGTGCTAATGTTTTTGGATGCAGGAAAACAGGTTGGAGGGATCCAACTGGATTCCTCAACAGTTTTTATTTGATTTCAGATATTTTGATATTTGATGGATTATCATATCGATATATGATATCGTTGTTTGTCGTGATTGACTATTTGGTATGTAGCATCATTGGACCAAATTTGGAATTTTAAAATGATTTCAAAAGTGATTTTTGAAAAGTATGCGTTTTATAAAATAATTTTGGAAGTGATCCATATTAAATAAATAAACGTTATAATTTTTAAAGTTATAAAAATTATGATTTTTGTGAAATATAGTTAAAAGCTGATTTTTGAGAAATATGAACTAATGATTTTATAAAATAGTTTAAACTGGATTTTTGAAGTTATTATTAAAAGTTTAAATATAGGATTTATAAAATTTGATTATTTTATAAATCAAAATGATGAAGTTTTTAAAGGAATTTAAAGACGTTTTAAAGAATAATATAAATTGATTTATATTAAGAGATTTATAAATGGATATTTATAAATTGAAATATAGACATTATAAAACGAGTTTTTATAAGTGTTTGAATGAAGTGAAAATGAATTTCATAAATGAATGAAATTTATAGAATTATAAACTATGAAGTTATAAATGGAATTTTATAAACAGTAGGTTTATAAAATTTGTAAAGTTATTAAAAGAATAGACTTGGGTAAATAATTGAATCTTATAAGTTATAAGATTTATAATTATGAAATTCTAAGGAACGATTTTTGTAAAATAATCGTTTTATAAGTATTTAACTTATAATATGAACTTTTAGTTATAATTGAGTTATAAACTGGAATAGATTAATAAAGGAAATTTATAAAAAGGAAGTTTTATAAATAAATAGAAATGGAATTTATAAACGTTGTTTTATAAATTCGCAAACGACTTATTTTGATAAGTTAATTGTTATAACTTAGAAATAGAGTTATATTCACGTTTTAGACAGTGAATAATCCTTTGAAATAAAATGCATAGAATTGATGAAATTTGTTAACAAGATATATTCACGTTTTTGAATAGTGAATAATATGTTAAAGAAATGTTTAGAATGTGAATGTTTTAAATAGAATTAAAACGATCTAACGATGTTTAAAATGTGTTGAGATTCGAAACCATAGATTTCAACATTTATTGTCGAAATAAACGTTTTCGAGAAATAAAAGGAAATGGTGGACTATAACACTGTTGTTATAGTAAATGATTTCCGAAAGGAAATGTTTTGTATAGTATTGGGATTTATATATCTATTTTAATTTCGAATCCCTATACTAGTGATTTTGGGTTGTCGTAACGATGTTTTACGTAACATTCGTTTTAGCCCAAATAAATATGTCTAAGAGCATGATTTCCTTAAAGAATGAAATATATACTTAATCTCGATTTAAGTATATTGAATATTTTCTAAGTGTTGAAAATAAATAAAAATTGTGAATTACTTATAAATAAGTAAGTATGGAAATGTTTTCCAATATAAAGTGAATATTAGAGAATTTATCTTTTTGAAGATAAATTGAAATGAATAATTGAAATCGTATATGCATGGATATTTTGAATATAAATTCACTAAGGAATTTATAAAAGAAAGTGGAATTTGATTTTAAAAAAAAATAAATGTTGATTTATTTTTGAAGTGTGAAATTATATATCTAGTGAAGATATTTTGGAAAATAAATAATTTGGAAAATTATTTGGAAACTGGTGATGTGTGCATATCCATTGATAGTTCAATAACCGACTATCAATATTTCCCTTTAAATGGGTAATTGATGTGATTTGTTTGAATGTGAATGCTACACTTATTTTTGAATAAGCGCTCACTATTCGGGTTAACCGGGAAAGGACCATGGGGTCGTATAACCCATTCCGAATATGTGATACGTCGTTGTGAATTGCATTGAAGATCGGTGTTGAAGACCCGGTATTTACGAGAGCGATAGGATAACCTGTCGATTTACTCTGCACCGAGTAGCTACGGTATAGAGTTCTCCATATGTGATGGTGAATCCGATCAGGATTGTGAATATCCGGATTGCAAGGACTTCTTTGTAAGTGCCTTCGGTTTTGTTCGATCCCGGAACAAACTTGTATGGATTGTATGTCTGACATTACAAGTTAAGATATAAAGCCGATTTCTTTCAAATATATTTCTGTTGGTGGCGAAGAATTTATTCTTTTAGCTTAACACCCTTCTCTGAGACGTACGAGCTCAGAGGTTATATAGTTGAAGTTATCAGCGATATATTCCCAATTTGGTAATGTGACATGCTGAGTGTTGCTGAAATGATCATTGTGTTGATTATTGTGATAGGATCGTTTATTTGATCGTCTATCTTAGTGATCATAGTGTTGATCATTTGTTGACCCAAAGCATGGCTTTTGTATAAAGTATGTTTTTGTGGACGTGACTTCGTCGAGCCTCACACCCCGGAAATGGTCAAAACAGGAAAGATGCGGCAAGGTTATGAGGGGTAGCACCCTTTAGGGTATGTACATTTCCTTCTGGATAGAGGTTGTATCATGGTATGGAGCCCAGATATTTAACCTATGTGGTTACTGCGAATTTATTACTTTGTGGTTGTTGGTTTTCGGGATCCCGTGAGAAAGGTCGTTTACGATCGGGGAATGGCGTGCTCGTGTCAGTAGTTACCCAGTTAGGGGTAACCCGGCCTTGTGTTGGCAGAGTTCCGGTTTGGTTCTCGGGGATGTCTTTCCAGAGGCATTCTCATGTGGCAATGGGAAGTTCCTTGGCCTGACCATTTGTTGGAAATCCAAAGAAACAATACGTGACTTGTACGGTTTTAGTTGTATAACCTGCTATGGAATGTGGCGGTAACCTGCTATTGAACATAGTTAGCTATAGTAGGCATAGTTCGAAATGTCTATGTCGGCTAAGATTTATATTCTACTTTCAAAATGAATTTTTTCCCTACACTATGCACTAGTAATAATATGAAATGTTATTTTAAATGCGTATCAAGCATCTTTGACTATCATAAGGAGAAATCTCCTCCGATTCTGCGTTTGCATGTGTGTGTGTGCGGGAGGCCTTATGGTAGTCTCATTTTTAAAAGCATTGCGAATTGAATTTAAAATATTCTTCTATTTTGATTTTAAAGTAAATAAACTGTTTTGAGTTCTCACACCAGTCACATGACTGACTCGGAGTTTATTGTTTTCCTTCCTAAACTCTGGGTGCCCACCAATTTCCACATGGGCAGTCAAGAGTTAAGGTTTATGAGGATATTCTGGATATTCTGGAGTTGCTGGAGGCAAGCTGGATGGCATGGCGTATTACTAGTTTATATAGTATTTCTTTTTCCGCTGCACTATTTGTTGTTGTTGTTGTTGTTGTACACTCTGATGATATGATATGATGATGTAATGAAATGTATAAAATGTAATAACTGATATAGTTCTTTGTTTAAAGATTATTCATTTATTATTATATGTTGTTCCGCTGCGAATTGTGAGATTCTGATGTTGTTCTGTTGCTTTCTGTTCCGTTCTATGTTCTATTTTCTCTTTTTCTTCTATTTTAAAATTTTCTATCTTTCTTCTCTTCTATTTTCAAATTCTCTATTTTCTCTGCTCTCTATTTTCTAATCTTCCATCTTTTTCTCTTCTTTTCCTTCCTTTTCTTTTCTTAAATTCTTTTTAAAACCCTCAGTGTTCGGTTTTCCGTCGTTCGATTTCTCGGCAGTCGATAAAGTGAGTATCGATGTTGAATTTTCGGAAGACGAAAAATCGTGTCCTGACATTTCTAGATTATCATATTATGGATTTGGTCGTACATGAGAGCTCTTTATAAAGATTTGGAACAACCTGGGTGATGACATATTCTTCACTATTCAATAAAGGGTAGGACAGTTCTGTGTTGTCAGAGGTCAAAAGGTTTTCATCCTAAGGTATTTTTATTTAAAGGTGTACCATTTTTGAAAGGCAGCCCCTTACCTCGCCATTTGTTGGAATCCATTCTCCATTAAGTGCCTTAGATTTTCGATTGTATACTTATTATTGTTGTGATGTACACACATCACAACAACTTGATTGTTGGTATTTTAAACCCATAGACATTATTATAATATCATTGGATTTTATATAAAAAATGATTTGGTTATCGTAAAGAAAAAACCCGTCCGTGTTTATATGCAGCAAGGTCTTGCGATAGAAGGGTTTTCAAATGTAGAAATCAATATGATTGATTTGGCTAAGCTTTCTTAAGCTGGTTTACCAGACTGATTCGTGCGTTATTTTCTTATAATGCTCAGGTTAGCCCAAGCAAATTTTTTAGATTTAGCTGGATGCTTTGGAGCTTTCAAGAGATGCCCGAGCATATTTTCCAGATTTTTCTGGATGCTTTGGAGCTTTAAGGAGACGAGCTGGATTCTTTAAGGCATATTCACATACCTTATATTCTTTCGTTGTTCTATTTGTTTTGTTCTTATCTGTATTTATTAGCAATTGTAAGGATATGATGTTATAACTGCCCAGACTGATAATAAGTTAGTATACTCTGATGCTGTGTATAATAAAGACACTTTCTTTTTGTGAAGATCTTACGTGTATTGTATATTTCTCACCACGATGTGAGATTCCGTTCTATCTTTTCTTTATTTAACCCCAAATAACCTATCTTTCAGATACTTAAATAACCTGCCCTTAGGTGTAAGTAAGGAGATCAATACAACGACTTTGTATTTTTTGGTTTTCAGTTCGAAATAGGCTTGAGTTGCAAATTTAATGGCTGTTGACTAGTGGACGCAGGGCTACTTCGTCTATTGTCATGACAATGCATCTTGGAACATTTTCACAATGGCTAAATTCATTTTTATGTAAATCTTACATTGAGAAGGCAATTCAAATAGCACTCAACCTACAATAGAATCGTAGTTACTTTACTTTCTCCAGGTCTTTGTATTACGATATTTTAACATACATTACCTTGTCAAGAAAAGAACCGGATTTTTATATATACACACATACATACAATTTACGAGTTTCATCATCTAACAATATCGATCCAAATTGAGGTTTTTCGTATCCTTGTCATCGAAAGACGATCTAAAGATTAACTAAACTAGTTTCTTTCGTGTCTTTGTCATTGCATATTATGTTAATATGAACTAGATCTCATCTTCAACTTGCCTTTCTTTTGTCTTATTTGTAGATTAACTACATTTTTGAAACATTTTCAAAAATGTAATTGCATCGATTCTACGGTTTTTTTCTTAGTAAATGTACTCAATCATTTGAAAGCAATATGTAAGCAAAGAACAAGTATGTGTTAAAATCAATCATTATGAAATTATCAATTGTGTATGGTTTGATGTTAGTGATAGAACTCAAATATAGAAACTAAATTTTATTACATAAAGGACGTTGAAGTCTAGAAATACAGATTCAATTCATCTGTTTTCAAAAGTCATGTGCTCCATATCTTATGCAATCACACATCCTCATTTCATCACATTAATTGAATTAATTAATTAGTCAACAATGAATGATGAAGACTGAGTGGGGACAAATGACACACAAATTTTAAGGACATTGCAATTGAGGAGGAAAGACGCCTTCTTTATTTACATACGTAGATTCATTTGAGTGGGAGAGTTTTTGAAATTATATTTTTAAAATGTCCAAATTTTGAAAAATCTAAAGAAGTGCACGAGTCCATTTGGTCACACACCTTGGGAAATTTATAAAAAAAACATATATACATACATATGTATGTGTGTGTATTTGTGTGCGCGCACGCCTCTGTGTGTGTGTGTATATAGGCAAGGATCGACTACACCTCATTTCTATTGCACCTCTATTCTTCTCTGATTTCAACCATGCTTTCCAATTTAATTATTTATATAAGTGATTGGGGGAGAGAATCCATAATTATTTAAATCGTAATGTGTGGTTGAAATCGAAGGAATAAAGGTGTAGCAGAAATGAGGTGCAGCCGATCGTAGCCCTATATATACATATATATAAAGTGTGTGTGTGTACACACACATACATATGCATATAGATATTGACATACACATTAATATTTTAAAATGTTTGAATTTTGGAAAATCTAGAGAAGTGTACTGGATCACTTTAGTCACACACCTTGATATACATATATATGTGTGTGCTCACGCTTGTGTTTATATGTGTGTGCGATGTATGTATGTATGTATTACATTGGGCTATATAGGGACCCAAAAAATTTCATTTAGTTTGAAGAAAGAAGCCATGCATTATCATCATACATACTCACACCGTCTATCTGACCAACGACTCAACCCATGTTAGATTAGTGTATACTTAGGCAGAAATATATTTGTAAAAGAAATAGTAATCTTTTAAACATATTTTTACATTGATGCATTAAAAATGAGATCTGAGATAATATTTTGACAATATCATTTTCTCATATCGATTAAAATTTCCCTCACTCACTACTGGTTTTCTCTTTTTCCTCGTTGGAAAACTTTTTTGATATAAATAGTGACTGGACAACCAATAGAGAGTAAAACATTCGTTCATTCTTCCATTTTTTTAGAATAACTTTTCGTTTAAATTAGATTTATTTTCCGAGCAAAATAGGCGATATCTGCGATCAATTTCCCTTAGTGCAAAGGAACATAGAATTGAAAAGGAAACATGATGTTTTATCATTATGGCAGCGTGATTGATAGTCTACATTGCACGATTCATGTGGAGTTGAGAAATGTCTTAAAAAAACACCCTTATCCAAACAGACCACACCTTGCTCCAAAGGATGACCTAGTTGATTGGATAAGTGGTGCGTGTTTCATATGATTCTTGTCATGTCTACTGTGATAGTTCTATGTTCAAAACATATACTGATGTCGAGGATAAGAAAGTATTGGCGGGAGACTTTCACACCACTATAGTTACGGTACTATAGATATGAAACTAAAGTTTACCTATGGAAAGACGGTGATTCTCATAGATGTGATGCATACTTCAAAACTGAGAAAGAACCAAATTTCTACATTTCTTCTTAACAACGCTAGTTTTACACAAACTATTAAGCCTGATATGGACATCATTACTTATAATAACATGTTAGTTGGAAAGGGTTATGCTACTGAAGACATGTTTAAATTGAACGTTGAAACTAATAATGTTTTCGCTTCTGCTTATATGTTGTGGTAATATATTATTTGGTTGAGTTATATTTTACCACGTTAATAAACACATTATTATGAACACGAGTAGCTTAGGTGTAATACCTAAATTGACACTAAACTCATTTGACAAATAAGATTTTTGTAGCCAAGCAAAGATAACTAAAACCCCACATAAATATGTTAATAGAGAATTTTAATCTTTCGATTTAAGTCACTCTAACATATGTAAACTTGATGGGGCTATTGACTAGAGATGGAAAATGCTATTTTGTTATTTATTGATGATTGTTCTGATTGTACGTATGTATACCTCATGAAAAAAGTGATGCACATGATATGTTTAAATTAATCTTAACTAAAATTGTGAACCAATTTAATTAGAAAATTAATAGATTTCATAATCGTAGAGAAACTTTAACACCCCATAAGATAAATGGTAATTAATTAAAAAATTAATAAATAATCATTAAAGCATATAGAGATAGTTCTGTGATGTGCATACATATAAACTGTAACACATCTTCTTTTACAATTGTACATATGTATAAACTGTAACACATCTTCTATTCATACTCTGCAATGACAAGGCGACTAGGTATCCAACGCAATAGCCTTAGTCGGTATATATGATTAATTATATTTTTATTATTCTGCCTTGAGTTTGTATAGATAGTTCTATGATATATTTATGTTTATTATAGATTACCAACACAATGATCCATACCTCACTAGACTTCGGTTTCTAATTTAAACGAAAATCGGGTCCACTAATGTGCGGGTTATTACAGGAACTATATGTAAATCATGGATGTATTGAATTTTTTAACTCACATAGTATAATAATTGTAAGAACTACACCTTATTCACTTGAATGAATGATAAAGTTAAAAAAATAGAACATTTACTAAATTTATTGTAGCTATTTTATTGAATTATGGCATTAGGTTACTTTGGCGGAGAAATTTTTTGTTATTTGATTGTCATTTATCAATTAGAGTTCCTAAACTCAAGTGCAAAATTTTACAATTTGTTATCTTAGAAAATCATTAACCTAACCTATCTTATATTAGAACTTGGGCTTTCTTGTCATATATTATATTCCTGATCCTAAAAGAATTCAACCAGCAAGTATAGCCCATGAATGTGTATTCGTTGGTAATACAATTAATAGTAAAACATATAGGTTATATGATTTGATTACTCACGTTAATAATGGAGCACATCTACAAATAATATTCTTTTGATTAGGAGTAATGAACACATTGTGGTTATAGAAACCTAACCTATAAGAAGTAAGAGAGCTAGAGTAACTAAAGATCATAGTCCAAATTTTTATCCTTATATCTTAGAGGAGGATCCGACTAACTTCAAGAATGTTTTACCACATTTGCCGACGTTTGAAAAAAAGAAATCAATGATGAAATTGGTATTCTTGAATCTACTAAACTTTGGCACTTAGTAGATTACTTTTTGGTTCTAAGACAATAGGTATTGAGTGGATTCTTAAAAAGAAATTAAAACCTAATGATACAGTTAATAAGTATGAAGTCAGTCTTGTAGCTAAAATGTTTTAAGTAAAGATAGAATGCTATTTTCTTTGATACATTTTAACCTATTACAAGAAAAACATCCATTAGTTTATTTTCTCATTTTGCAGTTCATGATTTAGTAATACATCAAATGGATAATAAAATTACATTTGAAATGCGAATTAGAAGAGGAAATATACATGAAACAACTAGAAGGTTTTGTCAACCCTATTCAAGAATACAAAGTTTGCAAATTGGATAAATCTTTATATGGTCTTTAATAGACAAATAAGCAATGACATGAAAATCTTGATAATCTAGTTGTTTCGCATTTTTTAGAGTGAATGAGAGTGAAAAATGCCTTTATTACACCTTTGAAAAATAAAATTTGCACTGTTGTATATTTATATGTGAACGATGTTTGCGTAAAAAATGGCCGCAAACACCCAAAGGCGTATGAGTTGGTTGATTTTATGTTGTTTTTAGTGATTTGGGTGATTTATGCAAATATATAAAAAGCAGGGACTAAACTGTAAAAGACACACAGATTTATAGTGGTTCGGCCAGAACGTGCCTACGTCCACTTTATATGTTATTCTCCTTTTTCCTTCAGATTACAAGTACAAAGCTTTGGTTACAAGTATCTAAAGTTGTTTGAGAGTTCCTTCCAGGCTTGAGCTCTCAAACTTGTCTGCCATTGTTGTACCCCTGCCCCTCTATTTATAGAGTGAGGCTGGGGGCAGGGGTCTTGGATGTTTATAGCTGCTGGTGGACCTGGGCTGATGCAATCTGGACTGGCAACCTTGGTTCGGCGTTCCTTGGTTCGGCCATGTGGAGAGGGTTGGATCGGTGTTGGTGGAGTGAGAGCTTGGTCTGGTGGTATGTTGTTCGGTGGAGCATGGAAGTGGAGCTTGGTTCGGTGGTAAGGAGAGGTGGTTGATTCGGCTATGTGGAGAAGGGAGATGGCTTGGCAATGCTATGGACCGGCGTTGGTGGAGTGGGTGCTTGGTCCGGTACCGAATGGGTTGAAGGTGTGTGCTTACCGGATGAGTTTAAATGAGATGGATGGTGGTGACTTCTAGTTGGTTCGGCAGGGAGGGGTATGCCGAATGAGCTCTAGAAGTTTGATATGCTGGATGAACCAAGGGAGTAGGGAATGCCGAATGAACATCTGTAGTGCCGAATGAGCTCTCGTATGGCTTCGGCCGAATGAACTTTGATATTTGATCCTTGCGTGAAA
This sequence comes from Allium cepa, assembly GCA_030765085.1. Taxonomy (NCBI): domain Eukaryota; kingdom Viridiplantae; phylum Streptophyta; class Magnoliopsida; order Asparagales; family Amaryllidaceae; genus Allium; species Allium cepa. The sequence goes on along the minus strand of CM060931.1, from coordinate 139,490,013 downwards.
CCCCTGACTTATGTACGCTTGCTTGCTTCTTCTTGTTCCGGTCGTGGTGGAAATGCATACAACATTGATATTCCGGTTTTGTCCAAAAAATGGGATAACAAACGATTTGGTTATATTTGGTCAAAATAATCTTGCTTTTAATGATGTGAAGTCTATATGTTAACTTGATATGAAAGATCTTGGGGAAGTGAGTGTAATCCTGGTATTAAGGATATATGGTCCAAAAAGGGAATTTCTTTGTATCAGTCCAACTATATTGAGAAATTCTTAAAGATATACAACTACTTTGACTATAAACCTACTTGTACCTAATGTGATAATAGTGTAAAATTATTTAACCACATCGGTAGAGTTGTAAGATAGTTTTATGAGACAAAAATCATTGGCGGCTTTAAGTATGTCACAGATTGTCATCCCCCTGATATAACATATGTTGTGGGACTACTATGCAGGTTTACTAGTTGACCAAGTATACAACATTTCCGTACTATTGAAAGGGTCATGAAATTATTGGATCAGATTCACTCGCAACGGAGTTAAAGGGTGAATTTTAAAATTTATTCCATTTAATAATTATACAAGATCTTTATCCTGTATTTGTGTAAATACTATCCGTTTATACTAAATCAAATTTATCATTTTAATGAACAAAAGTGATTTGTAATATTTTTACTTTAATTAATTTGATTAAAACATTTTTTCTTGGTGATTTTTAAACTAAATTTATATATAATAAAAAAATGTATCGATTTATTTTAATTTATATCTAATATGTTTTGACGCTCATTATTCATAATATGAACATCACAACTATATATACATATAACCTAAACTAGGGTTCATGGGAACAATAAACTACTTTGTCCTACGGTTAATAAGATGTTCTAACTGTGAAGAGGAAGCAAGAATTAAATCTTTTATTCGACCAAAAAATATATTTGAAAAAAATAATAATACATAAATATATAATTACATACATATTCATATTCAAAATTGTATATTTACATAAATATATAATACACATAATATATACATACATACATATGATATTTGATTTTGTAATTTAAATTTTCAATTCAAGTTGGACTTTTCAAATTTAAAGTATATCCTAAATATTTTTTCAAAATAAAGTATATCCTGAATTCTAGTTCTTAAGATGTTAAAATACAAAAAATAAAATAAAATTAGTGTTTGGTTTAAAAACGAATTTTGAGTTTTCGGTTTTCAATATGTATGTCAAATATGAGAAGAATGGAGGGACGACGGAGAGAATGGAAGAAAGACGGATGGAAGGACGATGGGGATAGAGAGACGACGAAAGAATGGACTGTTTCATGTGCATTTGTTATTTCTCAAAACACAAAAAATAAATAAAATTGTTTTTTATTTTGTATGTTAACTTCGTTTTCTAAATTGGTCGTTTTCAATAATATACATGCGTTACGTGCATTTTTGTATGGACGAAAACCCAAAACTAAAAACATCAAACAAACACCATCTGATTTTTTATTTTTATTCTATACCCTGATACAAAATATATTGAAATATAAAAAATAAAAAAAAATAAAAAAATCTTTTATCCTCTTCCGAAGAATGAAAATGGCATCCGCTCCTTTTCTTTCTTCAACAATTTATTAATCTGGAGCTTCTTTCCTTCGCGCTTCTCTCGTCCTTGCTTCTTTCGACTTCATCTCTTTTGCCTCTGTCAGTCCATGTCGTGCTCCTGCCTAGAATCCCTAAGGCTTCATCCTTTGACGTTCCTTCTTCGACCAGATTTGGTACAGTTTTCAACGGCGCATCCATACTGGCCTCTTCCGCTCGTTTATGGAACGTTCGTCTGCCCATGGGAACTCCGATGTCTTCGCTTTCTCATCCTGAATCTCGTTCTGTCTCTGAAGCTCCCTTGGCTAAATTTGTATCTGCGTTAGATATTTCAGAATCCAAGACTGTCTGTTCACCTATCTCTGGAATTGCAATCGGCCACCCTCTAGGTACGACGTCCCCTCTATTTCCTTTATTTCAGGCAATGGGTGCAGGTAATGGACTAATTTAAATAGGCTCGACATTAGTAATCAGATTTCTTGTCCTGAGTGCGATGTTGGTGATGTTTTGGCTGTTGGTATTGAGTGTGACATTGGTGTTGAAATGGCTGTTGGGTTAGATGATGTTCACTGTAATCCAGCAAGTAGTGATAATACTGAAAACTGCTGTAGGTTAGGAAACATGGACTGCTCGCATGATGTTTGTGGCATTGCCGAGCATAAGCATTTGTAGGTTTCGCTAGTGTTACCTAGTGTCTCTGTTGGTGTGCATGTGTTATAGGTCTAGTATACCAAAACAGATAGCACTCTACAATAAACTCGTTGCACAAGTTTATTAATTAGAATTCCACTACGCTCGATTCTGTATTAGATAAATGTAACAATAAGTTACGTTGTAAATAAATTACAACAACAACGTTATACTATTGTAAGAAATAGTATAACTTATAAACGAGAAAGATTACAGTGAATCTAACCAGTATATAAAGGAAATTCCGTCTGAGGCTTGTCGTAACAATTTCCTTAAGAATTTTATTTCAAAACTCTCCCAAGATACAACAGACGTAATATGCACGAGATTGTAATGAGTATGTCAACTCTGTGATATATATGGAATATAGAGCAACGGAGCAAAGAAGCAGAAGAAATTAGATTGGAATCGAATGAGAATGTGATCAGTATTCTCTTCTATTTATAATTTCGTCCGCAACCCTTCAAACAGCCGCGTCCGCTTGACGGGTCGCACCCGTTGCCTTTTGGTCGCTGCTGTTCGTTAACGGGTCGCACCCGCCCGTCCAACGGTACTGTTTCGTACCTGCTCGCACTGTTTCGCCCGCGCCTGTTCAGTCGGGTCGCACCCGCTTGCGCCGGCGTCCGCTTCAATCGGCTCGCTCGCACCTGTTTGCTTGCAACGGGTCGCACCCGTTACTGTTCGCGTCCGTTCATGAACAGTCGCATCTCCTCAGGCAAAAACTCCAGGCCCGGCCCAGCCCAGTTTCAGACAATGCCCAAAACCGTTAAACAATGGCCTGGTAAAAAGAATGGTCATTTCGTACCCGTACCCGAGCCCGACCCGGTCGGACGGCGGCGCGCGTGTGTGGTGGTGATGCTTGATCTCCCTCCTCACAACGAAGCATACATTTAGGAGCCCCAGGCCCCCAACCTCCACTTGAGAAAGGCATATATAAACTAATATACCTCTCAATAAATTGGCGATGTGGGACTTATGTTATTTTCCATTCACTTGACCTTTAGGAATTCTAACAGCATGCTCTGAACAATTGGTTATCATTGTTTAAGCCTTTGCCCAAAAACACAGGCACCTTCACTCCTATCACTTTGGAAACTGTTGTGTTTGATGGTGTGTGTGCTGCCAGCTGAAGTGATACAAGACAACATGAATTTTTAGTCTGATTTCTTGGTTGGATTCTTTTGGAATTCGTCCTTTCCTTATAAAGATGTTCATCATCAATGCAAAAACATCTGAAAATTGAAAGGTAGTCTTCAAGTTCAATTTTTCAACACCATGTTTTATTTCAAATTCGCTAAAAAGGAAAATAAGCTTAGAGCATTTGAGTACAGTCCAATAATCATTGGCGGGAAATCTTTTATTGTCACACCATGGAGTCTTAGCATGGACAAAGCTAGAGAGCAGGTCCTTTCTATTTCGGTTTGGGCCTCCTTTAGACATATCACATCTGTCCCGCAGCCCTTGATTGGTTTAAACTGGCTTGCTAGTCTCATAGATGACCTCAAGTGTTTTGATACTTGTACAGAGGCCCGTAAGATTTTATTGTATGCTAGAGCTTTGATTGAGATCTCCCCTACCAAGCCATTGCCGTCGAAACTGAAAGTTAGATTAGTAGAAGGTCATGATGTGGAAGTTGACATTCAGTATAAATAGAAACTCGATATTTTCAAAACTTGTCAGTCATTTGGTCATACATCAGACACTTGTACGGCCAGGTCCGTCTCTGCTTCTCAGCCTCTTCCTGACGAGATACCTCTTCCTAGGCCAGTTTTGAAATGGATTCTTAAGATTAGGAATTCGTCTCCATCTTCCTCTATTGCTGTTATATCTATTCCTGTGGCAAAAGCTCCCATTACTGTCGCTATTGTTGACTCTCCTCCAATGGATGTGGTCTTATATTGGGAGTCTGTCGAGCGTGCTTGGATTAATACTGATATTAAAATGAGGTTCGATTCGGCATTGAATAGTAATCATATGTTTGTAGGTGAAAGAAGGGAATCTTGGAGACTCTTATATCATGTAGAAGGGGAAGATCTCGCACTAACGACCGTTGGAAGTGAAGTCAGCTCAATTGTCAATTGTTTTTGGATGCAGCATGGGATAGGAAATTTCTTTATACCACACTCTCAAGGTCGTTTGATCCTAAACTAGCAACTCTCTTCTCTGCAGAAAAATTCTACATATTCATGGCCCTTGTACTGATGTTGATGTCAGTAATGATAAGGGGGACTAGCGATCCTTCATTTGGATAATAGTTTAGACCTATCTGTCTAACTCATGTACTATTCTTTTGTAGTTGTTGTATAAGCAGATCCGAAGCCTGTTATGATCACCTGTTCTTTAAATGAGTTGAGTAATATAAGTGGACAACACACTTAAAACGACTGCTAGCCTTGTTATATACATATACATATATCTTTGTTTTATATTTTATTTTATGATTTCTACACATAAATTAAACACACACACACTGCATGTATTAATAAAAGAATGTTTTTTAAATGAAAACGTTTCAAAAAATTTATCATTAATTTTTATTTATTTATTTTATTTATTTATTTATTTATTTATTTTTAAACCAAAAGATATATTATTTGTCGTAATGGTCCTAATTCTGACTAACATTATTTAGGACATTTAATTAGATAAATGAAATGAAATAATGTAGATGGTTAAGGGATTGAGATTTATTAATCAATAAAGAGGGTCGTGCCTTAATGAACGTATAAACAAAAGAGAATTAAAAAGAAGTAGGAGGAATACGGTAAGGGCAAAATAGGAATAGTCTTCATTCCTATATTCTAAACCCTTCTTGCCTTCATTTCTTATTCATTCAATATTCATAAACAAAATCAAAATGCTTATAAGCTCGGCCCACCACCATTAAGAGTAATCAACAGAAGATAAGCTAGAAATCAAGTAGAAAGCTTGAAGAAATTAAGCAGAGAGCAAATCTCAACATTCTTAACATCAAACTAAGGTGAATATTTGATTTACATCTCACTTTTGTTGATAATTTCGGTTTCAAGGTTTAACCCGAATTAATTTTGCAAAGAATATGCCATGTTATGTTGTTTGAATATATATATATATATATATATATGTGTGTGTGTTTGTTGGTTATTTATGGTGTTTATGGTAAGTTTTAGATTGGAAAACCTATTAATCAACATCCAAATGACTTGCGTTTTTGATATATGGTCAAAAACATTATTTTAGAAGTGAGTTTCAAGTTTCATAATTTTTTAAGCAATTGTGGATTTATTATGAATTTTCTATGAAAAAAAATAACTAATATTGGGTTTAAATTAATCGCGGCAATTATATACTGATTTTGGTTCTGAAATTTAAATATGTTAGAAAACATATTAGAAGTGAATTATGGTAATTTTTGAGGAATTTTCCTTTGTATTTTACTATAATTATAAAATTATTTAAGCTAAGGGACTTAAATGTTTTATATGCTTTATCAAAGAGAAAGGGCTTTTTTGTTAAACGTTTTTAATTAATAATTCTGAGTTTGATAGCATTTTTAGAAAAAGATTTTTATAAACAAAGAGCAACCAATTATGTTTTGACAAATAAGGCAAGTTAGGTGACAAGAAATTACTTTTAAAAGCTAAATATCAGTTTTACTTGGTATTACTACATTGCCACTTCCATATATTAGCTTTCGACGCCATACCTCCACTAAACATTTGAAACCAAAGCTCATGGTACTAAGTAATTGATACGTAGTGCATTGGAGAAAGGCGGAAGGTACAGTTTCGAAACCTTTCTTACGAAGGGACAGAAGCTATTTTTATTAACATTGAACTATTTCTGTTTATAAATGATGTTATGGAAGGGGTTGTGGCCAACTATGTTAGCTTTCGGCTTAATCAATTTGCCTTTATTTTAGAAAAGAGTTTTCAAAAGAGTTGCCGCCTTTTTTCTTTAAAAGAAGCTTTCGAAAGGATAACCGCTTTAAACCTATTCGAAATCCATGTTGTCGCATTCTTACCATTCAAACAAGTTAAGGCCGCTTTTCTATATAGCCTTAAAACAATGGTTTCGAAAGGGTGCTTTCACCTTCTTACTTTGAAATCGCCTTCTTAATGCTTTCGAAAGGGTCTTGTAGCTGTTTTTAAAATGGTTTCGAAGGCAATTGGTTCGAAGGCAATGGTTTTAAAAGGGTGGGTTTCGAAACTATCCTCTTTCTTTTACTTGGGTTAAATACTTTCGAAAGTAATGATTTCGCCCTTGTACTTTATGGCCCTTAGTTATATAAAAGGTTAAACCCAATGGTTCGAAAGGAATAATTATTAAAGGTTTCGAAGCAATGTTTCCACGATCCTTTACTTGAACCCAATGCTTTCGAATAGTACATAATATGTGTTTCGAAGGGGAGATACCCAATGTTTTTGAAAGGTTTATTTTAAGTGTTTGAATGGACGGTTTCCAATGCTTTCAAAAGACAAGTTTAAATGATTTTTTAAAGAGGATGTCTAAGATTTTAGTATAACTTTCAAAAAGGTTGTTCTCAATGATTTTTTAAGGCATTGTTTAAAGTTTTTAAACAAGGGTTTCGAAGGTTTTACCTTGCCTTCATGGACCGAAATCTTTGAAGTTAAAAAGGGTTTTAACTTACTTTGAAGGGACCGATAATCCCATTGATAAGGTTTCATCAACATTGTTTTGTGTAAAGTATATATCATGACATAAGTGTTTTGAGTAAAACAAAATATGTGGCTTCCTTATTGTATAAAGATATGATTTCAGGGGTAAATCATTTATAAAGATTAATTACAAGGAAATGAAATTTTAATAGGGTAGTTAACCCTAAGTATAAAATAGGAAATGAAACATGAATAAGGTAGTTAACCCTAAGTTTATAACTCAGATATTAGAAGACCAGATGGAACTGGTGTAGGGTCACACTCTATACTTTAGCTATTAGCCTCTAGCTAAAATAAGTCAAAATTCCACTGTGTAGGGCTTTATCACAGGTGGGACTAAAATGAGGTTACACACAGAAGAGAATATATAGAGTGAAGATAGGTTACTGGTGAGCCAGCAAAACCGTTCGAATAATTTGACCCTAGAAGAAGATAGTTAAGGGCGGATAACCAAATAGTGTGCCCAACAGAAGTTAGATAATTGATTATGTCTAGTAGGGCCGAGTCAGCCAATAGTTAATAGTTAGCTAAATAAAACTATAGTGTGGACAGATAGTCCATTGATTTCCTGACCTTTATGCATATATATGTTTGCTTTAATTATTATAATAAGTTTGATTGCACGATTTGATTTGCAAAAGATATGCTTTTAAAAGGATATTAATGAGCGGAAACCCATTTCGCTAAGCGGCGTGGTCTCACTTAATATCATAAATCGAGATGTAACAGTATTATTCACATGAGGCTTTATGTCTGACTCGAAGTTTATGTTTTCCCCTTAAACTCTCGAATGCTCAAAATTTAATTTGAGTAGATTTTTCAGGTTTAGTAGGTTGGTCGAATAATCTTCTGAAGACGTGCAAGAGGCAAGCAAGCTATGTAGGAGCTATTTAGTACTATTTCCGCTATGATGCATTATGACTGATATGTGTATTTAGTGCACTGATCATCCAAGCGGACATTGTCGCTCTTGGCGTAATTTGTAATAAGTATATTTGATCAAAACCTAAGAATCGTTTTGGGATTATGTAACTAAATATGAAATATTGATTTGAAATAATCAGAAAAGCTGTTTTGAAATCTGTGTTGATTTTATTTCATAATCACGTGCTTCTGATATTATAGATATCATGAACATTACCGTATTTTTTCACCAGAAGATAATATTGTGGGTGACTACAGCATCTGTAGCGCTTAGCTTCGGGCCTCAAGATAGGGGATGTTATATTTATTTATACATATATGTAAACATATGTATTATATATTAATAATATTCAAAAATAATATATGTTACTAAATTAAAATCGAAATAAAAAATATATAATTTATTTAGATATAAAACATTATTTAATATGCTTACAAGTAATTAATATATATATATATATATATATGCTTATAAATGTTTAGAATCATTAAATGATTTAACGAATTGTATTTTTAAACAAATGGCCAAGTATAATAAACACATTTATAGACATGATGTTATTCAATAATACATATAGATGAATATATTTTAACCGAAAGCATTCTCTTTTCGTTGAAATAATTATATCGAATCAATATGTTGTTTGTTCAGTTTATCCACTTGGAGAACAATTGTCTCATTCTTCTCTTTGATGTACATCCTTTTAGCCAGGGACTAGGGGAAGGCCATGGTAGAGAGAGATAGCAAAAACCGTCCTCAATATTTTGGAGGCTATAGGTACTTATAGCTAAAAATCTATACCTCTATCTCCATTAGATCCTCTAGCATTTGAGACTTTATGAAATCCCCAAATATCGCTATCTATGGCCGATGTTGATGCTAAAAATGGGTGTCAACACCCAATTAGATCTAGTAGGGATTAAATGAAGAATGAAATTAAAACATAGCAAAAATTATAAATGAACACACAGATTTTTATAGTGGTTCGGCAATCTTGGCCTATGTCCACTTCATATTTCTATTAATCTTCCACTTGATTATGATTACCAGAATGTTTGGATCTGTTAGGATCCATTAGAACAAAAATGAAGAATAAAAATGGCAAAACCTTGGCCGAGAAAGAAGGATACCTTTTTCGATGCCATTCTTGCTGTATTTATAGGGGAAGACGTGCACGGATCAGATTGAAATTTTGGCAGAAGGTTGGGAGACCAAGACGAGGATACCCAAAACTTTGCAGGCCTATCTGGGCCCACAGTAGGGACCAATACTGATCCCTATTAGTGATCCAAATGTGCTGCGATCCCTATGAAGGATGACCCATGATGTTAGCTTCTTGCTCCCCAAATTTCATGCAATTCTGACGTACGATTTTTGAGATATCGCATTTTCCGTGAAGTAACGTTTCTTGAATTCTGATTTTTGTCGATCCCTCCAAAGGGAGTTATGTCGATATATCCAGCTTCCTCCAATTGGAATACGATCCCTAGGGTGTGTTCCATATGTTGTAGTAAGCTTGTACTCCTAGTTTCATGTTGATAACATGTGTAGATTTTGAGTTACTGACCAATCATCATTGCAAAATTGAGTTATGGAATCGATACGATAAGATCCGTAGTGTTGAATATGGATCGTACCTCATCCATCTTCGGGGAGTAGTGAGCTTTCATACTTCTGCTTCATATTATCATCTATGCTTGATTTTTAGACCCTACAATCATCACTCTGGGCTAGTGGCCTTGATGACAGTCGAGTCTAACTTGTTCAGTCAGTTCGGATATAGCCAGGTCAAAATGTCGGATAACAGCCGACCCTATATTTTGACTAAGGATGGAAAAACACTCCTTTGAATCCTCTTGAATCATTATTTAATTGCTTAATTTCTAACTACAAAATTGATCGAGTCATTGTTTAACTTCTATACATCTTTGTGTCAATTTTAAGCCTGAAATATATAATCAAAATTAACCATAAATATAAATACAACAATAGTATTAATTTATAAATTAATAAATTACCTTTATCATTGATTGAATTTGAAATAACTAACAACATGGTTGTATTGACTCTCTGGTGTAAACTCGATCCACAATAAATAATTAAACAATTTAAACATCGAACTTTGCACAAACTTTGTTGAAGCATAACAAACGCTACTTGAAAGGAGGCAATTTATCCACTGGAATATACCAATGTTGCGCCGATGCCAAAAATAGGCATGGTGCTTTGTCGGTATGTTGTTAATAAAGAATTACCTATGCGCAATTACAGAGGTGTCATCGACGCCTTTATATTGGTTGTCGATGTAGCGTCGGTATAACGTCACACCCTTCCAAAAATACTGCCTTGGCCTTTGCTTTCAATTTTATTATAAAAAGAAACCGCCCCTTTTGGAATCTCTCGTTCCATCACCACCTCACTCATGCTCATGCCATCACCATTAGTCTCCCTCAAAAACGCCATGCCCCTTTAAGGCTGTCACACCTTCAAGCTGTCCACTAGAGTTAACGGTATGCCCTAGGGGTAAATTAATTAACTTTGTAATCAATTCTCCATTGTAATAAAGGTGTTTTTCTTTCTATTATATTTTTTTATAATGTGTTATAAATAGTTAAATGTTTAATTAAAAATATATTTAATAGAAAATCCGTAAATGGTGTGTTTGTGATAGTAATTACAAATAGTTGTATGAGTATTCTATCACAATATAATAAAAACATCATTTTGAATATTCCTTGTCAAGATGCATCGAGACTAGATATCGATGCGTCCATTGAGGCTAGAGTAAGTAACACCTTCCAAATTTTGGACATTGTCTTACTCGTAGCTGTTGGGGGCACCAAGGGGTTACGTATTGATAGTTATTGGATAACTATGGAATGACTCACTCGATGGTTTTCTGACGGTTAATATAACCGAGCTCAAACAGAAATATCAAAGCGATTGATTTACACTGTTCTCTTGACTTGAGAATACCATTGATCTTCAATATGAAAGTTCTACTTGATTATAGTCAAATCATGACATGACGTTTATTGAGTGACTATAGTTGGGTCAAGTTGAAGTATTGGAAGTGAATAAGTATTCAAGAGGGGATTATTCTCTCAATTATATGAGGTTAGTATAATAGTCAATTGAAGTCAACTCAAAGTGAAAATATCTGGCTAGAGTAGTTTGGTTAATAATAATTGTTATTATTGAACCAAGGATTTTGTGTTTTCACTATAGAGTTGAATATAGACGATATTGGATTTTTGACCGTTACCAAATTCCATAAATCCAAAGTGATATTGTTTTGACGAAGAGAACAGGTGTAAATAGTAGTCACTACCGGTTAATGCTTAATAAAGTAAAATTGAATTATCGAAACCAAGTAAGCGAAAATTTTGGCCAAAATGTCACACAACCTACTAAGCACCGTGTGAACGTTAATATTTGAATAGTTTGATATTAATCGCTAGTCGAATTTACACCTCAAGAGTCACACAACGGAAAAGTTGAACCCTCCTTTGACCAAATGATTTAATTAATTTGTAATTGTTATAAATTAATTAGATTAATTAATATTTATGAGATATTAATTATAAAATTTTATTCAATTTGCTAAATAGTATTAATAAATATGTTTATAATAGTTGCCCGCGGCACTGTAGTGGCTTCATATTTGCGGAGGCATGTAATAATCTCAAAAATGAGATGAAATCTCAAAAATGAGATGAAATCTCAAGATCGAAAAGTGCCTCTATGAGAGTCTGAGTCAAAGGGGGTGGGTTGGTGGGCGATCTTGCCACATCCTCAGCCTATTAAAGTAGCTTTTATAAAAAATCAATCGATATACAATATCCATATAGGTTTAAATTGGATTTAAATGCGATAAATAATATACGAGCTTGAAATGAAAATGAAGCCCGTATAGGGCATATGATTTTTGGCCATGCGATGACCAAGGATGGGCGACTATAAAATGGAAAATGGGGCTTGTGTTTTGATTTTGAAATATAGAGAATGAGTAAGAGAAAAAATTGATCTTGACCCTACTTTATCTCTGTAACGTCCCGCCTTTTCACACGCTTTAAATCGACACACGTGCCAATTCAAACCATACGGAAGGGCGGATTGTTATGGGGTAAATGAAAAAAACAAGAAAGAAATAAAATAAACAGAATCTCACAGCGGAAGGATAAAATATGATAATCAAATACACAGTTTATAAATCTGCTTACAAAACATTTGATTATATTTATATAATACATATCAGAGTTACACATACCAATAATAGTGCAGCGGAATTAAATAGTGTAGTGGAATATAATTAATAATAATAGTAGAAATCTTCGTCTTCATCCTCCAGAGCTAAATTCTTCAAATCCTGAAACGCTCGGACTGACCCGAGCGAATTTGAAAAGACAAAAACACTCGAGTCGGAACTAAAAGATCTTAAGTGAGTTAAATTAACAGAAATAAATATGAGTGCAGTAACTCAAGAGATGCTCGGGATTTACATCTCCTAAGGATCCGTTAAACTATTTACTATATAGTATATTGCGCTATTACAATAGTGTCTATTTGTAAAATAAACTTACTTTTTAATAGCGTTAAGGGGTTACCCATATAGCCCTTAACACAAATAATGCCAATAGTCTATACAGTACCGTAATACCTCCTGATCGGGAGGCTACCAAAGGATACTCCATAGGTACGAAACAAATAGAAACTCGTACAAGGCGCGATAGGGTATGTGACACGGCACAACTAGGCAATGCCAGGGTAGATATACCAATTATGCTTCCGGGTCGGTGGTAACGCGTAGCGCGCAGCTACCGCCCACCTCGAGCCACACCCCCAAATAAAATCAAAAGTGGCCACCGAATCAATCCAAAGTCAAAGTATAACATCAAAGGGATGTGTCCGATCAAAGGTGCTACCTTATTAACCCGTCGATCGCTCCTGTTTTAGCCACCTTATGCCAACTCACGGGAATTGGGTCCACGTACTTACCTTACAGGAAACGCCGCCACCAACCTACTTCATTATGGAATCTCCACCGCGTACACGGTTGTTAAAGTGGTTTCGGAGTTGGAAGAGAGTATGACAATTCCAATCCCGTCTCTTCAACAACCAAACGTTATTATAACACCGCGGTCATTTAAAAGTTTTACTTTGAAACCAGAATATAATTATCCATTTCAAAACCCATAAATACGATATCATTTCCTTTTGAAACCCAATAAATATGATATCATTTTATTTCAAATATATTTCTTTTCCAAAATCATGCCACTTTTAAGATTTATAATACCTCGAAACCAAATATTTGAAATTTAACTTTCAGCATAATACTTCGAAATCCATAATTTTAAAACATAACTTTCAAAACTTAAATGGTTTGGATATTCAACAGTATATAAAATAAAACAGTTGAATTTAAAATTTCTTTAAAAGTAAATAATTTCCACGCCTTCACAATTTTTATTCATTTTAAATTCAATCTAACCCATAACTTTTAGATTCACTTTCAGTTTGAATAAAACACTTCGATTTCAATATTTTCAAACTTTGAGTATTTAATGAATTTGAAAACTAAGGTTGGGAATTTCTATTCATCAGTTCATTTTCCTATTATTTAGTTTTGAAAGGTTTATACCTAACCATTTAAAATAAAACTCAATTTATTAACACTATATATTTCCTTCCATTTATTTATACTAGAATTATTCATTAAATCTAGTTAGAAATATCATTCCTTTAAACTTCCAATTTTAATAAGTTAACATCAACTTATGGAGTTAAATTTTTAAATAAGCTCAATTTCAATTTATTTCCAATTTATCTTTCAATCTTAATTGATTTGAATCATTTAAAACTCTATATATATACAAGATCTTAAACTGTACTTAAAACATATAATATAGATTATCAAATTCCATTTTCAACTTATTCATTTTTATTTAACAGATTTATACATAGTTTAAATTCAAAATTTAAGTATATATGTATATATAAAATAATATTTATAAAATATTAAAATTTTATATTTATTAAACCGTATCATATCCAAACCATAAAAATCATTTCAAAATAATTTTATATATATACCGCGGTGCCTGTATATAATTCTCTATCCTATGGTCAAGTGATACGGATATTTATCATTTCAACCCGCAATTTAAAAATAAAAATGCGGTTGTATATCATTTCAAACTGCAATCCCGAATAAAATGAAATGCATGATAACTTGCAGATTTTTAAAATTATAGTACACATCATCCATTCACCAAACATCAATCATCAACCATTAATTATAATCATCATCCAATTTAAACAAACATCAATATAGAGCATATACATATAACAGGGAATAAATAACAGGTATTAACTAACAGTTTTTATTCAGAAATAAATTTGATAACTGTATAACTAGCAGTTTATATGCAAATAAATAAATTTTAACTGTCAAATTTTTATGCAATAATAAAATAAATTCACAGTTAATTTAAATAAATGCGATTTAACTGAGATAATGAATAAACATGCCAAACAGTCATAAATAAATTTCTACTCATATTTAAAATTAATTTAACAAACATAAGAAATTTTATAAGTTGTGAGTGGATTAAAACACTCACCTTTTGAATTTAAATTGGATTCAAATCCAATTTAAATCCAAAAATTTGACGGTCTCAGAATTTGTTCAAACCAACGTCAAAGCGTCCGGAATTTCATTACGATCCTAACAAAAAAAATCGCGCTTGAATTCGAGTCCGTATGTGAAAGTTATCATCGTTAATGATTTGGAAATTAGAAATTAAAATAAATAAACAAAAATAAAGAAAATCACACACCGCTACCCACGTGGCCGTCACCATCATTTCCAGAAACTAAATTTCGCGTATTTGCCCTAGCCAGCCGCCACAAAATGCATGACTTCACCAAAAATAGCCGAGCCGATGATCAACCAACACCCGATCTGCCACCACCAACGGCTTTGCCGTGCCCGGTCGCATCTCCCTTGACTACGCCGTGACACGCGGCTCCCCAGGCACCACCGTCGCCGTGCCATCTTGTCGCCGTTTCTGACGAATTTCCCCCATTTCGAGGCAAAGCCAAACCGATGGATCTGCACTGCAGGTTGCCCTCTACGATGCAGTAACCCCCGATCGACTCCTCGTTGAAGATCCACCGTCGAAACCGACAACCATCAAAGGACGGCCGAGAATGATTCTCTGAATTTTGGACAAACCATGCATCGATTTGAAAAACGAATTACACCATTAAATTTCGCTCGTCGAAAGCATCAACATATATTTTTTTGAGATTTTTCTGAGGAGTTTAAATTTTAGGCTTTGGATTTGATTTTGAATTGTATTTGGATCTAGTGTTTGCAGCCATTGGAAGAGGAGGAGTTGAGGAAAATGAACGCACAAACAAATGAGAATAGATGGAGGCTAGGGTTTATAATTGGGTTTATATAGGTATGTTAGAAATTTGAATAGATGGATCGGGTTGGATATACGTGCTAACTCCAAAGTGGCCCAAAAAGCCCGTTTCGACTCCGGAACGAAATTGGATAAACCCATATATCCAAGTAGGTGTTTTAAAATATTTTAAACGCAATGGAAAAGGTTTCAGGTTCAAATTGCGTCGTATGTAGAAGTTATGCTAAAAACAATATTTTCAAATTGATTTCAAGGCGTTTCGTGTCCGTACGACCAAACGACAAGTCCGATCGCTACGAAACCTGAAACCCTACAATAATTCACTGATACGGATCCGATGAAACTGGTTTCGTCGAAATCCGAGTCCGTGACCAAAATGGCTATTTTTATATTAATTAAATAAATTTAAAATCAGTAAATAAATCCAATTTTTATATTTCAGTTTTAGAAATTGGAAATTTTTATCACTTAATAATTCTCAAACATTTCAAATGATTTAACAATTTTTAAATGTCAATTTATTAAAGATTAAATCAATATAAATCTTCGATTTCATAAAATTCAAAATTATAGATAAATTTCCAAAATTTCCTTTTAATTGAATTAACCTATATTTATTCCATTCATAAATTTCAAATAAAAGGGTTTACCATTGGATTTAAAATCATCACATAAATATTTCCAGTTTCAACTTAATTTTTAAATTAACGTAATAGTTATATATTTGATTTCATTCATTTGCAATAAAACTAATTATTATAAATTAAATAAATTAACTCACTATTAAAAATTCAAATTTTATAATTCATAAATTTGACCATCTTGATTTACTTATAAATTTATAATTCCTTAAACAAATTCCCATCTCAAATTTTTAAGTGTAAATTATTTCACCAATTATAGTATTTATTTCAATTTCTTAAAATAATCCTTTTATTACACTTTGAATCCAAATTTTATTATAATAAGTTCCCAATTAAACGGATTAGATTCAATTTCAAACTTATACATAAGTTTAGGTTATAATCAATTTATAACGTATTACTTTCATAGTTATTTACATACTTCTCGTATTAATTTCTCAATTAATCATAATTATTAAAGTAACGCTTATAATAAATACGACCCTATAATTACTCAACTTCTAAACGAACGTTATTTCATTTTCCATTAGTGTAACATTCATTCATTTTATTATCACTTATTTCAATTTCTAATTCCATTAACAAATAAGCAGGTAATTTATAATATATGTTTACAAGCCATATGTTACAAATTTTGAATTCATCCCAATTCCTTATATTTGACTTAAATTAGCATTACTTATATTGCATTAAAATTGTTACTTAGAAACTCCGTCCAATTGTAATTAATACTCTAAATAAATACATTTTACTCCTTTCGATATTTGATTAATTACAATTAAGGCACGTCTAATTATCTTTATTGGTAAATGAGTGAATTTACTAGTAACCCACTATTGTAACCTTTAATATACATGTATATTTATTCTCCACAACAACTACTACCTATCAAAATTTCATACTTTTACATTCAGTTACAAATAATTTAATGCATTGATTTCATTTGTGAATTAAATGCTTTCCTTTAAAGGCTTTCATTCCCAAACCATACTCCAATTACTACAAGACATTGATTTAATTCAATTTACTATCTAATATTATTAATTCATTAAATAAATTCACTACTTACCCTTGTTTTCTTATATTCAATTCTTAGCCTAGTATAACCATTTACATCACTTAAATTTATTCGTCATTTAATATCGACTATTAATACTTAGCTTAAATTTCCATGTTCAAATTATATCGAGGTATAATACTTACGCTATTTCATTAATTGAAATTTACTCAAATTGCTAGTAAATAGGTTTTAAGTCACCATTTATATAATTTAATTTAGCGTTCGTTACAATATTTGTTTATAAAGTTTTTGTTTCTACTAAACTTAATTACAAAACTCATTAATTTAACCAAATTAAATCCACGAAATTTACGGGTCCTTACAATCTCTCTGGCTTCTCCTATATAAATGCATTGTAACTCACACACTTCTACGTTTAGAGCCTCTATCTATCGCATTTCTGGCCTAAAATCATCCACATCCTCTCCTCTTTTCTAAGCTCAAATCAAGTAAAAAACACTATTCGTTGTCCAGTGGTCATTAGTTCAAAAGCTAACATCTTGTTGAATTGAAATACAGCTCAAGTAGTCAATCGTGTCTATGTGTATTCAATAGGCTTTGGTGAAGGTATATTTTAGATCTATTATTACAAATTTATGTTCTATAATTTATATATCTTCTGATGTTTAGATCGATAGGTGACGAATCTAGTATATCGGTATATCGTCAAATTTAGAATAGTTATATGCTTATGTTATTTAGAATTTTTTTATACATACATGTGCTTCTTAAAAACTCAAGGCATACAAAATACATTTTTTATTTGAAACTAATTTAATATATTATTTAGTTCATATAGGTTTCATAATTTAAATATTGAATATTGTTATGCAAAACATGTTTTAAAATTTTATATAAACTTTTATATCTGAAAAGAATTCTGTTTTAAAATTTTATATATATATATATATATATTAAATCAATTAGGTTTCATAAATTCATAACATCAAAATATATCTCTACTACTAATAATGAAAACTCGGTGCATTAACTTCATCCGTGTCTTTTGGAAATACCCAAAATGCCCTTATGCTCCCCCTCAGATCCGCACGCATGCCTCCATTTTTATTTCTCTCGATTCATAAAACCTAATTGCTTCTCCCCAAATTCGTCACATTCCTAATTCAATTCCTCAAAATCCCGAATTCACTCATTCACATCATCCGATCTACTAAATTCGATTAATCTTCCTTCCGCCTCAACAATTTGCATTGCGGACCGAAACTGGATAGGCCACCATAGATATCTCACGCCTATTATCTTCTTCTGTTTTCCTCGAAGGTACAAACCTTCATGATGTATATATTTTAATTTAAATGTTTACATATTTTGATTTGCTTCAACTTCGAACATCGTTACTCATTTTTTTTTTGATTGATCTATTTTGTGAATGTTTGACACAATTTCCCAATGCCATTTTTGTTTGGATCCTTGCATTGCGGACCGAAACTGGATACTCGCCAGAGATATCTCACGCCTATTGTCATCTTCTTTTTTCCTTGAAGGTACAAACCGTCATGATGTATGTATTTTAATTTAAATGTTTACATATTTTGATTTGCTTCAACTTCGAACATCGTTACTCCTTTTTCTTCTTCTGATTGATCTATTTTGTGAATGTTGCACACAATTTCCCAAAGCGATTTTTGTTTAGATCCGATTTGTGAATCTACGTTATCGAAGATAGTTTTTACATCTTATTTTTAATCCATGTAATAAAAGTTGTTAAGAACAACAACACTGAATCCATATAATTTTTTAATAAAATAGCATATTTGTTGTAAAAACTCATTCGTCAAATTTTTAACTGGCTTAAATTTAGTCAGGTTTGCAGTGATAAAATTTCTTTCTCAAAATACCTATATTTCCTTGATGATACCGCAGTGATGTGTTTAGCCAGGTTTGCAGCTAAAGTGCATTTAGAATAGTTAGCCATATTGTATACAAAAAGTATTTGGAATACAAAAATGCTAGACTTACCACAATACCACAGGGAGATAAAAAATCATGTGGGACCATGTAGACTTCGCATCTTCTCTTTTCCTTTTATCAACTTCCTATAGAAATTGTGATAAGCATAGCATGCCTCATTTTTAGTATTAAAACTGTCGCCCTTCATGGTTGCTTCATTTGGAAAAAAAAAGTAATTAATATATCATAATTACAAAATCATTGATTTTGTCTGTATAATTGAGGTTGAATTTTATGTCTGTTTTATGCTTCTTCTCCTTTTATTGAATTTAAATTCTCTATCATTCTATGTTTTTATTTTCTCAACATAAATATAAATTCCATAGTCATTTCATGTGTTTCCATTATTTTATGTTAGTGACACTAGATATGTTTGTACTGATAGTGGACAAGTTAATTTGGATTAGTATAACCACTGATATTTGTTTGAATGTTGGAAAATAGTAAAACAATGAAAGCATCTTCTTATAGTCCTTTCTAAATGCATGATGGATACATTTAGTTGTTGCATAAGCAACACTAATTTATTAATATTTTATTTCTTGATTTTTTTTTCACTATTGAATCTAATGTTGGATATTTCAAACTTTGCAAAGAAAGGAGCAAGCTAAATTAGATCTATTGATGAGGTCAAAAAGTTAACAAGTAACAAGGTAAAATTGCTACTTTATTTTACCTTATTGCTACAGCAATATTTATATGAGAGTTATTTACTTTACCATTAAACTGCAAATAGTTGTGCATCTAATGTTGTGTATTGGAGCATGCCTAATAATACAAATAATTTATGGATATCTACTCAATTGATTCACCTACCAACTATCAAGCAAAAGATCAAAGATAAGGCAACAATGGTCCAACCTAAAATTTATTTCCACATTTTTATCAACCATTAAACAAATGCAGCACCAAATATATATATTAAGTAACAGTAAAGGTTGGAATTAGTATGGTATATCTTCAACCGCTCGGCAATATCTCCTAAATAGTTCTATTATTGACAAGAAACAAGTGAATACGAGTCTATAGGAAAAGGACATCCGAGATGGAAGGCAGTACCGTAAGATAGATTCGGGATAAGGGGTAGTTTAAAAGAGAGGGTCTAATTTAAAATGTTCGCTTAATTTTTTGTCTAGCATATTTGCACATCTAGCATATTTTTTTGTAGTAGCAAAATTGCTATAATTAACCAAATGCCTTTTAATTGAAAAGTGTTCTTCTGATCTACGATAGGAGCCTAGATAGCAACATAAAGATTGGCAATATAAAAGCTTCAGACTAAACCATACACAAAATAGAAAAAACCAAATAATATGTTGCATTCAGAAAGTAACTTCCAACTAATAGCCATCTCCCCAAATATTTTAATTCCAACAAATAGAACAATACCCATTCAAATTTTGTAAACCATTCCATTGCTGTTAGTAGAAGCTATACTGGAACCGAGAACAATCAAAGCAGCCTTTAAGGGAAAGATAACAGCAATTTGAAAAGCATGGCCTATTAGTATACTTTATTTTTATTTTTGCATGACAGTGGTAAAATGAAACCATTATAAACCAGTATGCAAACTAATGATCCCATAAAGCGAAATTTTCAAATCATATTGTTTATTTGAATACATCAATAAAAAGCTTGGTTTATGTCATTGAGCTAACCCTAGCCTCTAACAGATAGCATTAAATAAAGTTCAAGCTGCTCAATCATTGATATAGGTGTATTTATCCTTGCTGTTTTTATTCTTATTTATTTTGAGTCCTACATGAAAGTGTCTTTTGCTAACTTTTATTTTTCCTGTTGCTTTTACTATTTTTCACAAGCGTTTGGTTAATTTGAAATTACCCCGTGTTCATGATTTAGTTTTATGTCTAAAATATAGTTTCTATGATGGTAAACTTTTTACTGGAAGGGTAATATGCATGAAATGCACAAGTATAAATTCATTTCACCTTTTGTTTTAAAGCTTTTGGTAATGTTAAGTTTATATATTACACCGATTTAAATAGTGAAAATCCAAGATAAATTGCTATCATATTTATGCAAAAACAGCATATTTGGGAATGGCCATAGGCCCATGAAACAACGAAGTACACTTGAAATACACTAGAAGTACAATCGTGGTCTACAGTTTGAAAATTGGTTAGTGTCATCCATTTTATGTAAATAAAAATCATTGTTGATTCCATTACTCTTATCTAGCTAATCATCTAACTTTTAGTTTATCATAGACTGTATTTATGATTCTTAGGATAATAGTAGTTAGCAAGCATTGCGATCTATGTGAGATTTTATACAACGACCTTACATGGTGTCTTGCGTCTTTGCTACTATTTCATAGACAAAATTTTCTTCTTAAACACTTACCCAGTTGATTCGAAAACATTGCATTAGGTCATATATATGTAATATTCATTTATTTGGCAACACTAAAATATGCAAGTACCTTCATCATTCAATTAACAACATATGTTAAATGCTATGCTAATTTCAGTAGTAATGCATTTGAGAATCATGATCGTGGGTCCATGTATCAATAAAGAAATAAAGAGGACCTGAGATAATATTAGGTACACCGTACACTTAGATATTTAAAATAAATATTGAATTCTACCTGAGATGTGGATTGTCAATTTGAATTGCACATTTTCCGCATTTAAATTGGGATAAAAATGTTAATTTTAAATAGTTCTACGATGTCTGAGTCTCTATTCCTTAATTTGATTTCGATAACACTATTCTATTTGATTATTATATGCAGATGTTGACTTATCAGTTATCAGTTTAATTTCACCCCACAATAGAAACATATTAAAATGCTTAAAAACCAATCTTCCTGCTGTATACTGTACATTATAATATATTCATGTTGTTCTCTCTTAGCTTTGAGAATGTGCCTTGATATTACCTTCTGTTTGCATTTCACAGCTTTAGTGCATCATGTCCTTTGTGTGATGATTAGAGTTTTATTATGTGACTATTTTTGAAATATATGATATATTTTTTTCATCAACATACCAGTAGTTATTAATTACTTGAGTAGTCATTTATGTATTTATTATGATAAGGGAGGACCTTGAATCCTTAATTTACAATTGAAAGCCAAATGTGTTCTTAGCAGGACATGAGTTCTTAACCCTCTGGCAGCTACAATTAGATAATAACCAATTTACCATTGAAGTAAGCCAATAGACAGGTTTTCAACAAACGGTGATCCCCGAGTGTGTATGATATATTGATATCATGATAATGTAAATGAAGTAAATATATAAATAAATGGGAGCAATTGACACCCTAATGCTTTACAGCCTAAAATCGACACAAGATTCATGCTACATATATGAGTATAAATATTTAATTTGTTATGTGCAAATTTATTCTTTAAATTGTAATCTTTAAATTGGTTACTTTCACATGTGTATTGAAAATAAAACTAAAGATGCATGTTCATCTCTTTATGTTGAACTCTTATCTAAATCTATAATTATACACAAGCATATGATGAGTGACGAAACTAAAAAAAGTTCTAATTTTATTTTCGTATCATCGTTTCTTTGATTAAGACATCTGCATCCGTTTTGGTATAATTAGTAAAGTTTAATCTTTTCAGCGGTTTTTAGAACTTGAAGTTGAATAGGTGTAAATAATTTTTTGAATAAGTTCATTAACTGTCCGCCGTTCAAGGTCAAAAGACCATCTTGAGCCAACTTAACAAATTTAGACTCAGGAAGAATATTAGTAGTATATTTAACATATCCACCATATACAAAGTATTGGTTGGCTTGATTTATTATAGACAGAGCAATTTAATTTGAAATCGATAGACTTCAAGGCCTCTGGGTATTTTCTGTGGACATCATTCATGATCACTCATACATCATTACTAAAAAGAACCAAAAAGGAAAATTATCAACAAATTCAACTAAAATGTCTACTTGGATTTACTTGCACAACAGAATGAAACTGTGGTATGCAAGCAAATCAATACAAGGAAATGCTACAGTTCTCGCTTAGCCTCTCAGCTCATATGAACAGATAAATTTAAGCGAAATATTATATCATTTATATATTTTATTTTTTTAATATATTTCATCTCGATCAATTTTCTCTATGGCTCTATCATGATCAACAACATATATAATTTTTGCTTTATTGAGTTTGATATAACAACTATGGTAGAATAAACTAGATGTAGTGTGATTCCCCATTAAATAATAAAACATAAGGCTGAGAGTTAGCAGTTTTCAATCCACTCCTAACTTTAGGGGTTGATAGTTGCATATGATTTACTACATCTATTTGTATTTCTTAGCTTAATGTTGTTTTGTACCAATTTTGGCTTCATAGTGTACGTCATTGGAATTGGTTAATTATATGCTATTATTCAATGATTAAAAAATATTTATGGTTTACTAATGAAAATTAATTGCAGTTGTATGCATTCTAATTCCTGATGCTCTTTGTTCAAAATCTATAGGAAATGGACATATAAACTCTAAAGGAGGCAATGGTAACTCAATAAAGAGGTAACCTCAATTGCTTTAGCCTTCTACCTTTTAAATAACATATTGTCTGATTAGGTAAATCGGTTTATCCAGTCAGTTGTTAAATACCATAAAACACTTAATTTGCAAAGAGATGCTAATTTCATCTCAAATATTGTAATAATCACTCATAATTATACTTATGTCGTATTTATTGCATTTTCCTTAGGTTCACTAATATAAGCTAATACATGTATGTTCTCATTAGGTAATATAGTATGTTGTTTGTCATACATCCAACTACTTTGAAGTTTGAATGAATTTGCACATGTTGTTCTCTTTAGGTAATATAAGCTAATGCATGTATGTTCTCTTTAGGTAATATAGTATTATACATGGAAGTACAAAGAATTTACATCACCTAAATAACTAGATTGAAGAGTAGTTACAGTTAGGCATACATACTATAGTACAATTGACATTAAATAATTAAAACGCTAGGTCCCTAGGCACTGACAATATAGTAGATGCTGCAATCTATATCAGGTAAGATCATGGAAGCTTGGTAATGCATTAAACTGAAATTCGAGTGTGAAAGCGGGAAACTAAACTGTCACTGCGTATTGGCCGAGTAGAGATATCATGCTGGCTGAGTATATATGGTGCTGCAAGTCATTAAATCTGCTGTAATTATAGATATTATAGCTTAGTTGTGGGTCAATGACGAAACAAGGAATGACTGGAATCTGAATCTAAATCTGCAGTATGGATCCTTAACTGAAGCTAGGAACAGTGGATCATTGGCTGAAGCTAGGAGTTGTGGATCCCTTGCTGAAGTTGCAGTATCGATTAAGAATGATTAGAAATGACGAAATCGGGAGTGATGAGGCTTCAAAGTTGTTCTATGTTTTCAAAGTTAGGCCCGTCGTATTTTTATGAATCGCTGCTAAAATGAATCGGGATTTCGATTCTGTTCATGTTGTGAGAGGTGAGAAAGTAAGAAATACGAAGATGTGGCCGAATCTTGCAGCAGACACATCGCCTGATGCATTGCTGTCTACTCTAAACGAGAAGATTGATGATGACAGGCAACTTTATATTACCAAATGAAGCTGACACTTCATTTTTTGACCCTGCACACATTTCTTGGATGATTTCAAAGAGTTGTGGAATGAGAATAGTGAGTTGTACAACGAGACAATGCAGTTGAATAATGGAGTGCCAGTTGAGTTTGATGGATACATGAGAGGGGCTGTGGATACTGAAGTGTTCTTAAGGGCGAAAGAAGCAAATTGAGACTTATAATGATGTTACACGTGATTGCAAGGATCTGTACTCATCCTTTGTTTTTTTAGCAAGTCACAGTAAATTTGTAAAAGAATTGAAGGACTGCCCGCTAATTCCCATTGGTACAAGGCCAGATTAGTGTAAGCATGATATATATTGCAATTAAAAGTAAATCTTCAAAAAATTTGTAGTATACCTAACCAGTGAGTGTGACATTTATATTTTATTTAAGTATTCCCAATTTTTCTTTGTTAATTTATCTTCTCAAGTTTGTTGTGGTGTAATATATTTTTACTATTACGAAGGTTAAGGACATTATGTGACCGATACACATCTCATATCAAATTTCATAAATACCGATACACATAAGTTGATCAAATACTTGAGTTTTTGTTCATAAATATTGATATTTGTATTATTATTTTTAAGGTTCAACTGCTTTGTTGATGTATAGCCGGATAGTTATATGGTATACTAACAACATGATATTACAACATTAAAACAATTATATCACAAGCATGTATACACTGATGTAGAATGACATTATTTAATGAAATATATTTGCTCATAAATATTTATTAAACTGCACATACTCTTAAACTACCTATATTTTTCTCCAGGCAATGAGATTGTACTTTTCCTATTGGGCATGGTAGAGTTTATCGAACTCCTCATGACACTCAGACCTTTCCTAGCTGTAAAAGTTTGAACTTGGATGTTTACATTTATGACACAAGCGGATGAATAAAGAAGCTCTACCTGAGTAAGAAGTCCACAACAAATTACATATGGCGACTACATTTTCACTAACTTGCCACAATCTTCCTACAAATGCGGTGGAGGCTCAATTTTGGCAAACTCTTTATCAACATTGTTCGCTTCTGCATATTGCATTTTTTGCCATACATATTCTTATTTTGAGTAGAAATTGTTGTGCTCTTGAAAAAATTATTCATCTAAACAACATGTGCCGCATCTCTGTTTATCCATTATCAATTATATTTGAATATCCATTTGAACAAATTCAGTAGTGCTTTAGTGAGCAATTGTGTGTGTATGTATATATCAATGTTCTAAGAGGTGAAAGCTTACATGAGATATATTTTTTTGGTTCTAAGGCAACGCTTAAGTTTCAAAGTTGAGGAAAAACTTTTTCATGTAAATTTTGTACACATACATACTACAAAATTAAATATTTAATAATATACGCCAAACATTTAAATAAGAAACATTAAACATTCAAAGCGGTTCAAACAAAATACAATACTACATATATAACATGTAATTAAAAACATTCTAATTTATACATCATTTATTAATAGACATATAAACACAGTTTACTTTGAAAAATGTATAAAACTTAGTGCAATTTCATCAACTTAGAAATTGATTGCATTAATCGCTTTGTGAATTGAATTATTAAGGCTCAACTGCTTTATTGATGCAAAGCCGGATAGTAGTTTAGTTTTGCTTCTTCTTTTGTTTTTAATTTTTTTATAAACAAGAGTCAATTGTCAGAACCATAGATATAAGTTCATATGTATAATAAAAGCCACGGAGAAAGTCTTATGCATTGAATTCTCCCTATTACTAGACTAGATAAAAGAAGGGATAGAAGAGATGAAGCCATGTTGCGAAATGATGATGCATATAATATGTTTCCATATTAGCTAAAAGAGCATATGGATGTATAAGTACAAGTATTATTTCCATTTTCAGTAGTATAAAATAAACTAAAACAAAAGAAATGAATAATAAAACTTTAGTATTACAAAAAAAATTGGTTCATGGCTGTTCTTTAGTTGTTTTGGTCTTCTCAAATGCTACTTTAGGTTCAGTTTATGCCGACAATTATACTGTAAAAATTACTTTTAGGGGTATAACTGTAAATGCATGCACATAGCGATTTGCAGGCCCACTCGGGCGTGCATATACACTCGTATCATATAACATATGTTTTGAATTTTGTAAAATTAAATTTATACTTAGTATGGTTTCAACATCAAAAAATAACATAAATTAATATTAATTTATTAAATATTTAAAAATAAAAAAGAAAAACAATTTTGGGATGAGCATTATAGTTATAAATATATATAATTTTGTACATATTATATATATATATATATATTTCATTATGCATTAATATATATATATATATATATATTATTAAATCATTTATAAGCATATTTATATTATACGTTTATAAAAATAAATACATAAAATTCAATTTTGTTTTTAGATTCTATGACAAAATAAATAAATAAATTATAATGTATTTTTAAATGATTTTACATTTATATACATTCATACACACGCACACATCTATAATTATATATACACACACATAAGCACATATTTATAAATTTCATATTTATATTTATGTATAAAATTTAAAATAAAAATATATATTTATAAATGCATACATATATTTGTAGTATTTTACATAAATATATTATAGCACATAAGCATACATTTAAAAGATATAATTCTACACTAGAGTGACATACATGTTTGTTGCGGTGTAAATCCCAACACTTATACATGAGCGTGTTAAACCTTGCACGGATTACTATGTCATACATGTACACACATATATATGTATACATGTTAAACATATATATATATATAATATAACATTAATTACATAATATAAAACTATATTATAAATTTTAATAAAATAATAATTTCATTTAAAAGTATTTTAGAAATGTTTTAAAAAATAATAATTTCATTTAAAAGTATTTTAGAAATGTTTTAAATAAATTAGAACCCATATGCCTAATAAAGAACCAAAATGATTAAAAAGTTCAAATTAACTCAATTCTTTCTTTGCGGATTGGCCCTGTTCTAACACTATTGGACGCCCTCATGACCATCATGCCTGCCGTTTGAAGCCGTGACTAGCAAGGACCATGATACCTACCCTTGTGCTTACACAAGCCAAGCACTACCATAGGTAAATTTTATAATTATATTAATTTTTTTAACATGAATTAATTATGTTAATTAGGTAATTATAGGTTTGATTATCCGTGTTATCTACAATTATATTATCCCTTGAGATTATCTAATAATACGCAATTAAAATTATCCCTTAATTTTAGGTTTAAAAAATATGCATTAATAGATTATATACATATATATGTTATTGATAGACACAATATAAGTGTATGTACATATGCATATATAATTATATCAAGTTACATAAAGATCGAATATATTAAATATACCTTGATCGCACCATATTACTTAAATCCTAGATTTCCAAGCATCATACACCTCTTAGGTATTTAATTTGGACCTATTTGATAAATACCATATATGATTATTATGTACATATGTTATCCGGCATTTTGACCTTGCTATATCTGGACTGATTGGACAAGTTAGACTTGACTGTCATCAAGGTCAGTAAGCCCAAAACGATGATTGTGGGGTCCAGAAATCAAGTACATATGATAATATGAAGATATGATCGAACAGAATTAAGAGATATTCTATACAAAATGTTCAAACTATGGAATATAATTTAATCTAGAAAAGGGGTCGGCTATGATTCCTCTTTGCCAAAGGGATCAGATTCCATCAGCCAAACAAGTGCAACTCAATGGAAAACAATTGATATCTCAGAATCTAGAATTCTAATGCATATGAAACTTTAAGAATAACATGTGGGGACCTTTGGGAGTCCACCCTAATGATCACACCCCAAAAGCAGCAAGCAAGAGAGATCAGTCCTCTTCCTTCTTGAGGGATTGGCCAAAATCAAGATACACAACATGCTCCAACAAGGATTGATCAATAACTCAAGTTCTACAAATCCAATTAGCATGAAACTTGGAGGCTATCATAATACAACATGGATAAGCTCCAATAGGGATTGCGCCCCCAAACTCCTCCAAAATAGGAATCGGCCCTGATCCATATTCTTGGGATTTGGGCCATGCGGTCCCTCCTATGGGCCTCTATGGTTTTGGAGATCTTTCTACCGAATTTTTAGGGAAATATTTCATCGTCTTTCTCTATAAACATAGACTTGATTATTCATTTTCATGATCTTTACGCTACTTGTTGCTTTGTACTCTTTTATAAATAAGGATGTTCATCTAATCTCTCTTGTACAATGTTTACAAAGTAATTAATATAGCTATCTCTTCAAAGTGGACGTCGACAAATCACGTCAAACCACTATATGTTGTTGTGTCTCTATTATTTGCTTATTTGCTTATTACTTTATTGCTATATTCCCTCTATTTACATTTAATATTCTTCATTTATTCCACTAAAAAATCTCTATTGGGTATTTATGCCAATTTTTGATGCAAACATTTTGGTGCTTTCATTGAGAAGGGATTCTCAGCTCTATTTGATCCCTTTGCTACTAGTGGATTGCATAAATCCCAAGAAGAGATAAAAAATTATCTTCAAGTAGTTTATTCGTTCTATTTAGATTCGTAAAAGTATAAGAAAAACTATCAACAATGGTTAGGAACACCAGATCCACCTCTCAAAACGTAGAAGGAAACAAGAACGCTAGCATCCAACAAGGTGGCCAAAGCAATCTTATATTAGATGTTAATGCTACCAATCAAGTTGATGTCCAGAATCCAGCTAATACCATTACAAGAGCTGATTTTCAGAATCTGATGAGAGAGCTCATGGATAGCTACCGACTGTTGAACCAATAGATTCAAACCTATATCGATTTAATGAATCAAGTCAGGGAGTAACAGCGTGGGAAAAGTAGGAGAGTGCCAGCCCATTATTTTGCCTCAGAGACTTCTAGTTCATCAGATGATTATCACAGGTGTAGATGTCGTAGAATTAATGGATATCATAGAAGCATCTGGACATCAACAAGCAAACCTGCCTGGGTTGCCAGGACCGATCTGGCCCGATTCCTCCTCCAGAGAAGGAAATTTTCCTCCATCTGGTGGAGCACAAATTGGAGTTACCGCGATTGATTTGGTTGTTGTGGTTTAGGTGAATGCAGACCAATTACCTCCTCAGAATGATGATGAAGTGAACGCACGTGATATGCATTGAGAGGATGTTGAGCTAAGAAGGCGTAGAACGACCCATAGGCATCGATCAGACCATTCACGTGAGGTGGAGTACGACTACCGCATAGCTCCAACTATCGAAACGCCGGACTTAATGGCTATGATCAAGCAGCTAGTAAGGGAGAACCAAGGCCTGACAATTTATGATTAGGGGTTCTCGAGGAGCCACACCCCGTTCGTTGATAATATCCTACATGCGAAGTTTCCAAGGAGGTTCAGCATGCTGTCGATGCCTGTCTACGAGGGAAAAACCGACCCTAGGAAACACATCATGAGATATGAATGGTTGATGGTTATGCATGATATGATAGTACCACAAAATGCAGATGTTTTCCTATTACTCTCTCTGGCATAGCAACGATGTGGTTTACGAGATAGCCTCCACGGTCAATCTCTAAATTTGACGATTAGGCAACGAAATTTGTGGAGCAGTTCCATATGCATGCAACTCACCCCAAAGACATAATGTCCCTATCAAGCATGATCTTGGCTCTAGGAGAATTGTTGAAAGACTATTTGGAGAGAATTCATACAACGGCCACAAAATTCAGTAATCCGAATGACCATTCAATATTAATGACAGTAACAAGAGGGATTGATCTAGAATTTGACTTTGGCGATTGGTTAGCTGGCAAACCACCCGCAATGTTGGAGCGTTTCTATGCAAAAGCAGCTCAATATTTGAGGAAAGAGGAAGCTGGATTATCTAGAAGAAGAATGTCGTGGGACCAGGTGGAGAGGGGGTGTAGAGTAACATTGCCGTAAAACAATCCAGGAAGAGTTCTGGAAAAGTTCAAGTAAATGTCCAAAATAAACCAAATAAAATAAAGAAAGTCGGTGATAGGAACCGCGAAAGAGGGATTCTAGAAGAGGAAAGTCTAGGATTCCTATGTATGTTACCTACATGGCACTAAATACATCTCGGGAGAACGTCTTCTTGTCTACGTGCAATACCATATAACACAGGAAGCCATCTCTAAAAGAATCGATGAGGAAGCAGAAGAAGATTGGAAAATATTACCGGTTCCACGAACATTATGGTCATAACATAAATAAATGTAGGCATCTCTAGGATGTTATAAAGAAAATGATTCGGGAAAGAAAAATACAACAGTTTGTTAAAGCTTTACAGGATGGGGGCAAGGGACATCTGACCCTTATCGAGGACAAGCGCCGCATATGGGACTAGGAGCCTGCATAGACTGGTGGAAGATTGCTGATCAATACAATAGTCAGAGGACCACATCCAGCTGGTAAAAGCTAGCATGAGATGGGGCGCTATGCTAGCGCAATTAAGCATATGAATTTTGAGTGTTGTTCAAGTACAGAAGATGAGGCTCTGGCAAAACAACAACATACAATGGCTGATAACATTGTATTCAAAAATAGAGATGCAGAAAATATGGAGGCACCGATGATCGACCCATTGGTCATTTTGGCTATGATTAGCGTCACCTTAATTAGGAGGACCTTGGTTTACTATGGTAGTTCCGTGAATTTTATTTTCATAAAGGCTTATGATCAAATGCAGATGAAAGCCAAGGACTTGAAACCATCTAACGCCCGCATTCATGGCTTTAATGGTGCTGCGACCGAAGCTGTCGATTATGTCGAATTTCCCATGGAGTTGGGAGAAGGTGACCACAGGAGAGTGCAGATGTTGCCATTTGTTGTATTGGATGTTGACTCTCTATACAATGCTTTTCTAGGCCGACCAGCCCTAGCTAAATTCTGGCTAGCTCTTGTCCCATGGTGTTTGACTTTGAAGTTCCCAACTGTTAACAGTGTTGGACTTACGCATGGTGATTAAGCGACTGGACGCACCTGCTATATAGCTGAGCTGAGAGAAGCCTAGTGGAAAGGAAATGTTAGGTTGTGGATAAGACTCTCTACATCCAAGCCACCAAAGATTGAAAACCAATGCATGAGCCTTGACTTGGGCACCATAATTGGTTCTATAGAAATATAGATCCGAAGGGTGATGTGGAAGAGCCTAAAGACACCAATATCACACCGGCTGAGCTGACAATTGACATCATGGTCAGCCACCATGACCCATTATGGGGCCTAAAAATCGGATCACAGCTCAGTCCTCCAATGATGAAGAAACTTCCAGGCTTTCTTCGAGCGAATTTTGATGTGTTGTTAATCGATTAATTTTCTATCGGTTTAGAAAATAGTCAAAAAATTTCAAATTAAAATAACCGCAAGCACACGGCGTACTATCTTAGTACGTGGCAAATTCGGGTCGATCCGTGGAGAATTGGTAGAGTTTAAAAATCTATTCAATCAAATTAGACCAAATGGAGGAGAAATTGTTAACTAGAAACAAAATGAAGATAAAACTAGAATTAAAATGTGACTAAAAAACTATTGAACTAGAGAACAATTTAAGGATGAATCCATTCTCATATTATTTTTTGTAAATCAACAGACAATAATTAATGATCTCTAGCTTTGATATTAAGTGAAATAATTATTGTATTTATCATAAGTATGGTTTTTTTATGTTATTAATTAACATAACTCAAACCATCAAACTATAATACAACAATTATACCACTTATATAAATCTCATGAAAATGAAGCCAAAGCAAAAGCTATTTTAAGTATGATCTATTTACTATGGTAACTAGTATTTTAGATCATCAAATTTCATTTTTACTTTCATTTCAAAGTCAAAAATTAATTAGCAAATGATGATGTAAATTATGTTTATGTTGAATAAGAATAGCTCATTTGCATAAGCAATATAAGCTATCAAACCCACTTGTATAAACTTATATCGAAATTTACTTCATGATGCACAAATCAAATGAGATCAAAAACCATAGAAATGTTGAAATTACATAATATTTGAGGGCTTCATTACCCTAAATTGAAGGGGTTTAGCTACTCATTTGTGGCATTGAAGCAACATAAGTAAATTTCAACATTAAAAAGAGAAGAAAATAGTAAATACGCAAAGAAGACAATGTAATTAAACTACTTACAACAAAACGAATTAAGCTACACTACTTGCATGAATGTAAAACTAATCTACTAACAAAGAAAAGGAAAGAGCATAAATAAAAGCATGAAAAGTAAATAAAAGCAAGTAAATAAGAGAAGAGAAAGAGGCTAAGAAGCCATTTTTATTTCATGAAACATTGCCTACAATTTGCACTCTAATTTTCTAAGTAATATGAAAGGTAGATAATGATATGTTCATGTACATAAGAGGGCTATTTATACATGCATAAAACCCTAATTCTATTTTTAGGAAGCTTCGTAAATTGCCCTTTAGGAAGTGTGGCCACCATGTAACCATTAGCCACTAATTAATCCATCATTTGTTATGCGTGAAGCATTAACCTCCACATAGTTGTCCATTAGCTCCTAATTGTACATTTAGGTAAGTGGGTGGGGTCCTCCAGGTTCATGGCTTGAATTATTTCCCTCTTCTTTCCTTTGTATTCATTTGTGCATACATGTATCTTCATATAAACCTCTTCCATGTGCATCCAAATTCCTATAAAAATTATCAAAAAATGTCCAAGTAAAAATTCTTAAATTTACACATGCACAAAAATGATCATTTTGACCCTGAGTGAAGATGAATATATGATAATTTGAAAATAATTGAACTATGGTTTTAAACATGTTAAAATGTCCAAATATGACTTTTATTTAAATGAAAGTAGATAAATTATGGATGTAAATATGTGCATGTGCACATCAAATATCCCCACACTTATCCTTTTATTCGTCCTCGAATAAAGGAAACTAAGATAAATCTGTTTTCGTAGGGAGCACGGTTGCATTGAGCATATGCAACAAGCCGTTAAACCTTTGGGTGTCCCCAGTAGGACGAGTGTTGTCTCATGAGGGTTTTTCGTGGATACTACCCACAAAATCCGAATGCAAAGTGAAAATATTTATAAAATGCAAATGAATGCGAGTTCTTTGAAAATATTTACAAATGAAAGATTCACTTTCAAATCGACACAAATAAATTAAATATAAGTTTTTGTCATTGTCTTGAAAATTTAAGTCATTAATCGTCAAAATTTCCAATAAAAATCAAGTTGTCATTATAGATAGACCTAGTTTGGCTAGTAGTTTCGGTTTATAACACAATGTAATTATGAAATGGATCCTTAGTTGATTATCAAAGTTCATTAAAGTGGTATTTTCATTTCTTTTCAATAATAAGTTAAATCAAACAAGTTAAAATGGTGCTTAGATTTAATTTGCTTACTCTCTCTTATTTGACAATTTTATTGATATTAACAATATTTACATATGCCTAACTCAGGTAAACTGAGGCCAGATATATTACCCATGCACTGCCTTTCGGGCTTACATGAGGGGAATACAGAGCGTGGCGAGTGAACACACGAATGTGAACAACTATCAACTATAGGCATTATTAATAAAAGAATTTATATATACATACACCTAGCTCAGATAAATCGAGGCCAGATATACCGCCTATGCAGTTCCTTTCGGGCTTACGTGAGAAAGGTATAGAGCATGGCGAGTGTACACACAAGTGTGTATACTTGTCGACTGTAGGTGTTAATAGAAAATATTTACATATATACAAATGTTTTTTTTTTCAATTTTTTTAGAAAGAGAGAGTTTTGCAAAATCATCTTAACACCATTTAACTTAGTAGGGAAAAATGTTATATCCTTTACTTTAAATTTACCACTTTTTTAAACAAGGATTTTCAATTAGAACATACTTCATAATTAACGCAGATGAACATTCCTATATACTAGTTAAACCATTGTTATTTTTAATCATACTTCATTTTTATTTTTGTTAAGACAAATAAATTTTCAAAATTTTCAATTTATTAACAAAAACTTATAATTATCCCATAGTGTTTCTTCAAAAATAAATCAAAATGCTAAAAAGAAAATGTTGCTAAAAAAATGTTTTTGAGATTTAGGAATGTTGAGATTTTTTTGAAGTAAGAAAATGAAAATTCAAAAATTCCATGAAATTAAAAAATTGAAAATGAGACTCCGCCCATACTTAATTTTGACTGTGCCCCCACAGTCAATGCATGATATAATGAGTGTACGGGGACAACTATGTACATATTTACAAAAGAGGGTTAACATTCTTACGAGACGTAGCTTGGCTCATGAAGGATCATGAGCTCCTCATCTTGATATTTGGCAATTCCAAGAAAGGTTTCAAATGATGACCATTGACTTTGAAAATCGATCCATCCCTAGGGTTTTCTATTTCTACGACACCTTGTGGAAAAACAATTTGTACCACAAATGGTCCTGTCCATCTCGATTTAAGTTTTCTAGGGAATAAATGAAGTCTTGAGTCATATAAAAGAACTTTTTGGTTAGGCGAAAACGTTTTCCTTAGGATTGACTTGTCATGAAAATTTTTGGTTCTTTATTTGTAAATTTTCTCGTTTTCATACGCGTCGTTTCTAAGTGCTTCTAGTTCGTTGAGTTGTAGTTTTCGGTTTTCGCCAGCTTTCTCAAGATCCAAGTTTAAGTTCTTAATTGCCCAAAACACTTTGTGTTCGATTTCAACGGGTAAATGGCAAGCTTTACCGTAAACTAAATGAAATAGGGACATCCCAAGGTTAGTTTTAAAAGCAGTACGATAAGCCCAAAGCGCGCCAGTCAATTTCTGAGACCAATCTTTTCGATTTTTATTAACATTTTTTCCAAAATTTGTTTTATTTGTCGGTTTGAAACTTCAACTTGACGACAAGTCTGAGAATGATACGGAGTGGATAAATTGTAGGTTATCGAGTATTTCTTTATTAAAGTTTCAAAAGAACGGTTATAAAAATGGGTTCCGTTATCACTGATTATTGTGCAACGTGTGTCGAAACTCGAAAAGATGTTTTCTTTAGGAAATTTCACAAATCCTATGGTCATTGGTTTTGCAAGGAATGGCTTCAACCCATTTTGAGACGTAATAAACAACGAGAAGGATATACAAGTTTCCAAAAAGAATTGGGAAAAGGTCCCATAAAGTCGATACCTCAAACATCACAGATTTCGATCGTAAAAATGGGGTTGAGAGGCATCATATTTCGTCGAGAAATTCGTCCAAGCATTTGACATCGATCGCAAGTTTTACAAAACTCAAGCGAGTCTTTGAAAAGAGAAGGCCAATAGAAACCACACTAAAGCACATTTTCCGCAGTTTTTCGAGGACCAAAATGTCCACCACACGCTTGATCGTGGCAAAACAAAAGAACACTCTTGATCTCCTTATCCGGAATGCAACGTCGGATGATTTGGTCGGTGCAATGTTTGATCAAATATGGATCATCCCAATAGAAATATTTCACTAGGGACATGAATTTGCATTTGTCCTGCTTGGACCAAGATGAGGGAGTTTCTTTAGTGACTAAGTAGTTCATTATATCAGCGTACTATGGATCGATAGAAACCGAAAGAAGTTGTTCATCGGGGAAGTTTTTATTGATCGACAAAGAAGATGGTGCGTGCGGAAGACGAGATAAGTGATCGGCTATGACATTATCAAATCCTTTTTTGTCTTTGATCATAAGGTCAAATTCTTGAAGTAAAAGGATTCAACGAATCAGAAGGGATTTAGCGTCGTTTTTAGCGAAGAGATATCGAAGCACGGAGTGATCCATGTACATAGTAATGTGTGAACCTTTCAAATAAGGTCGAAACTTTTCAAGCACAAAAACGATAGCTATAAGCTCCTTTTCGGTTGTTGTGTAGTTGAGTTGAGCATCGTTCAAAGTCATACTCGCGTAGTAAATGACATGAAGGATATTGTTGATGCGTTATCCTAAGACAGCACAAACGACAAAGTTTGAAGCATCACACATTATTTCAAAAGGAAGATCCCAACTAGGTGCACAAATGATTGGAGCAGAAATGAGTTCATTCTTACACGTTCAAAAGAAGAGATACAATCAGAGTTAAGATCGAAAGGAACGTCTTTTTCAAGAAGAGTCGTCGAAGGATGAGCGATCTTGCTAATGTCTTTCACAAAGTTTTGGTAAAAACCAGCGTGTCCAAGAAATGATCGAATTTCCTTAATAAATTTGGGAATGGGTAGATTTGCAATTACGTCGATTTTCTCTTTATCTACCTCAATGCCTTTATTTGAGATGATATGTCCAAGGACTATCGTTGTTTGACCATAAAGTGGCCTTTTTCCCAATTCAAAGTCAAATGTTTTTCTTTACATCGATTTAGAACCAACTCGAGATGATGTAAATATTGGGAAAAAGAATCGCCAAGATTGAGAAATCATCCATAAAAACAACCAGAAAGCATTCAATCATGCCGGAAAAGATTCTAACCATGCATCGTTCGAAAGTCGCAGGAGCGTTACAAAGTCCGAATGGCATACGTCGATAAGCAAAGATACCGAATAAACACGTAAAAGTCGTTTTCTCTTGATCTTCGGGAGCGATTGGAATTTGGTTATAGTTGGAATAACCATCAAGGAAGTAGTAAAATTCATGGTCGATTAAACGTTCGAGCATTTGGTCGATGAAAGGAAGGGGGAAGTGATCCTTACATGTTGCGGCGTTTAGTTTTCGATAGTCAATGTAAACACGCCAACCCGTTTGAGTATAAGTTGGAATAAGTTCGTTTGAATCATTCTTGACAACGATTAGCCCAGATTTTTTCGGTACAACATGAATTGGGCTGACCCATGAACTATCTAGGATTGGGTAAATGATTCCATTGTCGAGAATTTAAGAATTTCATCGCACACCGCATCTTTCATTTTTGGGTTAAGCCTTCGCTACTCGTCGCGAACAGGCTTGGCATCGTCGATTAAATAGATGCGATGTAGAACAAGAGCGGGACTAATCACCTTTATATCAGAAATCGACCATCCAATTGCTTCTCTCTTTTTCGAAAGAATAGAGAGTAATGGGGTTTCTTAATCAAGAGAGAGAGAGAGAGTTGCGGAAATTATGACCGGCAACGATTCGTATTCACCTAAGTATGCGTATTTAAGGTGATCGGGAAGTGGTTTGAGGTCCAACTTCGAGAGTTTTTCAATCAAAGAGTTGGGTTGAGATTCGGACCCAACTTGAAGCGATTCAAAGGGAAGAGGGTATTCAATCTTGTTGGGAATTTCGGAAAACAATTTTTCATACTTGGCTTCGTGTTCATCATTAAGATCAAATGTTTCGTTTTTAAAGTTTCCGTGAATGGCACTAACTTCCAACATTTTGTCATGAGGTTCATTCGATTGGCTTTCATGATTTAAAATGTTAAGATCCAAAGTCATGTTTCCAAAAGAGATTTTCATCGATCCGTTACGACAATTGATTAATGCATTTTAGGTGGCTAAGAATAGTCGGCCTAAAATCAATGGAACTTGACTCGTGGGAATTGACACGGGTTGTGTTTCGAGAACAATAAAGTCAATGGGGGAAATGAATTGCCCTACTCGAATGAGCACATCCTCGAATTCTCCCATAGGCTTCTTAATCAAGCGATCAGCAAATTGAAGCGTAACTTTTGTGGGTTTGAGCTCACCTAAGCCTAATTGTTTGTACACGGAGTATGGAATCAAGTTGACACTTGCACCTAAGTCAATCAAACATTTGTTAATCGTCTTGTCTCCAATTGAACAAGAAATTGTTGGGCATCCTGGATCTTTGTATTTAACGGGTGTGGATTGGGACAAGACTTCACTCAAACTGGCGGCCAAGAAGACCTTTTTGGGCACTTGAATGTGTTGCTTTTGGGTGCACAGTCCTTAAGAAATTTCACGTAAGTGGAGACTTGCTGAACGATGTCAAGAAACGGAATTTTAACTTTGACTTGTTTAAAAATTTCCAACATCTTTTCCATTTGGTCCGAGTGTTTCTTTGATCGAAAACCGTGTGGAAATGGAACACGATACTCGATAGGCGGGTCTACTCGAGTAGAAGAAGAAGAATTTTGATTGGCATTCGATTCAACGTTTGGCTCCATGTTCTGTTCAGATTCATTCGTTGTTTTAGAGGTGTCAAGATAGGTTTTCGATAAATCGTTTGGATTAACGACTTGATTATTGATCTATTTACCGAAACGGAGAGTTGTGATAGCATTCAATTGGGTGACATTGCTATCTTGAACAACATGGACTTGATTTGAATTTGCGTTTTGATTTCTGGGATTTGGAAGTGGCTGGTTTGGGAATGTTCCACGTTCGCATTCACTTACAGAAGTGGCTAATCGACTCATTTGCATTTCGAGTTTTGCAATAGATTGGTTTGTGTTTTGCATATATGGAGTCAATATATTTTGCAAATTGCTGCTTGATTGAAGGCTTTGAGTAGTTTCTTTAGCCAACGTTTCAAGAGTTTTCTCAAGTGAAGGTAAACGTTTATCGTCTTGTGGAGGATGAGAAGAATTTGGTTGAAAATTTGATTGTTGCGGTTGATTATGAGATGGACTTGCAAAGTTTGGTTGAAAATTATTGGGCTGAAAGGAAGGATTCGAATCATTATTTGAAAATGCTTGAAAATTGGGACGAATCGTATTTGCGTTGGGATTGTTTTGGTTCCACGCAAAATTCGGATGGTTTCTCCAACGAGGGTTGTATGTTCGAGAAAACGGGTCGTTTTTGGCTTTATTGAAAGCATTGATTTTTTTGACAGAATTGGGACACTGATCGGCTATATGATTAGGATCATTGCATTTATAACACATCGGTTGGGAAACTTGGTTCATTTGATTCAATGAGAAAACGTTATCAATTTTTTTAATCGTTGCATCAATCTTAGCTTCCAAAGCAAATGAAGATCCTATCGAGTTTGTACTCGATCGTGAGCAAATTGATTTTTCGTTAGAACGTTCCCATTGGGATGACTTTTCAGCGAGGTTTTCAAGAAATTTCCAAGCATCGTCGTGATGTTGGTTAAGAAAGTTGCCTTGGCACATTGACTCGAGCATGGTTCGTGAGCTATTTTCGAGTCCATCGTATAAGATTTGGCCAATCGTCCATTTTTCGAAGTTATGATGTGGACATTTTATCAAAAGCACTTTGAATCTTTCAAAGTATTTTCCGAATGGTTCTCCCTTGAATGTATGAAAATTTACAATTTCATTTCGAATTCTACTCATTTTTTCAAAGGGTAGAACTTTTTTAAGAAAGCTTTTACGAATTCTTTCCAAGTTTTAATCGAGTTCGACGGTAAGCTGTACAACCATTTTTCAGCGTAATCCATAAGAGCGAATGAGATTAATCGAAGTTTGATTCCGTCATTGAAAAGTTGTTGGAGTTTAATGCTTGCACAAACTTGTTCGAATTTAGTCAAAAAGATGTATGGATCATTGTGCTCGAAATTGCCAAATTTCGAAAGTGTGGCAAATATGGTTCGAGTGAATTTCAAAATCGTTACCCATATCGGCAGGTAATGTGATGTAAGATGGAATAGAAACTCTATCGGGAAAGATTCTATCCATAAGAAATAGAGGGGCGTTCTCGTTTGCCATTTCGGGAGGATCGTCTATTCGAGTTAAACGGTTAGTTGTTGAGTCGCGAGTCCAACGATTTGTTTTTATGTCACGAGTCCAAATACTCATGCACAAGTGAAAGTCGAGAAGAGAAAGGAGTTAGAATCGAGTTTAGAGAATGAAAGAATATTTAAAAACTTGTTTTTGTTTTTTGAATTTTCTATTTTTTTACAAGGAAGAAAACTATTTACCAAATGAGGTTTATTTTCAAAAGAAAAGTTTGATTTTTGTTTTTTTTTTCGTTTTTTTTTTCGAAATTTTATTTACATGTTTTTGTTTTTTGTATATTTTTTTATGTATGCATGAACTAATGCAACTAAACGAAAGCAAAGGACTTAATTACAGTTTTCCGTCCTTAGTAGCTTCTAACCCAAAATTGTATAATCACGCTGTTTTAAATCAACAAAAATATTTCTCAGCCAGGTAACGGGTAGGAGTTATCGGTGCACCACGAATCACCATAGCAATGCAGTCGAAGGTTTGAGTACCTTCAGAGGAACAACCACTATAATATTTATGAATCATCATAATATTTATAAATGATTATTACTCTTCCATAACCTAGACACCAAGAAATAAAATTGCTCAAAGAAAGCAATTGTGAAGATACAATTAAGTCCCGAGTGAGCTCGTGACACCCTTAGGTCCAACGTTTAACCTTTATTATTAGTCAAATTCTACGATGAAATGCATTTGTGGGCTAAGAAAAGGGTGATGAAATCTCTTACCTTATGTGAATTGGGATATTGCCCTTAGAAAAGAAAATAAGATGAGATGAATGCAGAATAAAAATTAAGCGTGAACTTACAATGCAACTAAAATGAAGTTGTTTTTGTTTTTGGATTTTGGATTTTGAAGTTTTTTTTTCTATATATAAATGCAAGTTCAAACAACCAACAATGCAATAAAAACAAGTAAACATGGAACGATACCAGAGCGTGCAGAATTATTAGCAATTTATTTAAAAGTAGCGATTCTTTTAAGCGTAAGCAAGGCAATTTATTTTTGGCAACCGAGTGAAGCAAGCATTTCCTCTTGATTTTCTGCTTTGACGACCTGAAATGAAAAACAAGATATATACAATTGTTTATATATGCATATATTTTTAAAAACAAGTCAACACAAACCAAATTAAAACAAAACAAAACAATTTAAAAAAAATCTCTTTTTTTAAAGGATAATTGAAAGCAAGAAACCAAGAGAAAACAAATTAAGCAACCCTTTTTTTCTTTTTTTAAAAAAATTAAGACTTAAAGCTAAACCTAAAAATAGAAAGATAAAAACAAATCAAAAGGAAAACATGCTGCAAACCCGACCCGTTTTAAACCAGACCCACTAGTCTTGTTTAAACCAAAGCTTTAGATCTCTTTCTTCGTAAAAAAAAAAATGAAAAAGGAAACCACAAAATCGCCGACAAAAGAAAAAAAAAGTGTGATCCAATTCAAGAGCGATTCGATTTTGATTTGTTGGTGAGGGTTGGCTGCTGAAGGAGATGCTGCTAGTTGATTTGGGAATCTGAATAGATGGATTGGTGATTTCAGTTTTGCAGAGGATTTCAGTGCTTCGGGTGGTGACGGCAATGGTTAGTGGATGTCACGATTGCAAGTGATGGTTTCGTTTGGAATTTCGTGATTGGCGAATCGAATAAAACTGTGGTGAGGACTCGCTGTGTCTGGTCTCAGATTCGATTGCAGCAATTGGTATATTTTTTTTTGGTGAGATGTGGCAAACATGGGGAGTTATTGAGGTAGAAAACTAATGTTGAAGAGGATGTGGAATTGAAGACAGTAAGGGAAGTGAATGAAGAAGTAAGGCTTGATGGAAGTAGGACAGTGTGGAATTGGAGACCAGTGCAACATTGACAGTGGATTTTGGAGTGGTTGATCTGTGGTATTTGATCTGTGGTATTGAAGGTGGTCGGGCAAGTCAGTATTGCTGTGTTTGACAGTAGGAGGAAGTGTTTTTTTTTCTGTACATAGTAAAGCAAGTTGATGGGGTGAGTTGAATGTATGTATGGAGTGGTGACTGGGTTTGGTCACTGATATGTATGGGTGGTTGAGCTTGTCGAAATGAGATGAAGGAACATCAGTGTAGGGGGATGGTTGTTTATCTGTTGGTGGAGGATGATGTAAGAGTCTCAGTTTGGAGTACAGAGCAAGTAGGGGTTGTGTGATTGTTGTTGTATGGGATGAAGTGATGTATGTTGTTTGGTGGATGTAGTGTGGTTGTGGGTAGTTTTAGAGGGGAGTGATGGAGTAGAGAAGAGGGGCAGAGCTGTGAGATGGATGAAAATGTTGTGGAGCTGCTGTGTTTTGGTATGAATGAATGGTGGCAAGTAGGCAGTGGAGAAGGGGAGTGTAGTATAGTAGCAGGCAAGTTGAATTGTGAATGGTAAGTTGTTGTGGTTGAAGTGAATGATGATGGTAGCAGTGTCAGGTTTGGTGCAATAAGGTGTTTGAAGGTGACAGATTGGCAAGGCAGTGGTGTAACAACCCAGTATTTTGTGATCATTTTAATTGTATATTTTGATTATTTTATTAAATTCCCGATTTAAAAACTTTATTTTATTTATTTAAAATGAATAAATTTTGTAATCTTAAATATAAATTTTGATTTTTATGTGAATTATAATTTCAAACATGAATAAATAAAATATTTTCCAAAAATGTGAATTTTGGTCAATATGGTAAAACTTTGACTTTTAAATTTAAAATTTAAATATTTGAATTCTATCTTTTATTATGAAAATAAATTAAATTTAAGTATACTACTTTTCGTTTTGTTGAAATCCGATTTATATTGTGAAAGTTATGCTTTTTACAATATTGTGTGTAAACTGATTTATTTAACAAAATTGTTTATTTTAATTTATATAAATAATTTTTTATTTGTTCTAATTTGTGTATATATATGTGATATGTCATGTTATGCATATATATATATTTTAAACATTTTTAAAGTGTTGTTATAATTTTCAAATGTTTATTGTACTTTGTTTACAATTTTTAAAGTCTTGTTT
This sequence comes from Allium cepa, assembly GCA_030765085.1. NCBI lineage: Eukaryota > Viridiplantae > Streptophyta > Magnoliopsida > Asparagales > Amaryllidaceae > Allium > Allium cepa. The sequence continues at coordinate 139,446,693 of CM060931.1, read as the reverse complement.
CAATTATTAAGCTATTTTTCTATTTATTTTCTTTTTCACTTTATTTTATTCAGCTTTTATTTTATTTACTGAAAATTTTATTTTTTTTATTTAAATGGAAACTTGAAGTGACAAATGCTTTAAAACTTATGACTTTTCATTGCCCATTCTCTTTATTTGCTTGCCCTTTCACTTTCCAGCTTTAGCCGTCCATTTCCTCTAGTATAGCCATGATTTTTATTTTTATTTCCACATGAAAAATTCTCATTTCCATCAAATTTTCGGCCATTTAGATCTGAAAACAAATTGGTAATCGCTTCTTCATTTTTTCTACTTTTTCTTTCCATTTTTCTATTGATTTTTTCATGGTTTTGCTTGTTTCTTCTTATGATTTGCTCGGCTTATACCCCTCACCACCTCCACCGATCACCACATTACTTCCTCCCCATCACCATACATGGCCTAACTATCCTCTCCTCTGACCAATACTGGCCATGACCATCCCATGGAGCAAACACCACAAAAAGTTGCAAAAAAACCCCTTGAAACTTGCATAGCTGAGCCTAGTTTCCACTATCTCCTCCATATCTTGCATTGGCCACCACCATATCCACCACCACCTGATGTACATCACCTCTGACCATCAGCCTCTCCACTAACCTGACCTATACTAGCCTGGGTCGAGCCCAATTGACCCATAGGACGAGTCAAAATGTTGCATCCAAGCTTGCCTATTACCTTGTCCCTTTGTAACGTCCCGCCTTTTCGCACGCTTCAAATCGACACACATGCCGATTCAAACCATACGGAAGGGCGGATTGTTATGGGGTAAATAAGAAAAACTGAGAAGAAATAAACAAAATAGAATCTCACAGCGGAAGGATAAAATATAATAATAAAATATACAGTTTATAAAACTGTTTACAAACATTTATATAATACATATCAGAGTTACACATACCAATAACAATGCAGCGGAACAGTGTGTAGAGCACTAGATAAATAATAATAGTAATACTACAAATCTTCGTCTTCGTCCTCCAGAGCTAAACTTCAAATCCTGAAACGCTCGGACTGACCCGAGCGAATTGAAAAGACAAAACACTCGAGTCAGAACTAAAAGATCTTATGTGAGTTAAATTAACAGAAATAAATATGAGTGCAGTAACTCAAGAGATGCTCGGGATTTACATCTCCTAAGGATCCGTTAAACTATTTACTATGTAGTATATTAAGCTATTATAATAGTGTCTATTTGTAAAATAAACTTACTTTTAAATAGCGTTAAGGCTTTACATTTTCCACCGTAACACAGTTATATATTCCCATAGTCTATACAGTACCGTAATCTCCCCCGTACTGGGCGTCGTCAGAGGGCACTCCATAGGTATGGTACAAACCCAAAATCATATAAGGCGCGCTAGGGTAGGTGACACGGCACAACTAGGCAATGCCAGGGTAGATATACCAATTACGCTTCCGGGCCGATGGAAACGCGCAGCGCGCAGCTGCCGCCCACCTCGGACAAACTCCCCACATCAAAGAAATCAAAAGTGAAGGTGGCCACCGAAAATCCAAAGTCTGAGTATAGTATCGAAGGGAAGTGTCCGATCAGAGGTGCTACCTCATTAACCCGTCGATCGATCCTGTTTTAGCCACCTTATGCCAACTCACGGGAGTTGGGTCCTCGTATTTACCTTTAAAGGAAACGCCGCCACCAACCTACTTCATTCTGGAATCTCCACCGCGTACACGGTTAGTCAAAGTGGTTTTCGGTATCGACAGAGAGTATGTCCATATCCGATCCCGATCTCTTTGCCAACCAATCGTTATTATAACACCGCGGTCTTTTCAAAATAGTTTATACTTTAAAACCAGAATAAAATATCCATTTCAAAACCATATAAATATGATATCATTTCCTTTTAAAACACAAAACAATATGATATCATCTTTATTTTCCAATATATTCTTTTCCAAAATCATAGGATTTTCAAAGTAAAATATTTAGAAATCAAAACTCTTGAATATAATATTTTCAAACTATACTACCTTGAAAATCATAACTTTGAAACAAGTTTCCATTTCTTAAATGGTTAAATATTAAATTACCTTTATAAACCAAATAGCTTCTTTAGATTTCACAAGTCAATTTCAAATATCGATTTAAACTTCCAAATACCATTTCAATTCTTATGTTTCAAAGCTTTAAATATTTCACCATTTCAAAAACAACTCATTTGACAAATCCATATATATTAAATTCAATTACTTATTTATTTTATTTTTTTACTTGAAATCTTTACTTAATGAATTCAATATAATTTTAAGAAACTTTTAACTTCACATGACTGGAAAATCTTTTAGTTTATTTTATATTCATTTAAATCAACCTGACATTCATTTAAATCACTCTACACAAAATCAAGTTATAAAATCATATCCTTTTAAAATTCTAACTTTTCATTAAATTTCAATTTAACTTAATATTCATCTTCCAACCTTGTTCTCTTTTAAGTCATTAAAACTCCAGAAATTAAATTTTAAATAAATTCTTAATCGTATTTGATCTCGAAAATCAAACTTTATTTTATACTTCAAATCAAATTTATACAAAGCTTAAAACCTGAAAATTTCTATATATATATAAATAACCAAATCAATATCCATAAACCATATATATATATATAGCTTTACAAAACCAAAACATTTCAAAATATATTTTATATATATACCGCGGTGCCTGTATAAAATTTTCTACCCTATGGTCAAGTGATACGGATGTTTATCATTTCAATCCGCAATTTAAAATAAAAATGCGGTTGTATATCATTTCAAACTGCAATCCCGAATGAATGAAATGCACGATAACTTGCAATTTATATGATATAAAATACAGCATTCATTCATCCAAATATCAACCATCAACCATTTATTACAATCATCATCCAATTTAAACAACATCAATATAGAGCATATAAATTATACAGGTAATAAATAACATGTATTAACTAACAGTTTATATTCAATAATAAATTTAATAACTGTTACTAGCAATTTATATGCAAAAATAAATTCAAATTTAACTGTCAGTTGATATGAAATAAAAATTTAACATAACTATAACTGACAGTTACTATGCAAATAAATAAATTCTAACTGTCAAATTTATGCAATAAATAAAATAAATTAACAATTAAATTAAATAAATGCAATTTAACAGAGATAATGAATAAAACATGCCAAACAGTCATAAATAAATTTCTACTCATATCTAAATTAATTTAACAGACATAAGAAGTTTTAGAAGTTGTGAGTGGGTTAAAACACTCACCTTTTGAATTTAAATCGAATTTAAATCCGATTTAAACCCAAAATTCCAACGGTCTCCAAATCTGTCCAAACCAGCGTCATCAGATCCGGAATTTAATTACGATCCTAACAAAAGAAATTTCGCGCGAAACGGGTAACGTATGAAAAAGTTGTTCAATTTTAATGAGTTGAAACAAAAATTAAATAAAACAAAATTAAACAACAACCTAATTAAAGCTTGCCACGTCATAAAGCTTCTTCTCAACTCACGTATGCTCATCTAGGGAATGAACCCATTTCAACGCACGCCCTCCCCATCTTTGACCGTGCCTTTAGACCGCCCCAGGCCACCAGATGGTGACGCGCCTCCACCATTACGACTTCCCTAGCCGAGCTCTCCAATACCCAGAAACCAATTTGCAAATAGTCGCTCCAAATCAAAACGCCCAAATTGACTTAGGTTTCAAATTTCCTGATTTTGACCGCGATTTGCCGCTGACTCGAGTATCGATTTCGAAAACAGAGACTGCGTGTAGATTCGTATGGATGAAATCTACAACATATATTTTTTTTGGAATTTTTCTGAGATGTTTGAATTTTCATTTGAAATTTGAATAGAAATATATCTAGGTTTGCATCTATTTGAGGAGGAGAAGGAGTTGAAGAAAAGAACGTACAGACAAATGATAGAAGATGGAGGCTAGGGTTTTTGATCGTCTATTTATAGATAGATCGCAAAAGAATAGGTGTGCACGAATTTTAACGTGCAAACGGAAGTGGTCCCAAAAGATAAATAATATTAATTACACACGTTACGGATTTAGGAAATAAATAAATTCCTTATCATTTACATTTTATTTTAAACGTATTTACAAATGTAAATCTAGACGTTTCGTTTACGTTTCAAAATATATCCACAATTTTATTAATTTCCAAATTGATCTAACAAATTTAGATGTAAATTAAAAGCTGATAAGTCTATCCATTGCAGTGTTAATTTCTCCACTTCCTTATATTTAGAAATTATAAATTAAGTTTTCAAAAACCTATTTTTGATTTTCAAACTTTTATATACTCATCTTTTACCAGTAATAAGGATGCATTAACATTTGTTCATGGTTTCACCTTATTATCCTCAAATTCCATTTTAATTTTCAATAATTACAATTGTTGAATGTTGATACTTTAATTAAATTTATACATCTTGCTTTCTATAATCTATATCAACAAATGGTCCAATTATAAATAGAATTAGCATTAACTTCATCTTATAGGATTAACTACTCCAATTACAAAACAAATCTACGCTAACTGCACGATTTAAGTCAATTAATTGTAATTGAGTCTACATTAAATGTTATAAATTATAAATTGGAACCTCAATAAATTCGCTTATTGATTTAAAATCTTTCTATTCAGTAAATAGACATTTTATGGGTATAAATAACATTTGAATTATAACACATGTCATTAGTGCATGCTTCATTTCTTATAAACTCCCCTTTATTAACTAGAACACATTAACCAAAACAAAATAATTAATTTAGATTTATTTCAATCGATTGCCATTCTTAACTTAACATACTCAAAATGGTTAACCTAAATAATTGTTACCCTTTTACATTCAAATTCACTTACAACCATCATTACAACAATGTTGCCATAGATTTAGATTTAATTAAATAAATTAGATAAATGGGTAAAGTTTTGTAATTATCACTAATGCCAAATATATATGCATTAATTACTACTTATTATTATGAATTCATTTATTAATTTACTAGTTGCCTTTGTCTTCTTATATCCTATTTACTACCAAACTTTCTATTTAGTTATAGTTTATCAATATATATACACCTAGGCAAATCAAGTTCTTGTCTTTTCTGTTATTTCAATTAAATCGGGTATGCACAAATAAATTGTTTATTAACTTATTCTTACAAAATTATTTACATGCATTCAGTTACACCTAATTTAATGCATTGATTTTCATTTATAAATTAAAGGTTTTTCCTTTAAAAGCTTTTATTACTAACCATACTCCAACCTCTACAGGACATTGATTTAATTCAATGTACTATCTAATATTATTAATCCATTAAATAAATTCACAACTTACCCTTTGTTTTCCTATATTCTCTTCTTAGCCTAGTATAACCATTTACATCATTTCAATTTATTCGTCATTTTATATCAACCAATAATACTAAGCTTAAATTCCTATGGTTTCATTTCCTTTTCAACATATGCTTCATTATAAATTATAAATCTTTACTTCTTTCTAAAGTTAAATTATCTAATCTTATTAAAATGACAAAATTAACCGACGAAAATTTACGGGTCGTTACACCCTTTATATTCTACATGTTGCAACTCCTACCATCATCACTTCCTTGTAGCCGCACCTATATGACCCAAACCCAAGCTTATATCATCATTATGGCCGAGCAAAAGAACCCCTAGGTCGAGCATTTGGATGGCTAAAGCAAGGTCAAATCATTTTGTCCTTTGTTAATTTCAATTTCCAATTGTTTCAATATAAATTCTGTGTTGAATATTTATGTTACAATGTCTTGTTTTGGGTTGTTGTTCACAAGATCATATCTTGGCTCTCTCTCTACTCATTTGAATCAAATGTCGTGTTGTGTCGTGCTATCGTGCTTTCTGGAATTCATTTGTGTAGTTTTGATTGTTAACTCCAGCGTAAAAAGGTGAGTATTCACTCATGACATTTATACTAGTATAATTAGTGAATTGACAACAAGTGAATGTGTAGAATATTATATCATGTTATACCTGCCTGTGATGTGAATCATATGATGTTAACCTTGTTTATAACCCTGTCATATCATCTGTTATTGATTTATGTTGCTATACTGTTTATTTATTTCTGTTTATCACACTGCAAGTTCCCTTTAGAGTAGAATCACTATGGCTTGAAATGATACATACCCAAACGGACTTTAGAATAGGGAAAAATCATTATGGGCTGAAATGATAGGCTTGAACGATTTTTATTTATTTTATTTAACTTGGGATTGTGGGCTTGAAATGATAGAACTCAGATTTATTTTGTAAATTACGGATTGAAATGATATATTATCCGTATCACTTGACTTAGTTTAGAAAATTTTGTACAGACCTGTGGTTATTTAATAAAGTTTTTTTTGGAAATATTTAAGTATTTTTAAAATGTAAATATATGATAATTTGATTTTGATTGAATTAAAAATGATTTTTTTATAAAGTGTTAATGATTTTTCTACAGGTTAAAATGTGAAATAAATGAATGGTTAAGTAGAAATTTGAAATATAAATTAAGTTTGGAATTTATGATTTTTGTTTAAAAATAGAGTTTAAGTTAAGTAAATAAAATATGATAATTAAATTTAAATTTGAATTTAAATGACTTAATAAAGTGTTATTAATTTTTCTATGAATTAAAATGGCTAAAGAAATTAAGGTTTAAAAGTAAAATTTGAAATATAACTTAACTTGTAAATGTGAAATGTGGTTTAAAAATAAAAGTTAAGTTAAGAAAATAAAAATGGAAATTTAATTTAATTTATGAAATGGTAAATTAAATTAAAATGTAAAGTAAATGAAAATTTTGGAAAAATTGTGCATTGATTTTTATAAGTGAATTATTAAGGAATTTGATATTTATTTGTGAAATTTACATTATAAAAATCATAAGTTAAAGGGTATTCAAATGACCATTTTAAAGTGAAAAATATGAAATTTTATATGTTAAAATGGTTTAAACTGAAGTTTAATTGTTGCTGAAATTCTATTGTAAATCTGAAAATTCCTTTAGCAGCACTTCAGAAATGCTATTGTTTCTGAAATTGAACTAAAATATGAAATTAATGAGTCTGCATCACTTTGTAATTGCTGTAATTGCAAAAGTGAACTAAAAGGCTAAATTTAACTAAGTGGTATTACAACACTTTGTAAGTGCTGTAGTTGCAGAAACTAAACTAAAACCAGAAACTAACAAAAGGGCTGCAGTAGCACCTGTTAAGTGCTGCAGTTGGCTAAAATGAGATTTTTGAATATAATGGAACCCTGAACTATTACAGCAGTTCTGTAAATGCTGTCTTTCCCGAATTGAACTATTTTTTCAACTAAAACCGAACTATTACAGCAGTTTTTAAATGCTGTATTTGCTGAATTGATTTGTTTTCAAATGTAACTTACCGTAGCATTTTCTAAGTACCACGAAAGCTGAAATTTCATTGTTTTAATGTATTTAAGTGAATAAATGAACTCTGAAAAGGCTAAAATTTTGAGAATTTAATATTTGATTCGAAGGTATAATGAGTCCACCTTTTCATGGTTTAAATGAATGATTTTAATTCGAAATTATAAACCTTTTTGGAAATTTAACCACGGGTACACCTCTCTGTATGCCAGGTGATTTTGGATGTACACCTTCAATTTTAGAGTGTGACTAAAGGTGAGCGATTGCTGCAGCTCTGCGCTACCCTAGCCACATTTACACTATTAGTTGCACGGTTTACTTTAATATGGACATTTCTATGATAGCGTTTATTCCTGTTTAATTGATGGTTTAATGGATCCTTAAAGGATGGGCGATCCCAACCTTCTTTTAAGTTATTATGCATTGCTATTACAGTTCACTTGAGTTGGTTTACATTGTATAAGTATGTATGTCCTGACTCGAGTGTTTTGTGTTTTACTTTACGCTCGGGTCAGCCTGAGAGTCACAGCTTTGGATTCACCTTCTGGAGCTAGAGACTTGCTGGAGCTTATCTGTCTATCAGTTCGTCTGTTTCTGATCCAGTTATTTTTCCTATTCGGTATTTGCTTTTGTATTATTGATTTATGTATCCAAACTTCTATTTTATCCATTTTTAAACTATGATATTTTGTATATGTTTTGAGAGTTTGTATATAGTAGCTTCATGAACTACTATGGCATTTTATTTCCGCTGCGAGTTATTCTGGTATTTCCGTGTCTGTGATTCTATGATTGGTTTTATTTGCTCCAAATTTTATCACAATCTGTTATTTTGAATTATTCAAGTCCGACATGTGAGGATTATTGTCGATTTGAATGGTCCAAAATAGTGGGTCGTTACATTTGGTATCAGAGCTTTGGTTTTAGGCAAACCATTTCTTACGGAGCAAAAACTCATTAGAGATAGGGTAGAAGTACCCTAGAATGATTGAAATCAATTTCAGAATTATTTCTTTGAGAGAGAACTTATTTTCGAAGTATAAAATGATTTGCAAATGATTTTAAAGGATTTTCAAAGATTATCTTGGTATAAATTTTTTCTTATTTTGAAATCAAGATTTTCTAAACTTCATCTCTTCTGTATCCACCTTGTCAGTAATCTCTTGGTTAAGATTCTTATCGATTAGGATTCCCTAAACTTTGGAACGCTCCCACTTGTTCTGAAATCTAGTCTTGTCTTTCCTATTTTATCCTTTTGATTTTTGGGCATTGCATAACTCCACTTTGAATGACCTACATAAAGATTGGTGATCCCGTAGATCTTTGATTGATTTGTAAAGGGGTGAAACTCCTTTATAATTGGCATTGATTCACCAAAGATTTCTGTATCCTCGGTTTACGATGCTATCTATCTCCTTCTCTACCTGGATTATATCTTTGGCGATCGAATGTCGATTTGCCTTAGATTTCAACATTGATTATATTCCTGAAGTCACGGTTGACCCGGTTAAGATTGTCCGCGATTTAAAAAAGCTTATCCATCTTCTATTTGGTAATTAAATTATCTCATCTTCGTTTGAGCTTATCTTCGAACCAGAATTCTATTTGATTAGAGTTCCTCTAAATTTGAATCTTTGTTTGTTTAAAATCCATCCCTGGATCATTCCTAGGAAATTTGTGTTTGGTTGTATTTTGAAATTGTGCATACATCAAAATTATTATTTTGATAAGGGTGACCACATTTTATATATAAAAGTGAAGTGTTTTCGATAAGGATTATATATCTTTTATAAATGAAAATTTGTAGCTTTGAAGGGATTTTAAATTTTGAAAAATTTATAAGAAATTTGATTTATATAAAAATGATGTATAACTGAAGGGTTTTGAATTTGACTTTCGAGGATTCGAACTCCGGTGTTTTGAAATCGGTTTTAAGATTTTGGAAAATATATAATAATAATATGATTTAAAGATATTTTTTGAATAAGAAATGTTTCAAATGTATTCGAATGAATTCCAATGATTTCGAAGAGATTTCGAAGAAGTTTCAAGAAAATAGAAGTCCAGAACTCACTTGTGTCGCTGGAAAATAATTTCGATGATGAGTGCACGCATCATCGATATTGATTTTCGAATTTCAGAGTAGGGGAGAGGCCTCTCTAGTAGCTTTGCTATGTGAGTGATTTTGTGAAACAAATTTTGATTTCAGATTTTGAAGTATGGTTTGATGTTCGAAAGATATATGTATATATACATTTGAAATGATTTAAAGTAAGCCGGTGTTCAGTCCTCGAGATTCGGATTTGTCTTGTTATAACCTTATCTATTGGAATTGATTTACTGATTTGTTGGTGATTTCCAACTATTGGACTTTAAATATGATTTCTCTGACTATTTTGAAAGTTCGAGCACTTCCAAATCATGGTTTACTTTTAAAGCTAGGTAATTTTCAAAAAGTAAATTGAATTTTCCATATATGAAAATAAATGGTTTAAAGGTATTAAAGGGATAGTTATAGAATTGGCAATCATTTTGGAGATAAGTGATTTTTTTTAGGAAAGGACTTGGTTTCGAAAATAGACTGAAATTTAAACCCATTATTTACATAATGACTTTAGAAATGGATTTGTTTGACATAAATTTTGTTGATTTGGAAATTTGGATTATTTTCTAAATCTATTGTTTTAAGAAACTTTGAAACTGAATATATGTAATTTGGAAGAAATGATTTGGTGAAATCATATATGATTTTGAAACTGAAATGTTATTGAAAGGAATTGAAATTGAGAATCTTGTTTTATTAAATACTTGATTTGGGAGTTACCGAACTTATATAAAGTTGATTTGTATAAGTATGAAGTTGATTTGAAAACTACTGTTTTGGAAAGGTACTCAATTTGGAAAGAGAAATCTTATATAATAGAAGTCTATAAGTGTGATTTGATATACTATTGATTTTGGAAAGTATTCAATTTGAAAATGGAATCCTATATATAATGGACCTTATATAAGTATGATATTTGAAAGTGATTTGAAAAAGGTATATCTGCATTGTGGCCACATTGTGGATTAATTCTATCGACATTATTCTTTCTGATTTTTGGTTTTTCGTATGTGATACTCGAGTGTCCTACCATGGCGTAACCCATGGTATTTTGAGCGCGACTGCATAGCGTAATTCGCAGGGGTTGCGAGAGCCTACGAGTACGGATGTTTTCTGGGGGATCCAAGCGTAACCATTGTGTATCTGCGATCTATTGGGTCGCTTGGTAGCATAATCAGCAGGGGTTGCAAGAGCCTACGGGTATGGATGTTTCCTGGGGGATCCAGGCGTAACCATCGTGTATCTGCGGTACTACTAGTCTTCATGGCGTAATCGTAGGGCTGCGGTGGCCTACGGGTACGGATGTTTCTTAAGGGATCCAGGCGTAACCATTTTGCATCTGCGATCCATGATCGACATGATTTGGTTGTTTTGTTTGGATTGTACTTTCCATATCTATTTTTAAAGGGTTTTCCAGTATTTTCACTGGGTGTTGAAACAAGTCTACTAAGTACCTGGAGAATTCTAGCTTTGCGCCCGATCAACGCATGACCAGAGTCTGCAGGAACGAGGATAACTTGTTAAGACATCAAGTTATAAAAGTATTTTGATAATGTATTATATAAAGGATATTTTGATCATTTATTTTTCCTTTCTAAATAATTGAAATTTATATAGCTTTAAAATAATGGTTCATCCTTGTCTTTCAACCTATTTTCCCTTCTAGCTATTTCTATTCTCCACCTTGTTAAACTTACCTATAACAGCAGTTATCAGGTATAATTTTAATCTTCTTGTCATCTTGTCTTAATCCTATTTCATTCTAGCTTTTTCTGCGTTTTCCGTATCTCGTTCCTTTTCGAGGACGAAAAGACTTGAGTAGAGGATAGTGTAACAACCTAGTATTTTGTGATCATTTTAATTGTATATTTTGATTATTTTATTGAATTCCTAATTTAAAATGGCTAAATTTAACAGCCACTATCATTTATTATTCATTTATCATTTGCAGAATAAATGGCCAGCTGTTACATTTCCATCGTTCCAATTTATTGTTCTCTGGTCCATTCTCTTTGTCTCTTCTCCGTTCACACCATTGAAAGTATAGAATAATATAATTTTATATAACAGATGAAAGTTTTGCCTGCCCATCTTCTATTCACTCTGAGTATATAAGTTTATATATTAGCTTGACCCATTTTCCTCCCATTTGTCTTGCTCTTGCCCTCCATTTGTACCAACCAGATCGAGTTTCTTCCACCCACCCCACGGCCGATCAGCTCCAAACCCAAACCCACGTCACCTGCAACCATTCATGTTCGGCCTCCTCTTCCCTCTCTATCAATTCGAATGGCCGAGCCTCTCTCCCTCCACTGAACCATGTCACGCAACCCGAGATGCCACCTTCCCTTTTCACTTGCCTTGCTCCTTCATCTCCGGTCTGCCTCTTTCACGGCCGCCATTAGCCTCCGCCTTCAACTCGCAACCCAAGCCGAGTCTTTCTCCATCATCCTCTCCCTCTCAAGCCACGAGCAGTTCACCTATCGTCATCACCTCGAGCTATAGACTTCTTTGTTCGCGTGAGAATCGGTTTAGGTATTATATTTTAATATAGCATATATATAATAGCCGGTTCTTTTTCATGTGTATTTGCGTACATATATTACATCTAATATATGTAAGTGTGTGTGTGTATATATATATATCTTTTTGTTAGCTATATAAAGTTATAAGTATAATGTTTATAATCTGAAAATATATAAAGTAATTTGAGTTGTATAATCTGTATATATATAGAAGATTACATATATTTGAAATGTTTGGGTTTTATGTATAGATTTATAAAGTTACATAAGTATTTTCATAACATGTGTTGTATAAATTTAAGAAGGTTATTTATATAGATGCATTATATTTATGCTGTTAGTGTGTAAGTTAATATATTTTTTTATATAAGTTTTCGTGAGTTGTTTCCATAAACATACGGTTATTTTAAATTTTGGAATATATATATGACTGCTTTGTTATAATAATGTGTTATAGTATATATATATATATAATTTATATTGTAAGCTGTGTTGGTTTATGATATATGTTTTAAATAAAGTATGTTAGTTTATATATATGGTTGAGACTTATCTGTTATATATAAATTATACGAGTTATGTTATATTCTTCTTTTATATATAAAGGTTTTTTTCAGTTGTAGATATACATCAGTTTCATATATATACTCAAATGCGATGTTTCTTATATATGGATTTCGAATGCATTTGCTATTCCGTGTATTTGGCCAACTGTTTCATGTCTCATATATTGTAATTTTTTTTACTTAATAGATATATGCTTTGCAAGCTGTTTTGTATATTACGTAATAAGTGATTTTATATTAACTTATGTGTAATAGGTTTGTTGGAATTTGAATATATATATATATATATATATATATATATATATATATATATATATATATATATAGCTGTCACTTTATATTAGCGGTTTACGTTTTTTTTTCTCTTCTCTATTTGAATTGTATTATATATATAAGTTATACGTGTCATTATATATATACATTATATAAGCTTAGTCTGTTATATAGTATGTTGGTGTGTAGATATATAAGTTATAGAAAAAAATTTACATAGGTCTAAGTGTTATATTTTATAAGTTTTGGTCAGTGCACATTGTTAGTATTGATATAAAGCAAGTTATATAGACTTTATCTTTAATATTGATTTCTAAAGATATAACTTGTATATAAGTTACACATATGTTTATACATTAGTCTGTATAGTTGTTCGTTTATATAAGTATTAATTTTAAACATATTTTGTATGCACATTGATTTTAATGTGTGTGTTTAAATTTGAAACAATTGATTTTGGATACACATATATATTTAATTTAATATATGTTTGAATTTGGAATATGATTTTCATATATAGTTATATATAGTTATATATGGGTTCATTGATACCATTTACCTTCATCAATCCAATTCTGATTCGATCTCGTCAATTCCTATTTATCAGCTTTGTTCATAGATTCTTGCCAATCTTGCTTTCCTTTGGAATGCATAGCTCTTTTCTCTGTCAAAAATCAATCTAGCCTCGAAAGGTGAGCAATCTCTCATGATTAACATTCTTATATTTATTAAATTTTATTTCAATTGAATCGACAATTGAAATATGCTGCTATTAGTTATTTACATTGCTATACACTTATGTGTATTTGTTCATCTGTGACATCTGACACCATTATCTGTTATTTATATTGATGATATATGCTTGTTATATTATTTTCATATCTGTTATCACTTTGCAAGTTCCCTATTAGTGTAGAATTCCCTATGGGTTGAACTGATACATATCCGAACGATCTGTAGAAATGGAGAAAATCGTTATGGGTTGAATTGATAAACCCAAGCGATTTTCATCGAATTGAATTTGGGATTGCGGGTTTAAATGATATACACCCGCAGGTATTTAAATTACAGATTGAAATGATAAATGTCTGTATCACTTGACCATAGGATAGAAAATTATGTACAGACACCGTTGGACTATATATATGTGTGTGTGTGTGTGTGTGTGTTGAAATGATTTATGTTGTTTCGGAAAGAAATATATGGTTTATAAATATTGATTCCAAGATATTATATATAAATGTATTTTATACAGTTTAAATTCTTGATTTTAAAATTATATGTTTTGAAAAATTTAAAATTATAAGTTAGTTTTGGAATTGTAAATTTTAAGATTTTACTTATAATTTTACTATTTTAAAATATGTATAAACTAGTTTTATTATAAAATAAGTTTGATTTAATTCATACATAATATGTTTAAGTATTTATTTAAAATTATATTTTTAAATATAGAGTTTATAATAATTTTTAATAAATTAAGGTTGGGAAGATAGATTTGAAATTAATTTAAAATGGTATTTAATTTTATCTAATTAAGTCAATTTGAAACCTATTGGATTTGAGATTTTAAAGGAAATGGTTTTATAACTTGATTTTGATTTAAAGTGATTAAAGGAGTATTTCAAGTTAAATAAATTAAAGGAAATATTTAGTTCATTTGAAATTTGGGGTTTTATTTAGATGATATTAGTTTTTATTAAGTGAATATTCAAAACTAAATATTAATGAAGTTAAATTGAGATATAAACGAAATTATCAAATTAGTTTTGAAAAGGTTGAATATCGAAAGCTTTGAAATATATTGAAATTAATTTTTTTTATTTTGTGGGTTAAATATGTATTTGAAATCAATATAATTTGAAATGGTTTATTGAGAAGTTGAATTGAATTGAAATTTATGAATTAAAATTGAATTTTGGAATTCGAGTTGATTTGAATCGATTTGTGAAATTTAAGGAAGCTATTTATTTATATAAAGTATTTTTAAATTATATATAAACTATTTATATATTTTACTTTATAAATTATTTAAATATTTTTTTTTTAATATAAATCATTTTATATAAACTATTTTATTTTATAAACTATTTTATTATATATACTATTTATAATATCTAAACTATTTAAGAGAAAAACGTTATGATTTCAAAGTTATGTTTTCAAAGTGTTATGATTTCCAATGTGTTATGATTTTTAAAGGGCTTATGATTTCGATAGTGCTATACTTTTAATGTGTTATGATTTTGGAAATGGATATATTTGAAGTGAAAATGATATCGTATTGATATGGCTTTGAAATGAAAAATGATATTTTGGTTTTGAAGTATAAACTATTTTGAAATGACCATGGTGTTATAATAACGATTGGTTGTTAAAGAGACTGGGATCGGATATTGTCATACTCTCTGCCAATACCTAAAACCACTTTAACAACTGTATACGTGGTGGAGATTTCAGAATGAAGTAGGATGGTTTGGTGACAGCTCTATATGGTATTTACTTGACCTTGACTCCTGTGAGTCAGCTGGATGCGGCTAAAATAGGAGCCATGCTGGGCCAAGTGAAGTCATTCCTCCGATCGGGCACATTTCTTCAATACCTTTCTATTGCTTTTGTGATTGATTGGGTGCACCCTTGATTTGATTTGGGAGTGTGTCACGAGGTGGGTGGTAGTAGCTGCTATGCGTTACCATCAGTCCGATACGCAAATGGTATATCTACCCTGGCATTGCCTCGAGTGCCTTGTCGCATGCCTTATCGCGCCTTCTACGAGTTTATTTTGTACCGTACCCATGTGATGTCCTTTGGGTAAACCTCCAGTTTATGGAGGAGCGTACGGCATTGTATAGGCTATGGGAATATATAAAATGCGTTAAGGGGGATATGGGTAACGCCTTGACGCTATTTTAATACTTTTACTTTACTATTGACATATTATAATAGCGTATATTACTATTGAGACTTAAATGTTGTGACATCTGGTTATTGGTCATTGGTTCAGACTTGTCATTTATTTGTATTCGAAACAGCATTGTTGAGATATTCTGTTGTATTTTATTTCAACTCTGTTATTTATCTATTCCGCTGCTTACTGATGTAATACTCTGTATTTGTGATTCTATGATCGATTTATTTACTTTATATGCCGAGTTTTACCAAATATAAATTAACAATCTAATATTTTGAGCAATTCAAGTCTGACTTGTGCAGATGCGAATGGTTGAAAATACCAGGTCGTTACAAGTGGTATCAGAGCTCTGGTTTGGGCAAAGCTTAGCATATAGAGTAAATTTAATTACAAAATCATGTTTCGTTCAAGCTTAAATTTCTTTCTCTTTGATTCGAATTTCCTTTGAATTTTGGTGCTTCCACTCTGTTCTAAAATTCATACTTGTCTCTCCCTATTCGCGTTTTCTTGATTCGGGAGTATCCTATAGCTCCACTTTATAACTTGTAATGGGGGTGAAACTCCTTTACAATAGGCATTAATTCACCGAAGATTTCTGTATCGTCGGTTTAGATGCGGCTATCTCTTGCTATTCCCAAATTCTATCTCTTATGATCAGATGTCGATTTGCCTCAGAATTCTACATCGGTCATATTCTCGAAGTCACGGTTGAACCGCTTAGGGTCGCCCACGATTTATATAAGTCTATCCATCTTTCTATTTTGAAATTTATTTTTTGTCTCTCGTTCAAGCCTATCTTTCTAGTTAGAAGTCTGTCTGATTAGAGTTCCTTTGAATTTGGATCTCTATCTTTGTTTAAAATCCATTCTGGAGGCATCGAGTGAGGGAGTGTGTTTGAGATGTTAAGTTTCAATTTTGAGTTTCGATCGATTCGTCTAGCTAATGCTATCGATAGGAATTCCAAAACACTGGAACAGAGTAAACTGACATAATATTGTTTTTCAAATTTGGTAAATGAAACAAATTTTGTATGATTTTTAAATATATAAGTATAAATCTTTTGAAATTTAATAGTTAACTGAATTAGTTGTTAGAAATGAAAATATTTGATTTTATTTATTGTTTTGTAAACCATTGACTATTCCAACATATAAATAAATGAAATGATAAAACATGGTTTATAAACTAGTTTGGAATTTAAATGAATTTAAATTTAGAATTTAAGAATTCAACTTTCGATATTTTTGAAAGTTGGCTTTTAAAATTTTTAGGTATATTATTTAAAAGTATTTTCAAATAAAAAGCGTTTCCAAAGAAATTTAAAAGTTTTAATCAGTACTCTCCTGTTTTGTCGCTGGGAAATAATTTCGGTGATGACGGTCGCATCATTGACATTCATTTTCGAGATTCAGAGTGGAGAGGCCATTTAGTAGCTTTGCTACACTTTTGTTTTGAAAAATAAATTTGATCTGAATCTATTGAATATGAGTTGGTTTATATATATATATATATATATATATATATATATATATATATATATATATTTCAAAGTAGTTTGAAGAGAAATCGGAAAAATTTGAACCTTAAGTTTTATATTAAGTAATGGTTTCAATTATTGAAATAAAGTGAAATTTTTAAACAATTGGAATATCTAAGATGATAAATGCAAGTTGACCAACTTGAAATAATTCAAGTTGAATAAAAACTTATTTTTATAATACTAAATTGCATTTTAATATATATAGCTTGCCTAAAATATTAAAAAAACTAGAATGTTAGGATATGATAAAGGGTTGTACAAGAAGAAAACTTAAGTAATAAACTGTTCAAACTAAACCTGGCTTAATATAATTGTTGCAAATAATGGTAAAGTTGTATAGTATTTAACTACATTCAGAAACAATAATATAACTTGCCTGGAAAGTTTAAATGTAATTAGAATGTAGTTCGATAGTATACACTATGATATGAGTAGTAGGCTATCAAAAATGACATGTAGTTAAGGGAATTTATTGATAATAAATTGGATAATAAAAGGAAAATTTATTTGTTGAATGATATATGGTTATAAAATGTATACACCTAATATATATATATATATATATATATTGCAAAATATGTTAAGTGAAATAAATTAATAAATAAAAGTGAAGACTATTTAAGCAAATAAATATGAACTTAAGAGTAGTGAACTTGAATTTTTGTGGAATCAACTTAGCCGAAGATAAATGGATAAAATAAATGAGCTAATTTAAAAAAATGAATTTGTTGAAAGAAATGTTGAAAAAATGGAAGAAAATCAAATTTTAAATTGTATGACCATTTATTAATTGAATAAAATGGATTGAACCAAATTATTGAATATTAATTTATCTAAATTTTAAATCTATGTGGTTTTGAATTATTGAAGTTGAATGTTGAGGTGGAATTAACTATGATTGATCAAATAGATTTAATAAATAAGTAGAATGAAACAAATTTTGTTATGAAATTTTTTATAATAAATATTAATGAATTTGAAACAAATTTATTGAATAAAAGTATATGGAAATGAAATCAATCAAATGTGAAGACAATAAATCTGATTGATTTAAATAAAATGAATTGGAATTAATTAATTGAATATGAACCAATTTTTAAATAAATGTAGTTTATATGGTTTTAAATTAATTGTTGGATTTGGTATTTCAAGCTATTTTCTCTCTGGTTGTTTCTATTCTCCAATCTCGTTCCTTTTCGGGGACGAAAAGTTTTGAGTGGAAGAGAGTGTAACGACCCGTACATTTTAATGGTTTTATTTAAGTAATTAACTGAATTTTTGTGAAATTTAAAATAATAAAATTTTGAAAGAAAAATTTGATATTTGGATTACGTCTATTTAAACATAGAAAATGGTAAATTTTCATCAGATAATTTGGAAGTTTATTTATAGTGTAATTTTATTTAAATTTAAATCAGTTAATATTTGATGATAATATAATGTTTTTCAAACCTGAATATTTTTATACAATAAATTTTTAAATCATCTTCTGAGTGAGATGTCGTATTTCGTTTCTTTAATTTTGGACTGCTATTGCTCCATTTATCTTATTTCCAGCATTTTAGCAGCATTTTTTGGGTACCGAGTATCAACTTTTGATAGGATGGTCATATCACTGATATCTATATACCGTTTTGATCGTCTCGTCGTCCCGATCTCCGCAGTATATTTATTTCTGTATTTTGATGTCCAGTGCATGGCGGAATCTATGAAACAGATAACCGTATCGAAACCGTTTGTGCTTTTGACATTCCATGTCCATTCAAACTTTCAAATGGCTAAATTTAACAGCCACAGTCATTTATTATTCATTTATTATTTGCAGAATAAATGGCCAGCTGTTACAATTCCATCATTCCAGTTTATTGTTCTCTGATCTGTTCTCTTTGTCTCCCCTCTGTTCACACTATTGAAAGTATATAATATATACAATTTTATATAACGGAGGAAAGTTTTGCCTGCCCATCTTCTATTCACTCTGAGTATATAAGTTTATATATTAGCCTGACCCATCTTCCTCCTATTTGTCTTGCTCTTGCCCTCCATTTGTGCCAAGCAGATCAAGTTTCTTCCACCCACTGCATGGCCGATCGGCTCCAAACCCAAACCCACGTCACCCGCAACCACTTATGCGCGGCTTCCTCTCCCCTCTCTGTCAATTCGAACGACCGAAGCCTCTCTCCCTCCATTGACCCATTGCACGCAGCCCGAGACACCACCTCCCCTTTTCACTTGCCTTGCTCCTTCATCTACGGTCTGCCTCTTCCCCGGCCGCCATTAGCCTCCGCCTTCAACTCGCAGCCCAAGCCGAGTCTTCCTCCATCGTCCTCTCCCTCCCAAGCCGCGAGCAGTTCACCTATCGTCATCGCCTCGAGCTGCAATCTTCTTTGTTCGCGTGAGAATCGATTTAGGTATTTTATTTTAATATAGCATATATATATCAGCCAGTTCTTTTACGTGTGTATGTACGTATATATATTATGTCTAATATATGTTAGTGTGTGTGTATATATATATATATCTTTTTGTTAGCTATATATAAAGTTATAAGTATGATGTTTATAATCTATAAAAATATATAAAGTTATTTGAGTTGTATAATCTGTATATATATATATATATATATATATATATATATATATATATATAGAAGTTTACATATATTTGAAATGTTTGGGTTTTATGCATAGATTTATAAAGTTACATAAGTATTTTCATAACATGTGCTACATAGATTTAAGAAGGTTATTTATGTAGAAGCATTATATTTATGCTTTTAGTGTGTAAGTTAATATATTTGTTTATATAAATTTTCGTGAGTTGTTTCAATACACATATGGTTATTTTAAATTTTGGAATATATTTATGACTGCTTTGTTATAATAATGTGTTATAGTATCTATATATAATTTATGTTGTAGGCTGTGTTGGTTTATGATATCGGTTTTAAATAAAATATATTAGTTTATATATATGGTTTGAGACTTATTTGTTATATATAAATTATACAAGTTATGTTATATTCTTTTTTTATATATAGAAAAGGTTTTATTCGGTTGTAGATATACATCAGTTTCATATATATATATATATATATATATATATATATATACACACACACACTCAAATGCGATGTTTCTTCTATATGGCTTTCGAATGCATTTTCTATTCCACGTATTTGGCCAGCTGTTTCGTATCTCATGTATTGTAAAAAAATTACTTTATAGATATATGCTTTGCAAGATGTTTTGTATTTTACGTAATAAGTGAATTAATATAAACTTATGTGCAATAGGTTTATTGGAATTTGAATATATATATATATACATATATATACATATACATATATATATATATATATATATATATATATATATATATATATATATATATATACGGCTGTCACTTTATATTAGCGGTTTATGTTTTTTTCTCTTTTCTATTTGACCTGTATTATATATATAAGTTATATGTGTCATTATATATATATATTATATTATAAAAGCTTAGTCTATTATATGGTATGTTGCTGTGTAGATATATAGGTTACAGTAAAAAATTTACATAGGTTTATGTGTTATATTTTATAAGTTTTGGTTAGTGCACATTGTTAGTATTGATATAAAGCAAGTTATATAGACTTATTTTTAAAACAATTGATTTGGAGACACATATACATTTAATTTAATATATGTTTGAATTTGGAATCAGATTTTTATATATAGTTATATATAGGTTCACTGATACCATTTACCTTCATCAATCCAGTTCTGATTCCATCTCGTCAATTCCTATTTATCGGCTTTGTTCGTCGATTCTTGCCAATCTTGTTTTGCTTTGGAATGCATAACTCTTTTCTTTGTCGAAAATCTATCTAGCCTCGAAAGGTGAGCAATCATCACGATTAACGTTCTTATATTTATTAAATTTGATTTCAATTGAAACGATAATTGAAATATGCTGCTGTTAGTTTTTTACATTGCTACATACTTATCTGTATCTGTTCACCTGTGACAACTGACACCATTATCTGTTATTTATATTGTTGATATATGCCTATTATATTATTATCATATCTATTATCACTCTGTAAGTTCCCTATTAATGTAGAATTCCCTATGGGTTGAAATGATACATACGCGAACGATCTGTAGAATAAGAGGAAATCATTATGGATTGAAATGATAAACCCAAGCGATTTTCATTGAATTGAATTTGGGATTGCAGGTTAAAATGATATATACCAATAGATATTTAAATTGTGGATTGAAATGATAAATATCCGTATCACTGGACCATATGATAGAAAATTATATACAGACACCGTTGGTCTATATATATATTGGCGCAGCGGATAACTTCAAATTGTGATCAAATGATGCACAACGAACAAAATAACGATGGAATGATGCAAATATGGATTGATGGATTAAAGATACCTAGGATAAATGCCCAAATCCGTTGATCTCAAGAGATACCGGATTCTAGCTATCTCTAACACGTTGATCGCGCACGATACCGTGTTAAAAGATCTATGATTCTTCTACGTTGATTTCGCGCATGAGATTCCGTGAATCGGCTTCAAATCCATTGATTTGAGCGCACTCGAATAACCGAAAATGGAGAAAGGAGACAACGCTCAACTTCCAATTTTCAAAAGGCACAAAGCACTCAAACAAAAGTTTATTCAAAATCAACCTACCCAAATGATATAACTCACCTGCTATTTATAGGCTTTTCACACAGCAACACACGACTTAACATAGGTCGTCAACAAGCTAACAAACAGAACACATAATAATACAACACAAATAGAACACGACTTACAACTTACAGGTATTCACGACCTAACCTCAACGACCTAACATATTTACAACACAATAGTTTAAACGACTTAAAAATCAGCGGCTTAAGCTTCATAAATATCTTCACGCGACCTAACTTGAGCGACTTTGCTTCATGCGACTTAAGAAGGTCGTTCGCGACCTAAGGACAACTCGCGACCTAAGGAAGCTCGCGACTTACTGGAAATCATGTAACATGGTAAGGTCGTAACTTGGTAAGGTCGTAGCTCGTGGATAGGCGGCATTTCCTGTATCATTGTATCTTCCTTCCTCTGATTCTCATTAGGTCGTAAGTCGCTAGGTCGTTCGCGACTTAAGAAACCCGAGCGACCTAAAGCCATAGATCCATCATCTGAGCGACTTAAAGCATTGGGGCGACTTGTCTCATGATGCGCTACATCATCCTCCCCTGGTTGACAAGAATTCGACCCTGAATTCACACTTTCCTCTTCTTCAAGACACTTATTCCCGTGATATGGAATCAAGTGTTTGACGTTAAAAACGCCAGCAGTATGGACATCATCCGGTAATTTCAACCGATAAGCATTATCATCGATCTTCTTCAAGATTTCTACTCGACCAATCTTTCGAGCTTTCAATTTATTGTAAGTTCCAACTGGAAAACGATCTTTCGTCAATACTTTGTAAACAAAATCACCTTCTTTGAAGTCCACACTCCTTCGCTTCTTATCTGCCAGTTGCTTATACTTCTCATTTGACTTAAGCAATCGTTCATAAACAATCCTGTGGCACTCCTGCAATTCATTCATGAAATCACAAGCTCGTTTAACAACCCCTTTTTGAAATGGAACTATCGACAAACCCAACGGTCCCTTCGGAATTGCTGAATATACCATTTGAAATGGACTAAATCCAGTACTTCGATTAACTACATGATTATGTGCGAATTCCGCCTGACACAATTTCACATCCTAGCTCTTCAAATTATCTTTCACAAGACATCTCAACAAGTTTCCCAAAGATCTGTTCACCACTTTCGTTTGCCCATCTGTTTGCGGATGATAGGCGCTACTAAAATTCAGCTTAGTTCCAACCATCTTCCACAAACTCAACCAAAAATGACTTAGAAATCGAGTATCCCGGTCAGAAACAATTGTCTTAGGTAGCCCATGTAGTCGATAAACCTCTGTAAAGTACAATTAAGCAACACAGACCGCATCAACTGTTTTTTTACAAGCTATAAAATGTGCCATCTTCGAAAATCTATCCACCACAACATATAAAGAATCATTCCCTCGTTGAGTTCTTGGCAAAACCAAAACAAAGTCCATGCTAATATCAACCCATGGTCTAGTAGGCACGGGTAATGGCATATACAATCCTGCATTTGTAGCTGTCCTTTTGGAAACTTGACATATGTGACATCTCTACACAAATCTTTCAACTTCTTTCTTCATGGAAGGCCAAAAATATGATTGAGAAATCAACTGCAAAGTACGATCTCTTCCCACATGTCCTTCTTCATGCAATTCTTTCACAATCTTCATCCGTAAACTGCACTCTGGTATACACACCAATCTCCCTTGAATAGAAAACCATCTACCAACACATATTCATCCGTCTTCCCTTTCTTGACTTCATCTACAATCTTAGCAAAGTAAGGATCCTCAACAAACAATTCTGGCAAAACATCAAACCCTGTCACTTCAACTCTCATCGTAGTCAACAAATGATTCCTTCTGCTCAATGCATCTGCCACACGGTTTGAAACTCCCGATTTATGCTTTATGACAAATGTAAAATGTTGCAAGTATGCGATCCATGATGCATGCCTGGCTGCAATCTTATCCTGTCCCTGCAAGTGCTTCAATGCTTCATGATCAGTATATAGAACAAATTCTTTATGGAACAAATAGTGTCTCCAATGCTTTATAGCTTAAACAATAGCATAGAATTCCACGTCATAAGTATTATATTCATCTTTGCTCCCGAAAGCTTCTCACTGAAATAAGCAATTGGACGTCCCCTCTGACTCTACACTCCTCCAATTCCAACTTTAGATGCATCAGTATGTAATTCAAATAGCAACTGAAAATTCGGCAAAACTAGAATTGGTGCTGACATCAAAAGTTCCTTGATCTGTTCAAAAGCAAATCCTGCTTCCTTCGACCATGAAAACTGCTTGCCCTTCATACAATCAGTAACAGGCGCCATCGCGCTACTGAAATGTGGAATAAACCTTCGGTAGAATGTTGCTAAACCATGAAAACTTCTAACTTCTGTTATCGTCCTGGGTTGTGGCCAAT
The DNA here is from genome assembly GCA_030765085.1 of Allium cepa. Taxonomy (NCBI): domain Eukaryota; kingdom Viridiplantae; phylum Streptophyta; class Magnoliopsida; order Asparagales; family Amaryllidaceae; genus Allium; species Allium cepa. The sequence goes on along the minus strand of CM060931.1, from coordinate 139,422,168 downwards.
TTCTGATTGCTTCAACTTTACTTTGATCCACCTGGATACCTTCCTTGGACAATACATACCCTAAAGACAAAACACTATGCGTCATGAACACGCATTTCTTTGTTGCCGCATAAAATTGTTCCTGACGAAGTATCATCAACACTTCCCGTAAATGTAGTAGATGTTCTTCGGTGCTCCCACTGTATATCAATATATCATCAAAGTATACCACCATGAACTTTCCAATGAACGGTCGAAAGATCTGATTCATCACTCACATAAAAGTACTAGGTGCATTTGAAAGACCAAACGGCATAACCAGCCATTCATACAACCCTTCCCGTGTCTTGAATGCTCTTTTCCATTCATCACCTGGTCGAATTCGAATCCGGTGATACCCACTCTTCAGATCAATCTTTGAAAATATAGCAGCCCCGCTCAACTGATCTAACAAATCATCCAATCTAGGCATCGAAAATCTGTACCTCACTATAATCTTGTTTAGTGGTCGACTATCTGTACACATTCTCCAAGTTCCATCCTTCTTTGGCACTAACAATGCTGGTACTGCACAAGGACTTAAGCTTTCTTGTACGCGCCCTTGTTCAAGTAGCTCCTCCACCTGCCTTCTCAACTCTTCGTGCTCCTTCGGACTCATTCTATAATGTGGTCTATGCGGTAACACAGCTTCCAGAACAAGATCAATCTGGTGTTGTATGTCTCTCAATGGTGGTAACTCTGTTGGCAATTCTTCAGGAAATACATCTTCAAACTCCTTCAATACTGGCTTAACTTCTACAGGAATTTCAACTGCTTCACTACTTTCACGTCCAATTAACAGAAATACTTCAGGCTCATCCTCCACTTCCTTGATAAATTCCTTCAAAGATAGCAGAGTCTTTAGTTCTTCAATCTCCTCCAACTTGCTTTCATCTTGTTGTCGCTTTTTAGGAACTAAAGTGATTTTGGTGCCTTCGAACATGAAACTATAGCAGTTAGTCCTCCCATCATGTTGCATAGCTCTATCGTATTGTCATGGTCTCCCCAACAACAAATGACATACATCCATATCCACAACATCACACCAAATTTCATCTTTATACTTCTTTCCGATGGAAAAAGTTACACAAGCTCTTCGACCAACCTTCACTTCCCCACCTTTCCTCAACCAAGCTAACTTGTATGGTTTGGGATGCTTCTCTGTCTTTAACACTAACTTCTTCACAGCTTCTGTAGAAATGATGTTATCACAGCTTCCTGCATCGATGACGAACTTACAAACCTTTCCTAGAATAGTGCACGTTGACTGAAAAATATTGCTCCTTAGCCAATATGAATCATCCTCTTGCTTTGGTGTCAAACACGACCTTCTCATCATCAAATTACAACCTTAGTCTCCCGACAATTCTTCTTCCTCCTCAAATTATGGTGAATTAGAACATTCTATTTCTGCATCCTCATCCTCAACCTCAGCAACCATCACTCGCTTCTTAGGCTTCGGACATTCATTGCTCTTGTGACCAAACTCCTGACAGTTATAACACTTGAAATTGTTGTTGACCTTGGTCTTAGCAACTTCATTAGCAACCGGTTTTCCAACAGCCTTGGAAACATTCGTATTGCTACTAGCCCCTTTCACTTAATTATTGGAATTTGTAAACACACCATCTCCTCTTCTACCTTGCTTCTCCCACGCTAGAGCTTTTTGGTGTGCTTCAACAACGGACCTTGAATCAAACATATTCACCATATCCTGAATCTGCATTCTCAGTCCTCCAACAAATCTAGCTGTCAATTGTTTCTCTATCTCCATGATATCATTTCTGGCAATCAGTTGATAAAACTTATCTGCATAGTCATTTATCGACTTTGTCCTTTGTCTCAAATTCTGTAAGCGCTGATACATAAGAGACTGATAATTATAAGGCAAAAAAGTAGCTTTCATCAACTTCTTCATTTTCTCCCATGAAACAATCTTTGACTTTCCCATTCTTTCCCGTATAAGTTTAGGTTTTTGCCACCATGCCATAGCTCTTCCCCTCAATCGTGTAGCAACCAATTAACTCTACGATGTCGGGTACTTCCTTGAAGTCAAAGATTTCTTCAACATTTGATAACCAATCCAAAAATTCTTCCGCTATCATTCCTCCTTTAAATTCTGAAATTTCTGTCTTCATCCCCGATTCCCATTTACGATCATCTTCTACATCACGATATTGATTTTGTACTTGGTCTCGATCTCGATAATGAACACTACCTCTATCACCATCTTCATTATAATCAGATGTACTTCGATATCAATCTCGACCCTCAACATCTGTATAACCACGCATATCTCTTCTACTATGTCTTTCAGCATCATGATATGGCTCATCTCCGAACTCACATGGAGTTCTTCTCTCTTCATTTCTGTACTCATGGAATTCTCTTCTCATAGAAACTGATGATTCTCTTCTTTCTCGACAAGATTGTGGTGACACCCTCCTCGCTTCCGCAACCGATGGCGAAATTTTGTTTCCTCCATGGTTCGAGATTGGTGACCTTCTCCTTTGACTTTGATTCAAGTCATTCATCAATTTTTCTAACTTCCCAATACCTTCATCAAACTTTTAATTGATTCGTTGTTCCATTTGTTCAGCTTCTTGTCTACGATACACATCTTCAACATTTTGAAATCAATTAGCTCGTCTCGGAGGCATTTTCGAATCTTCAACAAATCCAAACACTTTAACTCTCGGCTTGATAAACTTAACCTCAATCTGAACTTGATTGCTTTCGGCCTGCAATTAGCTTGGCTCAGCTTTGATCAAACTTATCAACAAACAATCTCCGATACTTCAACACTTCAAATTTTCTCCCAATAGGCTCGGCTTAGCTATGATGGGCTAAGTCTAGCTTTGATACCAAAAATGGCGCAGCGGATAACTTCAAGTTGTGATCAAATGATGCACAACGAACAAAATAACGATGAAATGATGCAAATATGGATTGATGGATTAAAGATACCCAGGATAAATGCCCAAATCCGTTGATCTCAAGAGATACCGGATTATAGCTATCTCCAACACGTTGATCGCGCACGATACCGTGTTAAAAGATCTACGATTCTTCTACGTTGATCTCGCGCACGAGATTCCGTGAATCGGCTTCAAATCCGTTGATTCGAGCGCACTCGAATAACCGAAAATGGAGAAAGGAGACAATGCTCAACTTCCAATTTTCAAGAGGCACAAAGCACTCAAACAAAAGTTTATTCAAAATCAACCTACCCAAATGATACAACTCACCCGCTATTTATAGGCTTTTCACACAGCAACACACGACTTAACATAGGTCGTCAACAACCTAACAAACAGAACACAACATAATACAACATAAACAGAACACGACTTACGACATACAGGTATTCGTGACCTAACCTCAACGACCTAACATATTTACAACACAATAGTTTAAATGACTTAAAAATTAGCGGCTTAAGCTTCAGAAATATCTTTACGTGACCTAACTTGAGCGACTTTGCTTCATGCGACTTAAGAAGGTCGTTCGCGACCTAAGGACAACTCACGACCTAAGGAAGCTCGCGACCTACTGGAAATCATGTAACTTGGTAAGGTCGTAGCTCGTAGACAGGCGGCATTTCCTGTATCACCGTATCTTCCTTCCACCGATTCTCGTTAGGTCGTAAGTCGCTAGGTCGTTCACGACTTAAGAAACCCGAGCGACCTAAAGCCATAGATCCATCATCTGAGCGACTTATAGCATTGGGACGACTTATCTCATGATGCGTTGCATCGTCCTCCCCTGGTTGACAAGAATTCGACCCTGAATTCACACTTTCCTCTTCTTCAAGACGCTTATTCCCGTGATATGGAATCAAGTGTTTGACGTTAAAAACGTCGGCAGTATGGACATCATCCGGTAATTTCAACCGATAAGCATTATCATTGATCTTCTTCAAGATTTCTACTGGACCAATCTTTCGAGCTTTCAACTTATTGTAAGTTCCAACTGGAAAACGATCTTTCGTCAATACTGCGTAAACAAAATCACCTTCTTTGAAGTCCACACTCCTTCGCTTCTTATCTGCCAGTTGCTTATACTTCTCATTTGACTTAAGCAATCGTTCATGAACAATCCTGTGGCACTCCTGAAATTCATTCACCAAATCACAAGCTCGTTTAACAACCCCTTTCTGAAATGGAACTATCGACAAATCCAACGGTCCCTTCAGAATTGCTGAATATACCACTTGAAATGGACTAAATCCAGTACTTCGATTAACTGCATGATTATGTGCGAATTCCGCCTGACACAATTTCACATCCCAGCTCTTCAAATTATCTTTCACAAGACATCTCAACAAGTTTCCCAAAGATCTGTTCACCACTTCCGTTTGCCCATTTGTTTGCGGATGATAGGCGCTACTAAAATTCAACTTAGTTCCAACCATCTTCCACAAACTCAACCAAAAATGACTTAGAAATCGAGTATCCCGGTCAGAAACAATTGTCTTAGGTAGCCCATGTAGTCGATAAACCTCTCTAAAGAACAATTGAGCAACACGGACTGCATCAGCGGTCTTTTTACAAGCTATAAAATGTGCCATCTTCGAAAATCTATCCACCACAACATATATAGAATCATTCCCTCGTTGAGTTCTTGGCAAACCCAAAACAAAGTCCATGCCAATATCGACCGATGGTCTAGTAGGCATGGTTTACAAGCTAATTATTTATATAAAGTATTTTTAGATTATATTTAAACTATTTATATATTTTACTTTATAAATTATTTAAATATAATTTCTTTTTAATATAAATCATTTTATATAAACTAATTTATTTTATAAACTATTTTATTATATATATTATTTTTAATATCTAAACTATTTAAGAGAAAAATGTTATGATTTCAAAGTTATGTTTTCAAAATGTTATAATTTCCAATGTGATATGATTTTTAAAGGGATTATGATTCAATAGTGCTATACTTTTAAAGTGTTTTGATTTTGGAAATGGATATATTTGAAGTGAAAATGATATCGTATTGATATGGCATTGAAATGAAAAATGATATTTTGGTTTTGAAGTATAAACTATTTTGAAATGACCAGGGTGTTATAATAATGATTGGTTGTTAAAGAGATAGGGATCAGATATTGTCATACTCTCTGCCAATACCGAAAACCACTTTAACAACTGTGTACATGGTGGAGATTCCAGAATGAAGTAGGATGGTTTGGTGACAGTTCTATATGGTATTTACTTGACCCTGACTCCCGTGAGTCAGCTTGATGCGGCTATAACAGGAGCCATGCCGGGCCAAGTGAGGTCATTCCTCCGATCGGGCACATTTCTTCGATACCATTCTATTACGTTTGTGATTGATTGGGTGCACCCTTGATTTAATTTGGGAGTGTGTCACGAGGTGGTCGGTAGTAGTAGCAGCTATGCATTACCACTAGTCCGGATATGCAAACGATATATCTACCCTGGCATTGCCTCGAGTGCCTTATCGCATGCCCTATCGTGCCTTCTACGTGTTTGTTTTGTACCGTACCTATGTGATGTCCTCTAGGTAAACCTCCAGTTTATGGAGGAACGTACGGCATTCTATAGACTACGGGAAGATATAAAATTTGTTAAGGGATGGGTAATGTAACGCCCCGGAAATTTCCGAAATGTTATGGTTTTTAGAAAAAGAAAAAAAAATAGAAGAAGATAGAAAAAGATAGAACAGAACAGAAGAAATAACAGAACAACAACAGAATCTCACAATCGCAGCGGAACAACATATAATAGATAAATGAATAATCTTTAAACAAAGAACTATATCAGTTATTACATTACATTTCATTACATCATATCATCAGAGTGTACAACAACATACAACCACAAACAATGCAGCAGAAAAATAAATACTATATAAATTAGTAATACGCCATGCCATCCAGCTTGCCTCCAGCAACTCCTGAATATCCTGAATAAACCTTAACTCTTGACTGCCCGTGTGGAAATTGGTGGGCACCCAGAGTTTAGGAAGGAAAACAATAAACTCCGAGTCAGTCATGTGACTGGTGTGAGAACTCAAAACAGTTTATTTACTTTAAAATCAAAATAGAGGAATATTTTTAAAGTCAATTCGCAATGCTTTTAAAAATGAGACTACCATAAGGCCTCCCGCACACACACACATGCAAACGCAGAATCGGAGGAGATTTCTCCTTATGATAGTCAAAGATGCCTGATACGCATTAAAAGAACATTTGATATTATTACTAGTGCATAGTGTAGGCAAAATTCGTTTCGAAAATAGAATATAAATCTTAGCCAACATAGACATTTCGAACTATGTCTACTATAGCTACCATCCAAACAGTGGGGCGCCACCATAAGTGAATGGCAGGTTCTACAACTAAAACCGTACAGGGTTTCGTATTGGGAATTGGATTTCCAACAAATGGTCAGGCCAAGGAACTTCCTATTGCCACATGGAAACGCCTCTGGAATGACGTCCCGAGAACCAAACCGGATCTCTGCCAACACAAGGCCGGGTTACCCCTAATTGGGTAACTACTGACACGAATATGTCATCCCCCGATCGTAACCGATCTATCCGAGGATCCTCGATTTCCAACAACCACAAAAATATGCAGTAACAACATAGGTTAAGTATCTGGGCTCCATACCATGATACCACCTCTATCCAGAAGGAATGACATACACTAAAGGGCGCTACCCCTAATAACCTTGCCGCATCCTTCCTATTTTGACCATTTCCGGGGTGTGAGGTCCGACGAAGTCTCGTCCACAAAAACACACTTTATACAAAAGTCGTGCTTTGGGTCAACAAATGATCATAAAGATGATCACAAAGATAAACGATCAAATAAATGATCCTATCACAAATGATCAACACAATGATCATTTCACAGCAACACTCTGCATGCCACACTACCAAATTGGGAGTATATCACTAATAACCTTCAACTATATAACCTCTGAGCTCGTACGTCTCAGAGAAGGGTGTTAAGCTAAGAGAATAAATTCTCCGCCACCAACAGAAATATATTTAAAAGAAATCAGCTTTATATCTCAATTTGTAATGTCAGACATACAATCATACAAGTCTGTTCCGGGATCGAACAGAACCGAAGGCACTTACAAAGAAGTCCTTGCAATCCGGATATTCACTAATCACGACCGGACTTCCCGTCACTAAGGGTGATAAAACCTCTATATCGGAGATCAGCCGATGTAGAGTAACTCGACGGTAATCCTTCCGTTTTCATAAACATCCGGTCTTCAACACCGGTCATCAAATGCAATCCATAACGACGTATCACATACTCGGAATGGGTTATACGACCCCAAGGTCCTTTCCCGGTTAACCCGAATAGTGAGCGCTTTTTCAAAAATAAGTGTGGTATTCAAATTCAACAATTCACAACAAATACCTATTTAAAGGTAAATATTGATAGTCGGATTATTTAACTATCAATAGGCATGCTCAACATCACCAATTCCAAATAATTTTCCAAATTATTTACTTTCCAAAATATCTTTACTAGATATAAAATTTCCACACTTCAAACATTTGAAAACAATTCTTCAAATCACTTTTCCTTACTCGGAAATTTCTTTCATTCAACATGGTTCATTTAAACCTATTAAATAAATCCTTAACGATTTACTTTATATTCACGTTCCAAATCCGTAAATTTATCCCCACACTTTAAAAATAAATCAACGTTTATTTTTAAACGAATTCCCCTTTCTTTTATAAATTCCATAGTGAATTTATAATCCCAAAATATCTATGATATACGATTTTCAATCGATTTTCAATATTCATTTTCAATTTATCTTTAAAAAGATAAATTCTAAAACGTTCATTTCACATTGGAAAAATATTCCCATACTTATTTAATAATAAGTACATCACAAATCTATTTATTTTCAACATGTGAAAATATTCAATATACTTAAATCAAAATTTAGTATATATTTCATTCTTTAAGGAAATCATTCTCTTAACACATTTATTTGGGCTAAAACGAATGTTGCGTAAAACATCGTTACGACGACCCAAAAATCACTAGTATAGGGATTCAAAGTTTAAATAGATATATAAATCCCAATACTATACAAAACATTTCCTTTCGGAAACCATTTACTATAACAACAGTGTTATAGTCCATCATTTCCTTCTTTCTCGAAAACGTCTATTTCAACAATAAATGTTGAAATCTATGTATTCGATACTTAATGCATTTTAAAACGTCTTTAAAATCATTAACTTCATTTCATAATGTTCCTTCCCCAAAAACATATCCATTTCATTTAATTATATATTCACTGTCCAAAATCATGAATATAATTCCTTTCATATATTCCTATATCCAACTTATCAAATTCAATTGATTTCGGATTTATAAACAACGTTTATAAACTCCATTTATATTTTTATAAACTTTTATTATAAAAACCCTTTTTATATCTCATTTTAAATGCCTAAATCCGATTTATAAGTTAATCTCTTATAAATCTTTTATTTTACAAAATCTATCCATTTTATAACTTCACGATTTATAAATCTATAAATCTTCATTCACTTATAAAGATCCATTTATATTTCTTTTTAACACTTATAAAATGGGTTCACAATTCTTATATTTTTAATCCATAAATATCAATATTTTAAATCTTTTATATAAATCGTTTATAATAATTCAAAATTCCCAATTTAAACCAATTTATAAATTATCACTATTTATTTCAAAAATCTTAATTTGGTTATATTTTACAAAAATTATAACTTTTATAACATTAAAATTATAACGTTAATTTATTTAAAATAAATCAATTCAAAATTTTAAATAAAACATATACTTTCAAAAATCACTTTAAAACCCTTCTAAAAACCAAATCATTATTTTAAAACTCCAAAATTGGATCCGATGATGCAGCAGCACCAAATAGTCAATCACGACATCCAAATATCATATATCGATATGATAATCAACAAATATCAAAATATCTGTAAATAAATCAATACAGTTGAGAATCCAGTTGGATCCCTCCAACCTGTTTCCTGCATCACAAACATTAGCACAATACCAATTCCGCTCCAGTACGGAATTATCGCGGTATATGGGATTTATAAATATTATCCGCTTAATAGACGGCGCAATAGGGTCTCATCCGCTAAAAAATACGGGAAATCAACAACTGCAATATATACATATGCCAATATATATATATTGATATTATATATAATACCAATTTCACTGTTTATGAAATATTCGCGGTATATGTTTTTAATAAATAACATCCGCTTACTAACGGTGCATAATGTCTATTTTAACAATCAATAGATAACAATCATCATTCAAACATGCATTCAAATATTTTAAATCTAACTATTTAAAATAAAATCGAAACTGATTCGATTGAGTGAGAAGTTCTCACCTTGATTTTAATTCCGTTTTAGCTTTTTATTTCGAATAAAATTAAACGGACGTTTAATTTTACACGAAATTTTCACTAACTCCAAACGACTCCAATCCAATTTCATCGCGTAGTGCTCGTCGATACGATTCCAACGGAACTGGTTTCGCGCGTTTTCGATCTCGTATCAAAAAGTTATGATTTTTCAAAGTTTATACGAATTTATAATAACTATTTACCACATTTTAATTAAATTTAAACCTTCATTCAATATAGGCCGTTAGATCCTACACCCCCCTCATCTCAGCCGTGCGCACCATCATCTCTCCCACGCAAACCATCTCTAGGTCGCAACACACACATGAACCCATTTATCAAATACTAGGGTTTCAATTTTGCACCACTTATACTCGATGAAACTTCATCACGTCGCCACCACCACGCGCGCCTTGCTCCCCTCCATGCTCGACCTGAGCACGGTGGCACTCGGCCCCACCTAGTACCAGAAAACGCGTGCGCAACCATCAACTGTCGGCCCCCTTTTTCTCCCACTACGCGACGCTAAACTCCATCATACCCGTATGGATTTAAAGATCTCGACGAGCGCTACAACTTTCATGTTGGAGGTATCACGAATTGTTGCTTGGATTTAGAGAGATTAAGGAATGAAAATCGAAAAATTCTGGCCGTGGAAAATAGGGTGGCGGCTGCGTATGGATTAGGTTTAGGTTTTTTTTTTCTTCTTAAAATTGTGAAATGTGGGTCTATTTATAGGAATTTGAACGAACACTATTCATCCAGAAATTCCGAACTCCGATTTACACGCCGTAACCAGCGTTTCTAGGGTTTACCCCGCGTTCCGGACACAATGGAACAGGTTTCGGAAGCTAATTCGGACATCTGTACGAGTTATGGCAACAAACGTTCAATTTAAATTAAACCGATTTAAATCGATTTCTAGGCGTTTTAATTTGTACCGGACAAACGGTAAATCTAATTGACACGAAATTTGAAACCTTACAATAATATCACATTACGGATCCGATGAAACTGGTTTCGTCGAAATCCGAGACTTTTTGAAAAATGGCTATTTTAACTCGCCAAATTAATATTAAAAATAATTCGATGCGTGACAAGCACCATTGTCCAAGTGGTTAATTGATTCGGCTTTGGTGCAAGAGGTCACAAGTTCGAAACTTGCTTTCGAACGTTTATTGGCATGGGATATGTTGTCCTAATGATTTGTTGTATATAAAGTACCATTTCAAAAAAAAAAAAAAATAATTCGATGCGTTTCAAGCTGCCACGCTCAAACGATAGCTCCGATTGACACGAAAATTGAAATCCGGTAATAATTAACTATTACGGATCCAATGGAACTGGTCTCGTTCAATTCTGAGACTGTTCAAAAATTGACTATTTTCACTAGTCGATTTAAATATTAAAATATTCAATTTTCACAAATAAACTTTTAATTCGATTTTAAAAGTTCTAAAATATCGTTCTAACTCCAATATGATAAAATAAAATTTTTCAAATCATTTTCAATCATATTTAACCCAAATTTCAATTATTTCCATAATTTAACATATTAAATTACCGATTTAATTATTCAATTAAATCCAATTATTCTAAATAAAATTTATTCGACTTAAAAATTCACTCATTAACATTTAAAATTAATTAAATATTCAAATTTAAATTAATAAAAATTCTGGGTCGTTACAGGTAACGCCTTAAAGCTACTTTAATACTTTTACTTTACTATAGACATATTGTAATAGCGTGTATTACTACATGATAGATAGTTCCACAGATCCTTAGAGGATGGAAATCCCAAACATCCTTTAAGTTACTTGTATTTCGGTTGATATTTCGCTTGAGTTGGATTTATTAATACAAGGATGTTAATCCTGACTCGAGTGTTTTCTGTTTTGCTTTACGCTCGGGTTAGACTGAGTATCACAGCATTTGAGACTCACCTTTGGAGATTGGAGCTTTGCTTGAAGATTCATTTGTCTATTTAGCTTTCAACCATCCAGTTGTTGGTTAAGACTTGTCATCTATTTGTATTCGAGATAGCATTATATTTGAGATATTCTGTTGTATTTTATTTCATCTCTATTATTTATCTATTCCGCTGCTTACTTATGTAATACTCTGTGTCAGTGATTCTATAATTGATTTATTTACTGTATATGCTGAGTTTTGCCAAATATAAATTAACAATCTGATATTTTGAGCAATTCAAGTCCGACATGTGCGGATGCGAATGGTTGAAAATGTCAGGTCGTTACAACATACCAGGATTTCATGCTGGTTCAGAGTTACCCTACGTCCAGTTTTGCATAATTCCTCGTACGGATTTCTTTTCAACTAATAAATGCAAATACAATCTCGATTTCAAGGCTATGATACACACCCTCCAGAATCCCAACCTCTACGTAGAGTAAGTTGTTTTTTGGGACATAAGCATGCCCACTAGATTTATGGGCTACTAAGCACACCCAATTGATTTTACAGGCTACAATCACACCTACTTAGATTTCAGGGATACCAAGCACGCCATAGGGTATAAGAGTATGATTTGATAGAGTTTACAAACTCAGATCTTTGATCATGATTACTATTGATCCTACGACTCTTAAGTAGCACTTTAATCTTGAGACAGATTAGAGAAAACAGAGGGTAGATGAAGGACAATCAAATTAGTAATAATTTAATTTGATTTTGATTGAATTTCAAGAGCCTTGGAAAAAATTGATTTAGAAATCAAGAAAGTGAAAAGAGAAGAGAAGAATAATAAAGCAGTTAATGAAAATTCGTTTGGAAGTCCGGTATATATAGGGAAGCAGTGGCCATGTCCATTTGCAAAGAGATACGACAAAAAGATACTTCCATTGAAGTTTAAATTCTAAATTTTATGGCCTATATGTCGACATATCCTTTTGTATTTTGAAATAACACTTTAAAAATATTATTTTGAAAATCTGTTACTTTGTAAAATAATTTGATACTTTATAGAATCATTTAAATATAGTTTATACACATTTTAATCAAAATATAACTTAATAAAACCTTATAAAATAGTTTCGAAATATTTAATAAGAATATTCAATAATACACACACACACATGTGTGTATAGATAAATCACTATAGTTATAACTTATTAAAATATAAACAAAAATTCAATATATGTATAAGCTTAAAACACTAAAATGATATCTTTATAAGTAAGAGATTGAAAATCTTTTTAGGAAATATTTTGAAAATATTATTTTAAAAACAGAATATTTACAAAAACAATTTAAAACAAAATTAGAGAAGGTGAGAGAGATCAGGAAAGTGTTATCAAGATTTTAACATTAATTATATAACTCTATAACTTATTTGGAATATCTTGACATATTAAACTCTTCAATACTCATGAGTCTTCATTCTTGAACTCTTGAAACTTTAAATCAGCATTTTGAATTTACTTTGGATACTGAACAATTTTCTTTAATCAACACCTGTCTAATATCCTGCACCATATACTACATATATCTTGATAAATCATCAATATCTATATTTTATATAATGTCCTATAGTTTTTATCATCAAAACAAATACTTAAGGTACTAACATTTAACTTCCTTAGCAAGATAATGAATATGAAAGGAAAAAACAAAAGACTATTTGAAGTCAAGAAACGATATCGCATTATACAATAATTGTCCTATGCTAAAATTTGATAGTGAATAACCAAATTTCAAACATCTTTTTTTGTTTTATTTGGAAAATAAGTGTCAATAAAACCTTTGTGGTAGGTTTAAAATTTGAGGTTTAAGGATGGAATTTCTTCTAACATGAATAGATGTGTTGATATAAAGGATGTTCAAATGTCGGGTATGAAGAGTTGTGATAATCATGTATTTTTCTGAACCTTTTCCAAAAGTATTTAAGGACTTGCTGTTACCGAAAACATGGATGCTTGTTGTAGGGCATAGTTTGTTTTATAAAAAGTTGTGTTCAACCACATTTAATAAAAGTAATTTGGAAAAATTGAAAATGAATATACCTAAATAATTGTGTAAATTGGAGAAAATAGTTCATGAAGCATTCAGCTACATGGAACATCTACCTATACAACTACCAATTGAAGCTTTGATTCAAGACTGATGCAATACAAATGTATCTTCTTTAGAGTTATGTAAAATACAAGTAGGATTAATATTCTTTTTTGACTAACAAAGTACACATATAATTGATAACTTTTTCGTATGAAGGTATCCGAATCATCTTAAATAAAAGGCTAAACAAAATGAAAACGATATACCATAATCATGTTTAACTTAACAATATCAATTATTTAACATACAATTTGAGCAACAAAATCCAAGGGTTCAACCCAGTAAATTTTTTTAGGCTTGATATCAAAAATAAATAAACATATATAATCATTGAGTAAACTTAGCATTATATAATTTACTACATATAATAATGTATATTAATTTAATTTAATAGATTATTGATAATGACATAAGTGATATTTGTTATAAAACTTTTGCATTTGGTTCACTAATGAAATACAGAAAATGCCCAATCGTCTATGTAAATTGCTTTAAATTTCATGTAACGAAGTTTGGATCAAGTAAAACAACTTACAATAGTGGGGTATGTGTTAAAGCCAATGAACAAGGTAATGATTTATAGGGTTATGGAGTGTTGTAGGAAATAATTGAACTCAATTATTCTGCAATGTTGAAGCTTAAGCATTTCAATTCAAATGCGAGTGGTTTGGTTCTACTCTTGATGTCGGAGCACTTAGTACATGTATTATCCTCTTATTAAGGTAAACCATAATGATGATATAAAGGAAACTTTCCATTTGTGCTAGCGACATAAGCATGCAAGTTTATTATGCACCTTATTAAGCCATGAACAACAACAAGAATGACCAATGATTCGTTGGTAAAACGAAACTGAGTTGGTCATTCAACGAGGTCGTGATCATAATTGATGATCAACCATATCAAAATGATCATAAGGAAACAAAATACTTTGAATAACATGATATACCGATGATATAGGAAAAATTAACAATAAAGTATTTGATGAAGTTGAATTATATGAAAATGAAAGGTTGATGATGATAACGATGTCAAAGTTAATGAACATGAGTGTGAGGATGATATTTTAAATAATTATATTGATAATGGTGATTGGTAGCCTATGTAAAATTTATTGAAAGCCGGTTTTATATATGCACGTATTCTCGTTTTTCTCTATTTTTTGTGATTTTCAATTCTAGGTTTATACAAATTGAAACAAAGTCTATTCAATTCTTTTTTTTATAGGTGAAGTTTCAAATCTCATTGCCATATTCACTCATTTATGATGTAATGTAATTCAAACTTGTTCTAATTGCTACTCCGGTTGCTTGTCATTATAAAACACAAGTTACATATCCATTATTATACTATGTACACATCGGTATATATATACATAGACATGTCTGTCAACACTGTAGAGTACATAGCCATGGTGGCTCCTCATGAGGTCAGGGTTGTTCCTCATCAGATCAAGGTGGTTCTAACTCATCAGGGCATGGTGGAACCCACTCAATAGATGTTTTTGCACATATGATGTCTCTTTTTATTCAAACCGATGCATCTATTAGTGTTACCAATTCATCCACTCATGTGTTCGAGATAGACTCTTCCTCCATCCAACAAGTTGTTGTCTTCTAGAAAGAACGAGGATTGGGGTGAGTAATTATTTGTTTGAATACAATTGAAATTGTATACACACTAACACAATACATATATACTCAGACACACATAGCATACTAATATGAATACATGGTAATTTACTAATGAAGCAAGCATACAAACATATGTATGTATGCATAGTTGTGAGTCAGCAACAGTGTCACGTCTGATGACATCTGTGAAGGCTTGCTTGCATGGATCATAACATTCTAGTCCATATTACTTACATTCCCAATAACGTCAATACATTCATGTTCCGAGAATTTATGGTTATATAATTTATTGCTTAATAATCTATATAAATAGAATGTTATTTTCATCATATATTCAGACTGCATTTACCAGGAAATTTTCTTGGAGAGATGACATTTCTGAAGAAATCATGCGAAGGACTTGGGCATCCATAACATCCAAATGTCGGAATGGACATACGGTATGCATAGGAATGGAAAAGGCCATCCATCCCTTGCCCAGGAAATATATAAACAGTACTTGAAGTATTAGGAGACATAGGACTTTTAAAAAAAAGCAAGATGGAATGCCGAAATTAGGAATAGAAATCCTAAGTTGTATAGTGGTGGCTCCATACCGTATGTAGATCATCATAATGATCTGGTATATATTTATCTATTAAATTTATTTAACATTTAAATAAATTAATATAGGAAAATATACGATAATTTACTTAGTTCAAATTTTAGTACGAAGAGCAACATGGTGAGCCTATGTAACAACTCGAATTTTTGAACGGTTTATAATTAAATATTATAATTATTTGAATATTTAAATCTTGGATTTATTAATGAATTTGAAATATTATTTCAATTCTATTTAAATAAAAATGATGATAGAAAACTTTTAATTTAGAATTAAAAGTGATAAAATTAGTTTTGTTAATAATTCATTTTACTTAACATGTGAAATTATCATTACGGTGCACGGTCTCGAATTTTGATGAAATAATGAATTGTTATACACCATCGAGTTTTATGGCGATCAGACATACTGTGTGGTCGTGAGAGCTCGAAATGCATAGCAATTAATTTCAAAAACTAAAATATAATATAATTTGACTTTAAAAGCTAACTACTGCATATGATGGAATTATTCCCTGATACTAGCTCCATTATATTTGGAATAATGATTAGCTGGGAACGTCAACGAGCACACCTCATTCAGAGTCCGAGATTTTGGGAGGTGAATAGTGTTAGAGATAATATCCATATAGGGAACTCACCTCTCTCGTTCTTTCCTAAAACCCTAACCATAACCGTCTTAATCCAATGGCCGATATTGCAATGGCAACTAGAGGCCATTTCCGACAAAGTGACCAAAAGGAGAAAGGTGTGGTGAGGCTAGGGGAGTGCATCGGTGATGTTGGATGGGGTCGCGGTGGAGCATGGCGACGAGGATCTGGATTTGAACGTGGGCAATGTTTTGGGCTGGATCTCATGAATAGCGATGAGAGGGGGAGCCGCGGGTGGCACAGGGTTGTTGGAGGTAGGGCGACCTTTGGTGAACGCACGATGGTGGCTGGAGATGTAATGACCAGAAAATTCATCCCTTCGGTAAAATTTTAAAATATTCAAAAATAAGATATTTTAACATAAATGATAATTTTTTTCACAATAAATAATATAGGTAATCTTATTTTTAATAATTATTTACATAAATATGTTCTTTGGAAGATATATCGATAAAATGACCAAAAATCGTTTTATCGATAAACAGCTCTTTGACCATCCGACATCGCGTATGGAGCTGGATACATGCACTCATTTACCTACATAAGTAATAAAATGTAATAAATTAATTTATTTTATTTTAAAAAAATTAAAGTACGTATGACATCATAATAATATCGCTATTTTAAAATAATTGATTTTTGAATTTAAATTGAGTCTAAATGATTTAAAATTATTTTAATTATTAAACGAGCCCTTTTAATTATTATATAATGATAGAAATATTATTATTAAACTTTGTTTACAAATATATGTATATTAACTAAAAAGAGAAAATATGACCGGAAATCGAAATCGGAATTCGTAATGATTCAACGTGTAGAAATTATGCAACATTATGGATTATATGTGACATAAATATGCACATATACATGTACACATACATGAAGACATTCACATGCATATGCATATGCATACACACACACACACACTCACACACATATATACACATTTTAATATAAAATAACCAAAAATATCTAGATATTTTCTTATTTCCTTAAACCTTAAGCATCCTAAAGTCAACCTCTTACACATCCAAGTACATGCACATGGCCAAGCACATGGGAGGGGTGATTTTCGATGAACTATATGAGGTAAGAGAGGTGTGGGATGGTGAGCAAATGATTATGTATATGCACTTAAATATCTTGATATTTTACTCCTTCCAATTCCTATAAATACCCACCATCCATATCCACTTCCATTCACATCTTCTTCCTCATTTTCCAAAGCTTTCCCCTCTCTATTTTCATAGCTTCTATAATTAGAGAAATAATGGCAAAAATATTTGCAAAATAAAATAAAATAAAATTATATAGTATTTATACATATATATCAAACCACTTCAAAACTATCGCAAGACTCTTCCTTTCTACCTAATTACCCCATGGCCACTACCTATTCCTCCATACCCAAGCCTTCCTCCCCTCCTAGCCAAGGCCGTTAGCACTTACGACCATACCAAGTAAGGACCAAGACGTCTAGAGGCATTAGTGCAAGGGTTCATGAGCTTAAATTTTGAGTTAGCGAAGCTATAACCATTTTTTAAGTTAACCGTTTAATCCGAGGCGAGAAACTCCACTTATATATATATATATATTTTAGATGATGATATGATATTTTTTTTGGTTGCTATGATTTTATCATCATGTTTGGTTGTGAAATATTTTTGTTTGGATGTGTAAAATAAGCACGTTTAAATACACGTCAAAATATCACAAAGGAAATCACTTTCCTTTTTCTAAATGAAATTGTGTATATGGAATGTTTAAACCTCTTGAAAATTGTTTACTCTTGAAATTTTTTTAAAGTAATTTGATAATGTTTTATAAACATTTAAAAGTGTTTTGGAAAAGTTTGAATAGAATATGAAATTTAAGTTGAAATAGGTGCGTCGCGTGACGGTAGTTCGCGATTTCGCGCCGTAGAAAGTTAAATTCATTTATACGATGGATTTAGAGTTGGAATTCTTTGTAATAAGAACTTTCAAAACTCTTATAACTATAGTTTTCAAATAAATAAATAAAATCAAGATTTCATTTAGTAGATTTTGAAATACGAGCAAATCAAGTTTCCAAAATAGTCGCATATGGAAACCAAAGCAACATATTCTTTAAAAATGATATTTTTAATTCTTTCAAAATATGAAATAAATCCTTTAAATATTTTAAATGTTTTAAAAGAGATTTAAGTTATAAAAATGGATTTCTAAATGATAAAAAAGTTGTTTTGTTCAAATAAGCTTTAAAAGCACTATTCACAGCACCTTTTACAGCACTTTTAATGACTTTTGAAATATGACTTTAAACTTAAGTATTATTTTCTAAATATTTTATAAACATTTCTTGAAAATAATTAAGTATTTTAAAGATTATTTGAAAGTTTTATAGTTTGTTTTAAAAAGTATAAATAAATAATTTAAAGAAAAGCTGTTAAAATCAAGTGATTTAATCTTGGCTTTAAAAGCCGACGAGTAGATTGGATTTTTTTTATTCATGAGATCCGGATGTGAGGTGCTTAAACTAAGGAGATGTTCAGAAGCAACCAGTGCCTTGGTTCACCTGGCCTCTTTCTTGGGCGAGGAATATATAAGGTTGAAATATCGGAAACGGGACAAGTATAAAAGATTCAAATTTACAAATTTAATTTAATACAACTTGGAATGCATAGGGATAATCTTCTTATACTTGGTATTAAATTCCGAAGAGGGGATGTGTGCCATCCATATGAATTTAAAAGGCGAGTTCACCATTATTCGATGGATAGTAATGGTTGAATACAAAAATTGATGTTGAGTAGAATTGGTATAATTTCTATCGACCCTTTTTAACATAATAATGTTTTTTAATATGACTTATGAAAATGATTTGGTATTTCCAAAGTTAAAGAGAGGTTTAATGATTCCATATATACTAGAAAGAAATTTTAAAGATATATATATATATATATATATATCCCTAGAATTTATTATTTTTGATAAAAGGAAGTAATTAATCAAATGATAAGCACCTATTTACTTAACATCTTTTTATCAATGATTGGTTCGATGGAACATGGGCCGGATTTGAGTGATTCTTATCAGAAAATCACTTTGAACCAATTTACGTATTCAAAGTAAAGACAAGGAATTATAGTAAATAAAATGAAGGGCTACTTGTCATCGACCCTTGGGGGAATTTTCCCATATCATATAAATGTGGCAACAGTATCTTCATTTGATCTTAGATTCAAGGGCTGTTCGCTACTAATCATATGGATGATTCTCGATAAGATGTGGTAGGAGCGTTCCTTCGATTTGTCAATCCCTGGGTAGCTTGTGTAATGACCCGTAAATTCAATCGAAAGTTCAAAAGAAATTTTATTTGAATTTTGATTTAAATTATTTTAAAAATTGATAAATTTGAATTTAATTATCAATTTTTGGGATATGGAGTAAAATATTTTTTCAAAATTCAATAAAATTGAAAAAAATTTGAAATTTCAAATTCCAATACAATTCCTATAATCTGTAGCTCCTTGTACCTAGCCTCCTTCTTTCTCTCCTCTCTCTCTCTTGGTTGTACATCCACCCTCCTCCTTGCTACCATCCACTCACCTCCTCAAGCCTACACCCCCTCTCTCACCCTCCTGCCCATGGTCTACCCACCTTTCCCTACCTCTCTCGGCCTCTCTCACCCACATGCCTACCCCTTCACACACCCAACCACTTGGCCATCCTCCTACCCCGTACAGACACACAACCACACCCCATTCAAGCCACACCCTTCAGCTACCCTCCAGACCCTAGGCCGAGCCCAACCACACGAAGGCCGAACCCCTAGGCCAAACCCCTTTGCCCTCCTCTCTTCATTTATAAACAAATTTCAAAATTTTGGATCTTGGATCGTTCGTGTTCGTGTCTTGCTATGGATTGTCGTGCTTATCGTGCCTCATTCGTAGTTGCAGTCATTCGTCCTCTAGCCACGGAAGGTGAGCGATCACTCACGACTTACATACTTATATTTTTAATGAATTGATATCAATTGAATTGTCACTGAAATTTTAATATATGCTATAATAATATATATTTGGTTATGATATGTATCACACATGATAATGGATCCTATTATTGTTATATGACACGATATTTAACTAATGTTATATGAACACCGTAGTTAGTTTCAATGTATTTTAAAAAAATTAAGTATGTTTTGGATTTATAAATTTGATTTTTTTAACTTCAATAAAAATTTAATGATTTTATTGAAATTTATATAATAATATTTTATATGTTTAAATTTTTTTTATAAGTTAATATATGGTTTAAGAAGGAAATTTAATATTTTAACTTATAATTTATTTATTTAATTTATATAACTTATTAATGTAATTTTTAATTTAATACAATAATATAATTTTTAATTTATTATTAATATAATCTTTGATTTAATATAATAATTTAATTTTTTATTTAATATAATAATATAATTTTTTAATTTAATATGATAATATAATTTTTAATTTAATATAATAATATAATTTTTAATTTAATATAATAAAAAAATTAATTTACTTAATTATATAATTTTTAATTTAATATAATAATATAAATTTTAGTTTAGTATAATAATAGAATTTTTATTGTACTTAATAATATAATTCTTAACTTACTTAATAATATATTTTTTAACTAAATATAATAATATACTTTTTAACTTAATATAATAATACAGTTTTAAGTTAATATAATAATAAATATAGTTTAATATAAGTAGAGATTTTATATATTAACTTAAATGAATAAAATGAGTTGAGTAGAGAATGATTTGTAATTAAATCTGATTTAAATGATTTAAATATAATTAAGAATTTGTTTCAAGTTTAAATAAATGTGACTTTGAATGTAATAAATAAAGTTAAGGTGAAATGAGGAAAGATTATTTTAAAATAAAAAATATAATGAAGTTAAATATTTTTGTATTGATTTAAAATAAATTATGATTTATTAATTTTAAATGCTTTAAAAAAATACCACGTTGTGTAAAATGTAAGCGTTGGTTGTTAAAGAGACTGGGGTCGGATATTGCATACTCACTGCCAATTCCGAAACCACTTTACCAAATGTGTAAGCGGTGGAGAATACAGAACGAAGTAGGATGGTTTAGCGATGTGGATGCACTGAAGTATGAAACGAGCCCTAAATAAGATGACTATAACATGAGCAATTGATGGGCCAAGTGAGGTAGCTCCTCCGATCGAACACACTTCTTCCATAGCATATCTCTTACCTTTGTGATTCCTTTGTGCGCAACTTTGATTTTGGGAGTGTTGTACGAGGTGGGCGCTAGCTACGACTATGGGTTACCACCAGCCCGAAAGTGTAAATTAGTAGAATCCTACCTAGGGTATTGGCTCGCGTGCCTTGTCATCTACCTTATCGAGCCCACTACGATTTTGGTTTGTGTTGGACCTATGGAGTGCTCCCTGATAGCTGACTGGTTTGATAGAGGTTACAGTACTGTATAGACTACAGGATTTATAAAGTGTGTTAAGGGGGATATGGGTAACACCTTAGCGTTATTTTAATACTTTACTTTACTGATAGACATTGCATATATAACGTATATTACTACATATGTAAATAGTTTAACGGATCCTTAATGAATGGGTGATCCCAATCATCCTTTAAGTTACTGATGCATTTTATGTTATAGTACACTTGAGTTGATTTACTTTTATAATTATGTATGTCCTGACTCGAGTGTTTTATTTGACTTTATGCTCGAGTCAGCGTGAGTATCATAGCTTTGGATTCATCTTTTGAAGCTAGAGATCTGCTGGATATTTAGCTATCTATCTATTATTTCCTATTTCAGTTATTTCCCTTTAGTTATTTGCTTATGTATTAGTGGACTTATGCATTTGGATTTCCAGTTGTATTTGCTTTCAGACTATGATATTATGTATTTTTTTTGAGACTATGTATTTAGTAGCTTCATGAACTACTATGTTTATCTATTCCGCTACGAGATATTTTGCTATTCTGTGTCTGTGATTCTGTGATTGATTTTATTTGCCCCAAATTTATTAACAATATGTTATTTTGAACGATTCAAGTCTGACATGTGTGGTTTTATTTTCGATTTGAATAGCCCAAAATAGCAGGATGTTGCATTTGGTATCAGAGCTTTGGTTTTAGGCAAATCTTAGCCTACGGGGTAAAAACTCATTCGAGATAGGGTAGAGATACCCTAAAATGAGTAAAATCAGTCTTAGAATTGTTTCTTGTGAGAGGACGTATTTTGAAAGTATAGAATCATTTTAAATGGTTTTAAAAGATTTTGGATATAAAATTTGTTTTAAAATTTAATCCTCTTCCTAGAGTATCCTTCCTTTCATATCCATCTTATTTGTTAGAATATTTTGATTAGGATTTCATTTAAGTTTGAATCTTTGTCCTTGTCCTAAAATTCATTCTTTAATTTCCAAGATGAATCGTAGGAATTTCAGAGATAAGGGTCGAAGAATTTCCCAAGCACCAGAACCTGTTGCACCAGTTAGATTCACCACTCTCTATAAGGAGTTCACTCAGCTCGGTGGTACCAAGTTTACTAGAGCAAAGAACATCATTGAAGCTCGGAAGTGGCTGAAGAGTTTAGATAGGATTTTCGCTGGTCTTGGGATCACCGACGCTCAGAATCATTAGTTAGCTGCTTGGCAGTTGCAGGAGGCAGCCTAGGATTGGTGGGAGTTTGTTACAGCCCACACTATTGAGGTAGATATCACATAGGAGAAGTTTAGGTATAATTTTAAGTTGGATATAAGTTTGGTTAAGTTATCTCTTTGGAATCTTTCTTAAGTCTTGATATCGTATTTTAGGGATGCTTTTATAGCTAAGTGGATGTTCAAAGTCGGAAAGTCTCAGCTATACAGGGAATTTACGGATCTTAAGCAAGGGAATATGACATTTTCTGAGTACGAGAGGAAGTTCAACAAACTGTCCAAGTTTCGTCCGAGCTTGATTGACACCCCTCTTAAGAAGAATGATAAGTTTATAGTTGGAGCTCGCCCAGAGTATTATGATCGTTTGATTGCCCATGTGCACAGCCCTTTTACTGGATTGATGGATATGGCTATTTGACATGAGAACCTCACTTCTAAGGAAGCATCTATTGTTCGTGTGCCTTCATATCAGCCTTCTTCCAGCAGCTCTAAGAACAGAAATTCCAACTTCCATCAGTAGAAGAAGAATAGGTAGAAGACTCAGGGTTTAGGATCTTTTTCTCAGAGGCAGCCTATTGATCTATCTTCTATTACTTGCTTCAAGTGTGATCAGAAGGGACACTATGCCAACGGCTGTCCTAGTTTAGTTGGAGCTTTGTCCCACCTGTTTAGATGACTGGGCGTGATCTTTGCCATATTTGTTTGTAGCTTGGCCTCTTCAAGAAGGATTGTCCTACTCAACAGAAGGGCAAGCCATCTAGAATCTTTGCAGTTACCTCTTCCACTCCTCCTACTCCTAGTGATGCCCAAGGTACTCTTCAGGGAACCTTTACTTTGCTTAATTTTCCTATTCGTGTTCTATTTGACACTGGAGCCTCTCATAGCTTCATTTCTGTCGATCTTTGTGATAAGTTTGAGCATATCCTTTCACCTGAATATGCAACTGAACCCTTATGTGTCTCTAATCCTATTGGTGGTCCCGCGAACCTTTGTAGGATTTGCAAAAAAGTGAAATTCTTCAACAACAACCATCATTTTTCTAGTGATTTCTACGTTCTTGGTTTCGATGCTTTTGATATGTTTCTTGGAGGAGATTGGCTGAAGAAACATGAAGCCGTTATCTCTTGTAAAGCCCGAGTTGTTTCTCTTATTGATGATAAGGGTAATCCTTTGGTGATTGAGTGATATATGCCTTGGGATTATGCAGGCAGTTTTATCTTTTCTCTTGATTCTTCTCCTAGTGATCTTGATTCAACTCCAATGGTTCGACTCTATCCCGATGTATTTGGTGAAGTCACTTCTTTACCTCCTAAACGGAAAATTGAATTTCATATTGATCTTATTCCTAGAGCTCGGCAAGTAGTTCTTCCTCCCAGAAGAATGGCACCTCGAGAGAAGGTCGAGTTGAGGAAGCAAATTGAAGACTTGTTCTTCAAGGGTCTTATTAGACCTAGTCATTCAGAATGGAGAGCAGCTGTGGTTTTTATCACTAAATCTGATGGTTCTTTGAGGATGTGTGTTGATTATAGGGAGCTGAATAAGCTCATTATGAAAAACAGATATCCTATGCCTCGTATCAATGATATGTTCAATCAGCTTCATGGAGGTAAAGTGTTCTCTCAGCTTGAACTTGCTACCGGTTTCCACCAGCTCAGAGTTGCTAAGGATAGCATTTCTAAAACCACTTTTCATACCTAGAATGGTTTCTATGAATGTTTAGTTATGCCTTTTGGTTTGACTAATGCCCCAGCTTTCTTTGTCGACCTTATGAATCATGTTTTCCTTGATGTTCTCAACAAGTTTGTTCTAGTTTTCGTCGATTATATTCTTGTATTTTCTAAGTCAGAGGTAGAGCATGAATCGCATTTGAGCCTTGTTCTTAGAACCCTTAGGAGTCATCAGTTGAAAGCTAAATTCACGAAATGCCATTTCTGGAAAGATGAAGTCTGATTTATTGGGCACATTGTTTCTGGTAATGAAGTTTCTATTAATCCAATTAAGATCGCTGCGATCAATGTAAGCCTATCCTTTTCCTTCTTTCATAATTTAATTACCTTATCTTTCTTTGTAATCCTTATTCCCTATTATGTTTCAGGATTGGAAACATCTAAGACTCCTTCTGACATCCGTAGCTTTTTGGGCCTTACTGGTTATTATCGGAGATTTATAGAGAATTTTGCTTGGATTGTTGCACCTCTCACTGCTTTGACTCGTAAGAATGCTAAGTTTATATGGAATGATAAGTGTGAAGCTACATCAATGAGTTAAAGCGTAAGCTTACTTCTGCACTAGTTCTTACCGTTCCAAATGGAAGCGAGGGTTTAACCGTATACGCTGATGCTAGTCGAGAAGGTTTAGGAGCTGTTTGATGCAGAATGGGAAGGCTATTTCTTTGCCAGTCGTCAGTTGAAGACCTACGAAGCCAATTATGCAGCCCATGATTTGGAATTGCTTGCCGTAGTATTTTCTTTGAAGTTATGGAGACATCATCTTTTGGAAACTAAGTTTGAGCTCTTTACAATCACCAGTCATTGAAGTATATTTTCTCCCAAAAGGATTTGAACCAGAGGCAGGTTAGATGGATTGAGTTTCTATCTTCTTATAACCTCAACATCAACTATACTCCTGGAAAAGCAAATGTTGTAGCCGATGCCTTAGGTCGGAAGAAGGCGATGTTGTGTCAGCTTGTTGTTTCTCTCCCTCTTATGGATCGTATTGTTGCTAAGAAAGATGAGGATGCGATGCTGAGGCTTATTAATAAGAATGTTCGTAATAGGGTAGGTGGTAACCAAGATGGAATAGGAGCACAGATTGATGATAAATGGATTCTAAGGATTAATAATTGGATTTATGTTCCAAATATCGTTGGATTGAGGCAAGAGTTACTTCGGGAAAATCATCGGTCTAGACTTTCTATTCATCCCGATGTGACGAAGATGTATTAGAATATGAAGAAGTTTTATTGGTGGAGTGGTATGAAGCGTGATATCTCCTTTTATGTTAGTAGGTGTGCCACTTTTCAATAGGTTAAGGCCGATCATTAGAAGACCGCTAAATTATTGCAACCCCTTGAGATTCCCAATTGGACGTGGGAACAGGTTTCTATGCATTTTATTAATGGATTATCGAGGACTACAAGAGGTAATGAGAGTATTTGGGTAGTTGTTGATAGATTGACCAAGTTAGCTCATTTCATTCTGGTCAGGTCTAACTACACTGCTTCTAGTTTAGCTGGGATTTATATGAGAGAGATTGTTTGACTTCATGGTGTTCCGATCAGTATAGTTTGTGATAGAGATTTCATTTTTTCCAGCCAGTTTTGGAGAGCATTTCAGGAAGCTATAGGTACTCGCCTGAATCTGAGCATAGCTTATCGTCCGCAGGCTGACGGCTAGACAGAAAGAGTGAATCAATTCCGAAAGATCTTCTTCATGCTTGTGTTCTTGATTATGGAGGGTCTTGGAAAGATCATCTTAATCTCATTGAATTCACTTATAACAATAGTTGTCAGGTATAATCTTAATTTTTTTTAATTTAAGGTCACCTTTAGCGCTAATCTATCTAATTCCATCCTTTGAATTTAGGCTAGTATCACAATGTCGCTGTTTGCTGCTCTTTACGGACGACCTTGCAAATCTCCATCTTGCTGGATTGAATCCAGTGATCGCTTGGTTCTTGGTCCTGATATGATTCTAGAAGCATCTGAGAAGGTTTAGGAGATTAGGAGGAAGATAAGAATTGCTCAGGTTAGGCAGAAGAAGTATGCTGATAGGCGAAGGAGGAGTTTGGTATTTGCAGTAGGTGATCAGGTTTTTCTTAAGATCTCTCCATTGAAGATGTGATTCAATTTGGTCGGAAAGGGAAGCTTTCCCTTCATTGGTCCTTTCCTCATTTTAGATAGAGTTGGTCCTTTAGCTTATCGTGTGGATTTGCCTAAGAAGCCATCTGGAGTACATAATATGTTCCATGTTTCACATCTTCGCAAGTATCTTCATGACCCATCTTTGATTGTTCATCCTACTATACTCGAGAGTTTGGATGTTGAGACAAACCTTACTATAGAGAGGAAGCCACTTTGTATTGTCGATAGAAGTACGAAGTAGTGGAGGAGGAAATCTGTCAACCTGGTCAAGGTGCAATGGAGTACCGATGATCGGGATTGTACTTGGGAGATGGAGGAGAGCCCACGTGCTTCGAATCCGGAGTTGTTTGTTGCATGTACTATTTGTTAATCTATCTTATCTTTCTTTGTTATATTTCCTATGTCTCGTTCCTTTTCGAGGATGAAAAGTTCTGAGTGGAGGAGAATGTAACGACCCTGTAAATTCAGTCAAAATTTTAAAAGAAATTTTATTTGAATTTTGATTTAAATTATTTGAAAAATTGAAAATTTTGAATTTAAATATCGATTTTTGGGATATGGAGTAAAATATTTTTCCAAATTCAATAAAATTGGAATTTTTCCAAAATTTCATATTTTGGTCAAACTTGGTCAAAGTTTGACTTTTGGTTGAAAGTTTTAAATTTGAAATTAAATTCTTTATTCTTTTTTATGAAACTAGACTGAACTCTAATCTCTTCTCCACTTTTTGTTTCATCAAAATACGATTCGTACATCTCTAAATCTGCAATTTCGGCACAAAACACACATTTGTTTGTTATATTTTCTATTTTCTATTCGAGTTTTGAGTTTGGGCTTGATTTGATTAGGGGTTGGTCTGTTAGGCTTAGTTATTGGGCTTGGAATCCTAATGGTCTCCTAAAGGTTCACGTAGATTTTTCCAATAGATGTTTCTGTTGAGAAACAAGTATGCAGATTACTTATGGCTTCTCATTTGTCTTCCTCTTCTCATTTGTCTGCAAAAAAATACAGAAG
Source organism: Allium cepa (assembly GCA_030765085.1). Classification (NCBI taxonomy): domain Eukaryota; kingdom Viridiplantae; phylum Streptophyta; class Magnoliopsida; order Asparagales; family Amaryllidaceae; genus Allium; species Allium cepa. The sequence continues at coordinate 139,394,161 of CM060931.1, read as the reverse complement.
CTTCATCTCCTTCCTCCTCCATCCATTTCCCAATCCAATTCCAATAATCCCTAGCTCCTTCTACCTAGCCTCCCTCTTTCTCTCCTCTTTCACTCTCTCTCTCTCTCTCTCTCTCTCTCTCTCTCTCTCTCTCTCTCGGTCGTACACCCACCCTCCTTCTTGGCGCTGTCCACACACCTCCTTACGCCTACACCCCCTTTCTTACCCTCCTACCCACAGTCTACCCACCTTTCCCCTACCCCTCTCGGCCTCTCTCACCCACACGCCTATCCCTTCACCCACCCACTCGGCCATCCTCCTACCCCACACGGACACACACCCACACCCCATCCAAGCCACAACCTTCGGCCACCCTCCAAACCCTAGGCCGAGCCCAACCACACCAAGGCCAAACCATTTTGCCCTCCTCTCTTTATTTATATTTTTTTCTTCAAAGTTTTGGATCTTGGATCATTTATGTTCGTGTCTTGCTTTGGATTATCATACTTGTCGTGCCTCATTCGTTGTCGTAGTCATTCGTCCTCTAGCCACGGAAGGTGAGCAATCACTCACGACTTACATTTTTAGTGAATTGATATCAACTGAATCGTTATTGAAATTTTTATATGTGCTTGGTAATAATATATATTTGGTTATGATATGTATCACATATGATAATGGATCCTGTTATTGTTATATGACACAATATGTAACTAATGTTATATTTATCATATTTGTTGTTATCACACTACAAGTTCCCTCACTATGGGTTGAAATGGTACATACCCGAACGTCTTGTAGATTAGGAAAAATCATTATGGCCTGAAATGATAGGCTCGAGTGATTTTATTGATTTTTGAAATTTATTTGGGATTGCAGGTTGAAATGATATATAATCGGGAATTTAAATTTTTTCAGTTGAAACGATATATATCCGATCACTTGACCATAGGGTAGAAAATTATATTCAAACACCATGGTTAGTTTCAATGTATTTGACAAAAAAATTAAGTATGTTTTGGATTTATAAATTTGATTTTTTTTAACTTAAATTAAATTTAATGATTTTATTGAAATTTATATAATAATATTTTACATGTTCAAATTTTTTTATAAGTTAATATATGGCTTGAAAAGGAAATTTAAGATTTTAACTTATAATTTATTAATTTTAATTATATAATTATATTATTAATATAATCTTTAATTCAATATAATAATTTCAATTTTATTTATTTAATATAATAATTTACTTTTTTTAATTTAATATAATAATATAATTTTTAATTTAATATAAATATAATTTTTAATTTAATACAATAATAATTTTTTTAATTTAATATAATAATATAATTTTTAATTTAATATAATAATAATTTTTTTAATTTACTTAATAATATAATTTTTAATTAAATTTAATAATATACTTTTTAACTCATTACAATAATACAGTTTTAATTTAATATAATAATAAATATTATTTAATATAACATAATAAGTAGAGATTTTATATATTAACTTAAATGAATAAAATGAGTTGAGTAGAGAACGAATTGCAATTAAATCTGATTTAAAGGATTTGAATTTAATTAATATTTTATTTCAAGGTTAAATAAATGTGGTTTTGAATTTAATAAATAGAGTTAAGGTTAAATGGGAAAAGATTGCTTTAAAATCTAAAATATAATGAAGTTAAATATTTTGGTATTGATTTAAAATAAATTATGATTTATTAATTTTAAATGCTTTAAAAAAATATACCACGTTGTGTAAAATGTAAGCATTTGGCTATTAAAGGGACCGGGGTCGGATATTGTCATACTCTCTGCTAATTACGAAACCACTTTACCAACTGTGTACGCGGTGAAGAATCCACAATGAAGTAGGATGGTTCGATGATGTTGCTGCATTGAGGTATGAAACGAGCCCTAAATAAGATGACTAAAACAGGAGTAATTAACGGGCCAAGTGAATTAGCTCCTCCGATCGAACACACTTCTTCGATACCATTCTTTTACCTTTGTGATTGATTGATGCACACCTTTGATTTTAGTAGTGTTGTACGAGGTAGGCGGTAGCTGCGGCTATGCGTTACCACTAGCTCGAAAGTGTAAATTGGTAGCATCCTACCCAAGGTATAGCCTCGCCTGCTTTGTCATCTGCCTTAACGAGCCCACTACGATTTTGGTTTGTGTCGTACCTATGGAGTGCTCCCTGATAGCCCACTGGTTTGGTAGAGTTTACAGCACTATATAAACTACGACATTTATAAAGTGTGTTAAGGGGGATATGGGTAACGCATTAACGTCATTTTACTACTTTAGTTTACTGATAGACATTACATATATAGCGTATATTACGACATATGTAAATAGTCTAATGGATCCCTAAAGAATGGGCGATCCCAATTATCCTTAAAGTTACTGATGCATTTTATGGTATAGTTCACTTAAGCTGATTTACTATACTAAGTATGTATGTACTGACTTGAGTGTTTTGTTTGACTTTATGCTTGGGTTAACCTGATATCACAGCTTTGGATTCATATTTTGGAGCTAGAGATCTACTGGAGATTTAGCTATCTATCTATTATTTCCTATTTTAGTTATTTCCCTTCAGTCATTTGCTTATGTATTAGTGGACTTATGTATTTGGATTTCCAGTTGTATTTGCTTTCATACTATGATATTATGTATGTGTTTTAAGACTATGTATTTAGTAGCTTCATGAACTACCATGTTTATTTATTCCGTTGCGAGATATTCAGCTATTTTGTGTCTGTGATTCTGTGATTGATTTCATTTGCCCCAAATTTATTAATAGTCTATTATTTTGAACGATCAAGTCTGACATGTGTGGTTTTATTGTCGATTTTAATGGTCCAAAATAGCGGGATGTTACAATTTGTATGGACGAATGCTGACGTTGCATTTCGAGATCATGTTGACAGCTCCCTATAAACGTATCATCTGTTAATGGCGGAGAACGCAACTTCTCTTAGCTTAACACTCTTTCCTGAGACATACAATATAACAACCTGCATATTTTACGATTGTATATTAAAATGTTTTACTTAAAGATAGCATTGTTAGTCGGATTATAGTCTAAAATGCTACTTTTTGTAAACAGTCGAATTAGGACTCGAGACTACTTTCATTGAGTTCAAAATGGTGTTTACGACCTTTTTGAGTATAAACATCGATATGTTTGGAGTTGAGTTGAATTTTGCTATTTTTCTGTTGGGCTTTGGGTTTCACCTCATTAACCCAACAAAATACCCTAACTGCACCCCTCTTCATTCATTCATTCTATTTTCCTAAAACTCTCAAGCTAAAGGAAAATGGGGAAAAGAAGAGGAAATTAAAATTCCTAAACGCTAGATTACTAGGAAATTCAAGATTCAAGCTCCAAAATAAAATAAAAGCTTAGGTAAGGATCCTCTTCATCTTCTCCATCTCAGTCTCCCTTCAATTTTCACAAATTCCTAAACACTAACTTAGGAACTATTTTCTTACGAGCATAGATTGGAGCTTCTTGAGTTGAAGTGAAGAGTGGTTGATCTTTTTTTTATTTTAAAGCTTTTCACTTGTTGTTTTGGGTTTAAAGGTGAGTTCTTGAACTCACATCTATGTCTATACCTTTGATAGTTGTTAGGTATGAATTCCTAACATTTATTTATGTCCATTTGCTTTTGAATTGAATTGGTTTGGCAAAATTTTCAATTTTTGGTATTTAGAAGTTAAAATCTATGAAAATCCTTATACGGATGTTTGGACATGTCGTTCCGAGTGTATTGATGAGTCTATAGGGCTGGGTTGTCGCTCGGCATAAATCCCTGGCCATCATCGCTCATTCGGTCGCTTCTGATATGATTTGGCCATCAATGGCCTAGGCAAAATATTGCCCTGAGCTTCAGCTCAGACGTCTGGTAGTATGATCAGATGTTTGGAGCTACGGAACAAAAATTCCATACCTTCAACTCAGACGTCTAAGGTTCTTTCCCAAACGTCTAGGCGATCTGGAAGAAAATTCCAGACCTTCAGCTCAGACATCTGAGAAAACCACCAGACCTCTGATACTGTTCAATTCGTGCAAATTGCTTATTTCTTTATGGCATTCCATATATGTCGAAGTTTGGTTGATCCAATTGGTCGTTGTCATTTATTATCGACTTTGATGACTTCTCTATGGATTTTTGGGAATATCCATTTGATGGATTTAATATCGATTTCTATGATTTTGATTCACGTCATCGTATGTGAATTTTTGATGATAGACTGTTTTTACAATCATTTCTGTGATTTATCACTTTAAAATACAAAGGTTTCTATACTAGTAGTAAATATTCAAACTCTTTCACAAAAATGATTTCAACATTATTTTTAATACGAAGCTCGTTTTTATAACCGTTTTCCAATCTATTAGTATATACAAACCTTTACCTCATTCGTATGAGAAATCTAATTAAACGACTTGGAAAAAAAGTGTATGAAACGCTTGTGTTTACTTTATCGGTTAATTCATGGACTTGTTCGATTGAATTTTTGTGACAATTTTCGAATGGAAATCTACAATTTATTCTTAAATATTTAATTTAAGCCAGTGGTTATAGGACATGAAGCTAAACTCATCTATTTACTAGCTTAGTGTAATTCACACTTTTTATTGATCAATGACGATCATTTTATGGTTTAGACCATCGATATGCGATGTCTCTGTGTCCACGTGGGGGACTGTTCCTCGTTTTATTGAGCTTCATGTCACTTTTTTATAGGCTAGCGACCTATGGGTTTTATGGAGTTCGGTTCATCGGGCGTACCGTTATTGTACTACATCATCGTTTCGAATTATTTGAGTTTCTGGATCATCGGACGTACCGCTGTTGTACTGCATCGTTGTTTCGAATTATTAGAGTTTCTGGATCATCGGGCATACCGTTACTGTACGACGTCTTTGTTTCGAATTATTTGAGTTTTTGGATCATCGGGCGTACCATTACTGTACTACGTCGTTGTTTCGAATTATTCGAGTTTTAGGTTCCTTGGACGTACCACTATTGTACTACGTCGTTGTTCCGAATTATTCGAGTTTTAGGTTCCTCGGACGTACCGTTATTGTACTACGTCATTGCACCGTCTCTATGGTTAGCAACCATGGGATAGCGTTCTGTTTGTGATACATGTGTTGGTGAGTTTTCATGCTATCGTTTTGATAGGCCTCCCCCTTTGTGATTTCTGGATTTCTAATTAATGATTTCTAGAATTTATGTTTCACCAATTTTTTTTTATTTGTATTGATAAGCTTTAGCAATATTTGTGGTTTAGTGAATAAAATAAAGAATATGCCATTCTTTTTGGTGTTTGAGAAAATTTGAGATATTGTATGATTTTTGTTGTTATCTGATGTATACTTGTCACATTATGATATTATTGTTATCATACATTTTTGTCATATCTCTTATCTTATCTCATTTTATATGATATTTATAGCTAGACTGATCTGTTTATTATTTTCTTCTTAAATAATACTCGGGTCAGATCGAGGTATTTCAAGTACTTCTGCTTGACTTCTTATCTGGGTCCGTCATCTGAATTTTGGCTAACTACTTTAGCTTAGTAGTTTTTGCTTTTATACATTCGAAATGGAGACTCCTTGATGTATACATATTCTTTTGTCTAGCTCTTGTACCTATTCTTTTATGGTGTAGTTGATCTTGTATGACCACTACTTTGATGTACACTTTTATATGTTATATTCATATCTGTTTCCGCCTTAGTGATATGAATGTCTATGACTGATTTATGTTATGCTTATTTTATATTTGTTTTCGAAGATCACATAGCCACTGTGTAGTAGTTTTGTGTTAGTAATTGATGTGTCAGACTTCCTCTTGAAACAAAATGCATATAATATTATCGGGCATATCGGTACTCACACACAACAATTACACAGATGGTTGCTCCTCAACAGGCTTAGTCTTTGTGCTAGTCGACAACATTACCCCGTAGTGTCCTTGGCTAGTGTGAGTATAGAGGTGGGGCGTCACATACGAGCTCAGGAGTTACACGTTTGTAGAAATCAGTTGTTTGATTATGGAATAGCAATGTGTCATTCAAAGTGAAAAGTGTGCTATGAAAGTGTAAACGTTTCCTTAAGCCTCGCACCCCGAAAATGACAGAAACAGGGTAGAAGCAGTTGGGCTATATGGGTCGCGCCCATTAGGAGATTTCATCACGCTTCTAGATACCTTCTATAATACGAGTTGTTATGTATGCTTCGGGATTTCGGTAAAGGTGGGAACAATCGAGGTGATGACATATTCGGTACTATCATGGAAGTGGTAAGTCGATCCTATGTTTGTTTAGGTTCCCAGTAGCTGGACCCTAGGCACACCCCTCTAGAGGTGTATATATGGAAGGTAGTCCCTTACCTTGTCATTGTATTGATTCCATTCTCCAATAAGTGCCTTTGGACTTAGTTGTAAACCTATTATGCCATCAAATTTGACCAATGTAAAAATTTCGGCTATTTTAATATGTTTATTGGAACTGTTTTTCAAAGAATGTCATTAAAAATAATATTCCTAGATTTTGCTTAGCAAATGTTTAAGTTATCATAACGTAACAACCCTTTCCGTGTTTATGTGTGGCGTGGTCTTATGAGATACCATTTGTTTTCAAATATCCGTATTTTTGGTTTCTCATACTAGTCCCATGACTAACTAGTAGTTTATTTTCTATTCCCCTTAAACTTTGGGTGCTCTATTTTTTTTGGGCAACCAAGTAGTTAGGAAATCTTGGAGCATTTTCGACGGAGCGTGGAGCCTGGAGCTAGTGTGTCTTCTGTAGATAGTTATCTTTTTTCAAATTTTTGCTATATTAAGTATCTACCAGCACATATAAGGATAGGCCGCTATAACTATCCGGGTTGGATTAGTACTTACCACAACTTTTATGCATAATTATGAGAGTGATTGTACGTACTAACTTCATGTATAATTTAGTGTTGAATACGATGTGAGATTCTGTTGTTGTTCTATCTTTATTTTCTTTTTACCCCTAATGATCGGGTTTTCGACACTTGAATTTGTAGCATGTGGATACCAAGAATGTACTAGTGTCAATTTTTTAGGATTGAAAATTTTGTTCATTACAGGACTCTAGGGCAGTGGCGGCGACCAAGAGAAAGGCGACGTCATGGGTTTAAATTCATGGCCAGGCGTTGTTTTCGTTGTTGCGCTCGTATTTGCATTATCTATGCAATGGAGTATGATTCATCGAGTTTGGAGCTTACTGGAATTTTAGCCAAAATCGAGTCGACTGTTCGAAAAGGAAAAAGCATTGGCTGGAACTTAGGTGAATTTTTCTCACCAGTTGATTTTACAATTATTGTATATGTAATTGTATTAAAAATATAAACTGAACGGACTACAAGTTATTACTTCGGACCCCGCCTTGTTTTGTAAAACAAGTGAAAAATTAAATTTTAGTGTAATCTCCCTTTTGATTATGTAAACATGTTTTTTGGCCCAAACACACTATTTACATGTTTGGTATTGCTTTATGAAAAGTCATAATGCATTATATATGTCATAAACGATATAGTCGTTATTAACATGCTTTGAAACCTTTGATATTTGACATATGTTAAATTGGATAAAATGTGATATATTGTGGAAATATATATGTATATATTGGGTTTTCCTACATATATTTTCATGTGTTTGACATAAATGGAATTGTTTAGATTTTGTAGAATTTAGAAATGGAAATTATAAATATAAGAAGCAAAATGTTCATAATGGATGCACTTTGAAATCACATTGATCTGCGATTTAAATTATAATTTAGAAGACATCCTATGGCTTCTTCGTATAGACTAATAAGTACTGTTAGCATACTTATAATGGGAAAATAACAAGGTTTAAATACATTTCTGAAAATCAGTTTATGGATTTATAAAGTGATGGTTTTAAATTATAAACTAGGTTTTAAAATGGTGTTTTAAATAAATGGTTTTAAAATATAGTATATGCATTGTAAAATTTTATTTTTAGTATATATATGGTTTTAAAAGTTATTAAAGATTTTAACGAAGATTTTTAAAAGGATTTTATATTATAATATTTTACAAGTGGTTTATGTTATTTTATTAAATATCTTTGTTTCATAAATAAATCAGTATATGTAAATATATATCTTTTTAAAGGTATTCTAGTATATTTATAAGTTTTAAAAAGAAAGTTTGGTATTCGTAAAGGGGTTTAAAAAGGAATTTTTATATTATAACATTTACGTTATATGGTTATTTTGTAGAATTGATCAAAAGGTATATTACCTTCTTTAGTAAGTGAAGCTATACTTAGAACTTTAAATTGATATTTCAAAGTTAATGGCAAGTATAAAATTTATTTTAGGTTTATAGCAACGATGTTTGTGCAACATTTGTTTCAACCCATTTAATTATACTTTTGAAAAGTAATTGGATCGTTAAAATGGAATTTTAAAGGTATGGAATAACAATGTTTTAGTAACATTTATCTTTAAACTTTTTTTATTATACTTAGGAATACAAATGGATCTTTATAAATTTGTTTTGAAGATAAGAAAAAGTGAAATGGCTTTGGGTTTGTTGTGACAACGTGTTAATCACATTCGCCTTTAACCCTATTTGATTTTACATAGAAATGTAAATCAATCTTTAATAGTCTTAAACCTTTTGAATGGATTTGTGAAAGTACTTAGATCCTTAAAATGGATATGTTGAATTAAATAATAAGTAATGGAATCTTTTGGAAAAAAGATACAAAAAGAAAAGGTTTAAATTAATAAATCTTGTTAATGGCTTGTGAATATACTTATAACATTTGGGATAAGTATATGAATACTTTTAGGAAATGTTGAAATGTGCTAAAAATGAACAGTAATGTTTTAATTAAATAGTGGAGTTTAATAATCAAATGGAGTTTCATTTATAGAAGGAGTTTATTGAGGAAAAATGAGTTTTACTAATAAAAGAGGATTTTAATTACTAAAGGAACATCAATTAAAAGGGGATTAGAAGTCGTTTATACGACTTGATCATACTTATGTGTTTCAATCGTGCTTTATGTGTTACTTGCTTGTGGACAATATGTGGGGCATCGTATTTTATATGCAATCGTCGTCATTATTATTAAATGACCAAATTCATCATTTTAATCTTAAGGAGACCGAGATCGGTAAATGTTCTACTTATCGAAAGCAACTTCAAGGCTAAGATACGTGCTCTATCTCTTAAATATGGATATGTTCGAGATACGAAAATCTATGTGGAGATTCAAGATTTGTTTAAGATGCTCGAACACATGTAGTTCTTCGTGATATTTAGGATATCGAAATCCATATGTGATTCCGAGACCCATTGAGGTATGGGAATTCTTGTGTGATTTTGAAATCTGTTAAGGAATCCATGTGTGGTTCTGAGATCTATTGAGATATGGGAATCCAAATGTGGTTCCGAGTTCTATCTGAGTGATGAAAACTCATGTGAAAGATGCCGAATGCAACCTCAACATCAAAAATGGCTAAAGACAAAGTAGGATGCATAGTCTGGGGTTTTGCAAACCCGTGACAGGTTATATTAACTCTATATCTAGAGTATGCTTATCGATATGTTGTGCATGGAGTTAATGGTACTTGGTTCCAGATGTGCAGGTTCGCTCGTTCAGACATGGGCCCAATATGTTTACCTTATGGTATATTTTATCTAGAGTTATGCGACACTCGAAAGGTGTTTTCTGATCCTTGTGTATGGAGTTTGGATTCAATGTAATTTCGGCTATGATTAAATATTTATATTTCACACCTTAAACATTATTATATTATCATTGGATTTATAATAGAAATGGTTTGGTTATCGTAAGGAAAAATCCGTTTGTGTTTATTGGTGGCTTGATCTTACGAGATACCCTTATTTTGAAGGTTTTTAAGATATAATAAGTCTATATGTTTTGAGTTTCTCACACTGGTTTACCAGACTGGTCCAAATGTTATTTTCTTCATGCTCAGGTTAGCTCGAGCACATTTCTAGATTTAGCTTTTGTTCATTGGAGCTCTTGGAGAGGAGCTGGACATTTCCTATCGTACTTTATTTGCGCTGCATTGCTTGGTTGTATCTATTAACATTTGCAAGGACATGATGTTATAACTGTCCAATTTGATGATGTGTTAGTTTTTTCTGATGGATGTATGTATATAAAGGTTTTCATTTTGGTAAAGACCTTTTGAGAAATTATATATCATCATTCTGGATGTGAGATTCTGATATTACGTTCTCTTCTTTCTTGTTCTACTTGTTTTTCTTTTTTCCTAATAATTCGTTTTTCCAGCACTTGGTGCTCGGTACATGAATACCATGGACATATTAGTGTCGACATTCGAGGGTTGAAAAGGCGGATCGTTACAGCCTACATCTTGGCAATTCTATTATAGGAATCATAAGATTTAGTCTTCGGATGAGTCCACTTTTAGTAGTTGGGTAAAGGATGCCTCCATGGAGTTTGCAGCAAGTTATCCATAAAACTTCATTTAAATAATATTTACATACATGTGTAAAATTATAAGGAATACATTAAATGCAAAATAGGTGAAATATCAGACTTGGATCAAGAAGCTTCAGTGTGAAGATGTGGATATAACAAGAGAAGTGAACAAAGAGGTATTCAATGCACTCAGTAGAGTTACTGTCAAAAGGATGGATGGTGAGATCAACTACGATAATATTCCAAAGGTATTTGCTTAAACATTCATTATATATGATATTGAGTATATTTATATACAAAACCATATATACACACGCACACATGTGTGTGTGCATAATATACAATATGTATTTAAACACTAGTTCATACATTTTGTTTTAATTAATTGAAAAAATCATTTGAGTTAAAATATTGATTAATTAAAGGATATTGCATTTGTTTTTTCTAGAAAGTAAAAATAAAAATAAAGTCCAATAAATTTCTCTATGACAGTTCTAATATAAAAATACAATTATAATAAAAGTTTATCTATATTAACAAACAAATTTGATTAAAATGTAGACATCATCATTAGAGAGGGTGTTAAATTAACTGTTGTAAAACAAGAAAACCAATGATAAAAGTTACATGTCGGTAAGCTAGAGGAGAAACTCAAAAGGCTCACCGATGCATTTGTGCAACTGTTTCCTTATGCGGATTGTTCTTCTTCTTATGATGATGCTCATGGGATTATTGTTATTGCTATTAGTTGTGCACTGTTTGGATATTTATGTAGATGATTTTGATTGGATATTGTTTTTATTGATCAATACAGTTGTGGACGTTGGATCTTTGTCATGTCGGATGGATATTTATGATGTTTGATGGATATTTGTGCATGGACATTTATTTTTGTATTGATGGATGTTTGAATATGTTAATAATTGTGGTGTTGGATATGTATTGTGATATATTGATGTTTGAATATGTGTGTTAGATAATTTTTTTTATATTTGTGTGAATAAATCTCCTTTCAACATAAATATGTTATTGAGGTGAGAAAGGATGCAAAAATGTTGCAAAAATGCTTCAGCAAAGGCATAGGTATGGTGTCGGCAAGGCATTGGAAAATCCAATTCTGGCATTTTAATTTGGCATCAATAAAGCAGCAATAAGACATTGGCAAATGGATTTTATTGGTGTCGACGTGTCATAGATACCGCATCAACAAAATTGCATCGACATGGTGTCGGAAATTTGGCATTGGTATGACTCGTAGATGGCATCAGTTTTGCGTCCGTGTATACCCCACCAAGACATATACATGACGCGGATCTAGAATTTACAATACTATTTTTATCGATGCCATGTTTGGTGCCGATAAACTCAAGTTTCCTTGTAGTGATATTACATGTCATTTAGGTGAAATCGTATTTAAAATCTAATATAAGCTTACCTAGTAATGATAGTTTATACATGTATTATTTTCATCATCGGTATATCAGTTACGTATCTAGAGTTTAGTCTAAGATCAAACCTTCATTTATATCCTTATCAATTGCATAGGTCTCTTTAAAGTTATTGCATTAATATGATAACATTTATCGATTAATCAATTTTCTATTGCTTGAAATTTTGACTTTAAGTATACTTACCAATTACGATGATGCCGACTTTCTATAACGAAGGAGATAAATTTTTATTGAGTAGCATTTCACTTTAAGCAGTTCAACATGTACCTCATTATTGTCATAATATGGTCTCTATGCGATATGCTTGACCAAAGTCAAAGTATAGTCTAGATACTTGAGATCGACGATGCTTTAAAGTCAAAAGACTGCTATACATCGTTACCCTAAGATCTTTTATTTTGACTAAGTTATATTAACTTATAGAAGACTCTCGTTGAGTTGTTCCATGGTTGTTTCAAATAAACACAAGTATGTAATTCCTTAGTGCACTCAATGATCATAAGCAAATCACCGTCCATCAAATGGAGAGCATTTCATATAAGTATTAGTAGATGCATTAATATCCTTTTTCTCAAACCGTCTTAACTAGGAACATTTAAGTAGTAGGTATTTATTTACATATCTTTATATATTTTTTGATTAAATGCTGATGGTTATGAACCCGATTGTAATTACCATCCATAAAATATTTCTTCTAAGGGCTTTATATTTATATAAGTTTAATTTATTTAGTTAGTTATTTATATCTGTATATGAAATTATATATAAAAGAAAGTAAAACCATTTGCTTACATTATTTTGAACGAGATTCTCTTATAAGAATTATGTTACATAATAAATTACATAATTGTCCTTAAGGCACATTTAGATTTTATTGATCTCTTACTTGCACGTGGGGCCGATTATGGTGCTTCATTCCCATATCTTCAATTTGTCCACCTAAACTAGACTGAGAAGGGGCCTTAATGAATGAATACATGATATTATTATTTTGTATCTACTTTACAGTTATGCTTCCCTATTCTTGATACACTATTTTATCGCGTGTTCATTATGGTGAACATATCTCGATTTCTAATCAATCCATCGGTTCGCATTAATCTATATTGCATTATTTAAATAATAATATGTTATTTGATTTTCAATCATGTGAACCACCCTTAGCTCTCTTAGAAATTTCTCCTTTATATACTACATTCATTTCAACATTATTCAAGATGATGTACTTAGCCTTTATAATTGAATCTTACGAAACCTCTCATTTGGAATACTTCCAACTTATTGCTCCTTAATTAGGTTGAATATGAATGTAAGTCTGTCTTTACTATATTTGATACCACTTATGAAGTTCGAGTCCAAACACTCCTTCAAAAAGAGTTTTGTTGTTTCCATAAACTAGTATAAATATTCGAGAGCACTCTTAACTATCATTTAGTAATTTTACCTTAGATTTAATATTAGTTTAATACACCAAATGTGTAAACATGATCTTATATGTCATATAACAAAAAATATATGATAATCCCTATTGTCAATGCATAAGGGTTCCATATCATATGTTCCATATTGAACATTTTAATATGTTGTTTATGAATATATATTGATTGGGACAATCTCGATATTCCCATATACCAATATAAAATATATTCTATTAAATCGTTCATCGATAATTAAACAACCATACTAAATAGATTTTAACATTAGTACATCATTAATAATCAGTAGTATGTTGTTTTCTTATGGTATTAGAAATGTTTAAGTACCTTTTAATTTTCTTTCTTAAGGGCATACACTTTCACTGCATTTCGACTGAAAATCAAAATATTTGATATTTGTGAAAAAATACTCACTAAACTCTGATGTGTTGGAATTGGGCCAACCCACATGGAGTAAATGGGTAAATTTCAAATAAAAAATTCTACTATTTAGATCTTATTAAGCCTATGAAGTCTAAGTTTATTTAGATCTTATCCAAAAAACTTTAAACAAAAACCGATATTCTATTAAATTAAAGTTTTATTTTATTAAGTTTGTATTATATTATATGATATGTTTATCATATACACATATGTGTGTACGTGCATGCGCAATATAATAATGTGTACATGGTTTGACATGTCTGTGTATAGATATCGAGATTTACACCTCAACAAGCATGTTGCCCCTATATACGCATGTGTCGCGTCGATATACATATATATAGTTTATAAAGTAATTATAAAGACATACAGATTACGAATTCAAAAATTAGATTCGAAATTTAGATCAAGATGTGGATATACGATATGAAATATCTAGTATTTTCAAATTCAAACTAATATATTAATTTTATGTAAATACATATATACACATATATAATTCAATAATTATTATTTTCAAATACACATGTACTATATATATTAAATAATATTTAGAAATTATATATATGTATAATGTATACTTGTAAATATAATTTATGTAAATTAATAATATATGTGTGTATGTATGTACATATATATGCATGCAAGTATATGTATAAGTTACATTTTTTCAGCTATAATAAATTCTTATTTCGGCTTTACTTCAATTTTATCAAAAATGATTTTTTTTGTTAGATTTCCATATGGAAATCTATATATAAAATTAATTTATTTTTTATTTCAAAAATAATATATGTATGTATTACGTTAAATATTTATATAAACATATTTTATATAATTTATAATGTATGTGAGTATATGATACCAACTGTAACGACTCAGAATTTTCGACCCCTTGAATCGAAATTTAACTAGTCGAGCATATCAATTACCAGAAACCGATTGCCATAAACCATCTCTCCCTGCCGCCTTCGACCATCTGAAGCCACGTGCTAGATATAACATATAATTTAAATAAAATACTATATTTTATTAGAATATAAAATTATATATATATAATGAAAAAATCATTCAAAACTATATATATATATATTAATGTACAACGTATTTTACTTAATAGTGTTTATTTTAAAATAGATTTATTTTAAATCATTTAATATTATTGATTTTTGAAAATAATTTAATGGCCGTGAACAATATGTATGATTATATATATGTAAAATAATTACACACACACATATAAAATTCATTCAACGAAGATAGCACAATGTTATATAGGTTCATAATATCTAAACACATATATCATATAATGAGCATTATATACATTAATATAGCATTGTAAAAAGGGAATTTATCTTTCACATAATGCCTAGATAATACACCTTGAAACATCGAAGCAGAACTCCTTAAAACGATTTCAAAATCAAGAAAGTGCTATAGTCATGAATGCAGCTACACCAATCCTTCGACTGTATTTAATTGAGTGTTTGGAGCTTGAAAATTTGAGAATATAAGAGAGGGAATAGCCAGCTTTGCAAGTTAGTGAGAGCCAAAAAGAGAATTGTAAATTGTGAGGACTGGATGTTATTAAATATGAGAGAGTCTAAAGCGTAAAAGTAGGATCCAGATCAACCTTTCTCTTTAACCAATTCTCCCTTTTTGAATTCAAAATTCCACCTCCATGCATTGTCATATGGTCGGACTCACTACTTCCATATAGCTGGCAATAAAAGCCTATTCAATGTGCCTTTAGGTTGCTTCAAGCTCGATCAATAAATAGCACATTTAAATCTGATTTAAACGTGTATCAATATCATATATCGACCAGTGTATTTATAACAACTATATACACACTTTTTGATATTGATCAATACTAATCAAATAAAATTTTACAATCAACATTTCAAAAGTATTAGTTTAATTAATTTATAAAAATTACAATTAATTAAATCAAGTGGTAATAGAAGTATTCAATGATTTGGCTATGTGACTCTTGGGTGTAAATTTAGATAACGATCAACATCGAACAATTTTGAATATTAACGTTCACACATCACTTAGCAGATGATGTGACATTATGGCCAAATTTATCGCTTACTTGGCTTCGGTAAAATCCAATTTACTTATTTAAGCATTACTCGGTTGTGATGATTATTTACACCAATTCTCTTTATTAAAACTATATCACATTATGACTTATGTAATTTGGTGGTCAAAATTCCAATAACGTCCATATTAAACTTTATAGTCCAAACAAAAAGTTGTTAGGTTCAATAATAATAATAATTATTAACCGAACTACTCTAGCCTGAGATTTTGACTTTTGGTTGACTTAAGTTGATCGTGATAGTAACCTCGTATAACTGAGGAGACGTGATGCAGCACGAGCTACAGAGTCACAAGGTTTAGGTCGTGCGGAATCACAAGAGTTCGGTCGGCCACGACCTAAAGGCTTAGGTCGGCCACGACCTAACAGGTCAGAAGAAGAAGAGCTATGGTCTAACATTACCAGGTTAGGTCGTCCACGAGCTAACGAGATAACTATAAGTTGGTCAAGACCTAACAGAGCAAGGGCTAAGGAGTTGCGACCTAATTCCTACGATGATGCAGTAGAAACTAAAGCCTTAGGTCGCGTGCGACCTAACAGGATAGGGGATAACGAGTTACAGGTTATGAAGTCTGAACGACCTAGTGATAAGCCGCTTCTGGAGATGGACTGTGTTAAGCCGTTGACGACCAAAGCTAGGTCGTAATTCGTTATGAGGTGTAAGTCGCGTGAAGAATTCTGGATGCAGCTGCTTTAGGTCGCGAACGACCTAACTTCTGAAGGTCGCGAACGACCTAACTTCTGAAGGTCGCGAACGACCTAACTCATAAGTCGTTTGATGTTGTAATGTTTTAAGTCGATTGTTGATGTAAAGGTTAGGTCGTTAACGACCTATCTTAAGTCGCGTCTTGTAACGTTGTGCCGTGGTGTCGTGTCTGTTAAGTCGCGTGAGTTGTTTTTAGGTCGCGTGAAGGGATTGTGATGTACTTAGGTCGGTAACAACCTTGTCTAAGTCGTAAATCGTGTACAGATGTTTGTAAGCTGAGTCGTGTGATGTCTGTTAGGTCGGCAACGACCTAGTGTGGGTTGTAACGCCTATAAATAGGCATATGGGTCATTTGTAATGGGTTGGTGATTTTTGAATAAAATTCTTGTTTGATTGCTGTGTGCTTTCATCCTAAATTGGTAGTTGAGTGTAATCTCCTATCTCCACTTTCGGTTATTCGAGTGCGCTCGAATCAACGATTGTTGAAGCCGATTCGCGGAATCAAGTGCGCTTGATCAACGCTTGAAGAATTGAAGATCTTCTTTCACGGTATCGTGCGCGATCAACGTGACGAGGATAGCTAGAATTCGGTATCTCTGTGATCAACGAATTTGGGCATTTCAGTATTGTTCAATCCACCGATTGCTACACTTTCATCGATCTATATCGTTTTGTAATTATCCGCTGCGTCAGTTTGGTATCAGGGCTTGACTTAGCCAATCATAGCTAAGACGAGTCTTGGAGCCAAGGAATTTGAAGTTTGGTGTTCATCGTGTTCATCTTGAAGTTGCAACAAGAGGAGAACTTTCGATCCATTTCATTTTGGATCAAAGTTGGAAAGGTGTTTGAGTTGAGCCGTGACTTGTTGTACAAGTTAGAGTTGGAGTTTGAATTGTAAAGTATTTGTGATTGTGTAATCATGCCACCAAGGAGAGCTAATCGGCATCAAAATGTTGAAGCGTTGTATAGAAGAGAAGAAGCCGAGCAAATGGAACAATGTATTAATGAAAAGTTTGATGAAGGCATTGGAAAGCTAGAGAGGTTGATGAATGATTTGAATCAAAGTCAAAGGAGGAGATCACCAATCTCGAACCATGGAGGAAACCGAGTTTCGCCATCGGTTACGGAAGCGAGAAGGGTATCACCACAATCTTTTAGAGAAAGAAGGGAAACATCAATTACTTCAAGGAGAGATCACCATGACCATGGAGATGAAGAGAGACATAGCAGAAGAGACATGCGTGATCAAAGGGATGTTGATGGTCGAGATCGATATAGACATACATTGGATTTTGGTGAAGAGGGTGATAGAGCTAGCATTCATTATCAAGATCAAGACCAAGTTCGAAATTCATATCGGGATGTAGATGATGATCGTCGTTGGGAATCGTGAATGAAGATGGAGATTCCAGAATTTAAAGGTGGGATGGTTGCTGAAGAATTCTTAGACTGGTTGTCAAATGTGGAGGAGATCTTTGATTTCAAGGAGGTTCCAGAGAATCGTCGAGTGAAGTTGGTTACAATGACTTGTTTATTCGATACCCAATTTCGATACATCTTGACTAGGAATATTTAAAATGACATGTTTATTCTGTTGTGATAAAATACTCATGATTACAACTATTCATGATTGCATTCACAATCACAGTATTTAGGGATTTTCTGTTAAATATACTTAAATTAAATAATTAATGGATTATAAGATATTATAACAAGCATATAATAGAAAGAAAATACCTTTTATTATGAATGAGAACTGATTGCATAGTTGGTAATTACATAATTATAGAATCGCCCCTGGGACATACTAATCTCCTCCTTGCATTTGGGCTAATTATGGAATATCAATCATATCCCTTCGATCAGCTTCTTGAGAATTGACCGAGCTAGACCCTTAGTCAATGGATCTGTTATATTGTCATTGGTATCTACCCTTTGTATTACGACTTCTTTCTTCTCAACGAATTCTCTGATAAGGTGGAACTTTTGAAGAATGTGCCATGACTTCTTATGTTTCTTGGCTCTTTTGCGATCTGTATCCATGCATTATGGAACCGATTGCAGAAGCATGTATTATCATTTTCATACATTCCTCCTCGTCCGTATGAGGAGCATTCTTCTTATAAAGGATGATTCCAGATTGTGTTAGAACATTTCCATGCTTGGAATTGTCCATACCAAACCTTTTCAGTATAGTATCTGTATACATGGATGGGGACAATCCTAGCAGCCTTTTAGATCCATCTCTATAGTTCTTTATACCCCGAATATAGGATGCTTCTCCCAATCCTTTATGAAGAAGTTCTTGGAAAGCTAAGCTTTCACTGGTTAAAATAACGAATTGTCATTGCCAATCAGTAGAAGATCGTCAACATATAGCAATAAGAATACAATAGCATTGCCCTGTTTTTTTGGGTATATGCATGCTTCCCTTGTGTTCTGAACAAATCATATTTTTTTTATTACTTTATAAAAAAACTTGTTACTCTTTGAAGCTTGTTTAAGTCCACAAATGGACTTTAACAACTTGCAAGCTTTTCTCTCAATCCCATTGACCATATAACCCTCGAGCTGCGACATATGGATGGTCTCTTCTAAATCATCGTTTAGAAACACCGCCTTTACATTCATTTTCTATTTTTTATAATCATGGAATGCAGCATGGACAACGTAATCTGAATGGACTTAAGCATAGCTATTGGTGAAAATGTCTCATCATAATCAACAACTTGAATTTGATGAAATCCTTTCGCAACTAGCCTACTCTTATAAGTCTGTATTTGTCCATCTGCATTTAGCTTTTTCTTAAAAATCCATTTGCAACCGTTGGGTTTTATCCCTTTGGGTACGTCAGACAAACTCTACACTTTTTTTTGGTTGCTCTAAGCCAAAGTGTAGAGTCCCTATCTACAGTGCTTGTTGGAAATGGTAGAGGTGTGTCATCATCTGTGATAAGATCCTCCTTCTTTCCATCCATGAGAAACCATAGTACCTCTTTGGTACATGAGATTCCCTAACTACTAGACCTTATAATAGGTTGCGTATTTTCGTATATGGTTGAACTTGGTTCTTTTACTGGTTCAGCCTCAGTGTTAACTTCTTAGATCTCATCTAAGTCTACAACCTCGTCGTTAATTTATTTTGATAGAGAAACTCTTTTTCAAAATAGATAGCATGTCGAGAAATAATGACCTTTTATTCCTCGGTATTCCAGAATCTATATCCTATTAAGTTTTGGGATATCATATAAATTCACACAATACCTGTCTTGCCTCGAGTTTATTCAGACCAATGTTCTTAATGTACGCTGAACAACCCTACTCCTTCAAATACTTGAGTTGGGGTTTCTTCCCATATCACATCTTATATTGTGTTTTAGGCACGCATTTAGAGGGAAACAAGTTCGACATATACACTGTAGTTTCTAGTGCATATCCCCAATAGGATAAAGGTAACTCAACCTTACCCATCATGGAACAAACCATATCCATTGCTTTGGCACATCGTTGTGTTATGATAAAGTTAGACGTATGCCCTAGGGCAATTATGTAGTTATTACATATATCTAACTCAATAACCAACCTTGTTCAAAATAAAAGGTGTTTCCTTTATATTATATACTTGATATAGTGTGTTATATTAATTAATTAATTTAATGAGAAGTATATTTAATAGAAAACTCATAAAAGGATGTTTTGGGATAGTAGTTATAATGTTTTGTAATCATGAGTGGTCTATTAAAATAAAATAAACATACCATTTTAAATATTACTGGTCAAGATGTATAGAGAATGGATATCGATACATCCATTGAGATTAGATTACTTAATGCTAGTCAAATGTTTGGCAGTGTATTACTCATGAGTGCTGTAGGCACCAAGGGGTTACGTACCGATAGTTATTGGATAACTTTGGAACGACTCATTCGATAGTTTTTTGTTGGTTAATATATCTAAAGTCGAATAAAAAAATAACGATGTGACAATATTGCACAATTCCCTTGACTTAAGAATACTGTTAATCTTCAATATGAAAACTCTGATTTGATAATTGTTAAATCATGGCACAACGTCCATCGAACGACTATTGTTCGGTCTATTGGAAGCATTGGAAGTGAGACACTATCCAAGAGAGAATTCATCTCCTCGGTTATATGAGATTTGTATGACAGACAACTGAAGTCAACCCAAAATTGAAGTCTCTAGTAGAGTAGTTGGTTAATAACAATTGTTATTATTGAACCAAGGACTTTGTGTTTGGACAATAAGGTTGAATACTGGTGATATTGCAATTTTGAAAATTACCAAATTCCACAAACCCTAATATGATATACTTTTAGAAAAGAGAATTTATGTAAATAATTATCACTATCGAGTAACGCTTAATAAACTAAAATTAGCTATAGAGTTATAAATACACTTTATCAATATATGATATCAATACGCATTTATATTGGATTTAAGTGTGTTAAATGTTATCCGGGCTTCAAATGATTTGAGGGTCCATTCAGGACTAGTTATAGCTAGCCATTCATTGGCAAAATAAGGCTGCCCATTAAATGGCTAAAAGGGTATAAAAAGGAGAATTAGTAAGAGTAGAATAAGGATCTCGATCCGTGTTTTTCTTCTTGAGATCTTCTTATTTAATGACCTCTAACCCCATTCCTTTTTGACTTTTACATCTCCTCTGTACCTAATTAGGCCGGCCTTATCCCCTCTTTATACCTTAATTATCAAGCTTTAAAACCTCAAATAAAGACAATTCGATGGTCGGTAGTTAACGCAGCGTGGGAAGCGAATTCGATGATGTAAATCGAATCCGTCCAGGATCTCACACGATTAGCGAAAATAATCGATGAATCAACGAAGAATCGATGGGTTTAAGAATACCGAAAGGCCCAAATCCGTTGATCACGAAAATACCGGATTTTAGCAATCTTCGACACGATGATCGCGCACGATACCGTGAAGAAAGATCTACAATTCTTTGAGCGTTGATCAAGCGCACTTGATTCCGCGAATTGGCTTCAACGTTCGTTGATTCGAGCGCACTCGAATGCCGAAGTGGAGATAGGAGATAACACTCGACTACCAAATTTAAAATGGAAGCACAAAGTACAAGCCAAATTTTATTCAAATTTCAACAACCTCTTTACAAGTGATCACACACCCCTATTTATAGGGAAAGTTACAACTCAACACTTGTTACATCACTTTACACGACTCAAGAAAATTTACAACACAAACAGTTCAACGAATTTACAAAGCGCACAAACGACTTAAGAGAATACAACAAAAACAAACGACTTAAAAAAAGAAATATACGCGACTGAAAACAACGCGCGACTTAAAATTACATACGCGACCTAAAATTGCACACGCGACTTAAAAATGTTCGAGTTACAATACACAGCAATGAGTTAACCCTCACGAGCTATGGAGTTGCGCGCTACCTGGACGACTTATGGAGAAAGATCGGAGCACGACTTAGCAGCTATGGTTTGGGATTGGAACGACTTTAGGGTTAGGTCGGGGCATGCGAAGTGGATCCAGCGACATAGGCTTAGGTCGAAGTCATTAGGTCGTAGCACGAGGTAGGTCTTAGGTCGCGCGATGGCTAGGTCGTGGAGCGCTGATAGGTCGCGGTGGTTGATAGGTCGTGGAGTTTTGACGATAGGTCGTGGTGATGTGAATGGGCTAGGTCGCGGCGATGGTGAAGGTCGCGGATGGGATTTAGGTCATGGATCGTGGATTTAGGTCGCGGTGATGTGAATGGGCTAGGTCGCGGATGGTGAAGGCGATGGTGATTTAGGTCGTGGATGGAATCCGAGGTACGCGTTTCATCATCCTCCCCTTGTTGGAAGGAATTCGTCCTCGAATTCACACTCTCGTCATCATTGGCAAGTTCCTCCCCATAATACGGAATTAAGTGTTTGACATTGAAAACATCAGAAGTATGAACCTCTTCCGGTAACCTTAGCTGATACACATTATCATTGATCTTCTTCAAGATTTCTACTGGACCAATCTTTCGTGCTTTCAACTTGTTGTAAGTTCCAACTGGAAAACTATCTTTCGTCAATACCGCGTAAACAAAATCACCCACTTTGAAGTCCACATTCCTTCGTTTCTTAATCGGCCAGTTGTTTATACTTCTCATTCGTCTTCTCCAATCATTCCTGAACGATTCTATGGCATTCTGTCAACCCATCAACAAAATCAGCAGCCCGCTTAACTGTCCCCTTCGGTTGTGGCACTATCGTTAAATCCAACGGCCCCTTTGGCAAGCTTGAATATACAATCTGAAATGGACTGAAACCTGTACTTCGGTTAACTGCATGATTGTGAGCATATTCAGCTTGACACAACTTCAAATCCCAACTCTTCAAATTATCTTTCACAAGACATCTCAGTAAATTTCCCAATGATCGGTTAACCACCTCTGTTTGCCCATCAGTTTACGGATGGTAAGCGCTACTAAAATTCAGCTTCGTTCCGACCATCTTCCACAAACTCAATCAAAAATGGCTTAAAAATCTAGTATCTCGATCAGAAACAATAGATTCGGGTAAACCATGCAATCGATACACCTCTTTAAAGAATAATTGAGCAACTCGGACGGCATCGGCTATCTTCTTACAGGCTATGAAATGCGCCATCTTCGAAAACCTGTCCACTACAACATATATAGAATCATTTCCCCTCTGAGTTCTCGGCAAACCTAACACAAAATCCATGCTAATATCAACTCATGGTTTAGTAGGCACGGGTAATGGCATGTATAATCCCGCATTCGTCGCTGTTCCTTCGAAACCTGAGAGATATGACACCTCTCCACAAATCTCTCCACCTCTTTCCTCATTGATGGCCAAAAATAAGATTGGGAAATCAATTGCAATGTACGATCTCTACCCACATGGCCTTCCTCATGTAACTCCTTCACAATTTTCATCCGTAAACTGCAATCTGGTACACACAATCGAGTTCCTTTAAATAGGAAACCATCCACTAACACGTATTCATCCGTCTTTCCCTTCTCTATTTCATCTACAACCTTGGCAAAGTAAGGATCATCCACAAATAATTCTGGCAACACATCAAAACCCGTCACTTCAACTTTCATTGTAGTCAACAAATGACTCCTCCTGCTTAATGCATATGCCACACGATTCATAATTCCCGACTTATGTTTCACAACAAATGTAAATTGCTGCAAGTATGCAATCCACGATGCATGCCTAGCTGAAATTTTCTCCTGCCTTTGCTAATGCTTCAAAGCTTCGTGATCAGTATATAAAACAAACTCCTTATGAAACAAATAATGTCTCCAATGTTTCACAGCTTGCACGATAGCATAAAATTCCACGTCATAAGTACTATATCTCATCTTTGCTCCCGATAGCTTCTCACTGAAATATGCAATAGGACGCTCTCTCTGATTCAACACCCCTCCAATCCCAACCTTAGATGCATCAGTATGTAGCTCAAACAACAACTGAAAATCTAGTAATACTAAAATTGGTGCCGACGTCAAGAGTTCCTTGATTCGTTCAAAAGCATCCCCTGCTTCCTTTGACCATGAAAACTGCTTGCCCTTCATACAATCAGTAACATGCGCCATCAGACTACTAAAGTGTGGAATAAACCTTCGATAAAATGAAGCCAACCCATGAAAACTTCGAACTTCTGTTATAGTCTTGGGTTGTGGCCAATCTCTGATAGCCTCAACTTTACTTTGGTCCACCCGTATTCCTTTTTCCGACACAACATATCCCAAAAATAAGACACTCCGTGCCACAAACACACATTTCTTCGTTGCTGCATAGAATTGTTCTTCACGAAGAATAATTAACACCTTCCGCAAATGCTGAATATGCTCCTTTGCACTAGCACTATAGATCAGAATATCATCAAAGTAAACTACCACAAACTTCCCAATGTACGGCTTGAAAATTTGGTTCATCACCCTCATAAATGTACTTGGTGCATTCGATAGACCGAACAGCATAACCAGCCATTCAAATAATCCTTCCCTCGTCTTGAAAGCTGTCTTCCATTCATCTCCTGGTCTAATTCGAATTTGATGATAACCACTCTTAAGATCAATCTTCGAAAAGATTACAGACCCATTGATTTGATCTAACAGATCATCAAGCCTCGGCATCGGAAATCTGTATCTGACAATGATTTTGTTCAGTGCCCTGCTATCCGTACACATCCTCCAAGAACCATCCTTCTTCGGTACTAATAAAGTTGGTACTGCACATGGACTGAGACTTTCCTGAACACGCCCTTCCTCAAGCAACTCTTCCGCTTGCCTTCTCAACTCCTCGTGTTCTTTCGGACTCATACGATAATGTGGTCTATGCGGTAAAACAACACCTGGCACTAGATCAATTTGGTGTTGTATGTCTCTCAACGGTGGCAATTCTTTTGGTAGCTCTTCAGGGTATACATCTTCAAATTCTTCCAGCACTAGCTTTACTTCTTCAGGAACTTCCACCACATCACTGCTCTCACGTCCAATCAACAAAAACACTTCTGGTTCTTCTTCCACTTCTTTAACAAACTCCTTCAAAGTCAACAGGGTCTTTAATTCTTCAATCTCCTCCAACTTGTTTTCTTCTTGTTGTCGCTTCTTAGGAACTAAAGTGATTTTTGTGCCTTCAAACATGAAACTGTAGCTATTGGTACGACCGTCATGTTGCACAGCTCTATCATACTGCCACGGTCTCCCCAACAATAGATGACATACATCCATGTCCACAACATCACACCAAATTTCATCTTTATATTTCTTCCCAATCGAAAAAGTTACACAAGCTCTTCGACAAACCTTCACTTCACCACCCTTCCTCAACCAAGCTAACTTGTAAGGTTTTGGATGCTTCTCTATTTTCAATGCTAACTTCTTCACAGCCTCTGTAGAAATAATATTATCACAACTGTACGTATCTATAACAAACTTGCAAACTTTTCCCAGAATAGTACACGTTGACTGGAAAATATTACTCCTCAACCAACTTGAATCATCATCTTGCTTTGGTGTCAAACATGACCTCCTCATCATCAAATTACATCCCTCATCTCCCGACAATTCTTCTTCTCCTCAACCGGTAATGAATTAGAACATTCTGCATCCTCATCTTCAATCTCAGTAATCATCACCCGCTTCTTTGGCTTTAGACATTCATTGCTCGTGTGGCAAAATTCTTGACAATTAAAACACTTGACACTATTGTTGACTTTAGTCTTTACAACCTCATTGACAACCGGTTTAGTAACAGCTTTTGAAACAGTAGTATTGCCACTAGTTCCCTTCACTTGATTATTGGAATTTGTAAACACACCACCTCCTCTTCTGCCTTGCTTCTCCCAAGCTAACGCCTTCTGGTGTGCTTCTGCAACAGATCTCGGCTCAAACATATTTACCATATCTTGAACCTGCATTCTCAACCCTCCAACAAACCTAGCGGTCAACTGTTCTTCCATCTCCATGATGTCATTTCGAGCAATCAGTTGATAAAACTCATCAGCATAATCATTAACAGTCTTTGTCCCCTGCCTTAGATTTTGTAAGCATTGATACATAAGGGATTGATAATTGTAAGGTAAGAAAGTAGCTTTCATTAACTTCTTCATCTTCCCCCATGAAACAATCTTTGACTTCCCCATCCGTTCTCGTGTAAGTTTTGTCTGTTGCCACCATGCCATGGCTCTCCCTCTTAAACGAGTAGCAATCAACTTCACTCTACGATCTTCTGGAACCTCCTTGAAATCAAAGATCTCTTCGACATTAGATAACCAATCTAGAAATTCTTCAGCCTACATACCACCCTTAAATTTTGGAATTTCAATTTTCATTCCGGACTCCCATTTGTGATCATACTCTGAATGATTTCTTCCTTGGCTTCGATTTCGATGAACACTACCACCATCAAACTACTCATCAAAATCTGATGCATATCGATGTCGTTCATGACCACCAACATTTCTTCGATTCACATTCCTTCGATCACGATAATCCACATCTCTCCGATTTCGTCCATCAGCATTTCTATCACGATCGTTGACGCAGCGGATTGACAAAAACTTGATATGTCGATGGAATTAGCAATCGGTGGATTGAACAATACTGAAAATGCCCAAATCCGTTGATCTCAAGAGATACCGTATTCTATCTATCCTTAACACGTTGATCGCGCACGATACCGTGATGAAGGATCTACGATTCTTCGTCTTTGATCAAGCGCACTTGATTCGGTGAATCGGCTTCAACGTTCATTGATTCGAGCGCACTCGAATGCCGAAGTGGAGATAGGAGATTTTCACTCGACTACCAATTTAAAGAAAGCACAAAGCAATCAAATGGAAATTTTATTCGAAAGTCAACAACCTTACAACAATGACATTACATCCCTATTTATAGGGTTTATGACACAACACAAAGACTTAAAGAAAATTACAACACAATCAGTACACGCGACTTAAGAAATGCAGTGACTCGGCTCCTTCTTCGCGTTTTGAAGATGACTCGGTAACGGTTCACTAACCCGGCTACGACTCATAGAATGTCTCGGCTACGACTTATCAAAACAGTTCGCGACTTAAAATAATCATCAGCCTTAAGAGATAACACGGTAACGACTCAAGCTATCTCGTCTTCGACTTAAGCTATGTCTCGGTAACGACTTATGGAGGATAACTCGTTCGCGACTTATAAAGGAGGAAGACAACTCACGGTTTAGGGACTTTGAATTAGGTCGTGCACGACCTAATTTGAATCGCGAAATAGGAATTTTATCCCGGCAGAGGGTGGTCGCGGTAGGGATTTTTGGAGCAGGTCGAAGCTACTGGGGGTGACTCGTGAGTCGCGATGGGGTTTAAATCGTGAGTCGTGGTGGAGTTTTTGATGGGATGAGTCAGTTTGATGGGATGAGTCGTAGGTCGTGGAGCAGTTGAGTCGTGGGTCGCGGCTGAAGGTGTGAGGTGATTTGCTAAGTCGCGGCAATTGGGCTTGAGGTCGGAGGTGGAGCTAAGCGAGGTAAGTGCTTTCCCTGTATCATCCTCCCTGGGTACGAAAGAATTCGTCCTCGAATTCGCCTTTTTTTGATCACCAGCATGATACGGAATCATGTGTTTCACATTAAACACATCAGAAGTATGAATCTCTTCCGACAATCTTAACTGATACGCATTATCATTGATCTTCTTCAAGATTTCTATTGGACCAATCTTTCGAGCTTTCAATTTGTTGTAAGTTCCAACCGGAAAACGATCTTTCGTCCAAACGACATATACCAAATCTCCCTCTTTGAAGACAACACTTCTTCGTTTCTTATCCGCCATTTGTTTATACTTCTCATTCGTTTTCTCCAGTCGTTCCTGAACGATTCTATGGCATTTTGTTAACCCATCAACGAAATCAGCAGCCCGCTTAACTGTCCTGTAATGACCCGTGAATTAATAATATTTAATAAATTAATTTGATATAAATTTTAATTTG
Source organism: Allium cepa (assembly GCA_030765085.1). Classification (NCBI taxonomy): domain Eukaryota; kingdom Viridiplantae; phylum Streptophyta; class Magnoliopsida; order Asparagales; family Amaryllidaceae; genus Allium; species Allium cepa. The sequence continues at coordinate 139,366,032 of CM060931.1, read as the reverse complement.
TTTAAGAATAAATGTAGAAATTGATATAGTGATTGTAATTTAATGTTGACAATTAAATACTTATATGGCATGGATTGAATTAACGTAAATTGGTGGGTGGCTATTAGTTATAATTAGCTGATTAAATGGTATTAATGAAATGATAACTGGATTAGATTGCAATTTAATAAACATTAGAAAATTTATTAAGTGAACTAAATTTGTTAAAGTTCATAAGTTGTGTAATTCAATTTAGTAGAAACTCTAAATGTATAAACGAAGATTTAAATAAACGCTAAATTAAACTATGTGAATGGGTGATTTATGTGGATTGAGGAAATTTGTAATTTAATAAATGAATGCACTAAGTATGTAGAAATTTATGCACCAAAATATTTTCATTTATAGGATTATTGCAGAAGTGTACCCATTTATCTAATGTATATAAATGAATCTAATTAATTATTTTGGTTATTGTTGTGTCTAGTCAATAAAAGGAGAACTTTCAGACAATAAATTTATAAACGAATAAATTTATAGAAACGTAGTAACGGAAGAGTGGATATTATAGTAACGTAAACGTATTGTAGGGTAATAATTAAGTATAGGCTTGTAAATTAGATTTTATGACGATAAATGTGGATAATGCAAATTGTCACAATTTGATTTAAAGTTAATTTTAAGAAACAAACAAATGTTGAATCTGTGAATATAGTACAAATATTAACTTGAATGGTGTTCATTAATACAAAGATGTAATTAGTAAGATAGTAATAATTTATGCCTGTAGTGAAAAGAAATCTAATAGAGACATAAACTCTAATTATATAAAGGAGTATAGATCTGAACAAATTTATGAAGATTGATAAGGACAGTGTTTGTAATCAAGTTTGGTTATTGATATTTGAAAGATAGAGATGTGTAAATACGTTAATGAATTTATAATGGGAAGGAATGGTAGAATGAAAAGAATATATATAATAATAAGCATTTGATTCAATTAAGGGAATTAAATTATAATAAATGGTCATTTAATAAATTCAACGTTTGTGAGAAATCATAATAGTTGTGTAAAATGTGTACAAACTTGGATTTGGAAGTTTATTGGATTTATAACGGTTTTGTTATTAAGTGTATGAGTTTAAAAGTTATTCCCTTTTGTAAAGTAATAGAAGAATGCATAAGGATGTAAACAGGGCTTAATAGAATTGACACTTAATGAATTGAATAAATTACCCATTTATGTAGATATGTATAGTGGACTATAAATGGCCTAAGCAAATATAAAATGGAATAATCATTGAGATTTGTACTATGAAAATAAATAGTAACATTTATTTGCAAGGAATAAGAGCTTATTTAGGTGACTAGAATTTGGAGTAATGACTATTGTATGTTACCTACCCTTGTTTCTTGTTAATTTAGATTTTGGGAATCAAATTCAATTTATCTGCCAATTTACCGCAGTTAAAGTGAAATGAATTGGTGATTGAGAAATGTTAAATACAAATAAGATGTAACCAAGAAAATCCTATTTATAATAATTTACGTAGAATGAAGTAAAGAAACTAAGAATGAAAATGTGAAAATGTGGATGCAATGAGATCTTAAGTGATAATAACTCTGTTAGGCAAGTGATGACGGAAATTTTGTGTATAACCAAATAAAAACCCAAATTTGTTTGCAATCAATTGAATTTATTGCAATTTAATGGATTTAATAATAAAAATGAAACAGTGAAATCAAATGGATATAAAGATTTCAATTATACCTTGAAATTCATATTCACCATAAAAGGTTAATTGGAACCAAAGTAGTTAATATAGGAATCAAGCCTTATTTATCAATTTGGATTTATTGCAATAGTTAATTCCATAAAATAAAGTTAAAGCTAATTCAAATTTAGTTGGACCATTGTTGATATAACTTTAGAAAGCAAGATTTTATTTATAATTTGAATATTAAATCCAACAAAGGGTATTTACTACAAATAAAATACAATTAAACGTAAAATATTACGTTATTGAATTTAAAATGGAATTTGTAAACAATTGAGTGAATTTAATAAATTTATCAAACTTATAATGTTGAATTCGTTAAGATTGGAATTAATAATAGTAAAGAAGAATGAGGGAAGAATAATTTGAAAACATAGCAATAGATATTAATGTAAGGTTACCTTAAATAAGTTAAGGCAAACCAATGGAGAATAATGTAGATACCTTTATAATACGATGTTTGTGTGTAAAGGAAATGGGAATAAAGTTATTAATAATTTGGAATTTTATTTATGGTAAAAAGTTTATTTGCAATCAAATGAGTTGGAATGGAAGTCAAATCTATTTATCTAATTGGATTTAAGTGAGAGTATATGATTTAATAATTGGGTTTTTGCGAATAAAATTTATAATTCCCAAATAATAAGAAAACGCAGAAATTAACACTGCAAAATTGATATACTTATAAATTTTAATTCACATCCAAGCTTGGAAAACCATTTGGGATTGTTTGAATTATATAAGTCATAAAATTTGGCCAATATTAGAAGTTGAAACATAAAAACTGGATTTATAATTTATTTTAATTTATTTAATAAATATTAAAAATAGCCATTTTTGGGCCATAGTTTATTCCGTACGTTCGCGTATCCAGTCTAGCTACCCTACCTCTAGCCTATCTATAAATATACAGTTATAAACCCTAGCTCCCTTCTTTTTTCATCTGTTGTACGTTCATTTTCTTCAACCTTCTTTAGTCCTCAATGTATACATCTCAGATCCAATTTCAAATTGCAAAATTCAGTGAAAATTCAAACACCTCAGAAAATTTTCAAAAAAATTTATGTTGATGTTTTCGATACGCGTAATCTCATGGTGAAATTCGTTTTTCAATTGGAGCTGTCGTTCATCCAGAATAAATTCAAACATCCCCAAAACCGTTCATCATCATCGCACAAAACTTCATCGGATCGAGAAACGGTTTCTGGGTATTGGAGAGGGGACTGAGGGGGTTAGATCTATATGGTTCGTTGGTCGAATCGACGGTCGGATTTTGGTCAAAAAGGGACGTGTTGGGTTCGTTTCTCTCTGTTGCGTGCAAATTGGTGCCTGCGCGTGAAGCCTGGGAGAGAAGGTGACGTGGCGTAGTAAGTTGTTAATTGTGTGTCGTTTCTATTTATTTTTCAATTTGAATTCAATCATCATTTTCGCCATAACTTTCTCATACGAAGACGGATTCTCACGAAATTTCTTTTGTTAGGATGTAATTTAATTCCGGACTTGATGACGCTGGTTTAGACGAATTCCGAGACGGGCGAATTTTTGGGTTTAAATCGAATTTTAAATTCGATTTAAATTCAAAAGGTGAGTGTTTTGACCCACTCACAATTACTAGAAGCTTTTATGTTTGTTAAATAAATTTTAGAAATGAATAGAAATTTATTTATGAGTATTTGGCATGTTTATTTCATTCATATCTGTTGAATTGCATTTTATTAAATTTAACTGTTAATTTAATTGATTTATTGCGTATTAATTGACTGTTGGAAATTTTTGTTGCATATGAATTGCTAGTTAACAGTTGTATAAATTATTACTGAATAAACTGTTAGATTAATAGTTGATAAATTTAATTTGAATAAACTGCCAGTTATCACCTGTTATATATGATCATATATATAATTGTTATTGATTGATATTGATCGATGTTGTGATTGGATGATGGATGTGTTGTTCAATGAATGTTTTATTTGGATATCATTAAACTGCAAGTTAGTATGCATTTACATTTCATTCGGGATTGCGGTTTGAAATGATATACAACCGCAGTTTTATTTTTTTAAATTGCGGATTGAAATGATAAATATCCGTATCACTTGACCATAGGATAGAAAACTATATACAGGCACCGCGGTCTATATATAACTATTTTTAATGTGATTTCTATGGTTTGGATGGAATACTGTTTATAAAAATCTTAAATTTTATACTGAATAAATGTTTTCTTCCATATTTATATACATATGAAGTTGAAAAATTTGAAATAAAAAGGTGTATAAATCTCTTTATTAAAATGGAAGAAAATTTAGAAAATGGAGTTTGATAATTTATATCCTATGTTTAAATGTTAAGTTGGAAATTTTAAGATATGATATTTATAATTGGATTTTCCCAAAATAAATTAAATGAATATTCTAGTATAACTTGAATTGGAAAATATATATAATTTATTACTAGAAATTGAAGTCTTATAAATTATGGATTCTATGTGAATATTCAAGGCTAATTAATAGAACATTTGATTTGAAAGAATAAAATCCAACTTTAGTTGAAATATTTATACTCAAAATGGATATACGTATATATATGAATTTATTGAAATGGTTTTGGAACTTGAAGCGATATTAAATTTTGGTTTTAACTTTAAATAAAGAAATGTATTGTAAAGCCACGAGAAATATTTCTTTTCAAAGTAACATTTAAGTTAAACCACTTATTTTATATACTGTTGAATATCCAAACCATTTAGTTTTGAAAGTAATGGTTTTAAAAACTATGGATTTCGAAGTATTATGTTGAAAGTTAATATTCAAATATTTGGTTACAAGGAATTATAAATTTTAAAAGTGGCATAATTTTTGGAAAAGATTTATATTTGGGAAATGATATCATTGATTTGGGTTTTATAAAATAATATCAAAATGAATCTTTTTGGGTTTTAAAGAAGAAATGATATCGTAATATTATGGTTTTGAAATGGATTATATTCTGGTTTTAAAGTATAAACTATTTTTAAATGACCGCGGTGTTATAATAACGATTGGTTGGCAAAGAGACCGGGATCGGATATGGACATACTCTCTGTCGATACTGAAAACCACTTTGACTAACCGTGTACGCGGTGGAGATTCCAGAATGAAGTAGGTTGGGGCGACGTTTCCTGTAAGGTAAATACGTGGACCCGACTCCCGTGAGTTGGCATAAGGTGGCTAAAACAGGAGCGATTGACGGGTTAATGAGGTCATTCCTCTGATCGGACACTCCTCTTCGATATTATACTTCGACTTTGGATTGATTCAGTGGCCACTTCTATTTTTGATTTTGGGGGAGTTTGTTCGAGGTGGGCGGTAGCTGCGGCTACGCTTACCATCGACCCGGAAGCGTAATTGGTATATCTACCCTGGCATTGCCTAGTTGTGCCGTGTCACCTACCCTATCGCGCCTTATACGATTTTGGTTTTGTACCATACCTATGGAGTGCCCTCTGACGACGCCCAGTACGGGGGAGATTACGGTACTGTATAGACTATGGGAATATATTCTGTGTTAAGGTGGAAAATGTAAAGCCTTAACACTATTTAAAAGTAAGTTTATTTTACAATTAGACACTATTATAATAGCGCAATATACTACATAGTAAATAGTTTAACGGATTCTTAGGAGATGTAAATCCCGAGCATCTCTTAAGTTACAGTACTCATATTTATTTCTGAAAAATTTAACTTACATAAGATCTTTTAGTTCTGACTCGAGTGTTTCTGTCTTTTCAAATTCGCTCGGGTCAGTCCGAGCGTTTCAGGATTTGAAGATTTAGCTTTGGAGGACGAAGACGAAGATTTGTATTATTATTATTTATACTAGTGCACTACACCATTTAATTCCGCTGCATTGTTGTATTGGTATGTGTAACTCTGATATTTATTGCACAAGAAAAATAAATTATTTTGTAAAACAGTTTCATGAACTGTATATTTGATTATTATATTTTATCCTTCCGCTGTGAGATTTTGTTTTGTTTTATTTCTTCTCTATCTTTCTCATTTACCCCATAACAATCCGACCTTCCGTATGGTTTGAATTGGCACGTGTGTCGGTTTAAATCGTGCGAAAAGGCGGGATGTTACAGTTGGTATCAAAGCTTTGGTTTAGCGATAAACCTTGGCTTTGTGGGGTTTGACTCTTTGTTAATAGGGTAGTAATACCCTATGGGAGTCGCTGAGTGTATATATATGAGAGAGCGTACTTGTTAGTGTTATAAAAAGGTTTTGATATTGTGTTGCTTTGTTCCGTTTTGTATTTATAAATTCTGATTGATGCATGAGACGCTGTGACATCAATAGGGGTTTCTAAACACTTAATAGGACGGACCGACATAATATTTGTTTTAATATAGGTGAATGAAATAATTTTGCCTATTATATTTTCTATATATAAAAATATTTTTATAAAGATATATATTTGGTTGTTATAGATTGGATGTTAGGTAATAAAAATATTCATAATAATTGAAGCTAAGTTGAAATTACAATGAATCAAATTGGAAATTTTAGAACTTAAGTCCGGGATTTTGAAAATCTGTTTTCAAAGGATTTATGAAATATAATGATTTGGTTTATAAGTATTTTCTTATACAAATATTTAGATAATTCGGAAGAATTGTTTAAAAGAAGATTTTGGAGAAAATAAATTTTGTACTTTCCTCTCTGTCGTTGGAAAATAATTTCGGTGATGGCGGCCGCATCATCGACTTTCATTTCGAGTTTCGAAGGGGAAAGGCCACTGTAGTAAATTTTACTGCAGATTTATTTTGAACTTTTCTAAAAATTTTCTTTTATTGCTCTAACTATAATTAGAGATATTGAGTTGTAAGAACTTATTTAACTATTATTTTGAAATAAATTGAAATTTAACCCGGTATTTAATTCTAAATTTTTCCGTTAATTAATTGTTAAAAATTTGTTAGTGAAATAAAAGTTAAGTAATAAATGAATTGAAACCTCTAATTGAAATAAGAGAATAATTGCAAAGCTATAAAGAGGAATTTGCATACATATGAGACAAAGAGTAATATGGATAAACATTAAATTTAATTAAAAGAATGGAGATTAAACTTGTATAAGTTCAATTGCAATTTCCTTAGCATAAATAACTTACCCAAATATAAAAGTTGAAGTGTTAAATGAGAAACTGGAATTGAATATTTTACAAGTAGGAATTTAGAAAAATGAAGTATTCAATAAATTACTGTTATAATAAGAATTTAATGGTATAAACTTAGGTTATAATTGAAATTTTACTGAAAAAGGGTTAAGAATTATTAATAGATGATATGAACCTAAGTATATAAAATGAAATTCAAAATAAGAATTGATTGTATGATTATTGACTTAAGTATGTTTTAATTTTCCCTATTCTAATATAATGGAAAATAGGAAAAATTAAATGACTGCAATTCATAGTCAATGGATAAATAAAAACTTCCACTTATAAGAATGAATGTTAGCAGATTTAGAATTTAAGGGAAATCTTACAAGTGAAGAGTAAGGAAATGAAGATATTCAAATAATTGTTGTTATTAATGAGAATTTATTTTATAAACTTAAGTAATAAAAAGGAAATACAAATATAATGAATTTTGTGATAGTTGGAAAATAAAACTTGTAAGAAACAAAGAAATTCCTCCATAAATGAAGGAAAGAAAATTTAACCACTGAATTATGAAATAAATGTATAATAAGCTATCTTGATGTTGGTTTGAATTGTTTGGTTGATGTATGATTTCAAAAATTTGAACCCGAACAACTGATTGTTTGTTGGATTGAATGACTGTTTGTTGTGGTGTGTGCTGTTTGTTAAAATGTATGGTTGTTGCAATTGATTGGATATGAAGGATTGAATCTACCCAAACATTTCACTGTAAAATAAATATTTAACTTTTAGATTATATAAGTGAATACAGGTGATGGAAGCCACTGCTATTGCTTTGGTTCCATAAAAATATAAGCGTATTGCCCGACAAATAGGTACGTTTTCGGATTACGTTTAAAGCGCTGTTTTATATATTTTCCCATGTGGGATATTTTATTTGGATAATATGTGTAATATATTTGTATACTTGGATATTATATTTTCTCCAGAGTCCCTCCGTACAAAGGAGACTCTGCCAAAATTTTCAGAAAATTTTGGACTTAGAATTTTGTGAAAATATTTTGCCAACTTTAATAATTCAAGTATTAAAGGATATAATGATTATAAAACAAGTGTATTTCATTAAAGGGAATTAATCCAGTAAAATATTGTTTATAAGTTAATATTTGAAATAAGATGCACTATTTTATTCTTCCTTCTCCCTTTTTTTCCTTTTCGGGGACGAAAAGTTTTGAGTTGGGGAGAGTGTAACGACCCGTGAATTAATAATATTTAATAAATTAATTTGATATAAATTTTAATTTGTTTAAGAATAAATGTAGAAATTGATATAGTGATTGTAATTTAATGTTGACAATTAAATACTTATATGGCATGGATTGAATTAACGTAAATTGGTGGGTGGCTATTAGTTATAATTAGCTGATTAAATGGTATTAATGAAATGATAACTGGATTAGATTGCAATTTAATAAACATTAGAAAATTTATTAAGTGAACTAAATTTGTTAAAGTTCATAAGTTGTGTAATTCAATTTAGTAGAAACTCTAAATGTATAAACGAAGATTTAAATAAACGCTAAATTAAACTATGTGAATGGGTGATTTATGTGGATTGAGGAAATTTGTAATTTAATAAATGAATGCACTAAGTATGTAGAAATTTATGCACCAAAATATTTTCATTTATAGTATTATTGCAGAAGTGTACCCATTTATCTAATGTATATAAATGAATCTAATTAATTATTTTGGTTATTGTTGTGTCTGGTCAATAAAAGGAGAACTTTCAGACAATAAATTTATAAACGAATAAATTTATAGAAACGTAGTAACGGAAGAGTGGATATTATAGTAACGTAAACGTATTGTAGGGTAATAATTAAGTATAGGCTTGTAAATTAGATTTTATGACGATAAATGTGGATAATGCAAATTGTCACAATTTGATTTAAAGTTAATTTTAAGAAACAAACAAATGTTGAATCTGTGAATGTAGTACAAATATTAACTTGAATGGTGTTCATTAATACAAAGATGTAATTAGTAAGATAGTAATAATTTATGCCTGTAGTGAAAAGAAATCTAATAGAGACATAAACTCTAATTATATAAAGGAGTATAGATCTGAACAAATTTATGAAGATTGATAAGGACAGTGTTTGTAATCAAGTTTGGTTATTGATATTTGAAAGATAGAGATGTGTAAATACGTTAATGAATTTATAATGGGAAGGAATGGTAGAATGAAAAGAATATATATAATAATAAGCATTTGATTCAATTAAGGGAATTAAATTATAATAAATGGTCATTTAATAAATTCAACGTTTGTGAGAAATCATAATAGTTGTGTAAAATGTGTACAAACTTGGATTTGGAAGTTTATTGGATTTATAACGGTTTTGTTATTAAGTGTATGAGTTTAAAAGTTATTCCCTTTTGTAAAGTAATAGAAGAATGCATAAGGATGTAAACAGGGCTTAATAGAATTGACACTTAATGAATTGAATAAATTACCCATTTATGTAGATATGTATAGTGGACTATAAATGGCCTAAGCAAATATAAAATGGAATAATCATTGAGATTTGTACTATGAAAATAAATAGTAACATTTATTTGCAAGGAATAAGAGCTTATTTAGGTGACTAGAATTTGGAGTAATGACTATTGTATGTTACCTACCCTTGTTTCTTGTTAATTTAGATTTTGGGAATCAAATTCAATTTATCTGCCAATTTACCGCAGTTAAAGTGAAATGAATTGGTGATTGAGAAATGTTAAATACAAATAAGATGTAACCAAGAAAATCCTATTTATAATAATTTACGTAGAATGAAGTAAAGAAACTAAGAATGAAAATGTGAAAATGTGGATGCAATGAGATCTTAAGTGATAATAACTCTGTTAGGCAAGTGATGACGGAAATTTTGTGTATAACCAAATAAAAACCCAAATTTGTTTGCAATCAATTGAATTTATTGCAATTTAATGGATTTAATAATAAAAATGAAACTGTAACGACCCGCCTTTTTGGACAGTTTAAACCGACGATCAAATACACATGTCGATTCCAAACCATTCAAAAGGGCAGATGGTTATTGGGGTAAATAAGAAAAGAAAAGAAAGAGAAATAAAGAACTGAAACAACACAGAATCTCACAGCGGAAGGCTAAAGTATAATAATAAAATAACAGTTCATGAAGCTGTTAATTAAATGAATACATTTGAAATGAATACATTTGATTATTATTATACAACATTTATCAGAGTTACATACACAACAAATATCATACAACAATGCAGCGGAATGGAATGAATATAATAATAGTAGATAATATACCAAATCTTCGTCTCCGTCCTCCAAGGAAATGATCTTCAACCTAAACTGAAAACTCAGGACTGACCCGAGCGTAATGAAAAGACAAAACACTCGAGTCAGGACTAAAATATCCTTATGAAAGTCAAATCAATCGTAAATAAATATGAGTGTAACGGCGTCAGAGATGTTACGGGGTTTGACATCTCATATCCAGTGTCAACGTGCGTGCAATAACTCAAGAGATGTTACGGGATTTTCCATCTCTCAAGGATCCGTTAAACTATCTACTATGTAGTAATATACGCTAAGTAGATAATGTCTATCAGTAATATAAAGTATCAAAATAGCGTTAAGGCGTTACCATAATCCCCCTTAACACATTTTATATTCCCAAAAGCATATACAAGACCGTAGTTTCCCCAAAACCGGAAGTCACCAGAGGGCAATCCATATGCTCAAGGTACAAATCAAAACGTAGTGGTCGCGAATAGGATAATCAGTATGACAAGGTACATGAGGCAATACCAACTAGGATACTAGTAGTTGCGTGATCCGGACTGATGTTGGGCATAGCCAGCAGCTACCCCAACACCGCGAAACAACACTCCCAAATCAAGGGGTGCACCCAAATCGCATCACAAATGTAATAGATATGGTATCGAAGAAGTGTGTCCGCTAGAGGTGGCGAACCTCAATGGCCCGGCGCGGCTCCTGTTTTAGTCATGTCAGGGGTCATCCAATAATCGTTCTCTTTCTTCAGTCAACGCGTTCACCAAACCATCCACTTCATTCTGGATCATCACTCCGCGTATAATAGTTATTAAAGTGGTTTTCGGTATCGACAGAGAGTATGTCCATATCCGATCCCGGTCTCTTTAATAACTACGTATTATTACACCGTTGGCTCTTTTACATTTCAAATCGATTTATAATTGGTATCAAAATATCATATTCACTTCAAAAATCAAATCCATTTCAAATATCATCGTATCTTTCAAAATATCAGATTCCATTCCAAAATCAATTTTCGCATCAATATCTCATTTCGATTTCAAAATCATTTCGAATTTCAATTTAGGTTGCAACTTCATTTAACTCAATTCGTATTTTAAATTCAAGATTTAAATATAAACATTTCACCTTATTGACCAGCTTAGGATTTTAGAAAAATAGTTTTAAGTAGTTTAAAAGTAGTTTAAATAATTAAAATAGTTAAAATACTTAAAATCTTTTAAAAAAAATGGATTTAAAATTGATAATTAGTTTGAAATAATTTAAATTTGGTTAAGTAGATTTAAAATAGATTAAAATAGTTTAAGTATTCAAAATGGTGTATATAACAGAGTAATTTGGAAAACAAATTAAAACAGCTTCAAAATCAATCCATTTCAATTATAACTTCCCAATTCAAATCAATTCCAATTTCCATTCTACCGATTCAATTTCGATTTCAATTCAAAAACCAATGTCAACTTTTACTTCAAATCAATTCAATTCTACATTCACCTTTAATTAATTCAATTTCAATTTATATCGATTTGGAGCTTGATTTCTCAAAATATCAATTTATAACACTTAACAAAATTTCCAACAATATTCAAGTTTAAATCCAAATTCCAAATATGATTCAATTCCAAACTCGATTTCAAAATATCATTTTCATATCACTTTTACTTAGTAATATTCAAAGCTCGAAATAATGTTCAATCTTTAAAATAAATAGATTTTCGAAATTCAATCATATCCAAATTTTAAATTTTAAAGTCACAACTTAAATTATTTACCAATTTCTTTTAATCAAAATTTATTTCAACATTCCAACTCAAATTTTCGACAAATTCGATTTCTATAAATTGATTTCTATTTATCACTTTTAAATCGAAACATTTAAATAAATTTCAAATCGACGATTTCAAAAATTATTAATTTAGCCAATTCGGTGTCCATATATAATTTTCTATCCTATGGCCAAGTAATTATTTATTTCAATTAAATGTCAGGGATGAGTATATATTACTTAAATTAAATCTCAGTATCATATGTATGCATAACAGGATCTATATAAGCAAATAAACATCCAAACATTCAATTATCAATCAATAGCATCCATCAAAATACATCATCCAATAAACAATACAATTCATGGCAGTTTCATAGTTATCAATGTCAGGTAATTTAATCGCAATTCAATTTTAATTTCAATTTAACTGTCAATTTAATTTTTCAACGGTTAGTGCAAATGACAAGCTATATGACAATTAAATTTTTACCAAACAACCACAAATAAAATCATAACACTTCATAATATCAAATTTAACTAGCATAAAATATTTAGTACGGTGTGAGCGTTATAAAACACTCACCTTGATTTCAATGTAGTTCCAGCGCTTTATTTCGAATAAAATTAAACGAACGTTTAATTTTACCCGAAATTTTCACTATCCCCAAATGATTCCAATCCAGCTCCATAACGTAGCGCTCGACAAAACGATTGCAACGCAATTCGTTTCGTAATTTTTCGACCTCGTATGAAAAAGTTACAGTATTTTAACATTACACGATTTAAATATAAATAAATTTAAATTTTCTTTTATAAACTTCACCCCAAATTCATCCAGGCCGTTGCTTCCAGAACCCTTGCATCTGAACCGTGCCCTGCTTCCTTCCCACTTGCGTTTCTTCCAGGCACGAACGATAATTCGAACCCATAGCCGGCCTAAACCCTAAATCACGCACCTCCACACGCTCGCTTCTACAACGATCTAACTCCGCCACTACGAAGCTCACACTCGCCTCCATCCACGGCCAGAGCAGTAGGAAGCTCGGCCTTCCCCCTACCTCAAAGAACGTGCACGACTGCAGCCCAAACGCGGCTGTTTTGACAACGATCCGTAGCTCCGTTTTCGATCACAGCCGTTGAAAACAAAGATCTCATCGCCCTCTTCAATGTTGCAGTTGGAAGTTTTTCTTAATTGTTCATGGATCGAGAGATAATTGAGGAAGAAGATGGCGATTTTCTGGCCATTGAATAGATAAGTGGCGGCTACTGTAAAGGGGCTAGGGTTTTGAGCAATGAAAATAAAGGGGGTCCTTATATAGAAAATAAACGAAAAACACTATTCACTCCAAAATCCGAACTCCAAATCTCGCACGGTGACTGGTGTTTCTAGGGTTTATCCCGCGTTCCGAACACAATGGAACAGGTTTCGGAAGCTAATTCGATCGTATGTGTGAGTTACGGCAATAAACGATCAATTTTAAATTAAACCGATTAAACGATTTTCTATGCGTTTTGGCTTGCCCCGGACAAACGGTAAATCCGTTTGACTTGAAATTTGAAATCTTACAATAATATAACATTACGGATCCAATGAAACTAGTTTCGTCGAAATCCGAGACCGTTTGAAAAATGACTATTTTAACTCGCCAAATTAATATTAAAACAATTTCAACGCGTTTCGAGCTGCCACGGTCAAACGACAACTCTGATTGCTACGAAAATTGAAATCCGATAATAACGAACTATTACGGATCCAATGGAACTAGTTTTGTCAAATTCTGAGACTGTTCAAAAATTGGCTATTTTCCAGTCGATAATTAAATATTAAAATATTCAATTTTCACAAATAAATTTTAAATTCAGTTTTAAAAGTTCTACAACATCATTCTAACTTTCATATGATAAAATAAAATTTTACAAATCATTTTTAATCATAGTAAACCCATTATTCAATTTATCCAATAAATTCCAATTTTAAAATCTTATTAACTCTATTAAAATCCAAATATAACTTACTTCACTTTGTAAACCAATTTGAATCATATTAAATCAAATTTCAATTATTCACTCTATTTTCGTATATTAAATTTCAATATCAAATTAATCATATCAAATTCGGAATTTAATTTATTCAAACATTCGTAATATTAAATTTAACAAATTTGATTATTCTTAAATCACTATCTTTTGAAATATTCAAAATGAACTTATAAAATTTAACTTTTGAAACGAATTAAAATTATAGAACAACTATTTCCATTATACGGTTATTTAATTCCCATTATTAAATTATTGAATAATTTCCAAATATTTAATTTAAAAAATTTTACCGGTTCAATATTCAATATTTGATTTTAAATAGATTTTACTTATCAATCAATTACTCTATTATACCCAATGAATTTCAACATTTATTATCCTATTCAACTATTGATTTCAAAGGCATTCACTAAGTAGCATTTATTTTTCATTACTTGGATAATTGTTGTCGAAATTCATTCCATTTATTATTATTCCAAACGACTTATAATTTTTTTCTAACACTAAAATCACGAAAACTTATTAAATTAGCTAATTTAATTATCGAAAATTTACGAGTCGTTACACTCTCCCCCACTCAAAACTTTTCGTCCCCGAAAAGGGAAAAGAAGGGAAAATGAGCTAAGTATAGAATTCAACATTTGATATTTTTGTTCAAAGTTACCAACTTATAAAACAATGAAATTTCATTTATAAATCGTTACTAGACTTCCACTAAGTTACTTCAAACGGCCCCCTAACCTTAAAAGTTAGTAATCAAAACAAGTTACAAAAATTTTTTAAAACTTGAAAAATTTTCTAACACCCGGATTTTCGGAAAATTTCGGCAGAGTCTCCTTTGCGCGGCTCGATCGAAAAAAAAAAAAATGACAGTATATATATCACAAATATACATCTCATCAAGTGATGAGGCATCCCGCAGGGAAAAAGTGTAAAAATACGATATGTAATCCGAGATATGTACCTTATATATTGTTAGCGAGCATATACGGCTAATATAGCACGAAAGCGCACTCCAAATGCGAAGCAAGCGCAATCCGCACCTACTAAACACTCAATAACTAAGTTAGAACCATGCATATAAAGATAGATCGATATACTTAGCCTACACAACATATATATAACATATTTAGCTTCAAAACTGAGATTCCAATTTTAGGACAGCAAACAAATCCAAGTTTTAGGTCACCAAACGATAAAATTCGGCAACAGAATCTAAACAAAAGTTGTTGTATTCATTTCAGGCTTTCCGGAATGTCCAAAATCATCGATTTCAGACCATTCGTTCAAAAATTATGACCGTTTTACTTAGCGGATATGCCTCAGCCTGGGCAATGCATTGCGCAGGTCAGCGACGTTCATCCACGTTTTCGACCTCCTAAACGACATCTAAACACAAAACACTTAAAACAAAAGTTTTAGCTTATGTTCTTAGCTTTCCAGAAAGTACAAGATCATTAAAATCCGTTAAACCAGCAAAAAGATATGTCAAAAATACTAAGGGTCTATACTACAGATTTTACTTATTTTTACACAGGACAGCGAGTAACATTCAAGTTTTTAACCTAGTAGACGAAGGAATTTTCTCAAGTTATCTAAACAAAAGTTGTGCTATAGTTTCTAAGCTTTTCGAAAAGTTCAAGATCGTCGAATTCCGTTCAGCCATTTAAAAGTTATGGTTGTTTTCGTTTCAGCATATATTGGACAATGTTGGATTTTTTTTTTCCAAGAATTTGCTTTTATTATTTCAAAGTACAAAACATCAAAACTTCAAATTTTCTAAAGAACAATCATAAACACAAAGTCATCTATTTTCTTATTCATCCATGCAATAGGTTTACATTTAATTTGTTTCCGATTTATTCAAGTTTGTTTCATTCACATTTTTAATTCAAGTCAATTTGCTTCAATTTAAATTGAATTCAATTATATTTAATTTCACTTTGCTTCAAATTTGAAGTTAATTATTTTAAAATTTTATTCCGTTTATTCAATTCCATTAACACTAATGAATTCTACTTAATCAATTATCATCCATCTAACAACCAACGCATATCAAACATTGACATCCATCCAAAATCTACACTAAATCAATTATACATTTCCATGTCAATTTTAATTTCATACACTTCCAAGCTTATTGACATTTAGTTATATTCAAATTTAATTAGTTTCCATTTACTAATTTTATATTTCATTAAGTTTAAATTTTATTCATTCACTTATACATGTATCATTCATTTTACAGCTTAAATTTCTTTTATATTTACAACTATCAATAGATCTTCACATTTTATTATTCATTCTCACACTTGTATATTATTTCTCTACTTATCCTTATTAGCATTGTAAACCTTTTAAGTATTTGGTAAGTTATATCTATGCTATAGAATGAAATTTAATACTATGCGAGTTTTACAGTTTCAATTTTATTTTAAGTTCATAATTTCCTAATTCTAAGGATTTCTATTTCAATTGATATTTTCACTTAGCTCTTAGGTTCATTTCTCATTTCACAATTCAGAAGTTCCTTAATGATTCAAGTCTAAATTCATTTCAATCATTTAAAAGAAATCATTAATTATTAAAGGACTTAAGAATTTCAATCCCAGTTTCATTTCAAATCAAGTTTTGAAATAATATATACTTATATAATTTATTTATCAAATCATACTATAGAGAATACAAAATAAAATGAAATTTGAATCAAACAAGGTTTAGACAAGATATTAAGTGGTCTCCCCCACTCGGACTCTCGAAAATAAACGTCGATGATGCGTGCACTCATCACCGAAATCATTTTCTATCGTCAAGAGAAGGGAATATAACACTTATCATAAAAAAAATCCTTCGAAAACAATTTCAACTCAATTATACTATCATATAATACTCGCATTATATTTTTCAAATTCTTGTAAGTCAATTTCAAACACCGGAATTTAAGTTCTCAAATCCAAGTTAAAATTTATTTATATTCATTATCAATTGTGTTTATAAGATTTCATTTTCCTAAATCCATTGTTATTTAATCAATTGTTATAAATATTGACTGATCAAATAATAACGATAATCATCTAATATTATCATCTCCTAACAATCAATTCAATCAAAATGAATAAATATTCGAATAATTCTTTTATATAAAATATATTCCAAAACAATATTGTGTTGGTTTGTCCTATTCGAGTGTTTAGAAATTCCTATCGACGCCTTGGCGTCCCAAGTATCGACCAGAATCCATAAATACTCAACGGAACAAAGTAACACAATATAAAACCATTTTATATCAAATAACAAGTACGCTCTCTCATATACACTCAACTCATTCATATAGTTTACCTCTATTTCAATGAGTTATTCCCCACTAGAGCCAAGGTTTATCGCTAAACCAAAGCTCTGATACCAACTGTAACGACCCGCCTTTTTGGACAGTTTAAACCGACGATCAAATACACATGTCGATTCCAAACCATTCAAAAGGGCAGATGGTTATTGGGGTAAATAAGAAAAGAAAAGAAAGAGAAATAAAGAACTGAAACAACACAGAATCTCACAGCGGAAGGCTAAAGTATAATAATAAAATAACAGTTCATGAAGCTGTTAATTAAATGAATACATTTGAAATGAATACATTTGATTATTATTATACAACATTTATCAGAGTTACATACACAACAAATATCATACAACAATGCAGCGGAATGGAATGAATATAATAATAGTAGATAATATACCAAATCTTCGTCTCCGTCCTCCAAGGAAATGATCTTCAACCTAAACTGAAAACTCAGGACTGACCCGAGCGTAATGAAAAGACAAAACACTCGAGTCAGGACTAAAATATCCTTATGAAAGTCAAATCAATCGTAAATAAATATGAGTGTAACGGCGTCAGAGATGTTACGGGGTTTGACATCTCATATCCAGTGTCAACGTGCGTGCAATAACTCAAGAGATGTTACGGGATTTTCCATCTCTCAAGGATCCGTTAAACTATCTACTATGTAGTAATATACGCTAAGTAGATAATGTCTATCAGTAATATAAAGTATCAAAATAGCGTTAAGGCGTTACCATAATCCCCCTTAACACATTTTATATTCCCAAAAGCATATACAAGACCGTAGTTTCCCCAAAACCGGAAGTCACCAGAGGGCAATCCATATGCTCAAGGTACAAATCAAAACGTAGTGGTCGCGAATAGGATAATCAGTATGACAAGGTACATGAGGCAATACCAACTAGGATACTAGTAGTTGCGTGATCCGGACTGATGTTGGGCATAGCCAGCAGCTACCCCAACACCGCGAAACAACACTCCCAAATCAAGGGGTGCACCCAAATCGCATCACAAATGTAATAGATATGGTATCGAAGAAGTGTGTCCGCTAGAGGTGGCGAACCTCAATGGCCCGGCGCGGCTCCTGTTTTAGTCATGTCAGGGGTCATCCAATAATCGTTCTCTTTCTTCAGTCAACGCGTTCACCAAACCATCCACTTCATTCTGGATCATCACTCCGCGTATAATAGTTATTAAAGTGGTTTTCGGTATCGACAGAGAGTATGTCCATATCCGATCCCGGTCTCTTTAATAACTACGTATTATTACACCGTTGGCTCTTTTACATTTCAAATCGATTTATAATTGGTATCAAAATATCATATTCACTTCAAAAATCAAATCCATTTCAAATATCATCGTATCTTTCAAAATATCAGATTCCATTCCAAAATCAATTTTCGCATCAATATCTCATTTCGATTTCAAAATCATTTCGAATTTCAATTTAGGTTGCAACTTCATTTAACTCAATTCGTATTTTAAATTCAAGATTTAAATATAAACATTTCACCTTATTGACCAGCTTAGGATTTTAGAAAAATAGTTTTAAGTAGTTTAAAAGTAGTTTAAATAATTAAAATAGTTAAAATACTTAAAATCTTTTAAAAAAAATGGATTTAAAATTGATAATTAGTTTGAAATAATTTAAATTTGGTTAAGTAGATTTAAAATAGATTAAAATAGTTT
Organism: Allium cepa; assembly: GCA_030765085.1. NCBI lineage: Eukaryota > Viridiplantae > Streptophyta > Magnoliopsida > Asparagales > Amaryllidaceae > Allium > Allium cepa. Next base: position 139,346,953 of record CM060931.1, on the reverse strand, counting down.
AAGTATTCAAAATGGTGTATATAACAGAGTAATTTGGAAAACAAATTAAAACAGCTTCAAAATCAATCCATTTCAATTATAACTTCCCAATTCAAATCAATTCCAATTTCCATTCTACCGATTCAATTTCGATTTCAATTCAAAAACCAATGTCAACTTTTACTTCAAATCAATTCAATTCTACATTCACCTTTAATTAATTCAATTTCAATTTATATCGATTTGGAGCTTGATTTCTCAAAATATCAATTTATAACACTTAACAAAATTTCCAACAATATTCAAGTTTAAATCCAAATTCCAAATATGATTCAATTCCAAACTCGATTTCAAAATATCATTTTCATATCACTTTTACTTAGTAATATTCAAAGCTCGAAATAATGTTCAATCTTTAAAATAAATAGATTTTCGAAATTCAATCATATCCAAATTTTAAATTTTAAAGTCACAACTTAAATTATTTACCAATTTCTTTTAATCAAAATTTATTTCAACATTCCAACTCAAATTTTCGACAAATTCGATTTCTATAAATTGATTTCTATTTATCACTTTTAAATCGAAACATTTAAATAAATTTCAAATCGACGATTTCAAAAATTATTAATTTAGCCAATTCGGTGTCCATATATAATTTTCTATCCTATGGCCAAGTAATTATTTATTTCAATTAAATGTCAGGGATGAGTATATATTACTTAAATTAAATCTCAGTATCATATGTATGCATAACAGGATCTATATAAGCAAATAAACATCCAAACATTCAATTATCAATCAATAGCATCCATCAAAATACATCATCCAATAAACAATACAATTCATGGCAGTTTCATAGTTATCAATGTCAGGTAATTTAATCGCAATTCAATTTTAATTTCAATTTAACTGTCAATTTAATTTTTCAACGGTTAGTGCAAATGACAAGCTATATGACAATTAAATTTTTACCAAACAACCACAAATAAAATCATAACACTTCATAATATCAAATTTAACTAGCATAAAATATTTAGTACGGTGTGAGCGTTATAAAACACTCACCTTGATTTCAATGTAGTTCCAGCGCTTTATTTCGAATAAAATTAAACGAACGTTTAATTTTACCCGAAATTTTCACTATCCCCAAATGATTCCAATCCAGCTCCATAACGTAGCGCTCGACAAAACGATTGCAACGCAATTCGTTTCGTAATTTTTCGACCTCGTATGAAAAAGTTACAGTATTTTAACATTACACGATTTAAATATAAATAAATTTAAATTTTCTTTTATAAACTTCACCCCAAATTCATCCAGGCCGTTGCTTCCAGAACCCTTGCATCTGAACCGTGCCCTGCTTCCTTCCCACTTGCGTTTCTTCCAGGCACGAACGATAATTCGAACCCATAGCCGGCCTAAACCCTAAATCACGCACCTCCACACGCTCGCTTCTACAACGATCTAACTCCGCCACTACGAAGCTCACACTCGCCTCCATCCACGGCCAGAGCAGTAGGAAGCTCGGCCTTCCCCCTACCTCAAAGAACGTGCACGACTGCAGCCCAAACGCGGCTGTTTTGACAACGATCCGTAGCTCCGTTTTCGATCACAGCCGTTGAAAACAAAGATCTCATCGCCCTCTTCAATGTTGCAGTTGGAAGTTTTTCTTAATTGTTCATGGATCGAGAGATAATTGAGGAAGAAGATGGCGATTTTCTGGCCATTGAATAGATAAGTGGCGGCTACTGTAAAGGGGCTAGGGTTTTGAGCAATGAAAATAAAGGGGGTCCTTATATAGAAAATAAACGAAAAACACTATTCACTCCAAAATCCGAACTCCAAATCTCGCACGGTGACTGGTGTTTCTAGGGTTTATCCCGCGTTCCGAACACAATGGAACAGGTTTCGGAAGCTAATTCGATCGTATGTGTGAGTTACGGCAATAAACGATCAATTTTAAATTAAACCGATTAAACGATTTTCTATGCGTTTTGGCTTGCCCCGGACAAACGGTAAATCCGTTTGACTTGAAATTTGAAATCTTACAATAATATAACATTACGGATCCAATGAAACTAGTTTCGTCGAAATCCGAGACCGTTTGAAAAATGACTATTTTAACTCGCCAAATTAATATTAAAACAATTTCAACGCGTTTCGAGCTGCCACGGTCAAACGACAACTCTGATTGCTACGAAAATTGAAATCCGATAATAACGAACTATTACGGATCCAATGGAACTAGTTTTGTCAAATTCTGAGACTGTTCAAAAATTGGCTATTTTCCAGTCGATAATTAAATATTAAAATATTCAATTTTCACAAATAAATTTTAAATTCAGTTTTAAAAGTTCTACAACATCATTCTAACTTTCATATGATAAAATAAAATTTTACAAATCATTTTTAATCATAGTAAACCCATTATTCAATTTATCCAATAAATTCCAATTTTAAAATCTTATTAACTCTATTAAAATCCAAATATAACTTACTTCACTTTGTAAACCAATTTGAATCATATTAAATCAAATTTCAATTATTCACTCTATTTTCGTATATTAAATTTCAATATCAAATTAATCATATCAAATTCGGAATTTAATTTATTCAAACATTCGTAATATTAAATTTAACAAATTTGATTATTCTTAAATCACTATCTTTTGAAATATTCAAAATGAACTTATAAAATTTAACTTTTGAAACGAATTAAAATTATAGAACAACTATTTCCATTATACGGTTATTTAATTCCCATTATTAAATTATTGAATAATTTCCAAATATTTAATTTAAAAAATTTTACCGGTTCAATATTCAATATTTGATTTTAAATAGATTTTACTTATCAATCAATTACTCTATTATACCCAATGAATTTCAACATTTATTATCCTATTCAACTATTGATTTCAAAGGCATTCACTAAGTAGCATTTATTTTTCATTACTTGGATAATTGTTGTCGAAATTCATTCCATTTATTATTATTCCAAACGACTTATAATTTTTTTCTAACACTAAAATCACGAAAACTTATTAAATTAGCTAATTTAATTATCGAAAATTTACGAGTCGTTACAGAAACAGTGAAATCAAATGGATATAAAGATTTCAATTATACCTTGAAATTCATATTCACCATAAAAGGTTAATTGGAACCAAAGTAGTTAATATAGGAATCAAGCCTTATTTATCAATTTGGATTTATTGCAATAGTTAATTCCATAAAATAAAGTTAAAGCTAATTCAAATTTAGTTGGACCATTGTTGATATAACTTTAGAAAGCAAGATTTTATTTATAATTTGAATATTAAATCCAACAAAGGGTATTTACTACAAATAAAATACAATTAAACGTAAAATATTACGTTATTGAATTTAAAATGGAATTTGTAAACAATTGAGTGAATTTAATAAATTTATCAAACTTATAATGTTGAATTCGTTAAGATTGGAATTAATAATAGTAAAGAAGAATGAGGGAAGAATAATTTGAAAACATAGCAATAGATATTAATGTAAGGTTACCTTAAATAAGTTAAGGCAAACCAATGGAGAATAATGTAGATACCTTTATAATACAATGTTTGTGTGTAAAGGAAATGGGAATAAAGTTATTAATAATTTGGAATTTTATTTATGGTAAAAAGTTTATTTGCAATCAAATGAGTTGGAATGGAAGTCAAATCTATTTATCTAATTGGATTTAAGTGAGAGTATATGATTTAATAATTGGATTTTTGCGAACAAAATTTATAATTCCCAAATAATAAGAAAACGCAGAAATTAACACTGCAAAATTGATATACTTATAAATTTTAATTCACATCCAAGCTTGGAAAACCATTTGGGATTGTTTGAATTATATAAGTCACAAAATTTGGCCAATATTAGAAGTTGAAACATAAAAACTGGATTTATAATTTATTTTAATTTATTTAATAAATATTAAAAATAGCCATTTTTGGGCCATAGTTTATTCCGTACGTTCGCGTATCCAGTCTAGCTACCCTACCTCTAGCCTATCTATAAATATACAGTTATAAACCCTAGCTCCCTTCTTTTTTCATCTGTTGTACGTTCATTTTCTTCAACCTTCTTTCTTCCTCAATGTATACATCTCAGATCCAATTTCAAATTGCAAAATTCAGTGAAAATTCAAACACCTCAGAAAATTTTCAAAAAAATTTATGTTGATGTTTTCGATACGCGTAATCTCATGGTGAAATTCGTTTTTCAATTGGAGCTGTCGTTCATCCAGAATAAATTCAAACAGCCCCAAAACTGTAACGTCCCAGTATTTTCAACCATTCGAGCTCGACATGTTCTATTATTGTCGAATTCGAATGGTTGAAAATACTGGGACGTTACATTTGGTATCAGAGCTTTGGCTCTAGGCAAAACTTAGAATGTACGGTAAGTTTGATGTACAGAATCACCTTCATTCGAGATTGAATCTCTTCCTTTTCGAATTTGGAACATCCCCTATGGTTCCAAAGTTCATTCGTGTCCCTCACTTTTCATCATCTTTAGACTCTGGAGTACCCCATAATTCCACTTCGGATGATCTTTATAGTGAATTGGCGGTCTCGCCATTATTCTAATAAAGGGGTGAAACTCCTTTGCAATTAGCATTGATTCACCAGAGGTTTATATTTATCCTCGGTTTATATGCTAGTATCTTTAGTTATTCCAAACTCTATCTCTTCGGATCAAGTGTAGATTTACTCAACCACACCGATCTGACTCTTCAAAGTCACGGATGACCAGATCAAGATTGTCCGCGATTATATAAACTCACCCAGTTCCTTATTTTGATATTAAATCATCAGTCTTTCTGATTTCCATTTATCTTGAATTCTATTTGATTTGAGTCCATCAAATTTGAGTCTCTATCCTTGTTTTGAAAAATTTTATTCCTATATTTGAAAATAAAATCTAATATTATATATAAGTATGATTTTCAGAATTTTATAATTAATTTAACTAGTTGTCAAAAAGATAATAGTTTTGATTTTATTTATGGTTTTGTAAGATAGGTATTTTGTCTAGAATAAAAATTTGAATATAAACAATGGGTATAAATTAATTTAGAAACAGAAATGAATCTAAAACAAGAACTTGAGAATTCAATTTCTGATGATTTCAAACCTTGGGTTTAAAAAGTTTTAAAGGATATATTATTTAGAGTATTTTTATAGAAATTTGTTTCCAAAGAAATTTTAAAATTAGTGCTTTCCTCTTTGTCGCTGGAAAATAATTTCGGTGATGACTGCAGCATCATCGACATTCATTTTCGAGTTTCGAAGGGAAAAGACCATCCTGTAGTCCGGCTACAGTATTTCCTTGAGTTTTTAATTGATTTGAATTTCTTAAGTATGATTTAATATATATAGATATATAATTTAAAATTGATTGACATATTACGTATATATATTTATTTATCTCTATATGGTTTGAGGGGAATCAGAAATTTAATTCTTAAAATTTTATCTTAAGAAATTTCATTTCAATATAACTTACCTTGATTTTCAAAAGTGAAAAATGAATCTGGATAATATACAATATAAAAAGGAGGTTATAAATAAAATTTGAGTGGTTATAATTAATGTTATACACTTAAATTTTAGTTATAAAAAAAAAGATAAATAAAGGTAATATAGAGATAAGAAAAATATATTTGGAAGGAATGTTTTGTAATAAGGATTGTTTATCTTAAAATCATAGTTAATTAATGTCCAAGGAAAATATTATGAAAAGAAATTTGATTGTTATATTTGCTATAATAAATATTCTATTTATGAAATAGACATGTCTTGAAAATAGATAATTATGATTTAAATAGTTAAGACATATTTCAATATCACTAAATTTTGATAAATTGAGAATTGGTTTTCCATTGGAAATTTCAAGAAGGAATATCTTATTTATTAAAATAGGTATTTCAAACAAAGTGTTAGGTTATTTGTTAAAATTAAGAATTAAATGCAATAATAAACTGATTAGGAGTGCTATCATATCTACTATAGCATATTATAAGTGATGCTGTCTCTAACAATAAAAATTTGTTTTGAAATTCTTATAATTGGATAAATGAACTCAGGAATATTTAAACTTTGATATGAATATTATTTCGCATTGAAACTGAAAGATATAAATGAGGATTATTTTGATAGTAATATGATTTTAGTAATATGATTTCCAAATAATATCTATAGATTTTAAATGACTTTCAAAGTATTATGATTTCAAAGGCATTATGATTTCAAAGTTATTATCTTACTTTGTTTTCAAACTATCTTCGAGTATCCTTGGTTTCCCTATCTGCTACGGATTGGGAAGGCTATTGCTTATTCCAGTCTGTTTAGAAATCTTTCTATAATCTTTGAAATCTTTGTTACTCATCGAGACCTGAGCACCGCTGAGCACCTAGAGCATGACTGTCAAACTGAAAAGGGTATAATCCGATTCTAAGGATCTTCTTCGTGCTTCAAATACCGGAACTATTCGTTTACGGTACTTGTTTATCTAGCTTATCTTCCTGTTGTTTCTCTTTTTCGTTCCTTTTCGAGGACGAAAAGTTCTTAAGTGGGGGAGAGTGTAACAACCCTAATTTTTAGCTATTTTATTTTATTTTAATTATTTAATTTTTAAGATATTTTATATAAATTGTGTTTAAAGATATAGTTTAATTATTTAATTTGAAGATATATTTTATAAAATTGCATATGCCAATAAAATCTAATAATAACTGTGAATTTTTAAGCTATGTTGGAACAGTTGAATTTCGCGTTCAAAAGACGCGTTAATTATAGGGTATAAAGCAACGTAACAAAACGTGTGTTTCTAAAATGTGAATTTTGTGAAAATTTTTGATGTTTTAGACCGCTTCTGTTTAGCGTAGTGTAAAAATCAAGTTTTAAATATTTTTGGATATAAAATATCAGTCAGTAATTCTATGGTAACCGGTATTTGGTTAACTGACAGTCTATTTTTTTTATAAATCTGTATACATTTTTCCTTCTTAAAAGCTTTGCATAAACTCGTACCATTTCACTTATTTTAATCAAACTAAAATCAAAATTCAGCTAAATTAAAAACAAATCACATGTAACGTTCAAAATTTTTATAACATACCATATATCACGCACTTACCAAATTTTAAACATAACTAATGCATGCATTCCTCCACTGACTTTTACTTTCACATCTACATTCATACAAGATTTAACAGATATGTATCAAATCAAGGTGCCTGCAATCAAAATGTGAAACTGAAACGTGCATTTGCATTCTATTTCTCTTCCTCTGTTCATCAGCATTTATTTTTCCTTAATCAAGCGGCCTCATTCCTTTGCCTTCAATCTCGCAACTAGTAAACTGCTCTGAGGTTTGAAAGCTTAATATCTGGCAAGGTATCACGTGAAAAAAAAAAAAAAAAAAAAAAAAAAAACGATTAAAAATTCTACATATTTTACTTGCTTCAAACTTTGCCAGTCTTGCTTGATGCACGCATGTGTTAATTCTTTTGTAAACTGATTTATGATAATCACTCTCCTCCTTTGATTTCGCTATCAGTTATGTTCAAGACCACCAATTATACAAATCCTTAAATTGCTCACAAATCAAGCAGTTACTTTATAAGTTCGGCCTCCCCTGATTGATTCAATATATTGTATATAGTAAATTAATTCACTTGTTCCCTTGATCTTGCATTCAGTCTAAACATACAGCGAGATCATCTCATACGTTGTATTTATGATGGCCGTTTCTCCTATCAGAAAATCAACTGAAGTATTAAATCCTGCCTATCCTTGATTTTTTTCCTTGCGTGCAAAGGAACCACAAACCCCTTATAAATACTAGGCATCTTAATCACCTCTCTACATATTCATGTACATCTCATATTTTGCTCATTTCTTCTCTTGCGTAAATTTTTCCAGGTATGGCCTCTTCTTTTATATTTTCTTTCCTTCTCCTGGTTTCTCTGTTATTCTTTTACTTTGCTCGGCCACTCCTCCCCTTATGATCAACCTTTTCCATTTATGAGTGAGTTGTAGTACATCACCGATAGAACCTGGGAACAAAATGTACCAGCTTGTAAACAATATATTATGGGGGTATATGGGTAGATCTGTATCAAAAGTGGAATCTGAGTTAAAATGTTAGGTGCTAGTGGTTGCAGTGTACACAGGGGATGAGTTATATTGTATAGGCAGTTGTGTTTGTGATCAGAGAATGGGGAGGTAGTTGATGTTAACTGATGCAGTTGAAAGATGGGGAGTCCTAGACTTAGGGATTGAATGCAAGAAAAAAAAATATATATAGACATACATGAGTAAATTTAGTGAAAACTTAGGGGAGTGTTAGTCTGCATTTATAAATCCAGACAGTATACATACATAGTGTAGAGGATATTTGCGAGACTAAGATAGGCTGGGTATGTGCATACTATAGTTTGATATTGCAGGAACATGAGAATATATATGTATAAGACGAGAGCAAGGTGGAATAAAACAAAAGAGGAAAAGCTTTAGTGATGGAAAGATAGCCTGAAAAATGTTGAATCTCACAGTTGCATAAGCTCTTTTGGCATAGCATAGTAGTTGAACCAGTAGGAAGAATGGGTGGGACTTAAGTATTTATGCAGAAGAGTTGTATAAATTGTTAGTATAAAATAGGTTTGGATGTGACTATAGGGTAAGTTTTGCTTGCATTCGTAAAGCAAGTCTACATATCGGAGAATTTGTGTTGTAATGAGATGGATCACTGTGTGCACGTGCACAGCTGACATACGCATAGGAGTTGAACATGTGCCAGAGGAATTCATAATACAACAGAGGGGAGAGAGATAGGTTTACTCGAAGCAACTACCTAGGTTGGATTGATAGCCTGTAGGTGGAAATATAAGGATGGGTACAAGCATCTTGTCTGCATAATATACCAAGTGCAGCTGTATGGAAGTTGGCCTCTGACTAAACATAAAAAAAAAAAAAAAGCCTGAAAGTCCAATTTTTGAATACATGAGAAAGGAATGGTTGCACATAGAATTGAATCTAGTATGCTAGGTAAAGCACTTAGGCCTGTACTTGTCTGAGAGTGTTGATGCTTGTGAATATAGGCAAGTAGATAGGTAAGAAGTTTCAGTACTTTGGATGAGAGGTAATATGCATTCATGCTTTGAAAACAAACAGATCTGAGAAGGTTGGTAAAGATTGAAACAAATGTGTAGTGATGGCTGGAAGGATGGAAATGAAAGTAGATAGAAATATCTGGTGCAAAGCTCAGTGGGTCTGGAAGAGTTGCCTCAGTATATACAGAGAGAAGTAAGGGGACTCGAAGCAACTGCCTGCTTGCTCGAAGCAAACACACGTTTTCTCGAAGTTATGAAGGGAGTGACCCGGGGAAGTGTATGCAGATCTGGGATGAAGTGATTCAAGTGATGTAAACATATTAGGTTCTGATTTGTTTTGTATGGTCACGTGATATGCATGAATGAACATATCTACAGCTATTTAACTTAGCCTCTGCATGCTCAGTTTTGAAGACTGGGAAAGGAACTTAGACTGGAAAGGGGTAAGGACTTTAGTGATTGCAGTAAAAGTAAAAGTCTAGCTGTTGTAGCTAATTGGAAGTAGTAGTATAGGGATTTGCATATTTTGGAATCTGATGAGTTCAGGCAAGTGGTGATACTTTTAAAACTCAGTTAAATTGCAGAGCGAACAAAAATATGGACCAGTTTGAAAAAAAATTTTTATTATAATTTAAAGGAAATTTAAGTGAGAAGAAAAAAAAAGAGAGAGAGAAAGGATTGTCTACACATAGATGTGCCGTGTACATAAGCAAACCAGAAGGTAGGAGGTGTACACGCACATGAGCGTATCATGGCCTTAGAGCAGTGAAATTGTGTATGCACGAGTATGTATTCAACTTTTGTCATAATGGTTTTAGGAAAGATTTTGTCGTAAAATCTTGTGTTAGCACGGTTCACATATAAAGTATATTTTGGTCACGGTACACGGTGGAGTGGTCGAGCACGTCAAACCATTCTCGTTCTATTTTATCTTTTCTTTGATCGTAAATTCTTAAGTCACGTATTCCATAATTGAAATTTTGTTCTAGATTTGAATCTACGTCAGAAGAATTTGATCGTTATTCTCTGTCGTGCTTTATCGGTGAATCGTCGTTTTGTATTCAAATTTTCTGCAACTCTCAGGTGAGTATTTCTCACCAGACATACGTATTTATATTTCGTAAATTATTGCAAGTGTATGTGTAGAAATTTATTTCACTACTATCTGTCTGTTATGAATGATGAACCCCATTTAAATTGACATCTCATCAGTTATTCATCTGTGTATTATATCTGCAGTTATATTATGTTATTATATATTTACTGCTTAAATCACACTGCAAGTTCCCTGTTATATATATTGTTATAGGCTGAAATGATAGGCCTAAATGATTATCGCTGTTAAATTATGCTGTTAACTGCTTAACTGATAACTTGGGATTGCGGGTTTGAAACGATAGAACCCGGGGCATTTATAACTTACGGGTTGAAATGATATAAATCCGTATCACTTGACCTAGGCTAGAAAATTTTATACAGGCCCGTGGTCCTTATAATATTTTCTGAAATATTTAAAATTTTCTGGAAGCTAAATATTTGATTTTATATCTTTAAAGGAATTGATATTGATTTTTAATAAGTTATAAATAAAAATAAATAAATATTTGAATAAATTTGGAATATAACTTATTTGGTAAATCGGGATTTTGAAAGAATAAGATTTCAGTTAATAAGTAAATAAATAGGTTATATTTGAAAATCTTTATTAAGTAAACATCTACTACAGCATTTAAATGCCATCTTTTGAAATTGGACTAGTTTTACCCATAACTTTAGGTAGCATTTCCTAAGTGCTATGGAATCTAGAATTTGATTGCTCTAAAATTTATGGAATTTGATAAATTTTATTTTATCTTAAGTTTTGGAAAAGCTCAATATTTATAACTGTATTTTCTTTAATAGATTAAAGATAAATATTCTGGTATTAAGTAAATTTTTGGAAAATTTAATGGTAAAAAAAAAAAAAAAAAAAAAAATTGGAGTTTTATTCAAGACTAAATAATAAAACATTGATTTGTGAAAGAATAAACCCAAACTTAGTTTGAATAGTAAATACTCCAATATATATGGGAATTGTAATGTTTTGGGGATATAAAATGATATTTAAATTATGGTTTAAATCTTAAATAGAGAAATTATTTGTAAAGCTATGTAAATTCCTTTCTTTACAAAGTAACCATAAAGTTAACCCATTATTCTATATACCGTTAAATATCCAAACCATTGTGTTTGGGAGTTATGGATTTTAAAGAAAAACTCCAAATTATTATGCTTTGAAGGTATAATTCAAATATTTGGTTTCCATATATTATAAATTTTAAACAGTATGGTTTTGGAAAGGAATTATATCACATTGTTTTGGGGTTTAAAATAATATCGTATTTATAGTTTTGAAAAGGGAAATGTTTACTCTGGTTTTAAAGTATAAAATGTTTAAATGACCACGGGTTATAATAACGATGGGTTGGCAAAGAGACCGGGATCGGATATGGACATACTCTCTGTCGATACCGAAAACCACTTTGACTAACCGTGTACGCGGTGGAGATTCCAGAATGAAGTAGGTTGGTGGTGACGGTTTCTTGAAAGGTATATACGTGGACCCGACTCCCGTGAGTTGGCTTAAGGTGGCTAAAACAGGAGCGATTCTCGGATTAATGAGGTAGCTCCTCTGATCGAACGCACTTCTTCGTATACCATTCTATTACTCTTGTGATTGTTTGGGTGCACCCTTGATTTGGGAGTGTTGTTCGAGGTGGGCGGTCGCTGCGGCTTCGCGTTACCACCGGTCCGGATAGCAATTGGTATATCTACCCTGGCATTGCCTCGTTGTGCCGTGTCACCTACCATATCGAGCCTTGTACGAGTTTGGTTTTCTCCCGTAGCCCGTGTGGTATCCTCTAGTTGCTTCCCGAGTAGGAGGAGCTATGGTATTGGATGGACTACTGGGACTATTACGTGTTAAGGTGGAAAATGTAAAGCCTTAACGCTATTTAAAAGTATGTTTATTTTAATATAGACCCTATTATAATAGCGCAATATACTACATAGTAAATAGTTTAACGGATCCTTAGAGGATGGGCGATCCCAAGCATCCTTTGAGTTACTTGCTCTATATTACAGTACACTTGATTTAGCTTACATTATATAAGTATGTATGTCCTGACTCGAGTGTTTTGTTTTATTTTACGCTCGGGTCAGCCTGAGTTGCAGTTTCAGCCTCTTCTCCGTGGCTAGGACACTCAGTAAATCATGCGTGCTGTTGGAAGTTGATTCAGCCTTTATCTTTTCTGGAATCCAAGTCTTTGAAGACTCTATCTCCATTTATGTTCAAATTTGTATTGAGTATTATAGACAATGTAAGTTCTGTTTGTAAAGTTATATCTGTGGCTTCATGAACCACTAAATTTTAATTTCCGCTGCGAGATTCTGATATCTGTGTATGTGATTCTGTGATTTATTTATTGTATATTCTGAGTTTTGTCAAATTTATTCTACAACGCAGTATTTTGAACCATTCAAGCTCGACAATAGTGTAACAACCCTAATTTTTAGCTATTTTATTTTATTTTAATTATTTAATTTTTAAGATATTTTATATAAATTGTGTTTAAAGATATAGTTTAATTATTTAATTTGAAGATATATTTTATAAAATTGCATATGCCAATAAAATCTAATAATAACTGTGAATTTTTAAGCTATGTTGGAACAGTTGAATTTCGCGTTCAAAAGACGCGTTAATTATAGGGTATAAAGCAACGTAACAAAACGTGTGTTTTTAAAATGTGAATTTTGTGAAAATTTTTGATGTTTTAGACCGCTTCTGTTTAGCGTAGTGTAAAAATCAAGTTTTAAATATTTTTGGATATAAAATATCAGTCAGTAATTCTATGGTAACCGGTATTTGGTTAACTGACAGTCTATTTTTTTTATAAATCTGTATACATTTTTCCTTCTTAAAAGCTTTGCATAAACTCGTACCATTTCACTTATTTTAATCAAACTAAAATCAAAATTCAGCTAAATTAAAAACAAATCACATGTAACGTTCAAAATTTTTATAACATACCATATATCACGCACTTACCAAATTTTAAACATAACTAATGCATGCATTCCTCCACTGACTTTTACTTTCACATCTACATTCATACAAGATTTAACAGATATGTATCAAATCAAGGTGCCTGCAATCAAAATGTGAAACTGAAACGTGCATTTGCATTCTATTTCTCTTCCTCTGTTCATCAGCATTTATTTTTCCTTAATCAAGCGGCCTCATTCCTTTGCCTTCAATCTCGCAACTAGTAAACTGCTCTGAGGTTTGAAAGCTTAATATCTGGCAAGGTATCACGTGAAAAAAAAAAAAAAAAAAAAAAAAAAAAAAAAAAAAACGATTAAAAATTCTACATATTTTACTTGCTTCAAACTTTGCCAGTCTTGCTTGATGCACGCATGTGTTAATTCTTTTGTAAACTGATTTATGATAATCACTCTCCTCCTTTGATTTCGCTATCAGTTATGTTCAAGACCACCAATTATACAAATCCTTAAATTGCTCACAAATCAAGCAGTTACTTTATAAGTTCGGCCTCCCCTGATTGATTCAATATATTGTATATAGTAAATTAATTCACTTGTTCCCTTGATCTTGCATTCAGTCTAAACATACAGCGAGATCATCTCATACGTTGTATTTATGATGGCCGTTTCTCCTATCAGAAAATCAACTGAAGTATTAAATCCTGCCTATCCTTGATTTTTTTCCTTGCGTGCAAAGGAACCACAAACCCCTTATAAATACTAGGCATCTTAATCACCTCTCTACATATTCATGTACATCTCATATTTTGCTCATTTCTTCTCTTGCGTAAATTTTTCCAGGTATGGCCTCTTCTTTTATATTTTCTTTCCTTCTCCTGGTTTCTCTGTTATTCTTTTACTTTGCTCGGCCACTCCTCCCCTTATGATCAACCTTTTCCATTTATGAGTGAGTTGTAGTACATCACCGATAGAACCTGGGAACAAAATGTACCAGCTTGTAAACAATATATTATGGGGGTATATGGGTAGATCTGTATCAAAAGTGGAATCTGAGTTAAAATGTTAGGTGCTAGTGGTTGCAGTGTACACAGGGGATGAGTTATATTGTATAGGCAGTTGTGTTTGTGATCAGAGAATGGGGAGGTAGTTGATGTTAACTGATGCAGTTGAAAGATGGGGAGTCCTAGACTTAGGGATTGAATGCAAGAAAAAAAAATATATATAGACATACATGAGTAAATTTAGTGAAAACTTAGGGGAGTGTTAGTCTGCATTTATAAATCCAGACAGTATACATACATAGTGTAGAGGATATTTGCGAGACTAAGATAGGCTGGGTATGTGCATACTATAGTTTGATATTGCAGGAACATGAGAATATATATGTATAAGACGAGAGCAAGGTGGAATAAAACAAAAGAGGAAAAGCTTTAGTGATGGAAAGATAGCCTGAAAAATGTTGAATCTCACAGTTGCATAAGCTCTTTTGGCATAGCATAGTAGTTGAACCAGTAGGAAGAATGGGTGGGACTTAAGTATTTATGCAGAAGAGTTGTATAAATTGTTAGTATAAAATAGGTTTGGATGTGACTATAGGGTAAGTTTTGCTTGCATTCGTAAAGCAAGTCTACATATCGGAGAATTTGTGTTGTAATGAGATGGATCACTGTGTGCACGTGCACAGCTGACATACGCATAGGAGTTGAACATGTGCCAGAGGAATTCATAATACAACAGAGGGGAGAGAGATAGGTTTACTCGAAGCAACTACCTAGGTTGGATTGATAGCCTGTAGGTGGAAATATAAGGATGGGTACAAGCATCTTGTCTGCATAATATACCAAGTGCAGCTGTATGGAAGTTGGCCTCTGACTAAACATAAAAAAAAAAAAAAGCCTGAAAGTCCAATTTTTGAATACATGAGAAAGGAATGGTTGCACATAGAATTGAATCTAGTATGCTAGGTAAAGCACTTAGGCCTGTACTTGTCTGAGAGTGTTGATGCTTGTGAATATAGGCAAGTAGATAGGTAAGAAGTTTCAGTACTTTGGATGAGAGGTAATATGCATTCATGCTTTGAAAACAAACAGATCTGAGAAGGTTGGTAAAGATTGAAACAAATGTGTAGTGATGGCTGGAAGGATGGAAATGAAAGTAGATAGAAATATCTGGTGCAAAGCTCAGTGGGTCTGGAAGAGTTGCCTCAGTATATACAGAGAGAAGTAAGGGGACTCGAAGCAACTGCCTGCTTGCTCGAAGCAAACACACGTTTTCTCGAAGTTATGAAGGGAGTGACCCGGGGAAGTGTATGCAGATCTGGGATGAAGTGATTCAAGTGATGTAAACATATTAGGTTCTGATTTGTTTTGTATGGTCACGTGATATGCATGAATGAACATATCTACAGCTATTTAACTTAGCCTCTGCATGCTCAGTTTTGAAGACTGGGAAAGGAACTTAGACTGGAAAGGGGTAAGGACTTTAGTGATTGCAGTAAAAGTAAAAGTCTAGCTGTTGTAGCTAATTGGAAGTAGTAGTATAGGGATTTGCATATTTTGGAATCTGATGAGTTCAGGCAAGTGGTGATACTTTTAAAACTCAGTTAAATTGCAGAGCGAACAAAAATATGGACCAGTTTGAAAAAAAAATTTTATTATAATTTAAAGGAAATTTAAGTGAGAAGAAAAAAAAAGAGAGAGAGAAAGGATTGTCTACACATAGATGTGCCGTGTACATAAGCAAACCAGAAGGTAGGAGGTGTACACGCACATGAGCGTATCATGGCCTTAGAGCAGTGAAATTGTGTATGCACGAGTATGTATTCAACTTTTGTCATAATGGTTTTAGGAAAGATTTTGTCGTAAAATCTTGTGTTAGCACGGTTCACATATAAAGTATATTTTGGTCACGGTACACGGTGGAGTGGTCGAGCACGTCAAACCATTCTCGTTCTATTTTATCTTTTCTTTGATCGTAAATTCTTAAGTCACGTATTCCATAATTGAAATTTTGTTCTAGATTTGAATCTACGTCAGAAGAATTTGATCGTTATTCTCTGTCGTGCTTTATCGGTGAATCGTCGTTTTGTATTCAAATTTTCTGCAACTCTCAGGTGAGTATTTCTCACCAGACATACGTATTTATATTTCGTAAATTATTGCAAGTGTATGTGTAGAAATTTATTTCACTACTATCTGTCTGTTATGAATGATGAACCCCATTTAAATTGACATCTCATCAGTTATTCATCTGTGTATTATATCTGCAGTTATATTATGTTATTATATATTTACTGCTTAAATCACACTGCAAGTTCCCTGTTATATATATTGTTATAGGCTGAAATGATAGGCCTAAATGATTATCGCTGTTAAATTATGCTGTTAACTGCTTAACTGATAACTTGGGATTGCGGGTTTGAAACGATAGAACCCGGGGCATTTATAACTTACGGGTTGAAATGATATAAATCCGTATCACTTGACCTAGGCTAGAAAATTTTATACAGGCCCGTGGTCCTTATAATATTTTCTGAAATATTTAAAATTTTCTGGAAGCTAAATATTTGATTTTATATCTTTAAAGGAATTGATATTGATTTTTAATAAGTTATAAATAAAAATAAATAAATATTTGAATAAATTTGGAATATAACTTATTTGGTAAATCGGGATTTTGAAAGAATAAGATTTCAGTTAATAAGTAAATAAATAGGTTATATTTGAAAATCTTTATTAAGTAAACATCTACTACAGCATTTAAATGCCATCTTTTGAAATTGGACTAGTTTTACCCATAACTTTAGGTAGCATTTCCTAAGTGCTATGGAATCTAGAATTTGATTGCTCTAAAATTTATGGAATTTGATAAATTTTATTTTATCTTAAGTTTTGGAAAAGCTCAATATTTATAACTGTATTTTCTTTAATAGATTAAAGATAAATATTCTGGTATTAAGTAAATTTTTGGAAAATTTAATGGTAAAAAAAAAAAAAAAAAAAAAAAAATTTTGAGTTTTATTCAAGACTAAATAATAAAACATTGATTTGTGAAAGAATAAACCCAAACTTAGTTTGAATAGTAAATACTCCAATATATATGGGAATTGTAATGTTTTGGGGATATAAAATGATATTTAAATTATGGTTTAAATCTTAAATAGAGAAATTATTTGTAAAGCTATGTAAATTCCTTTCTTTACAAAGTAACCATAAAGTTAACCCATTATTCTATATACCGTTAAATATCCAAACCATTGTGTTTGGGAGTTATGGATTTTAAAGAAAAACTCCAAATTATTATGCTTTGAAGGTATAATTCAAATATTTGGTTTCCATATATTATAAATTTTAAACAGTATGGTTTTGGAAAGGAATTATATCACATTGTTTTGGGGTTTAAAATAATATCGTATTTATAGTTTTGAAAAGGGAAATGTTTACTCTGGTTTTAAAGTATAAAATGTTTAAATGACCACGGGTTATAATAACGATGGGTTGGCAAAGAGACCGGGATCGGATATGGACATACTCTCTGTCGATACCGAAAACCACTTTGACTAACCGTGTACGCGGTGGAGATTCCAGAATGAAGTAGGTTGGTGGTGACGGTTTCTTGAAAGGTATATACGTGGACCCGACTCCCGTGAGTTGGCTTAAGGTGGCTAAAACAGGAGCGATTCTCGGATTAATGAGGTAGCTCCTCTGATCGAACGCACTTCTTCGTATACCATTCTATTACTCTTGTGATTGTTTGGGTGCACCCTTGATTTGGGAGTGTTGTTCGAGGTGGGCGGTCGCTGCGGCTTCGCGTTACCACCGGTCCGGATAGCAATTGGTATATCTACCCTGGCATTGCCTCGTTGTGCCGTGTCACCTACCATATCGAGCCTTGTACGAGTTTGGTTTTCTCCCGTAGCCCGTGTGGTATCCTCTAGTTGCTTCCCGAGTAGGAGGAGCTATGGTATTGGATGGACTACTGGGACTATTACGTGTTAAGGTGGAAAATGTAAAGCCTTAACGCTATTTAAAAGTATGTTTATTTTAATATAGACCCTATTATAATAGCGCAATATACTACATAGTAAATAGTTTAACGGATCCTTAGAGGATGGGCGATCCCAAGCATCCTTTGAGTTACTTGCTCTATATTACAGTACACTTGATTTAGCTTACATTATATAAGTATGTATGTCCTGACTCGAGTGTTTTGTTTTATTTTACGCTCGGGTCAGCCTGAGTTGCAGTTTCAGCCTCTTCTCCGTGGCTAGGACACTCAGTAAATCATGCGTGCTGTTGGAAGTTGATTCAGCCTTTATCTTTTCTGGAATCCAAGTCTTTGAAGACTCTATCTCCATTTATGTTCAAATTTGTATTGAGTATTATAGACAATGTAAGTTCTGTTTGTAAAGTTATATCTGTGGCTTCATGAACCACTAAATTTTAATTTCCGCTGCGAGATTCTGATATCTGTGTATGTGATTCTGTGATTTATTTATTGTATATTCTGAGTTTTGTCAAATTTATTCTACAACGCAGTATTTTGAACTATTCAAGCTCGACATGTTCTATTATTGTCGAATTCGAATGGTTGAAAATACTGGGACGTTACAAAAACCGTTCATCATCATCGCACAAAACTTCATCGGATCGAGAAACGGTTTCTGGGTATTGGAGAGGGGACTGAGGGGGTTAGATCTATATGGTTCGTTGGTCGAATCGACGGTCGGATTTTGGTCAAAAAGGGACGTGTTGGGTTCGTTTCTCTCTGTTGCGTGCAAATTGGTGCCTGCGCGTGAAGCCTGGGAGAGAAGGTGACGTGGCGTAGTAAGTTGTTAATTGTGTGTCGTTTCTATTTATTTTTCAATTTGAATTCAATCATCATTTTCGCCATAACTTTCTCATACGAAGACGGATTCTCACGAAATTTCTTTTGTTAGGATCGTAATTTAATTCCGGACTTGATGACGCTAGTTTGGACGAATTCCGAGACGGGCGAATTTTTGGGTTTAAATCGAATTTTAAATTCGATTTAAATTCAAAAGGTGAGTGTTTTGACCCACTCACAATTACTAGAAGCTTTTATGTTTGTTAAATAAATTTTAGAAATGAATAGAAATTTATTTATGAGTATTTGGCATGTTTATTTCATTCATATCTTTTGAATTGCATTTTATTAAATTTAACTGTTAATTTAATTGATTTATTGCGTATTAATTGACTGTTGGAAATTTTTGTTGCATATGAATTGCTAGTTAACAGTTGTATAAATTATTACTGAATAAACTGTTAGATTAATAGTTGATAAATTTAATTTGAATAAACTGCCAGTTATCACCTGTTATATATGATCATATATATAATTGTTATTGATTGATATTGATCGATGTTGTGATTGGATGATGGATGTGTTGTTGAATGAATGTTTTATTTGGATATCATTAAACTGCAAGTTAGTATGCATTTACATTTCATTCGGGATTGCGGTTTGAAATG
This sequence comes from Allium cepa, assembly GCA_030765085.1. Taxonomy (NCBI): domain Eukaryota; kingdom Viridiplantae; phylum Streptophyta; class Magnoliopsida; order Asparagales; family Amaryllidaceae; genus Allium; species Allium cepa. The sequence continues at coordinate 139,327,288 of CM060931.1, read as the reverse complement.
ATATACAACCGTAGTTTTATTTTTTTAAATTGCGGATTGAAATGATAAATATCCGTATCACTTGACCATAGGATAGAAAACTATATACAGGCACCGCGGTCTATATATAACTATTTTTAATGTGATTTCTATGGTTTGGATGGAATACGGTTTATAAAAATCTTAAATTTTATACTGAATAAATGTTTTCTTCCATATTTATATACATATGAAGTTGAAAAATTTGAAATAAAAAGGTGTATAAATCTCTTTATTAAAATGGAAGAAAATTTAGAAAATGGAGTTTGATAATTTATATCCTATGTTTAAATGTTAAGTTGGAAATTTTAAGATATGATATTTATAATTGGATTTTCCCAAAATAAATTAAATGAATATTCTAGTATAACTTGAATTGGAAAATATATATAATTTATTACTAGAAATTGAAGTCTTATAAATTATGGATTCTATGTGAATATTCAAGGCTAATTAATAGAACATTTGATTTGAAAGAATAAAATCCAACTTTAGTTGAAATATTTATACTCAAAATGGATATACGTATATATATGAATTTATTGAAATGGTTTTGGAACTTGAAGCGATATTAAATTTTGGTTTTAACTTTAAATAAAGAAATGTATTGTAAAGCCACGAGAAATATTTCTTTTCAAAGTAACATTTAAGTTAAACCACTTATTTTATATACTGTTGAATATCCAAACCATTTAGTTTTGAAAGTAATGGTTTTAAAAACTATGGATTTCGAAGTATTATGTTGAAAGTTAATATTCAAATATTTGGTTACAAGGAATTATAAATTTTAAAAGTGGCATAATTTTTGGAAAAGATTTATATTTGGGAAATGATATCATTGATTTGGGTTTTATAAAATAATATCAAAATGAATCTTTTTGGGTTTTAAAGAAGAAATGATATCGTAATATTATGGTTTTGAAATGGATTATATTCTGGTTTTAAAGTATAAACTATTTTTAAATGACCGCGGTGTTGTAATAACGATTGGTTGGCAAAGAGACCGGGATCGGATATGGACATACTCTCTGTCGATACTGAAAACCACTTTGACTAACCGTGTATGCGGTGGAGATTCCAGAATGAAGTAGGTTGGGGCGACGTTTCCTGTAAGGTAAATACGTGGACCCGACTCCCGTGAGTTGGCATAAGGTGGCTAAAACAGGAGCGATTGACGGGTTAATGAGGTCATTCCTCTGATCGGACACTCCTCTTCGATATTATACTTCGACTTTGGATTGATTCAGTGGCCACTTCTATTTTTGATTTTGGGGGAGTTTGTTCGAGGTGGGTGGTAGCTGCGGCTACGCTTACCATCGACCCGGAAGCGTAATTGGTATATCTACCCTGGCATTGCCTAGTTGTGCCGTGTCACCTACCCTATCGCGCCTTATACGATTTTGGTTTTGTACCATACCTATGGAGTGCCCTCTGACGACGCCCAGTACGGGGGAGATTACGGTACTGTATAGACTATGGGAATATATTCTGTGTTAAGGTGGAAAATGTAAAGCCTTAACGCTATTTAAAAGTAAGTTTATTTTACAATTAGACACTATTATAATAGCGCAATATACTACATAGTAAATAGTTTAACGGATCCTTAGGAGATGTAAATCCCGAGCATCTCTTAAGTTACAGTACTCATATTTATTTCTGTAAAATTTAACTTACATAAGATCTTTTAGTTCTGACTCGGGTGTTTTTGTCTTTTCAAATTCGCTCGGGTCAGTCCGAGCGTTTCAGGATTTGAAGATTTAGCTTTGGAGGACGAAGACGAAGATTTGTATTATTATTATTTATACTAGTGCACTACACCATTTAATTCCGCTGCATTGTTGTATTGGTATGTGTAACTCTGATATTTATTGCACAAGAAAAATAAATTATTTTGTAAAACAGTTTCATGAACTGTATATTTGATTATTATATTTTATCCTTCCGCTGTGAGATTCTGTTTTGTTTTATTTCTTCTCTATCTTTCTCATTTACCCCATAACAATCCGACCTTCCGTATGGTTTGAATTGGCACGTGTGTCGGTTTAAATCGTGCGAAAAGGCGGGATGTTACATGTCCCCTTCGGTTGTGGGACTATTGACAAATCCAATGGCCCCTTTGGTAAGCTTGAATATACAATCTGAAATGGGCTGAAACCTGTACTTTGGTTATTTGCATGATTGTGAGCAAATTCAGCTTGACACAACTTCACATCCCAACTCTTCAAATTGTCTTTCACAAGACATCGTAACAAGTTTCCCAACGATCTATTCACCACCTCTGTTTGCCCATTTGTTTGCGGATGATAAGCACTACTAAATTTTAGCTTCGTTCCCACCATCTTCCACAAACTAAGCCAAAAGTGACTTAAAAATCTGGTATCCCTGTCGGAAACAATAGACTCCGGCAACCCATGTAAACGATAGATTTCTTTAAAGAACAACTGAGCAACATGAAATGCATCTGCCGTCTTCTTACACGCAATAAAATGTGCCATCTTCGAAAACCTGTCCACCACAACAAATATAGAATCATTTCCCCTTTGAGTTCTAGGTAAACCCAAAATGAAATCCATACTAATATCAACCCATGGTTTAGTAGGCACGGGTAATGGCATGTATAATCCCGCGTTTGTCGCTGTCCCTTTTGAGACTTGACAGATATGACATCTCTCCACAAATCTCTCTACCTCTTTCCTCATTGACGACCAAAAATAAGATTGAGAAATTAACTGCAACGTACGATCTCTACCCACATGGCCTTCTTCATGTAATTCTTTAACAATCTTCATTCCCAAGCTACAGTCTGGAATACATAACCGATTTCCTTTAAACAGAAAACCATCAACCAACACAAATTCATCAGTACTTCCTTCCTTGACTTTCTCAACAAACTTCACAAAGTAAGGATCTTCTTCAATCAGCTCTGGCAATAATTCAAACCCTGTCACTTCAACTTTCATTGTCGTTAATAAATGACTCCTCCTACTCAAAGCATCAGCTACACGGTTCGTCACCCCTGATTTGTGTTTAACGACAAAAGTAAACTGCTGCAAATAAGCAATCCATAATGCATGTCTCGCCGAAATCTTGTCCTGTCCTTGCATATGCTTCAATGCCTCGTGATCAGTGAATAAAACAAATTCTTTCTGAAATAGATAATGTCTCCAGTGTTTAACAGCTTGTACCACAGCATATAATTCGACATCATAAGTGCTATATCTCATCTTTGCTCCTGACAACTTCTCACTGAAATAAGCAACGGGTTTCCCACTCTGACTTAAGACTCCACCAATTCCCACCTTCGACGCATCAGTATGCAATTCAAACAACAACAGAAAATCTGGTAAAACAAGAATCAGTGTTGTCGTCAATAGTTCCTTGATCTTCTCAAAAGCAACCCTCGCTTCCTCTGTCCATACAAACTGTTTCCCTTTCATGCAATCAGTAACTGGAGCCATCACGCTACTGAAGTGTGGAATGAATCTTCGGTAGAATGACGCTAGCCCATGAAAACTTCTTTCTTCCGTAATTGTCTTTGGCTGTGGCCAATTCCTGACTGCTTCAACTTTATTCTGGTCCACCTGTATACCTTTTCCTGACACAACATATCCCAGAAATAAAACACTATGCGTCATGAACACGCATTTCTTCGTAGCAGCATAAAATTGTTCCCCACGAAGAATAATCAGCACTTCCCTCAAATGTTGAACATGCTCCTCCATGCTCCTGCTATATATCAGAATATCATTGAAATAAACCACCACGAACTTCCCAATGAATGGTCTAAAGATTTGATTCATCACCCGCATGAATGTACTAGGTGCATTTGATAAACCAAATGGCATAACCAACCATTCGTATAGACCCTCCCTGGTTTTAAAAGCAGTCTTCCACTCATCACCTGGTCTAATACGAATTTGATGATATCCGCTCTTCAAGTCAATCTTCGAAAAGATAGTTGCCCCACTCAACTGATCTAGCAAGTCATCCAACCTTGGCATTGGAAATCTATATCTCACAGTAATCTTATTCAAGGCTCAACTGTCAGTGCACATCCTCCACGTCCCGTCCTTCTTCGGTACTAACAAAGCCGGCACAGCACATGGACTTAAACTTTCCTGCACACGTCCCTGCTCAAGCAACTCTTCCACCTGTCTCCTCAACTCTTCATGTTCCTTCGGACTCATTCGATAATGTGGTCTATGCGGTAATACTGCTCCCGGAACAAGATCGATTTGATGTTGAATGTCTCTCAGTGGCGGTAACTCCTTAGGCAACTCTTCTGGAAATACATCCTCAAATTCTTTCAAAACTGGCTTTGCTTCTTCTAGAATTTCAATCTCTTCATGATTCTCTCGTCCAATCAACAAATAGACTTCAGGCTCCTCTTCAACTTCTTTAACAAACTCCTTCAAAGATAGTAAAGTTTTTAACTCTTCAATCTCCTCAGACTTACTCTCTCCCTGCTGTCTCTTCTTTGGAACTAGAATAATCTTAACGCCTTCAAACATAAAACTGTAGCTATTGGTTCGACCGTCATGCTGCACTGCTCGATCGTACTGCCGCGGTCTTCCCAAAAGCAAATGACAAACATCCATCTTAACTACATCACACCAGATTTCGTCTTTATATTTCTTCCCAATAGAAAATGGAACTCGAACTCGTTTATCCACCTTCACCTCTCCTCCTTTTCTTAACCACGCTAACTTGTAAGGATTAGGATGTTTCTCCATTTTCAACTTCAATTTTCTCACAGCTTCAGTAGAGATAATATTGTCATAACTCCCTGCATCAATTACAAACTTACAAACTTTCTCCAATATAGTGCATGTCGACTGAAAGATGTTACTTCTCAACCAACTAACTTCATCCTCTTGTTTCGGTGTTAAACAAGACCTCCTCATCATTAGATTACACGCTTCGTCTCCCGATGCGATATCCTGTTCATCTTCCTCCACTGAACTAGAATCACCTTCACCAACATCCTCAACTTCAACTTCAGCAATCATCGTTCTCTTCTTTGGTTTTGGACATTCGATACTCTTATGACCCACTTCTTGGCAGTTATAACACTTAAAACTGTTTGTAATCTTCGCCTTCGCCACTTCATTTACAACTGGTTTATTGACAGCTTTAGTAATATTGGAATTCCCACTGGCACCCTTCACTTGATTGTTGGAATTTGTAAACACACCACCTCCACGCCTTCCCTGCTTCTCCCAAGCCAACGCCTTTTGGTGTGCTTCTGCCACAGATCTTGGTTCAAACATATTAACCATATCCTGGATCTGCATCCTCAGCCCTCCAACAAACCTAGCGGTCAGCTGCTCTTCCGTCTCCGTTATATCGTTCCTGGCAATGAGTTGGTAAAATTCATCTGCATAATCATTGACTGACTTTGTCCCCTGCCTTAGATTCTGCAATCTCTGGTACATTAGTGACTGATAGTTGTATGGTAAAAATGCAGCTCTCATCAATTTCTTCATTTTCTCCCAATGTACAATCTTCGCCTTTCCCATCTGTTCTCGTGTAAGTTTAGTTTGCTGCCACCACGCCAAAGCTCTCCCCCTCAACCTAGTAGCAACCAACTTCACTCGGCGATTCTCCGGAACCTCCTTGAAATCAAAGATCTCCTCAACATTTGACAACCAGTCCAAGAACTCCTCAGCGACCATCCCGCCTTTAAATTCTGGAATCTCCATCTTCATTCCCGATTCCCAACGTCGATCATCATCAATAACCCGATATTGACGTTGTCCCTGATCTCTATCTCTGAAATGAACACTTCCTCTTTCACCATCAAACTCCTCATCAAAGTCTGATGTATAGCGTTGTCGTTCACGTCCTCCAACATCTCTACCACCACCACTCCTACTACCAACATCCCTTCGATCCCGATCATCAACATTCCTCCTACTACGACTGTCAACACTTCTATGATCTCGACTTTCTTCCCTCTCCCGTTATGTATGTGGTGAAACTCTACTTCGATTTTGATTCATTTCAAGCATCATTCTCTCTAATCGACCAATTCCATCATTCAACTTTTCAGTGAAACTCTCGTTGATTCGTTACTCCAATTCATCGGCCTCTTCTCTTCCATACAAGGCATTAATATTACGATGACGTTGAGCTCGTCTCGGAGGCATGATTGAACTTCAAACAGATAATTCAACAATCTCCAAACTTCAACAAATCAAAACTTCAACACAAAATCAAACAAGCCATGGCTCCTTAGCTCAGATTCAAACTTCAAAACAACTTCACAAGGCTCGGCTACTTCTCACAAGTATACACGGCCGAACTTTAACAAATGATACCAAACTGATGCTTCAATTCTAGGCTCTAACTCAACTTGTCTCGGCCTCAATCACTTCAACACAAATCAAATTCAAACACCTTTCCAACTTTGATCCAAAATGAAATGAATCGAAAGTTTCTAACTTGTTACAATTTCAAGATGAACACGATGAACTTCAAATTCTTGGCTCCAAGACCCGATTTAGCTATGATTGGATAAAACAAGCTCTAATACCAAAACTGACACAGCGGATTAACAAAAACTTGATATGTCGATGGAATTAGCAATCGGTGGATTGAACAATACTGAAAATACCCAAATCTGTTGATCTCAAGAGATACCGGATTCTAGCTATCCTTAACACATTGATCGCGCACGATACCGTGATGAAGGATCTACGATTCTTCGTCGTTGATCAAGCGCACTTGATTCCGTGAATCGGCTTCAACGTTCGTTGATTCGAGCGCACTCGAATGCCGAAGTGGAGATAGGAGATTTTCACTCGACTACCAATTTAAAGAAAGCACAAAGCAATCAAATGGAAATTTTATTCAAAAGTCAACAACCTTACAACAATGACATTACATCCCTATTTATAGGGTTTATGACACAACACAAAGACTTAAAGAAAATTACAACACAATCAGTACACGCGACTTAAGAAATGCAGTGACTCGGCTCCTTCTTCGCATTTTGAAGATGACTCGGTAACAGTTCACTAACCCGGCTACGACTCATAGAATGTCTCGGCTATGACTTATCAAAACAGTTCGCAACTTAAAATAATCATTAGCCTTAAGAGATAACACGGTAACGACTCAAGCTATCTCGTCTTCGACTTAAGCTATGTCTCGGTAACGACTTATGGAGGATAACTCGTTCGCGACTTATAAAGGAGGAAGACAACTCACGGTTTAGGGACTTTGAATTAGGTCGTGCACGACCTAATTTGAATCGCGAAATAGGAATTTTATCCCGGCAGAGGGTGGTCGCGGTAGGGAATTTTGGAGCAGGTCGAAGCTACTGGGGGTGACTCGTGAGTCGCGATGGGGTTTAAATCGTGATTCGTGGTGGAGTTTTTGATGGGATGAGTCGGTTTGATGGGATGAGTCGTAGGTCGTGGAGCAGTTGAGTCGTGGGTCGCGGCTGAAGGGGTGAGGTGATTTGCTAAGTCACGGCAATTGGGCTTGAGGTCGGAGGTGGAGCTAAGCAAGGTAAGTGCTTTCCCTGTATCAATCGTCAACGTTTCTACGATCATGATCTTCTCTTCTCTCCCTATCTGAATGTGGTGAAACTCTATTTCCCCCATGACTCGATTCTGGTGAAACCCTTCTTCTACTTTGATTCATTTCAAGCATCATCCTCTCTAATCGACCAATCCCTTCATTCAACTTCTCGGTGAAACTCTCGTTGATTCGTTATTCCATTTCATCGGCCTCTTCTCTTTCATACAAAGCATTAATATTGCGATGACGTTAAGCTCATCTCGACGACATGATTGAACTTAAACAAATCAAACAATCTTTAAAAACTTCAACTCACGCTTGAACAAACAAGTCACGGCTTAGTCCAACACTTGGCTGTCGGTCTTGAACACTTCAAAGTGATGCACGGCTCAACTTCAAACACTTTCTGGACTTTGATCCAAAACGATATGGATCGAAACTCCCAACTTGTTGCTACTTCACGATGAACACGATGAACACCAAACTTCTCAACAATTGCAAATCCGGTCTTCAAACTTCAAATGACGCAAACTCCTTGCGATCTAGCTCTGATACCAAACTAGCGCAGCGTGGGAAGCGAATTCGATGATGTAAATCGAATCCGTCCAGGATCTCACACGATTAGCGAAAATAATCGGTGAATCGACGAAGAATCGATGGATTTAAGAATACCGAAAGGCCCAAATCCGTTGATCACGAAAATACCGGATTTTAGAAATCTTCGACACGATGATCGCGCACGATACCGTGAAGAAAGATCTAGAATTCTTTGAGCGTTGATCAAGCGCACTTGATTCCGCGAATTGGCTTCAACGTTCGTTGATTCGAGCGCACTCGAATGCCGAAGTGGAGATAGAAGATAACACTCGACTACCAAATTTAAAATGGAAGCACAAAGTACAAGCCAAATTTTATTCAAATTTCAACAACCTCTTTAAAAGTGATCACACACCCCTATTTATAGGGAAAGTTATAACTCAACACTTGTTACATCACTTTACACGATTTAAGAAAATTTACAACACAAACAGTTCAACGACTTTACAAAGCGCACAAACGACTTAAGAGAATACAACAAAAACAGACGACTTAAAAAAAGAAATATACGCGACTGAAAACAACGCGCAACTTAAAATTACGTACGCGACCTAAAATTGCACACGCGACTTAAAAATGTTCGAGTTACAATACACAGCAATGAGTTAACCCTCACGAGCTATGGAGTTGCGCGCTATCTGGACGACTTATGGAGAAAGATCGGAGCACGACTTAGCAGCTATGGTTTGGGATTGGAACGACTTTAGGGTTAGGTTGGGGCATGCGAAGTGGATCCAGCGATATAGGCTTAGGTCGGAGTCATTAGGTCGTAGTACGAGGTAGGTCTTAGGTCGCGCGATGGCTAGGTCGTGGAGCGCTGATAGGTCGCGGTGGTTGATAGGTCGTGGAGCTTTGACGATAGGTCGTGGTGATGTGAATGGGCTAGGTCGCGGCGATGGTGAAGGTCGCGGATGGGATTTAGGTCGTGGACCGTGGATTTAGGTCGTGGACCGTGGATTTAGGTCGCGGTGATGTGAATGGGCTAGGTCGCGGATGGCGAAGGCGATGGTGATTTAGGTCGTGGATGGAATCCGAGGTACGCGCTTCATCAGTAGTTGTGTTCGAGTAGCTAGCAACTTCTAGAAATGGAATTCAGTTCTGAGAGTTTTGTCCTTCGTTTCAAGGTGCAACAAGTGGGCTTCGGTCAAAGATGCTTGCCGCAATGATCTAAAAAAACAAAACTTTTTTGAAATTAGTTTAATAATAAATGGTTTAATAACTAAGTATAGATTTTGAATAATAATAAAATAGGGAAGATTTGAATTGAAAACTATTTGTTTACACTAATTTTTTTTTCGAATTTAATTTTTTTCTTATACATATATGTAATATATATAAATATATATCATTTGTATTTTATTAATTTAAATTTAGTTATGCAATTAGTAAATAAATATATATATAATTAACATAAAATATTTGATATGAAATTTTAATATAAAAGTATATTAATAACTTTTCTTTCAAAAATAATTTTTTTTAAATATATATTTAAAAAGAATTTTTGTATGGAATTTAAATGAAAGGGTGTGTCTGTAATTTTTTTTAATTATTATTTATATTATCATATATATTTACATGTATATAGACACACGCATACTTATGTATAATAACTTTAAAGTTACTGAAAGGCTTAATTAAAGCTAAGTCTGATGGCTTTGTTTTCCTTTTCTTATTGTCATGTGAGGAGGATAAACGAGAATTCTTCAGGAAGATCTTATTCAAACGTGGAATAAATTATTCATTGTGAGGCCATAGGATCCTACAGTTGGAAATGTTTATGGTAGCATCACTTCAGTGCCTATTTGTGTTCAGCTATATAATATTCCATTTTTGTCTAGTCCCATTTGGGCATAAATTGGTTGGCATGTAGGCTTAAGAAACTGCTATGTATGGACGAGTCAACGGAGAGACTTAAGAAGCTAGACTATGCTAAATTTATTGTAGAGGTTAATCCTTAAAAAAAAAAAAAAACCTGTCGACGGCTTTAATGTGCAATGAATTGATGGGGGTACATAAAAAATTGAAGTCAAATATCTCTGGAAACCTGACATTTTGTTCTAAATGTAAGATATTTGGGCATTGCATTGGAAACTATAGTAATATTGAGGAACAAGGACATCAGCCAAAGGCGAAGGAAAATATTAGCATGCCAAAAAATCAGTCTATGCAAAAGGAGAAAGCTCTGTATAGTAAGGCAATTAGGTAAAAAAATCAAAAGTGTTAGGTGGTTAACAAGTCAAAAGGAAAGATGGTAAGAATGCAAGAAGTTAGATCTGTTGATGAAGAAAGTCATAAGAATGTTGTGGAATGGGATGGAGATAGTAAGAAGTTGAAGAAGGGGAAGTAGTACGTGGAAAGCAAAGTGCTGAAGAGAATGTAGCCTACGAACATTCTGATGATGTGGATAATATGGATAAATAGAATCAAGTTGCCACAAGTAAAAAAATTCAGAATTAGATGATTTAATTGATTTTTAAGTAGTGATGGATGGAAGTCGTGTATCTGACGATAGTCCAAACCATGATGTGCACATTGACAAGGATTTTTAGTTCTTTTTTTAGTAAAGTCGCATGCATGGAGAATGGTATTTATAATGCCAATGTATTTGAAATTGATGCTTTTGTATCTCTTCAACAAGAAAGTGTTACTTTGCAGCATATTGATGTTACCAATCCCAACGAAATCGCTAATCATTCCAAAGAATTAACTCGTTCTAACTTATCTCATAATGTTTGGCACCTTCTTACCAAAATCAATTTACCCTATCATTTGGAACTAAATAATTAAAAATTTACCTTTTGCCTGGTGTGAACTATGCCTCCTTGCGAGAACAGATGAATGCTACTTGACTTTCTTTCATCAAGTGTTGGATCCTTCTACTAGCCTTTAAAGAAATAGCCATTCTAGCATCGCGTATTGCTCCAACTCCAACAATGCTCTTTGCTTAATAAGGTTAGTGAGTCTGGTATAAAAAATAATGCACAAAGTGATCATGTGCATGTGGAAGTCCACAGCAAGAATATTTATGACCCTAACTTTCAATGCATGAATGCATGCATGCATGAATCCTATCAACACTTCTCCTTACTACAAAAACCTTTTCCAATCTTTTTAAGAGAAATCTCCTTCAATTAATAAGGAATCATCTTCCAAAATTAACTTATGATCACATCTTTCCACCTGATGCCTGGACGGACGCTTCTCCCATCTCTTCAATCTCAAATTCATCTTTTAGTCATCCTACCCAAGCCACTGTCCCTTCTCCTAATACCATTTCGAAAAAATTCTTCTGTCACGATCTGAATAAAATGAAAATTCACAAAAGCGGCGAATCTATGGACAATGATTTAAATGAAGGTGCTAACACCCCTATAACATCTACAATCCTTTAAAACAGGGAATCCAAAATTCCTGTTACCAAGAGTTTACACAGTGATACACAACTTCGGTGCATGAAATATTAGGGATGCACATAGTGATGTCAAACTTGATCGATGTAAAGGGCTCATTTAATCTCACAACCTCAAACTTCTTGAAATTCTAGAAACAGAACTTAACTCTCCCCTAACTATTAGAGCGGCAAATTATATTAATCCTACATGGTTGCTATTGCTGAATGGGTAATTTGTATCCAAACTAACTTTCAAACTACTCTTTTGGAAAAATCAAATCTGTTTGGTCAGCATTTTATGTGTTTCATGAATGCATAAATGTAGTCAAAGTGTCTCTTTGTTATTTGCAAAAACAGTCTTATATATAGCTGCTGTAATCATCATTTGATGCTATGAAAAGAAAAACAAGTAAATTATCTGTTCAAGTTTTATCATATTCACAGAATCAATTCAATCTTGTTTTTTCTTGACATCAAAAACCCAACATATTTTTGGTATCAGAGCAATCCCTTGGGTTTTTTTAATGGCCTCCTCCAGCAACAATGATCTAACATTTACATATTTCCAACAAAGTGTTCCTATCTTTATTGGCCAAGATTACGAGCTGTGGAGTGTTCTTATGCAAACATTATTCATATCTCATGATCTATGGGATATTGTTGAAGTGGGATTCACGCCATCAACTCCAGAAGAGGTGGCTGCATTCACAAATGCACAAAAGAAGGAGCATAAGGAGAACATGACCAAAGATGCAAAAGCCTTGTCCTTTATGCACCAAGGGGTTAGTCGATCCATTCTCCCACGAATTACTACGGCTAAAACATCGAAAGATGCTTGGCAAGTATTGAAAAGTCAGTTTGGAGGACATGAAAAAGTTATCACAATCAAGCTACAAAATATGTGGCGTGATTTTGATAATTTAATGATGAAAGAAAATGAAGGAGTGCAAGATTTTCTTTTCTAGAGTCTCTTTTATTGCAAATCAAATCAGAAGCTACGGAGACACTATAGAGGAGAAGAAGATCATCGAGAAGGTACTTCGTTGTTTACCAATGAAGTTCGAACATGTCGTCGCCGCCATCGAAGAATCTAAGGATTTATCAAAATTATCATTAGATGAACTCATGGGGTCTCTTGAAGCACATGAAAAAAGAATGAGCAGATTTTCAAATCTAAACCTGGAGCAAGCTTTTCAAGGAAAGGTTAATCTCTCGAAGAATGATCACAACAAAGATGGTAAGCAAGAGAAGAAAAAACCACCACCAAATTTTTCTCAAGGAAGAGGTCGTGGTAGACATCAAAATTTCCGAGGAAGACAAGGCATAGGTATTAACACTCCAAAATCTAATCATCAAAATTCTGATGAATGTTGCCGCATCTGTAAGAAGAACAACCATGACACAAACAATTGTCGATACAAGTGTAAGAGATGCAGAAACGCAACCCACTCTCACAGAGATTGCTGGTATCAAGAAGATGGTGATAGAAAAGAAGCAAACTTCACAGAAAAAGAAGAGGTAGAGCAGTTATTTTATTCTTGTTTGAATTCTCAACAACATGGAGAAAATACTTGGTATGTGGATAGTGGTTGTAGCAACCACATGACAGGAAATAAAGAAATGTTTGTCAATCTCGATGAGTCATATTCCTCTGAAGTAAGGCTCGGCGATGGCAAAGGGCATAAGATTACTGGAAAAGGAGAAATTGCAGTGAAATCCAAAAAAGGAAAAATCAATGTCATCAAGGATGTCTATTTCGTACCTAGTCTTACTCAAAATCTGTTGAGTGTGGGACAGTTGCTGCAGAAAGATTACAAAGTTGAATTTAATAATGGTCTTTGCACCATTATTAACAAGGAAAAGAATCTCACTATGGAAAAGATCAAGATGACTCCAAACAAAAATTTTCCCTTTAGTTTGTCATCGACTAAGGAATGTGCGCTTCAAAGCACCGTCGTCAACGATGACCAGAAAATTTGGCATCTGAGGTATGGCCATTTAAAATACAAAGGACTGATTTTGTTGAAAAAGAAAAATATGGTTTTTGGTCTCCCACACATTGTCGAGCAGGAAAGTCCATGTGAAGGATGCATTTTTGGTAAATGCATCGCCAACCATTTCCAAAAATTTCATATAGAGCCAAGGATCCTCTTGAGCTAGTGCATGCTGATATTTGCGGGCCGACGCAAACTCTTTCTCTCAGCGGCAACAGATATTTTCCACCAGGATGATGTGGATATATATTTTAAAGCAAAAATCTGATGCTTTCCTAAAATTCCTTGAATTCAAAAAATTGGTGGAGAACCAAAGTGGGAGAAACATCAAGATTCTCCGCACAGACCGTGGTGGAGAATTTATTGGAAACTCATTCAATGAGTATTGCAAAGAAAAAGGGATTCATAGGCAACTTACAGTTCGGTACAGTCCACAACAAAACGGCGTTGCCGAGCGCAAGAACCGAACAATTGTGGAAATGGCTCGTAGCATGATGGCAGAGAAAGGACTTCCAAAGTGTTTCTAGGCTGAAGCTGTGCTCACAGCAGTCTACATCTTAAATCGATCTCCGACGAAAGCGGTTCATGATCGAACTCCATATGAAGCTTGGTTCCAAAGAAAACCGCAAGTACAACATTTCAAAGTTTTTGGTTCGATTGCATATTCTCATATTCCATCTCAGAAAAGAGAGAAATTTGATGACAAAAGTGAGAAGCTTATTTTCATTGGCTATAGTGACGAGTCGAAAGGATATCGTTTGCTAAATCCAAAAAATAATAGCTTAGTTGTCTCTCGAGATGTGTTTTTTGATGAAAAACAGTCATGGAGTTGGGGAGAAGATCAAAAACCAAAGTCAAAACCTCTGCACTCAACTTCTCCAACAATTCCAGACCCAACTTCTACTGAAGAAGCTTCTATTTTGCCCACTGATCTAGATTCAACCTCATCAGAATCCATTGGAGATTCGTCTCAAAGCCCAGCAAGAAAATATCGCAGCTTAGCAGACATTTATGCTACAGCAAATATGGCTCTTTATGCAGGGGAACCTAGAACTTTTAGAGAAGCAGTAAAAGAAGATGTTTGACAAAAGGCTATGGACGAAGAAATAGCAAGCATCGACAAAAACACAACATGGGAGCTCGTTGATCTACCTAAAGGAAAGAACGCGATCGGAGTGAAATGGGTCTACAAGACCAAATTGAATGAAGATGGCTCAATCCAAAAGCACAAAGCCCGTTTAGTCGCAAAAGGATACTCTCAACAGCCGGGCACTGATTTCAACGAGACATTTGCGCCGGTTGTTCGAATGGAGACCATTCGAATTGTTCTTGCCCTTGCAGCTGAAATGGAGCTACCCGTTTATCAACTGGACGTTAAGTCGGCATTTCTTAATGGCGATTTACGAGAGGAGGTATATATCCAACAACCCGATGGATATATTGTTGATGGAGAAGAAGAGAAAGTTTATCGTCTCAAGAAAGCCTTATATGGGCTGAAGCAAGCACCACATGCTTGGAACACCAAGATCGATGGCTATTTTCAGAAGGTTGGTTTTCATCAAAGTCCAAGTGAAGCATCATTATACATAAAGAAAGGAGCACATGGTTTTCTTATAGTCTGCATTTATGTTGATGATTTAATCTACATGGGGAATAATCCTGTTATGGTGAAAGAATTCAAGGAAGACATGATGAAAGAATTTGAAATGACTGACTTGGGATTGATGAAGTTCTTCCTTGGAATTCAAGTTCGTCAATCAAAAGGAAAAAACTTTATTTCTCAAGAAAAATATCTTGGAGAATTGTTGAGAAAATTTCAGATGGATAATTGCAAACCTATCTCCACTCCTCTTGCTGTTAATGAAAAATTAAAGTTGGATGATGGAGCAGCCAAGGTCGATGCAAGCATGTATCGAAGCTTAGTTGGGTCACTGATTTATTTGACAAACACCAGACCTGACATTGTTTATACAGTCAGCTTGGTATCAAGATTCATGCATAACCCAAGCAAGTTACATCTTGCGGCTGCGAAGCGAATTCTACGCTATCTTCAAGGAACGTTGAAACTTGGGATTAAGTATATCAAAGAGGAAGGAAATGAGCTTATTGGTTACACCGATAGTGATTGGGCTGGATCACTTGACGATCGTAAAAGTACATCTGGTTTTGTTTTTTCTTTGGGATCAAATATCATTTCTTGGTCATCAAAGAAGCAATCAACGGTTTCACTTTCATCAGCCGAAGCAGAGTATATTGCCGCAAATGAAGCAGCCTGTGAAGCGGTGTGGTTAAGGAAAATTCTTGCTGATATTGAGAAGAAACAGGACAGTGGAACTTCGATTTTTTGCGATAACATGTCCGCCATTGCAATGACAAAGAACCCAGTTTTTCATGCAAGGTCGAAACATATCGAAATTCGTCATCACTACATCAGGCAACTTGTGGCCAAACAAGAAATCCAGTTGAAGTTTGTGGACACCAAGAAGCAACTTGCAGACAGCTTTACAAAAGCTGTGAGTTCTGAGACACTTGCACGGTTTAAAGGTCACTTTCGGATTACAAATTAAGAAGAGGTGTTGAATGGGTAATTTGTATCCAAACTAACTTTCAAACTACTCTTTTCGAAAAATCAAATCTGTTTGGTCAGCATTTTATGTGTTTCATGAATGCATAAATGTAGTCAAAGTGTCTCTTTGTTATTTGCAAAAACAGTCTTATATATAGCTGCTGTAATCATCATTTGATGCTATGAAAAGAAAAACGAGTAAATTATCTGTTCAAGTTTTATCATATTCACAGAATCAATTCAATCTTGTTTTTTCTTGACATCAAAAACCCAACAGCTATCGTATAATCTAGTTAAGGCACCATGTAGTTTGATTATGGTGATCCATGACTCCCAGGTCTACACTCTAACTCCAATTTTAGCCATTAGGCAACTAATTAAGTTTCATATTCAACACTGTCCTTCTTCTACCTCTTTTTACTTTTTTATTATTTTCACTAACAACTCTCTCACTTCTAGGTAATCTCTCCTTAATCTCCTCCCCTCTTTTAGACATGAAACCCATTCATGGATAGCAATTGGAGACTCTTACTGCTCTATGAGAATCACTGATAGACATGGGGTAATGCATTGTCCTTGACTGAAATTAAACCCCTCAATAATGTAGTTGACTCCCCATTTTTGATTGAAATAAAGGATGCTAGTGCTCACTACTCATGGAATAATTGTAAGAGGCACGACACTAGAACTTTCTCCAAAATAGATTTTGCCTTTTGCAACCAATCAACTTTGAATCTCTGGCTAAATATTTTCAACTTCTTTCCAATGTCTTCCTTTTCGGATCACTCCCCTCAAATTATATCTTTTGGAGATGTTGCCATGATATAAAATCAAGTTTTAAAATTTTCAACGCTTGGATAAATGATTCATAATTCCATGAATTGCAAAACTGGCTTGGTCCAGGAAATTTTATGGCAATTCAATGTTTCTTTTGCAAAGATAAACGAAAGCTATTAAAGAAGCCCTAAAGTCTTGTTTAATGAGAAAGTTTGCAAAAGGAAATACTTTAACATCAAATTTAAAAAAAAAAAAACTAAAGAAGTGCAGAACTTAATGCTCAACCATATCAATACAAAGAAGCTTTGCACCAGGAAGCTAGCATGCTCAAACATAATTTAAAGTAGAGATGGGACATTTAGGGGGTATAAACACTGATTTTTTTCATTCTTCCCTTAAATCTATGCATGCTAGAGAGAACATCAATCCTATTTTTGACCAGTATGGTGAGTTGCATACTAACCATCCAAAACTAAAGAGGTGTTTCTTTCTTACTTCAAGGACTTATTGGGTAATTCTACTAACTTTGTCCTGATTCAGAAGCTTTTGACAATATAACTCTGCCAAGAATTAGTTCCTAGGTATGCATTGAAGTAAATAATTCTAAAATCAAGCAAAATTTCTTTTCTATGGATCATAAATCATATGGGGGACCTTATGATTCTAATATGGTCTTTTTACATCATGTTGGGACATTATAGAGCAAGACATTTACAAAGCAGTTCAGTATTTCTTTAATAATTGTTAAATGTTAGGCTCCATCAATGCAACTAATGTTGCCTTAATCCCAAAAGTTAAACAAGTTGATTCTGTTCATTTATTTAGGCATATAGTTTGTTGCAACATCGTATACAAAAGCCTCTCTAAGATCATAGCCGCTAGACTGAAATGTGTCCTTCCTAATAAAATTTCTCCTAATCAAGCAGAATTTTACCATCAAGAAGTATTATGGATAATGTTTTTCTTTCCCATGAATTGTTAAAGGATTGCAATAATTCTCTTATCTTTCCTTGTGCTATATTGAAGATTGAGATTAGAAAGGCCTATGATATTCTACACTGGGACTCTATATTTAAAAATTATGGCTATGATGAATTTTCCCAAACACATAGTTGCATGGATATATGCCTGTATTTCAATAGCTAAGTTTTCTTTAATTATAAATAACTTTGCTGTAGGATACTTGCAAGTAAATAAGGTATAAGACAAGGTGACCCCATGTCTTCCTACCTTTTCATCATTGTTATGGAAGTTTTAAATCAAATTTCCAATAAATTGGTTTTGAATGGTCAGTACAAATTATATCCGAAGTGCGAAAAGCCTCAGATAACAACCTTGATGTTTGCTGATGACTTAGGCGTGTTCACTACACTTGATACGTCCTCTATCTAAGCAATTCTGAAAGGACGGTATCTTTTTTATAAGGTCATTGCTCTTTAGGTAAACCTCTCCAAATCTAAGATCCTTGTTACTGGGGTTAGTTAATTACATTATCAAGCTATTTTCAAGCTACTTCCCTCCAGCCCAATCATGAAACTCTGAGTTACTTAGGTATTCCTCTAGTTACATCTAGAATAACCGAAGTGTAATGCTTGCCTCTATATGAGAAGATCCTAGCCAGATTAGACAACTGGGCTAATAGGCAATTAAGCTAAGCTGGAAGATTATCTCTTAATTCTGTTATTTTTTATACGACAGTTTATTGGTCAAGGATGTATATACTTCCAATCAAGCTGATTAGAATGATAAGAAGTGCAATATTAAAATTCTTTTAGAAAGGTAGCGTTCACACGAATAAAATGGTCCTATGTACATTCAGAAAATTGGAGTTTCCAAAAAGTAAGGGGGGCTTGGTATTAAAAATATGTTACTATGGAACAAAGCCACTTTAGCAAAGCATTTAGATGATGTTTTGAGTAGAAAGAATAATATCTAGGTGAAATGGTCAGTAAAATACATTGTAGGTGGCAGGAACTTTTTGCAAATGCAAACTCCTCAAAATAGTAGTTGGACATAGAGGAATTTACCTAAGCTCAGAGAAGTTATGCTCACAGAAATCAGATACAAAGTAGCCAATGGTGGGAGAGTCAGTTTTTGGGATGATCCATGGTTGAAAGTTGAAACCTAGCTTTATACTAAGCAAGCATCTAAACTATCAACGAATACAACAATCTGGGATTAATAGGCAAGCTAAGGCCTATGAGTATGTCCATGATGGCTACATTCAATTACCATATTCCATTTCCAATAATTAGGTTATCAGAATGCTTTCGTCTAATTTTTAGGGTATCCAACACCCTAAGTTGACAAGGATGGTGTTAGATGGATTGGGAAGCTATTAGTTTCAATATTGGTGTTGTGTACAATTCCTTAGCAAATCATGCAACTGCCTTAAATTTTAGTTGGAATAAAAGAATATGGTTGAAGCTTGAAGCATAACAATAAGAAAGAGAAATTAATGCTATGGAAGGTAATGAGAAATGTTTTGCATACTAAAGCCAAGTTACAAGTTAGAGGTTTGAACGTTGACTGTCTATATTCTTTCTAAAATGCTGAAGTTGAAGATAATTAATATGCTGTTACATAATAAAGAGAATGGAGGCCAAAGAGAGAGAACAATTTTACAGAGATAGATCTTACAATACAATCAAGCTCCATATTTATAGACTACTTATGCAGTGCAGATTACAATAATGCCCTTTCTTATTTAGCATATTCATCCTTATTATTAATGTATATTACAACACCCCCCTTGAATATGCGTATGTAAAGATGATAAGAGTAGTTGCCTCATTAAAAACCTTGCTATGAAAAACCCAGTAGAAAAAAAATCATAAACAAGGAAAAGAGTACAACATGATTTAATCTTTAAGTAACATATATTTTATAATGTTACTACGAGGGTTGGTACTTCTGGATCAAGATAATGTCTCATTAAAACCTTACTAATAAAAACCCAGTGGGAAAAAATATTAGTGAAGGAAAAAGAGTACATTATAGCGTATTTCATACGCTCCCCCTGAATTATAACGCATTATTCAATTAGTTTGTTGATGCAGCCGACACATACCAATTTTGTACACCATCTTCTGAAATGTTGATTTTGGAAGCGCCTTTGTGAATAAGTCCGCCGGATTTTCTTGGGATCGGATTTGTTTCACTTCTATCTTATTATCCTTTTGTAGCTCATGTGTGAAGAAAAATTTAGGAGAAATGTGTTTCGTCCTATCACCCTTAATGTAACCAGCTTGAATTTGAGCTACACAAGCTGCATTGTCTTCATAAATAATGATTGACCTTTCCGTTACTGATGGAAGTTGGCAGCTTTTTCGAATATGCTCAATCAGTGATCTTAGCCAAATACATTCTTTACTTGCTTCATGTAGTGTTAGTATTTCAGAGTGATTGGATGATGTTGCTACCAATGTTTGTTTTGTAGATCGCCATGAAATTGCTGCATTGCTGTTATTAAATACATATCCAGCTTGTGATCTTGCTTTATGTGGGTCAGAAAGATAACCTGCATCAGCATAGCCAACTAGATTTGGATTATTGCCTGTGTTAGAGTAAAATAAACCCAAATTTGTCTTTCCACGAAGATATCTCATGATATGTTTTATACCATTCCAGTGTCTTTTTGTTGGTTCTGAACTATATCTTGCTAGAAGATTTACTGAAAATGCAATATCTGGTCTTGTGTATTGGGCCAAATATAATAATGCACCAATGGCACTAAGATATGGCACTTTCGGGCCAAGCACATTCTCATCTTCTTCTTTTGGGCGGTAAGGGTCCTTTTTAATATCTAAAGATCTAACAACCATTGGTGTACTAAGTGATATGTTTTATCCATTTGAAAACGCTTTAGAATTTTCTCAATGTAGTTTGATTGATGGATTAATATGCCACTAGTACTATGCTCAATCTGTAGACCGAGACAGTGCTTAGTTTTGCCAAGATCTTTAATTTCAAATTCCTTCTTTAAATAATTTATTGTTTCATCAATCTCTTCTGGAGTCCCAATCAAATTTATGTCATCAACATAAACTGCTAAGAAAGCAAATCCCTTTACCGATTTCTTTATAAAGACACATGGACAAATGAGATTGTTTTCGTATCCTTCTTTTATCAAATATTTACTAAGACGGTTATACCAATCCTTCCAGATTGTTTCAATCCATATAGTGATCGTCTTAGTCTTAATGAGTACATGGACTTTGATTTTGCTTCAGGCAATTTATATCCATCTGGAATTTTCATGTAAATGTTGGTATCTAATTCACCGTAAAGATAAGTTGTCACAACATCCGTTAATCTTATATCGAGTTTTTCAGAAACTACAAGCTTATCAAATATCGGAATGTTATGACATTCATAACAGGGGAGTAAGTTTCCTTAAAGTCAAAACCTGGTCTCTGCAGGAAACCTTGTGCGACAAGTCGTGCCTTGTACCTCACGACTTCATTTTTATCATTTCGTTTTCTAACGAATACCCATTTATAACCTACTGGTTTAACATTTTCTGGTGTTTTCTCTGTTGGTCCAAATACACCATGTTTTTGAAGTGAATCTTGTTCCACTTGGATAGCATCTTTCCATTTTGGCCAATCGTGTCTTTTTCGACATTCATTTATGCTATTTGGTTCATTATCATCATTCTCATTATTCTCATTATGGTCATGACTTTCAATTATTTCAGTAGCTACTGCGAATGAGAATACATCATCAATTATTATTTTACTTCGATCCCATATTTCTCTGTAGTTCGTATAAAATATTGAGATCTCATTATTATTAGGTACCATTTTATCGTTGGAATCTTCTTTTATCTCTTCTGGGATAATATTTCCTTCCGCACTTCTTGGAGTATTGGAATTTTCATTTGAGTGATCTTTTTGATCATTTATAACCTCTTCAGGAGGTTCCTTAATTGATGATTTTTCATTAGACTTTCTTTTACTAGGCGCCAAGTCTTTTGAACCAATTGGCCTTCCACGTTTTTGTCTTGCTTTAGATTCATTTGCTGCTATATTTACTTTTGATCCTTCAGGGACATCAATTTTTGCTGGTGCATTTGCTGCTGGAATGTGAGATTTAGTTATTTTTGCAGTGTCACTAAATGCATCCGGCAGTTGATTTGCAATATTTTAAATATGCAAAATTCTTTGTACCTCGTATTGGCATTGTTTAGTACATGGATCCAAATAAGACATAGATGGATTATTCCATGATATTTCACGCCGTTCTACTAGAACGGTCTTTTCTCCCCCTAACGGCGGGAAGATTGTCTCATCAAATTTACAGTCTGAAAATCTTGCAGTGAAGACATCACCTGTAAGAGGTTCAAGGTAACGAATTATCGATGGGGAATCAAATCCCACATAAATTCCCAACCGTCGTTGAGGACCCATTTTAGTACGAAGTGGGAGATTAATAGGTACATGCACAGCACAACCAAATTTTCGTAAATGTGAAATATTTGGTTGAAATCCAGTTAAGAGTTGTGATGGTGAAAGCTGATGATAAACTGTTGGTCTAATTTTAACCAATTTCGATGCATGCAAAATTGCATGCCCCCAAGCTGAAACGGGTAGTTTTGATTGCATAAGCAATGGTCATGCAATAAGTTGCAAGCGCTTAATTAATGATTCTGCTAGACCATTTTGAGTATGAACATGAGCTACTGGATGTTCAATTTCAATCCCCAATGATAGACAATAATCATCAAATACTTGAGAAGTAAATTCTCCAACATTATCTAGTCGAATCGATTTAATTTGATGATCAGGGAAGTGTGCTCTCAATTTTATTATTTGAGCAAGTAGCTTGGAAAATGCCAAATTTCTTGTAGATAGTAAACAGACATGTGACCAACGAGTTGATGCTTCAATCAATACCATAAAATATTTGAATGGTCCACATTCAGGGTGGATTGGGCCACATATATCGCCTTGAATTCTTTGTAAAAATGTTGGAGATTCAGAAGTGATTTTACTATATGAAGGTCGAGTGATTAATTTTCCTTGTGCACATGGGGCACATAAGTAATCACTTGGTAAATTCAATTGGTTTGATAAGTCATGTCCGTTTGTGTTTTTTGCAATTTTACGCATCATAGTTGATCCAAGATGACCCAAACGATCATGCCAAAGAATCAATGTCTTTGTATTTGTGAGCTCCTGGCTCATGTTTATAGAGTGAGATTCAACTATGCCAATTTTTGTAAAATATAAACCAGTTGAAATTGAATCAAAATTTTCTAGGATAAGCTTCTGGCTTTCAATTCTAGAAATAACACAAAGATATTCTTTGTTGTTTTCATTTATAGTTTCAATATGGTATCCATTCATTCTTATATCTTTGAAACTCGGCAAATTTCTTTTAGAGTTGCTTGAGTATAATGCATTCTGAATAAAGATATGCGTACCATTTGGTAATATTATATGGGTTCTTCCGGACCCGTCAATTATATTAGCAGATCCAGCTATAGTGGAGACTTTAGCTGAGAAATTTTCAGATAGTTCAAAGAAAAACTTCTGGTTTTTCAAAATTGTATGAGTAGTTGCACTATCTAGTAAGCATATATCATCACCCAAATGGCGTTCCATACCTTAAGAATTAAAGACAATGATTAATCAATCATTAAAAATTTGTATGCATAAATAAATGTAATGTAAACAAATAAAGTAATATGATTAAAATAGGCTATTGATTAAAAACAACATCCACATTACACATTACCAGTACTGTAAGGGAAATACAATTAAACGAACACAAACGTCAAACTGATTTATTGATGCAAGCTAATGAAATAAAACGAAAGTCACATAACAAACTTCAAGACATTTCTAATTGATCAACTCGGTCATATCATTGATCATTGCACTTAGATTTTCATCATTAATGAAATTTCCATTGTCATCTTCGAAGAAATCATCTAACTTCAGGTTAGTGTTTTCAGGTAACTTTTCGGCATTATTTGCCTCAATATTCTTCGAGCGATAATATTCTTCAACTGTTTTCTTTGATGATCTACATGTACGTGACCAGTGACCAGATCGTCCACATCTATAACAAACTTCCTCATAATGCCTTTTATTTTCTGAAGCTGAATCATTGTTCTTTATAGGCTCAATTTTCTTTTGTTGCTTTTTAAAGTTGGTGGTTTTGTTGCCTTTAAAACCACCATAACCACCTCTGCTAGAGTTATATCCACGTCCATGACCATATCCTCTACCTCGACCTCGACCCCTATCTCTTCCAGAGTGGGCAAAATTAGCATTAACTTCAGCTAATGCAGTTGAACCAGTTGGTCTTGAGGAATGATTTTTTATAAGCAATTCATTATTTTGTTCAGCAATTAGTAAGCATTCTATGAGTTCAGAATATTTTATAAAATGACGCTCTCGATATTGCTGCTGCAGGAGTATATTCGAGGCATGAAATGTTGAGAAAGTCTTTTCAAGCATTTGTACGTCATCCACCTTTTCTCCACATAATTTCAGTTTAGAAGTGACTCTATACATTGCAGAATTATATTCTCTTACGGACTTAAAGTCCTCAAACCTCAGGTTCAACCACTCTTGCCTAGTGTTTGGAAGTATGCCCGTCTTCTGGTGGTCATAACGCTTCTTCATGGAGTTCCATAAGTGGAGAGGGTCTTTTTTAGTCAAATATTCTGTTTTTAGATCGTCATGGATATGACGTCTTAAAAATATTAGAGCCTTTGCCTTATCATGCTGGGACATAGTATTGCCATTTTTAATGGCATTTTCTAAGCATTGAGATTGCAAATGAATCTCAGCATCCAGTATCCATGATAAGTAGTTGTCTCCAGATATATCCAAAGCTTTAAATTCAAGCTTGGCAATGTTTGTCATTTTGTGAACTGTTCATAAAATAAATTGCATAAGGTGAAAATATTCGCCACAACAGCATTCACAATTTTTTTTTGTTTCCAGCTAAAAAGAAGAAAAAAAATGGAAAGTCTTCATTCATGGTATCAAACAACTATACCAAAAAAATTGTATCAACAAAACCAAACATTTGGATTTTGCAACTTTCATGTATTTATCAAATAAGAAAGAAAAGTCAGCTTTTGTGTATATTCCATTTCAAACTTTTGAATTTTATTTGGCAATAGATACGCAAAGGGAAAAAATAATAATATTGAATTTAGAAGCCAAAGAAAAAAAAAGTGATACAAGAAAAAACATGAAAAATATAGAAGCGAACCCCAAACTAGCATGTGCTAACTTGATAGCTTTATCAAAAAAAATATGATATTGACAATTACCTTTTCGGAGAGAGGAAAAGTAACGAGTTTATAAAGAAATGCAAGAACAATTCCTTTACCTGCTGTTTTAAAGGAAATAAGAAATAGAATGTATGTAGAGATATTATAAAAGACTCGTCTGCACTAATATATATAATAGGATTTTGAATATAAATAGCCTTAGAATTGGAATGGTCAGAAGAGGAACAGTCAGAGTAATTAATATTTAATTACTTGCTGAGAAGTTGAAAAGTTTGAAGGTGAACAGGTTGAGCTCAATAATTAATCCGCATTCCTTCGTGCTGATAACATGTTGCATAATAAAGAGAATGGAGGCCAAAGAGAGAGAACAATTTTACTGAATTGAGAGATAGATCTTACAATACAATCATGCTCCATATTTATAGACTACTTATGCAGTGCAGATTACAATAATGCCCTTTCTTATTTAGCATATTCATCCCTGTTATTAATGTATATTACAACATATGCATATTTTTTCAACTCCTCATTTGTTTTTATTCTTTTGCAACATCCGATGTTAAGATGGGCAAAAAAATATGTTGCAAGCGTGTGTGAAATAGAATGGTTTTTGATCTATAAAGCAACTAGATGGAGAGGTATGATGTGGGGTGAGAGAAATGCTATTCTCTTTCACGGACAAAGGAAATATTCTTAACAACTTAAGAAATATTTACTGCATGAAATAAGAATGGGATGTTCAGTCAGTTTCTGAATTTGACCTGATATTATGGATTCTTCCCAGTGACTTCTTTCCTATTTTTCTTCTTTTTGGTTCTTTTAGTTTCTTCCTTTAGTGTATTGCTATGCTGTTGTTTGCACCAAAAATGGTCACAAACACCCAATCGTAGATGAACCAATTCACAGTCACAGAACACAGATAGAATATATAAAGAGCATATAAATATGGAGACCAATAAAAATTAAAAAGAAAGCATTAAAAATATGAGATTTATAGTGGTTCGACTGACTCTGGCCTACTCCACTCCAGAAATTTCCTTTTTTATTCACAGAGAATTGATTACAATTACAATCCAGTGTTTTTGAAACAAGAATGGCAGAGTAGCCTTTTAGTAGAAGGTGAACGAAAACCGAATGAGAATCCTCTTTTTCTGAAGCCCCACCTGCTGTATTTATAGGAAAAATCCCAATTATCAGGCTTCTTAACTTACTTGGGCCCACTAAGATCATAGTCAAGTCCATATTGTCCACCACTGCCTTCTTGGAGTACATAACATGCCAAACCCAAGAAACTCGTGTTCTTACCCGAAGCAGTATTCATATTAACCCGGAGCAAACTTGACCCTTACTCGAAGTAACACCATTCATATCCTTGACCGACCCCTTTCTAGCTCCTCTTCAATGACGACCCGAAGTTAGATTGTAACAGACCCAAAGCAACACTGATCCCTTGTGAACATGCCGACCCCTTTATGCCCCAAAGTGAGCCCTTGCCTGACTCAAAGTCAGCCTCCTGAAAACCCGAAGTAAACCTGAAGGCGACTTGAAGCAAACTCTAAGCAACCCATTTTCTCCAAAATCTATACTCCAAGTATGTCGCGCTGTTTGTCCATTGACCATGCTGAATCCCAGATACATATTCATGTTTACTTTCCATGATTGTTCGTCTATCCATTTGTTCGAACCAAGTCCATGATAAGCCCGCTTCGATAACTGTGTAATCGATGGGGTTAAATCCGCATGTATGTTGCTTTGCCAAAAGGCGGGTTAATCCTTTACCCCTCAAAACATGCCTTGCGATAGGAAGGTGTGTTTTGTAGTGCCATAAGCCTGACGTTCAGAACCTTTTGTTGACCTATGAAGAGATTGATGATCTTACCTGATTGTGAATTGCGATCGTTCAAGATTTTATGTCTTCCGAGGCGATATGTGATAGTTCGAGTCGGGTACCTTTGAGGCGAGATGTGACCATTCGAGGCCGAATGTCGTTCGAGGCGAATTATGACCGTTCGAGGTCGGGTTCGGTTCAGGACGAATTGTGACCGTTAGTGGTCAGGTGACGTTCGAGGAGAATTATGACCGTTAATAGTCGGGTGCCATTCGAGGCGAATCATGACCGTTCCGTCACAATCGTAGTCGGGTGCCGTTCGAGGCGAATTGTGACCGTTCGAGGTTGGGTGCCATTCGAGGCGAGATGTGACCATTCAAGGTTAGGACTCGGTATGATTAATGTTAGATTTCACGTTCGAGTAAATTTCAGGATCATTTAGTTCGTCGCCATCTCAGAAATGCCTATGGACCATTCGCGATCTCGTACATGTGTAAGTGACTTAACCATTTTGGTGAAGGATTTATTATTAGTTATTTAGTTCATGCCATTAAGAGGCGATGACCTATGCGCTTAAGCCAGGCCAGCTTCGATTTGTGGCGGATGATGACTGCTCATGTTCCATCACCACTATTCATTTCCAAACAAAGCCATCCAAATCCATACCCCTCGGTTCAATGGGGAGTTGTGTCGTTCCATTCTCTTTGGTCGGGGTTTGCCCCTAGTAGATCCAATCCATATCTAAGCGTGCTAATTTCTATTACAAGTCCTGGATTCCAATTTCCAGCTGTTCCAGCATCCATTAGTGGTCTTCGATTGTCATTTCCATCCTGCCCCCGAGTCCCCGAGGGAATCCGAGATTATCCTCTTCCAAACGCGCATCCAAGCTCTGATCCATGCCAAAATTCCATCCATCATCTTACTAGCTTATTTTTTCTAGTTCTGCTCCTAGATTTCCTCCTATCTCTTTTGCATTTTTTTCTGCATAACATCCATCATTGTTTCCATCTTGTCCCTACTCTTTGTCTTCTTATTGATTGTCTAGCAATTGCTTGCTAAATCTGAGTTCCTAATATTTCAAATCCAAAATCCAAACTTCAGAGTCCCTGAGTGCTAGCTTTCTCAGTGAAAGCACCAAAATGTTTGCGTCGAAAATGGTCACAAACTCCTA
The DNA here is from genome assembly GCA_030765085.1 of Allium cepa. NCBI lineage: Eukaryota > Viridiplantae > Streptophyta > Magnoliopsida > Asparagales > Amaryllidaceae > Allium > Allium cepa. The sequence continues at coordinate 139,299,159 of CM060931.1, read as the reverse complement.
ATCACAGATGAAAGCACCAAAATGTTTGCGTCGAAAATGGTCACAAACTCCTAATCACAGATGAAAGCACCAATTCACAGTCATAGAACACAGACAGAATATATGAAGAGGATGTAAATATGAAGAACAACAAAAATTAAAAAGAAAGCAGTGAAATGACGAGATTTATAGCGGTTCGGCTAATTCTGGCCTACGTCCACTCTAGAAATTTCCTTTTATATTCACCGAGAATTGATTACAATTACAATCCAGAGTGAAACTAGAATGGTAGAGTAGCCTTTTATTTTAACGTGAAGGGAAACAGAACGAGAATCCTCTTTTTCTGAAGCCCCGCTTGCTGTATTTATAGGAAAAATCCCGGTTATCGGGCTTCCTGACTTACTTAGGCCCACTAAGATCATAGCCGAGTCCATATTGTCCACCACTGCCTTCTAGGAGTACATAACATGCCGACCCCGAGAAACACGTGTAATGACCCTAAGCAATTTTCATATTGACCTGGAGCAAACTTGACCCTGACTCGAAGTAACACATCCCTATCCTTGACTGACCCTTTCCTAGCTCCTCTTCAATGCCGACCCGAAGTTAGTATGTAACAGACCCGAAGCAACACTGATCCCTTGTGAACATGCCGATCTCTTTGTGACCCGAAGTGAACCCTTGCCTAACTCGAAGTAAGCCTCCTACAAAACCCGAAGTAAACCCGAAGGTGACTCGAAGCAAACTCCAAGCAACCCATTTTCTCCAAAATCTATACTCCAAGTATGTCGTGTTGTTTGTCCATCGAATATGCTGAATCATGGCTGCATATTCATGTTTATATCTGCAATTGATCGTCCATCCATTTGTTTGAACCAAGTCCGTGATATGCCTGCTTCGATAACTGTGCAGTCGATTTGGTTAAATCTGCCTGCATGTTGCCTTGCCAAAAGGCGGGTTAACAGCCGTGTTGTCCCTGTTCTTCTTTTTCTTTTTTTATTTGTTTCCTAACCAAAGCATGTTTTGGTTGGGGTTTGTTCTTTTCTGTAATTCCTGGGCATATTAACAAAACTGGTATGGGCCCAGTTTTCCTGGTTGGCTTTGCTAAAAATAACTTTAAAGTTACTTAGACATACATATGTTAAAAAAATTATTTGGATATATATATATATATATATACGCACATACATATATAATTTTATTAAAGTTTGTTAAAAATTAGTTTGTTAAAGTAAATTCTAAAATAACTTGATAAATGTAATTGTACTAATTTTACCTATATAAATGTATTATATGTATTTTATTTATAAACTATATTTCATATTATACAGAATTATTTTCAGACTTATATGTATACGTGTGTATATATATATATATATATTCATATTATTTGTATGTACACGTACAGACATTGACAACAAACAAGTATATACAAGGGATAACGAGTCAGTTGCGGTGCAAATCCAGCATCTATATACGGGCATGGCAAACCATGTACACTTTACTATGTTGCACGTGCATGTAAACACATTTATGTACATGATACACATGCATATTATAATACATATTACATAATAAATAAAACCTTATTTATAAGATAAATAAAACATTGATTATATTTAAAAAAAATTTAAATAAGATCTAAATAAATGTAAACTTCATAGGTCCAATATGATCGAAATGATAGAATTTTTTTGAAATTTACCAATTTATCCCGCTGCATGCAGGCCCAGTCCCAAAAATGATATCTGAGCCAGATAGCCAATGCAGTCTAAACTAGCATATTAGGGCCAACTTATTAAAGCCTATTGTATAGTAGGGTGTCTAGAAATAATGTCTAAGGTTGGCTTTGGGTAATCAAGTACTCTACCCTACTTAGCTACTGGCCTATACCGAACAGATGAGATAAGCGTAAAGAATATCCCTAATATAAAGGCCTAAATTTTAGGGCTAATTTTCAAAACTTTTTTGAATAATATTTTCAATTTAAAAAGTTAAATTCAAAATAAGTAATGATTTTATAAATGTTATAAATAATTTTCGTAATTGTTTTGAAAATAAAATAATTATTTTTGAAAATTATTAATTGTTAATTAGATTAATAAATTGAATAATAAATTAAAAGTTAATTAACCAAATTAAATAACATACTTATTGTATGTGTAACATTATCTTAAGAAGTTAATGTTATATATATATATATATAATTTTTGAAATTAATTATATTTATTTTAATTAGATATATAATTAAATGTTATCAAACAAATAATATAATACATATATATAAGGTATATATGTATTAATATAAATTTTATAGTGCACTTATTCAATTTAAAATGTTTAAAATGAATAAAATAATATTAATTAACAAAGAGTTATCTGTAAGACTATTATAAAAGTTAATTAAATTATAAAAGTCATATAACAATTAAAACTTATAAAATGTGAGTATATAAATTAAAGGTGGAACGGTAAAAAATCTAATTAGGTTTAAGGAATGAATATATACATATAGTATGTATACTGTGATTTTTGATGTATCTCACACTTGAATCATGAGGGTATTTCATAAGGAATACATTATTCTATATGTCGATATCACCCAGTTAAATATATTAAAGATTACAAATCTTTAACATAAAAGTTGTCCACCACTATTTATATGTTAATAAATTACTTGCATACTCTTTGGTTGTTGATATAACTAAAGCCAGAGATGTTATGTGTAGTATCAATAGTATATTGACTAAACAAGGTAAGATAGCTATAAGTATTTGTTGAGCAAACTCAAGGTACATATACCATACTTAGGAAGTCGTGAAATGGAAGGCACGAGCGAATAATTTCTTTCGATTTGTTGAGAAAACTCAACTCCAAAATGAGATTAGGACAAGTAATTATGAGTTAGAAGTTGTATATGAGATAACCGATAAGGAGTTATCCATCGTTTATAAGGTTATGATACATTGAATAAATTCAAGTCCAGAATCCCAGACAATCAAGTCCTAACACCCAGTAGTGAAGTCGAAAGACTTCTATGTTTCATCTAAAGGTTTAGAGAAACATAAAAGACCAGTAGGAGCCTTATTAGAAAAATGAAATGGTAACATTTAACCTTTCTTATATTTTAAGACATTTGCTATGGACAAATTAAACTAATTTACATCGACTATGCATTAAATATAATTTATATAGTGCATATCATTTAAAATATACTAATGAACGGAATGAATATTGACAAATAGAAGTATAAAATATACTTACCATTAAATTTTACATACTAATCCATGCAAGCGCCTAATTATACTAAATACACTTGAGAATTGGTCCCTTACGTGTTTACTTCCACGAAACCATATGGTGCCTTATACGAGTTTCGAATTCTAAAAGAAATACAAGAATATGGATACTTGATCCATATATGATCAAATAAAAACGTTATAGGGTAAACGGTCATAGTTTATAGTGTACAAAACCTCGTGAAATTCGTTCATTTGAAATAAGTAAGCAAACCATAGTGTGAGATCATGGACTCAATATGATTGATTACAATCATGATCTTGTTGTGTTATATGTAACACTAGACCAAAAACTACAGTATATGTATAAGAGTACAATCACTAAATTGTCAGTTTGATAAGTTTACGTAAAGTGGAACTTATTTAATATCCTTAAATACTAAGGATGACCAAATGCACTTTTGTAAAGAGTTCTTTATGGTATTATAGTAAGGGTTTTCATTTGAATGGTTTAACCATTTAGAAAGGAAAACGAACGTATAAGAGTTGTTGAATCTAAGGCACAATCGGGATGAAGAGGACGAATGGTCACTTTTACTTCATAAAGAAACATTAGAAACGAGAATTGTAAAGTAACAACAGGTATTTAACAAGGAATTAGAAGTATGATATCTATTCCAAATGTATTTTCGCATAAAAAAATTGTTTTCAATGAGATTTGTTTCTTTGAATTAATGATATTTGATCAAAATTATCAACTGTAAACTAGTTATAATAAATGAAATAGAAAATCTATATTAAGTGATTAAATGGAACTCGGTAGTCTGGAGCTATTATAGTAATGGCAGAAATAGTAAAGGCATGCCATTTAGCAAATATTAGTCGCATCAAGTTATGGAAATTATTTTCATAAAATATACCAAACATTATTTATGAAATAATAAATGTTTTCAACATTGATTATCAAACAAAAATAGTTCCATTTCAAAAATAAAACTATAATAGTGGTACTTGTGATGTACTGGAAAATACAGAAGTATCATAATTTATTTCCAAATATTTTGGAATTATGGGAAAAGCCATGATTTAGAGAAATAATTCTTTGATTATATGATTATGAACCATATGGTGCTAGTAAAGTATATCTTAGACAATTAAGGGCAAAGCATCTGTTCAGTAGGAGCATCATAAGAGTTGATGAACTCTACAAATTGATACGTATAGATGTATGCAATCGAAAGTCTATTAATTCTAAAACAGCTCCACATATTTCGTTGTATTCAGTAATAAGTTATCACAAATGCAAACATGTGTATTTGATATACATGTAAATGTCTATGATAAGCTTGTAGAAATAAAATGAAAATAAATAAAATAACGTGCAATAGAAAATAAAAATGATTCAGTTTGATTGAAGATGTGAGTATTGGAAACAGTTCCAAACGTACCTAAAAATGAGTAAAGATACAAACTCAAAAGTCACTCCTTCCTATGATACATAATGACGTATCGATAAGAAGTTATCAAACCTTATTGAACAAAGTATGATTAATTATGAGCGTGAGTTAAATTCTATCTATAAGGTCAAGTAATAAAGAGTACCGCACAAGGTTAAAATTAAATTCATCTAAAAGAATGGTTTACAAAATTATACAAAATAAGGGTTTGTAAGAAACCCCAACTAGGAGTTTGTATGTGAAGAATCCTGCATAGATTGCCCCAAAAAGGTGTTTGGGAATGATCTTCATTGAATAATTAACTTATGCTTTGAACATAAGTATCATAAAAAAACCAAAAAACTTTATAAATAAGGCAATTCACAAATTACTTATGAATACCTATTCAATTGCATCAACAAATAATTGTTGTATCAAGAAATACCAACTTCGTAGTGAAGGAATTTCTTTTTAGAAATTATTAGTAGTAAAAATAGATTTTGATACGATCCAATGGATAAAACAGATTATGAGGGATGAAATGAAATTAGCCAAGCCTAAATGAACACAATGCATGGAATGTCGAATAAGTATTCTTGTACATTGAAAAGAAACTAAGAGTTTTTTATTAATGTCAAGAATAGATAATCCTCAATTATCAATTAAACCATTAAATGTAATGACTTTATAATACGGTATGATGTGTAAATCCAAAATGGATTCCAAGTGCATTATAAAAATAAGATTTTTACATTTGCACCCAAAGGATATGATTGATTTATCGAAAATGTGTCTTCAAGAGAAAGACAAACGCAATTGGAATATTGTAAGCCACATTGCTAATAATAACATAGTAAATTTCAATTGTTGGTAATAGATTCAACATTTGACTCAAAATTATTTCTGTTATGAATTTTCATTCCAGTAAATATGCGCTAAAATGGAAAATTCTAATTAATGATTTAGAATAGACTGCTTGCACATAAGAACCAAAATATCTCAAAGTTCGTAGGAGCGATATTGAGCTTGTCAGTTTTTTGGATATGACTTAAGAAAGGATATGAAAGTATCAATCTTTAAGCATCTGATTTGAGCAAGTATTTTGATAGAAATGTCAAATAGTTCGGATTTCAGTCAAAATGCAAAGAAAGCACGTGTCCTTAAGAAAAAACCACTAAAAGATATATACATATTTCTAGACTATAAGCAAACAACATATTGCTGATTGTAAATGATGTATTTATGTTAAAATGGGTAATATTTTGGTTGTTTAATAATGGATACTGGATTTGTAAATTATGCCTTTTATAGTAAGTATAAAGGATATTGGGAATGTCCCAAACTATACGCAAAGACACCTTGTTAAAATATTTAATATGGAACATGTAAGATAGATTCCTTATGTATTAACAGTAGGAAATGTAGTACATGTTGAATTGTCTATAATATCATATTTAGTTATTATATTCAATACATGAAGCAAATATCAAATAAAAATTAACTTCACTAAATAATTTAGAGCGTTTCTCTAATATTTACAAAATAGTAGAGAAATTTTTATGGAAATAATGAACTCCTTATGAAGAAGTATACAGACTCAAGCTTTATGAATAATATGGAGTATAATATGTCGATATTAAATTCGTGGTCAAACCATAATTAAGGAGCTTTAATTTGGAAATGTTTCAAACGAAAGGTTGTGGATGATTCAACGAAAAGGCTAAGTACATTGTCTTGAATAGAGCCACGATAAAAGCAATATATAAATATAAATTTATAGCTGAGCTATAGGCGATTTTAAGTGTTAAGAATACTACATTATTGTTATATGTTGTAATGATAAGAGCTCACTAGATGTCGAGAAACATAATCCGACTAGTTCCACATGATAGATGTGGTTTATCATTATGGGGGAGAATTAATTGACAAATAGATAAATTAAAATGATGTAACAAATCCATTCGGGATGGGATACAGATTCCATAATTGGTCCTATGTGCAAGTGAGAGATTAACAGAGCTAGAGGTAAGCCTTAGGGGTAATTATGCAATTGTTACACATATCTTACTCGATGACTAATCTTTTTCAAAATGAAAGATTTTCTCTTTGTAGTACATACTTGATACAATGTGTTATATTGATTAGTTAATTAATTTAATAAAAAGTATATTCAATAAAAAATTCATAAATGGTATATTTTGTGATAGTAGTTAATGTGTTGAAATCATGAGTGATTTAACATAATAAAATAAACATATCATTTAAATATTCATAGTCAAGATGTATCAAGATTGGGTATCGATACATCCTTGAGACTGGGGTACGTAATGCTCTCTAAATGTTTGATAGTCTATAACTCATGGATGCTAGAGGCACCAAGGGTTTACATGCTGATTGTTATTGGATACCTATGTAATGACTCATTTGATAGTTTTTATTGGTTAATATAACCGAGGTCAAACAGAAAATATCAATGTGACAATATTACGTAATTCCCTCGACTAGAGAATACTATCTAGCTTCAAGGTGGAAACTCTGCTTTGATTATAGTTAAATCGCGACGTGACGTCTAATGAATGACTATAGTTGGGTCGAGTGGAAGACTTGGAAATGAAACACTATTCAAGAGAGAATTCGTCTTCTCAGTTATATGAAGCTAGTATCATGGTCAATTTAAGCAAACTCAAAGTTAGAGTCTCTAACTAGAGCAGTTTGATTAGTAATAATGTAATTATTGAATAAGGACTTTTTGTTTGGACGATAAAGATGAATATGAAAGATACAGGAATTTTGACCATTACCAAAATTCCATAAGTTCTACTATGATATAGTTTCGATAGAAATAATTACTGTAAATAATTATCGCTGCTGTGTAACACTTAATAAAGAAAATTGAATTTTATCAATACCAAGTAAGTGACAAATATGGTCATAACGTCACACCACCTCCTATGTGACATTTGAACGTTAATGTTCCATTTGTTCGATATTAATCACTGGCCAAATTTACACCTGAAAGTCGTACAACCAAAACATTGAATACTCCTATTCCGACCTAAATTAATTAAATTATAATTTTTATAAATTAATAATAATTTATGAAATATTATTACAAAAAATTTATTTTACATTTGTTGACCGATATTAAATAATGTGTATATAATAGTTGTAAATACAGTTATCGATACGACATTGATACGCATTTAAATTGGATTTAAGTGTATTAAATATTACCATGCTTGAAATGATTGTAGGGTCCATTTCGAGCTTGTAATAGCCAGCCATACATAGGCTAAAGGGGACTGGCTATTAGATGGCTGAAAAGGTTACGTTTTGAATTAAAAAAGGAAGAATTAGTAAAAGAAGAATAAGGATCTTGATCCTTGTTTTCTCCTAGAGATCTCCTTTATTTAATGACCTCTAACCCCGTATTTCTTTCTTGGCTTTTACCTCTCCTCCATACCTAATTTGGCCAGTCATCTCCTCTCTCTATACCTCAAATTATCAAGCTTTAAAACATCATATTAAAAACAATTCGATTGTTGGTGATAGCGATGTTCAGGAAGCTAGCAACTTCTAGATATAGGATTTGATTCAGGGAGCTTTGTTCTTCATCTTGTGTACGTAACATCCCGCCTTTTCGCACGATTTAAACAGACACACGTGCCAATTCAAACCATATGGAAGGGCGGATTGTTATGGGGTAAATAAGAAAACAGAGAAGAAATAAAACAAAATAAAATCTCACAGCGGAAGGATAAAATATAATAATAAAATATACAGTTTATAAAACTGTTTACAAAACATTGATTCTTCTTTATACAATTAAATATCAAAGTTCACATACCAATAATATCAATGCAGTGGAATTAAATGGTGTAGTGGAATAATATAGTAGATACTAGTAATACAAATCTTCGTCTTCGTCCTCCAGAGCTAAATCCTCAAATCCTGAAAAGCTCGGACTGAACCGAGCGAATTGAAAAGACAAAACACTCGAGTCAGAACTAAAAGATCTTATGTGAGTTAAATCAATAGGAGTAAATATGAGTGCAGTAACTCAAGAGATGCTCGGGATTTACATCTCCTAAGGATCCGTTAAACTATTTATTATGTAGTATATTGCGCTATTATAATAGTGTCTATTTATAAAATAAACTTACTTTTAAATAGCGTTAAGGGGTTACCCATATAGCCCTTAACACAAAATATATTCCCATAGTCTACACAGTACCGTAATATCCCCCGTACTGGGCGTCGTCAGAGGGCACTCCATAGGTATGGTACAAAGCCAAAATCGTATAAGGCACGCTAGGGTAGGTGACACGGCACAACTAGGCAATGCCAGGGTAGATATACCAATTGCTATCCAGGCTGGTGGTAACGCATAGCCGCAGCTACCGCCCACCTCGAACTAACACCCCCAAATCAAAGAAATCAATAGTGGCCACCGAAACAATCCAAAGTCAGAGTATAGTATCGAAGGAGTGCGTTCGATAAGAGGAATGACCTCATTGGCCCGAGAATCGCTCCTGTTTTAGCCACCTTATGCCAACTCACGGGAGTTGGGTCCACGTATTTACCTTACAGGAAACGTCGCCACCAACCTACTTCATTCTGGAATCTCCACCGCGTACACGGTTAGTCAAAGTGGTTTTCGGTATCGACAGAGAGTATGTCCATATCCGATCCCGGTCTCTTTGCCAACCAATCGTTATTATAACACCGCGGTCCTTTAAAATAGTTTATGCTTAAAACCAGAATAAAATTTTCCATTTCAAAACTATGAATACGATATCATTTTAAAACCCAAAAATATGATATCATTTTATTCCAAATATAATTACTTTCCAAAAATCATACTGCTTTAAAATTTATAATATATGGAAACCAAACATTTGAATTTATACTTCCAAAGTCTAATATTTCAAATTCATAAATTTAAAACCATAACTTCTAAAACATAAATGGTTTGGATATTCAACGGTACATAGAATAAATGGTTCAACTTTAAGGTTACTTGGTAAAGAAAATAATTTCCATGGCTTTACAAATATATTTCTTTATTTAAAGTCCAAACCAAAATTTTAATATCACTTTCAAGTTCCAAAACCACTTCAATTCCTATATATATATATATATCCATTTGGAGTATTAATTTTTCAAAACTAAAGTTGGATTTTATTCTTTCAACAATTTGATGTTCCATTATTTAGTCTTGAATATTCACATAAATTCCTTTAATAAAATTTCAATTTCTAGCAATTAAATATTTTCTCAAATTTACTTTATACTAGAATATTCATTTTTAAATTTATCTTGGAAAATCCAGTTATAAATATCATATCTTAAAAATTCCGAACCTAAACATATAAGATAAATTACCAAATTCCATTTTCTCAATTTTTATCATTTTTATTCAACAGGTTTATACACAGCTTAAATTTAAATTTTTAACTTCATATGTATATATATCGAAGAATAATATTTTATAAAATATCAAAATAAATTTTTATAAACCGTATCCCATCCAAACCATAGAAATCACTTTAAAATAATTTATATATAGACCACGGTGCCTGTATATAATTTTCTATCCTATGGTCAAGTGATACGGATATTTATCATTTCAATCCGCAATTTAAAAATAAAATTTTGCGGTTGTGTATCATTTCAAACCACAATCCCGAATGAAATGGAAAAATTCATGATAACTTGCAATTTAATGATATAAAATAAAACATCCATTCATCAACATCATCCATCATCCAAACCAAAATCATCATCCAATAATAAATCAATATCAATATATATCTGATAATATATAACAGGTAATAACTGACAGTTATAATCAAAATTTAACCACTATTAAACTAACAGTTTATATTCAGTAATAAATTTTATAACTGTTTCTAGCAGTTTATATGCAAATAAATAAATTCTAACTGTCAATTAATATGCAATAAATAACTAAATTAACAGTTAAATTAAATAATGCGAATTAACAGATATGCTGAATAAAACATGCCAAACAGTCATAAATAAATTTCTACTCATATCTAAAATAAATTTAACAAACATAAAAACTTTTAGAAGTTGTGAGTGGGTTAAAACATTCGCCTTTTGAATTTAAATCGAATTTAAATCCGATTTAAACCCAAAAATTCGACGGTCTCCAAATCTGTCCAAACCAGCGTCAACAGATCCAGAATTTAGTAACGATCCTAACAAAAAAAATTTCGCATGAATCGGATGTCGTACGCAAAAGTTATATTGGTTTAATCGTTTGAAAACAACATTAACTTAAACCAAATTAAACTATAACTCACCCTATACCCAGAGGCCACGTCACGCCCCCCCTCTCTCTCTCCTGTATGCAACACCCTAACCCTAACTGCAAAAGCACCCAACCACCACCCCAAATCTCCAAAACGCGGCTGCCTCGTTCGCCCAGGTCCACATCAGAAGTCGCCATCAGTCTCACCATCCTCGGCCGATCACAACCCTACCCACGACGTGGCGTGCGACCCCACCCCATCGACAGCGCCTCGTCACCTTCCCACGTTTATCGTGGTGCACTCGAGCCTCCTTCGACAACCACGACCGTGCCGATGCACTTAGAACACTGGTCTCCACCCACTGCTACCCTCCGATCGAGCTATCGATGAGAATCCACCGTTAAAACCCTCAACCATACATGAACGGCCGAAACTGTTTTGAATTTTTCTGGACGAACGAACTAACTGAATCGAGAAACGAATCACGGATCTGTGACGTATACATTGACAGCTACAACATATTTTTTTTTGAGAATTTTCGAGAGAGTTTGAATTTTCACTTTTGATTTTGAACTCTAGATAGATCTAGGTTTTGCAACCATTGAGGAAGAGAAAGAGATGAAGAAAATGAACGTATAGACAATGATAGAAGATGGAGGCTAGGGTTTATCATAGCATATATATAGACAAATAGTAGTAGGCTAGGTGGGCACGAATTACGAACGTACTAAATGGTAGTTGGCCCAAAAAGCCCGTTCTGACCCCGGAACGAAATTTATTGAACCCATATATCCAAATAGGTATTTTAAAATGTTCTGAACGCGATGGAAAAAGTTTCGCGTCCAAATTTGATCGTATGAAGAAGTTATGATGAAAACAAAATTTCCAAATTGATTTCAAATTGATTTTAATTAAATCGATTTCAAGGCGTTTCGCGTCCGTACGATCAAACAACAGGTCCGATCGATACGAAACTTGAAACACTATAATAATTCACTGATACGGATCCGATGAAACTGGTTTCGTTGAAATCCGAGTCCGTAGCCAAAATGGCTATTTTTACATAAATTAAATAAATTAATAATTAAATAAATTAATTCGTTATTTGAATTTCAAATTCTACAATTCATAAATTTGTCACCTTGTATTACCAAATAAATTAAAAATCCTTTAAACCAAATTTTAATACAAAGGTAAAGTAAATAAATTCACAATTTATAGTATTTAACATTAAATTCAATAATCCAGTTATTTAATAATCATTCCTTTAAACATGATTTAAATTCTCCTATTTATCTATTTAACCCTTTCTAGAATCATAGCTAATATTTGTCTTTCCTTCATTACCCAAATGTTCTTATTCCATCAAATTTTATTTACTGAAGGTTGCACTTAATCTAATTTATACATCTTGCCCCGTTTTCTCTTTAAATCAATAAATCTTCATATAGTATATAGATTTATCATAAATTTTATCTATTCTTCCTTTTTAGGCAATGTTCTATATATTAGATTTCATTTAAATGCAATAAATCATACTATCGTAGTTATATCCAATTAAATAAATAAATGTTGATTCCTACTCTTTTTATCCAACAACTGTTTACGTTTTATTCCATTAATACTTCTACACACATTCTAGATTTTGTGTAAATGGTTGTAACGTTAAATCTTGTCTACTTCCCATTTTATATTTAAGGTTTCTAAAACCGATTAATATTATTTCCCTAGTCCAAACACCCTTTTGCCCAATTTATAATAACATATCCTTAAATTAGATTAATTCCTATTGATGTAATAGTTAAACATAAATTTCACTTATTTGAAATAAATCCACAATTTAATTTCAAATAAATCAATAAATTTTTGGTTTATCACTTCTTAAATACCCAATCGTCATAATTAAATTAAAACTACATTTATCACATTTTATAGAATTTACCATCTTAAGTGACAAATCAAAACTACCCTAACTGCACAAATTTAGGGTAATTAATTTCAATTGCTTTCCCATTAAACTACATACATTATCCAAATGAAACCTAAGTGAAACATTTATTTATTTAAAAATCTTATTGTTTAAATGAATTTATCCTTTACGGTATAATTTACATTTGACTTGATTTCTCATTTATTTTGCAAAACGGTAAATTCCAATTGCTACCAACATTATTTTTAATATAAATTTGAATCCAAATCATTGGTATTGCACAACCTTATTGCGTACATTTACATATAGTTACAACTAAGTCAATACACTGATTTCATGAATTCATAAATTAATCCACAAATTTCCATTGACTCTTTATTATAAACCCAAATCTGCAATTCATCACCTTATATTAATGTCATCAAATTTTTATTTATTATTATAACTTTACGTTAAATTACTATTCAATGTATATTTATTCATCAATCAAATCTGATATTTACTTTCTATCCTTCTATTTGATAAAAAAAATCCAGTATACCTTTACATACATTCATTTATGGGTATTGCATTGAAATTAAATTTTTTGGCCAATACCACATTATTACCATTTATTACAATTGGATTCCTAATTTTATTCAATACCCTGAATAAATAACATAAATATCAATCATGATCTTACTTTTGTTTCTCTCATATTTAAAAAATCAAATTATAGCATTTAACTTATTTTATTGGATCAATATTTTATTCAAGTCATATATTATTAACCTGCACAAATATGATACCTTAATTTATTTAAATTTCCATTTACAACTTTTATTGCACTAAATCAAATTAATACTTTCTTAAATTTCTCTTATTAGATCTTATATCCAGGTAAGAATCATTTTCCTACTTACTTCATTTGAATATTATACAAATTTCTATATAAATAGGTTTTTAAGGCATCATTCATATAATTTATTTTAGCCTTTATTTCAATATTTGTTTATAAAGTGAAAATTTTCCACTAAATTAAATTACAAAGCTCATAAATCCAACCTAGTTAAATCCACGAATTATACGGGTCGTTACACACTCCCCCACTCAAAACTTTTCGTCCCCGAAAAGGAAAAAGAAGGGAGAAGAAAGAATTAAATAACAACACATCTTATTCAAAATATTAAATTTATAAACAATAATTTACTAAATTTATTACCTTAAATAAAATATACCCGTTTTATAATCATTATATCTTTTTATACTTAGATAAATAAAGTTTGGAAAGCATTTTCAAATAATCTCTAAGTGGTTTAATCACTAACAACAAATCAATCCAACAACCATCCATTTCAACAAACAACATACACAACAAATATAAAACAACCATATAATCAAACAAACAAATAGTTGTTCGGGTTCAAACTTGAAATGGTATGGAATGAAAAATAGCTATCCAGTGCATCATTTACTCAACAATCTTAGATGAGATCGAATAGATTATTTATTCATCCAACTACTTCAAGTTTCCTTACCCGACCAACCATAAATCAAACAATAACAATTCAACCAACAAATCAATTAATTCATTAAATTTTTTTTTCCATACATAAGCTGTTTGATCTTTTCATTCATATAACAGTTTATCTTTTATTTTCACTTATTTTCATTTATATACCACATCAATTATCCTTTTAAAATTTTATTTCTAACAACTTTTAACTTTTATTTCCTCATTCAGTGGTTGTTTTCTTTATTTCTACTTATTACTTTCAATTATTCATTTATTCAGGTTATGTAAGTTTCCCTTTTATTGGTATTACATTTAATGTACTTCTTCAAATTCAATCATTTATTAAATGCTTACATTCTATTATATTTAATTACAGTAACCCTTTTTAATTACACTTAAATTCTTAACCTTATAACCTCCATTCTTATAAGTAAGGACTTTATTAATTCTTTGACTAGGGTTTACAGTCATTTATTTATATTACCTACTTTTATTATTAACTAGTAGCCTTTATATCATACTTAAGTTTATAATCCTACACATCAATCCTTATTTATGAAAGTATTTCATTTTATTTACTTAAGTTTAAAATCACCTATTAATAATACTTACCTTTAATTCTGGTAAAATTTCAATTATAACTTAAGTTTATACCATTAAATGCTTATTTATAATAGCAATTCATTGAATACTTCATTATTTCCAAAATTTCTACTTGTATAATATTCTATTCCAATCTCTTATTTAACATTTCAACTTTTCATATTTGGCAAGTATTTATGATAAAGAAAATGCAAAAGAACTTATGCAAGTTTTATCTCATCTTTTAATTCATTCATTGTTCAATAAATCTTTAATTTTTCCCTTATAAGTTAAAATTTTAACTTCCTTTATATCTTAGCATTTTAGTCTCTTATTTTATTTAGGGTTTCAATTATTGATTAAATTCTGTTTCACTACCATAATTGAAACAATTAATTAATGGAATTTAAGAATTAAATACCGGGTTAAATTTCAATAGATAAATATATTCTTATAACTTATATACCTCTAATTATATTTAAAACAATTAAAATTTAGATATTTTCAAAATAAGTCTGCAGTAGAATTTACTACAGTGGCCCTTTCCCTTCGAAACTCGAAAATGAAAGTCGATGATGCGGCCGCCATCACCGAGGTTATTTTCCAGCGACAGAGAGGAAAGTACAAAGCTTATTTCTCCATAATCTTCTTTAAAACAATTTTTCCCTAATTATATTAAATATTTATATAAGAAAATACTTATAACCAAAATTATTATATTTCATAAATCCTTTGGAAGCAAAATTTCAAAATCCTGGACTTAAGTTATAAAATTTCCAAATTCCATTGATTTTCGTTTCAATCTTATTGTACCTGTTATTTATAAATTTAATCCTAACAACCAACCTATTACAACAAAATATAGGTATCTTTGGAAATTTATTTTATATATATAGAAAATATAACAGGCAAAATTATTTCATTTACCTATATTAAAACAAATATTATGTCGGTCTGTCCTATTAAGTGTTTAGAAATCCCTATTGAAGTCATAGCGTCCCATGCACCAACCAGAATTTATAAATACAAAACAGAACAGATTAACACAATATCAAAATCTTTTTATAACACTAACAAATACGCTCTCTCGTATATATACGCTCAGTGACTCCCATAGGGTATTACTACCCTATTAACAAAGAGTCAAACCCCACAAAGCTAAGGTTTATCGCTAAACCAAAGCTCTGATACCAGCTGTAACATCCCGCCTTTTCGCACGATTTAAACAGACACACGTGCCAATTCAAACCATACGGAAGGGCGGATTGTTATGGGGTAAATAAGAAAACAGAGAAGAAATAGAACAAAATAAAATCTCACAGCGGAAGGATAAAATATAATAATAAAATATACGGTTTATAAAACTGTTTACAAAACATTGATTCTTCTTTATACAATTAAATATCAGAGTTCACATACCAATAATATCAATGCAGCGGAATTAAATGGTGTAGTGGAATAATATAGTAGATACTAGTAATACAAATCTTGGTCTTCGTCCTCCAGAGCTAAATCCTCAAATCCTGAAACGCTCGGACTGACCCGAGCGAATTGAAAAGACAAAACACTCGAGTCGGAACTAAAAGATCTTATGTGAGTTAAATCAACAGGAGTAAATATGAGTGCAGTAACTCACTAGATGCTCGGGATTTACATCTCCTAAGGATCCGTTAAACTATTTACTATGTAGTATATTGCGCTATTATAATAGTGTCTATTTATAAAATAAACTTACTTTTAAATAGCGTTAAGGGGTTACCCATATAGTCCTTAACACAAAATATATTCCCATAGTCTATACAGTACCGTAATCTCCCCCGTACTGGGCGTCGTCAGAGGGCACTCCATAGGTATGGTACAAAGCCAAAATCGTATAAGGCGCGCTAGGGTAGGTGACACGGCACAACTAGGCAATGCCAGGGTAGATATACCAGTTGCTATCCGGGCTGGTGGTAACGCATAGCCGCAGCTACCGCCCACCTCGAACTAACACCCCCAAATCAAAGAAATCAATAGTGGCCACCGAAACAATCCAAAGTCAGAGTATAGTATCGAAGGAGTGCGTTCGATAAGAGGAATGACCTCATTGGCCCGAGAATCGCTCCTGTTTTAGCCACCTTATGCCAACTCACGGGAGGTGGGTTCACGTATTTACCTTACAGGAAACGTCGCCACCAACCTACTTCATTCTGGAATCTCCACCGCGTACACGGTTAGTCAAAGTGGTTTTCGGTATCGACAGAGAGTATGTCCATATCCGATCCCGGTCTCTTTGCCAACCAATCGTTATTATAACACCGCGGTCCTTTAAAATAGTTTATACTTAAAACCAGAATAAAATTTTCCATTTCAAAACTATGAATACGATATCATTTTAAAACCCAAACAATATGATATCATTTTATTCCAAATATAATTACTTTCCAAAAATCATACTGCTTTAAAATTTATAATATATGGAAACCAAACATTTGAATTTATACTTCCAAAGTCTAATATTTCAAATTCATAAATTTAAAACCATAACTTCTAAAACTTAAATGGTTTGGATATTCAACGGTATATAGAATAAATGGTTCAACTTTAAGGTTACTTGGTAAAGAAAATAATTTCCATGGCTTTACAAATATATTTCTTTATTTAAAGTCCAAACCAAAATTTTAATATCACTTTCAAGTTCCAAAACCACTTCAATTCCTATATATATATATATATATATATATATATATATATATATATATATATCCATTTGGAGTATTAATTTTTCAAAACTAAAGTTGGATTTTATTCTTTCAACAATTTGATGTTCCATTATTTAGTCTTGAATATTCACATAAATTCCTTTAATAAAATTTCAATTTCTAGCAATTAAATATTTTCTCAAATTTACTTTATACTAGAATATTCATTTTTAAATTTATCTTGGAAAATCCAGTTATAAATATCATATCTTAAAAATTCCGAACCTAAACATATAAGATAAATTACCAAATTCCATTTTCTCAATTTTTATCATTTTTATTCAACAGGTTTATACACAGCTTAAATTTAAATTTTTAACTTCATATGTATATATATCGAAGAATAATATTTTATAAAATATCAAAATAAATTTTTATAAACCGTATCCCATCCAAACCATAGAAATCACTTTAAAATAATTTATATATAGACCACGGTGCCTGTATATAATTTTCTATCCTATGGTCAAGTGATACAGATATTTATCATTTCAATCCGCAATTTAAAAATAAAATTTTGCGGTTGTGTATCATTTCAAACCACAATCCCGAATGAAATGGAAAAATTCATGATAACTTGCAATTTAATGATATAAAATAAAACATCCATTCATCAACATCATCCATCATCCAAACCAAAATCATCATCCAATAATAAATCAATATCAATATATATCTGATAATATATAACAGGTAATAACTGACAGTTATAATCAAAATTTAACCACTATTAAACTAACAGTTTATATTCAGTAATAAATTTTATAACTGTTTCTAGCAGTTTATATGCAAATAAATAAATTCTAACTGTCAATTAATATGCAATAAATAACTAAATTAACAGTTAAATTAAATAATGCGAATTAACAGATATGCTGAATAAAACATGCCAAACAGTCATAAATAAATTTCTACTCATATCTAAAATAAATTTAACAAACATAAAAACTTTTAGAAGTTGTGAGTGGGTTAAAACATTCACCTTTTGAATTTAAATCGAATTTAAATCCGATTTAAACCCAAAAATTCGATGGTCTCCAAATCTGTCCAAACCAGCGTCAATAGATCCAGAATTTAATTACGATCCTAACAAAAAATATTTCGCGTGAGTCGTATGTCGTACGCAAAAGTTATATTGGTTTAATCGTTTGAAAACAACATTAACTTAAACCAAATTAAACTATAACTCACCCTATACCCAGAGGCCACGTCACGCCCCCTCCCCCTCTCTCTCTCCTGTACGCAACACCCTAACCCTAACTGCAAAAGCACCCAGCCGCCACCCCAAATCTCCAAAACGCGGCTGCCTCGTTCGCCCAGGTCCACATCAGAAGTCGCCATCAGTCTCACCATCCTCGGCCGATCACAACCCTACCCACGACGTGGCGTGCGGCCCCACCCCATCGACAGCGCCTCGTCACCTTCCCACGTTTATCGTGGTGCACTCGAGCCTCCTTCGACAATCACGACCGTGCCGATGCACTTAGAACACTGGTCTCCACCCACTGCCACCCTCCGATCGAGCTATCGATGAGAATCCACCGTTAAAACCCACAACCATACATGAACGGCCGAAACTGTTTTGAATTTTTCTGGACGAACGAACAACTGAATCGAGAAATGAATCACGGATCTGTGACGTATACATCGACAGCTACAACATATATTTTTCTTGAGAATTTTCGGGAGAGTTTGAATTTTCACTTTTGATTTTGTACTGTAGATAGATCTAGGTTTTGCAACCATTGAGGAAGAGAAAGAGATGAAGAAAATGAACGTATAGACGATGATAGACGATGGAGGCTAGGGTTTATCACAACATATATATAGACAAATAGTAGTAGGCTAGGTGGGCACGAATTACGAACGTGCTAAACGGTAGTTGGCCCAAAAAGCCCGTTCTGACCCCGGAACGAAATTTATTGAACCCATATATCCAAATAGGTATTTTAAAATATTCTGAACGCGATGGAAAAAGTTTCACGTCCAAATTTGATCGTATGAAGAAGTTATGATGAAAACAAAATTTCCAAATTGATTTCAAATTGATTTTAATTAAATCGATTTAAAGGCGTTTCGCGTCCGTACGATCAAACGACAGGTCCGATCTATACGAAACTTGAAACGCTACAATAATTCACTGATACGGATACGATGAAATTGGTTTCGTCGAAATCCGAGTCCGTGGCCAAAATGGCTATTTTTACATAAATTAAATAAATTAATAATTAAATAAATTAATTCGTTATTTGAATTTCAAATTCTACAATTCATAAATTTGTCACCTTGTATTACCAAATAAATTAAAAATCCTTTAAACCAAATTCTAATACAAAGGTAAAGTAAATAAATTCACAATTTATAGTATTTAACATTAAATTCAATAATCAAGTTATTCAATAATCATTCCTTTAAACCTGATTTAAATTCTCCTATTTATCTATTTAACCCTTTCTAAAATCATAGCTTATATTTGTCTTTCCTTCATTACCCAAATGTTCTTATTCCATCAAATTTTATTTACTGAAGGTTGCACTTAATCTAATTTGTACATCTTGGCCCTTTTTCTCTTTAAATCAATAAATCTTCATATAGTATATAGATTTATCATAAATTTTATCTATTCTTCCTTTTTAGGCAATGTTCTATATATTAGATTTCATTTAAATGCAATAAATCAGACTATCGTAGTTATATCCAATTAAATAAATAAATGTTGATTCCTACTCTTTTTATCCAACAACTGTTTATGTTTTATTCCATTAATACTTCTACACACATCCTGGATTTTGTGTAAATGGTTGTAACGTTAAATCTTGTCTACTTCCCATTTTATATTTAAGGTTTTTAAAACCGATTAATATTATTTCCCTAGTCCAAACACCCTTTTGCCCAATTTATATTAACATATCCTTAAATTAGATTAATTCCTATTGATGTAATAGTTAAACATAAATTTCACTTATTTGAAATAAATCCACAATTTAATTTCAAATAAATCAATAAATTTTGGTTTATCACTTCTTAAATACCCAATCGTCATAATTAAATTAAAACTACATTTATCACATTTTATAGAATTTACCATCTTAAGTGACAAATCAAAACTACCCTAACTGCACAAATTTAGGGTAATTAATTTCAATTGCTTTCCCATTAAACTACATAAATTATCCAAATGAAACCTAAGTGAAACGTTTATTTATTTAAAAATCTTACTGTTTAAATGAATTATCCTTTACGGTATAATTTACATTTGACTTGATTTCTCATTTATTTTGCAAAACGGTAAATTCCAATTGCTACCAACATTATTTTTAATATAAATTTGAATCCAAATCATTGGTATTGCACAACCTTATTGCATACATTTACATATAGTTACAACTAAGTCAATACACTGATTTCATGAATTCATAAATTAATCCACAAATTTCCATTGACTCTTTATTATAAACCCAAATCTGCAATTCATCACCTTATATTAATGTCATCAAATTTTTATTTATTATTATAACTTTACGTTAAATTACTATTCAATGTATATTTATTCATCAATCAAATCTGATATTTACTTTCTATCCTTCTATTTGATAAAAAAAATCCAGTATACCTTTACATACATTCATTTATGGGTATTGCATTGAAATTAAATTTTTTGGCCAATACCACATTATTACCATTTATTACAATTGGATTCCTAATTTTATTCAATACCCTGAATAAATAACATAAATATCAATCATGATCTTACTTTTGTTTCTCTCATATTTAAAAAATCAAATTATAGCATTTAACTTATTTTATTGGATCGATATTTTATTCAAGTCATATATTATTAACCAGCACAAATATGATACCTTAATTTATTTAAATTTCCATTTACAACTTTTATTGCACTAAATCAAATTAATACTTTCTTAAATTTCTCTTATTAGATCTTATATCCAGGTAAGAATCATTTTCCTACTTACTTCATTTGAATATTATACAAATTTCTATATAAATTGGTTTTTAAGGCATCATTCATATAATTTATTTTAGCCTTTATTTCAATATTTGTTTATAAAGTGAAAATTTTCCACTAAATTAAATTACAAAGCTCATAAATCCACGAATTCGGGTCGTTACAGTGTAACAACTAGATTTTGGTAAAGATGCTCGTGAAAATGATTAAAAAACAATTTTTGCGGTTATTTTAATAATAACTGATTTAATAATTAAGCAATGATTTCAAAAAATAATAAATAATATAAGATATAAATTTGAAAAATGTTTGTTTACACTTATAATGTTTTCGAATAAAAATTCTTTTTTCCTATATACATAATTATATTTCTCATTTATTTTACTAGTGTAAATTTTAGATATGCAATTATTGTATATATATATATATATGTATATATATATAATTAGCACAATATATTCAACATGAAATTTTAATACAAAAGTATATTAACAATTTTGCTTTAACAAATTGAAAAATATATAAAAATATATACCTAAAAGGATTTCCATATTTAACATTAAAAAAATTAAATGTAAAATAAACATTTAGCCAAGATAAAGAAAAAAATAATGATTTTTGGCTATGAATATGAAATGGAGTGTGTGCAATTTTGTTTGAATTATTAGTCCTATTATAGTATATATACATCTATATATATATACTTATATTTTATGTGTAATAACTTTAAAGTTGCTTAAGTATATGTGTGTGTGTGTGTGTTAGAAACATTTTTTGATTTCAAAATATACATATATATATTATATATATCATTATGTTAAAGTTTGTTAAAATTAAATTTATCAAATTAAATTTCAAAATAATTTGATAATTGTAACTATAGTTGTTTATTTATTTATATAAATTTTATTTTTAAACTATACTTCATGTTATACAAAATTAAACTCAGACGTATATGTTTGTATATATGTATATTATTTGTATGTACACATATACATATTGACGACACATATGTATACAAAGGGGCTAAGATATCTATTCCGGTATAGATCCCATCATCTATATATGAGCATGTCAAACCATGTACACTTTACTATGTTGCATGTGTACGTACAAACATATGTGTATATGATACACATACATATTATATAATACAAATTTTACAATAAATAAAAACCTATTTATAAAATAAAGAATACAGATTTTATTTAAAACAAATTTAGGTAATATCTAAATAAACCTAGATTTCATAGGCCTAGTATAATCCAAATGGTAGATTTTTTTGAAATTTACCCGTTTACCCTGCTACACGATGACCCGGTTCAAACATGTTGCTGAGTATAGGATGGAGTTATCTACGAGACAATCCCTTTATCTTTTAAGTACCGTTGGAGTTCTTGTCTAACGCGCTCACCTCCTCAGTTGGATTCAAGAATCTTAATCTTATGTTTCATCTGATTTTCTTCTTATATTTAATATATTTCTCATAGACATCAAATTTGTTCTTCATAAGTTACACATATCCTAATTTTTAGAAATCATCGGTGATGGTTGGAAAGTAAGACCTATAATTATAGGTATTGGGCCACATGCATCACTACGTATCGGACCCAAGAGTTCATCAACTCTTTCATTACTCCCACTGAAGGGGCGCTTGGTCATCTTTTCTGTGGGACAGGACTCGGTCGTGTCAAATGATTCGGAATCAAGTGATGGGAGAAAACCATCATTTTTCAATTTGTGAAACTGTTTCTCAGTTATATGACCTATGAAAGATGCCCAAAATAATTATTATTTATAATGTCATTCAAAGAATTACGCATAGAACAAACATAATTTGTATTGATTGCATAAATGCCATATTTTGAAATGCCATCACAGCTTTATTACCATCTAAAATAATGTTCATTACATTATTAATACAGTGAAGTACATAATCGGTCTCAAACAATCTAGACATGGATATAATTCCATAAATATAGCCTTTCATAAAATAACAATTATTTAATGTCAACACAAATCCCCTCGGCAAGCTCAAATGAAAGTCTATCACTTCCATTGCGTCTATAATAGATCTATCAGTAACTTAAAGCCTCTTTTATCCCTCTTCCATGTGACACCAGTTCCTAACCCCTTGATCGAGCAACATAACTATTCTATTTTTTTTCTTTAACAATCTTCAAGTTCTTCGGACAGTTCCGTTTCCAATAACCATTCTTATAATAATGATAACACTCACTCTTGTCAGCAGCAGTAGTATTCTTACCTTTTGGTAACCCTCTTTCGCTTCAAACCTTCGAAATGACGCACCATCTTTTATAGTAAACATGGTCCTTTGATAATTGGATGTAGGCTTGGCCAACCTCAACATATTGAGGAGCTCCACGAGATTTAATGTTATAGTCAAATTCTTCACAGTTGCATAATAGACTCAAACAGATGTATTGAACTTTAGAATGACAAAGGTATGGCCGTGGAGACTTGGCGGCAAGCTAGGTATGGTGATGGAAATGACTTCAAGAAGTTTAAAGCTGATTGCACTAAGGAAAGGAGATCAGTACCGACATGAAATGAGGTCGGTACCGATCACTTTTCATACACATTCATGGCTTTTAGAATGATGGTCAATGGATAGTTGGCTAAAGTGATCGTTTTGAAGTCGAATTCTAAAGGAATAGTTAAACAACTCCAAAAAGCTAATCAAAAAAGGACAAGTACTACATGTGTCGGATCTTCTTGGTAACAACTTGATTTTTAAGGCAAACGTGCTAACTTGATGATTCAAAGCTAGAAGATGGAATAAAGGAAGAGTTGTTTGATCCAAAGTATAAACCTCCATAAGATTTTGGTGCAGGTGTATTTAAAACTATACCCCTTAGGTTAACGAAACCTACTTTAATAAGAAGTTCACAAAGACAAATAGAATATCCTAGGACACATAGAGTACTAATGAAGTTACTTGCTTGTGATCACCATATATTATTGATGTAACTTATTCACCAAACTTTTTTTTGATCCACTCCTTTCTTTTTCCCCTTATCACAGGAGGACTAGGCAATAGGCGATTGGCCCGAATGTAGTATGTTGAGAGGCAAGCATGACATTTGCATTCCTTATTACTTTTCATTACTCTCCATGTAACTATTTGGTGTTTATCTGACTTTATGTTGTATATCTTTAAACTATGGATTATGACTACGTATGTCCTAAGAATGTGTTCTTCTAGGATATTTTTCGGGATGACAATTTTCTATATTTAAGTTTTCATGTCTTCTACCGTGAGATCTGGAAGTGTAGACTATCTTAGATTTTATTCTTATATTTAGTCTCTATAATGTTCAAAACTCGATAGCCCATACTTCTTGGCACCAACATAAGTCTAAAAGTCACCATAGGCTTTGGGTCGGTGTGTAAGAAGGTATGGGTTGTCATACTTGGTATTAGAGCATAGGTTTAAAACTCCCTAGAAGTTAGGTGTATATTGGAAGAATGTACTTGAAAAGTTTTAAAAAAATTCCAAAAAGATTTTTAGAAAGTTTTTCAAAATGTATTTCTAAAGAGTGTGTGTATGGATAAAAAGTTTTTCAGTGGTTTTACATATATAAGCATTATATGAAAAGAAAACGCTTTTCCTTATTCTTTCCAATTCTATTTGTTGAAAAGTTGCTAATAATTCCTATATCACAAATAGAGAGGATGGGTGATCCCATTGGTTGCAGTTTAGGTGATGCAGCTGAGATTTAGGGTAAGAACATCTTAATTTGGTTTCGTCTGTATTTGCAAGCGAGAGGACAAGTCGAGCTTAACCCTATCAGGGGACTCATTGAGCAGAAGCCAATTGTAGTTCCTATCCATCCACCTATCATTGATTTCCCCAAGCTATGTAAGGACTTTTTGAGCCTAGGAGGGAACATGTACATAGGGACCGAGTCATATGTGGACTCAAAGGCATGGATCCGCACTTGTGATAGGATCTTTAGATCGATGGGTCTTGGAGATGACATTAGGAGACAGCTTTCCACTTGAAAATTACAAGGAGAAGCCCTAAATTGGTGAGACGTGGTAGTGGTAGAGAGCGATGATGGATAGATTACTTAGGGAGAGTTTAGGAGACACTTTAAGATTAATTTTCTTTCCATGGTAGAGCAGAGAGTATAGTTGGAGAAGTTCATACACTTGTAGCAAGGAGATATTTTGATGGAAGAATATGTAAACCGGTTCAATAAGTTGGCTAGGTTTGGTATTAAGGTGATAAATACCCCTCATAAGAAAGCTTTGAAATTTGCAAAGGTGATGAATCAACCTCTTTAAGATTAATCCCTTAGTCATATTTCCACGGGTGCGACTTTCGAGGGTTTGGTAGACATAGCCTTGTTGAACACTGTTATCAAGGAGGAATGAAGAGTGAGCCTAGGTAATCAGGAAGATAACATAGAAGAATCAATACAAGGGCAAATGGGGGCCCAAGGGAAGATTAAGAAGTAAGAGTTGTAGTTTTAGAGATCTGGTAAGAGGGGGCATGTTACGAAGGATTGCAAGATTGACATCTCAAAAATAAAATGTTATAACTGCAATCAATTTGGGCACATGAGGAGGGAGTATGTGGCACTGCGGAAGACCTTTATCCAAGAGCTTTTAGCTTATGCATTGGATGTTGTTCCCAGCTCGAGTGCGCCCTTAGTAGCGGACAATGGGAAGAGGGTCGTAATTGAAGGTGTGTTAACTTTAACCGATATAGTGAGCCTAATTTTGATTAACATTATTTAGGACATTTAATTAGATAAATTACTTGAAATAATGTAAATAAGTAAGGGATTGAGATTTGAATAATTTAAGGTAGCCCTGCCTTAATTAACCTATAAGCCAAAGAGAATTAAAATGAAATAAGTAAGAGGAATAAGATAAGGGCAAAATAGGAATAAACTAAGTTCTTATACCCTAAACCCTTTTTACTTTTACTTCTTATCCATTCCAAACATTTGCAAACAAAACTAAGAATGTTCAGATCTTGGCCGGCCACTATTAAGGGAAAACAGAAGGGAAGATAAGCAAGAAATCAAGTAGGAAGCTTAATCAAATCAATCCAAGAGAAAATCTCAACTTCCTTAACAAAAAGCTAAGGTAAATAATAGATTACATCTTATTTTTATTATTTTCGGTTTCTAGATGAGATCCGAATTTATTTTGCAAGTAGAATGTCATAATTTGATTGTTTAAATGGATATATAGGCTTGTTGATGATTTATGTTGCTTCATATAGCTTTATGATAAGCTTTGATTTGAAAAACCTATTAAATGACATCCGAATGATTTATGTTTTCGATATAAGGTCAAAAACATTATTTTAGAGATGGGTTTCAAGTTTCATAATATTTTAGGTTAACCGGATTTATTATGAATTTTCTAGGAAAAAATGTTTAAATTGGGTTTAGACTATTTTCGGCAAATATATGATAGCCATGGGTATGAAATTTAATTATGTTAGAAAACATATTAAAAGTGATTTGTGGGAATTTTCAAAGAATTTTCCTAATTTTTTATTATGGATATAAAATTATTTAGTATGGAACTTAAACGTTTTATATGCTTCTAAAAGGGGAAGGAGCTAATTTACTAAATGTTTTTAATTTTTAATTACTGATTTCGACAACACTTTTTGAAAAAACGTTTTGTAGAAGAATTGGAAACCAATTATATGTTGACAAATAAGACAAGTAAGTTGAGAAGGAATTGCTTTGAAAAACTAATTATCAGTTTTGCAAGTATTTACTTCTTCGCCACATCCATTTGCTTTCTATCGACCCCATATTTTTGCCTCTAACTAAGCCAAAACCAATGCACATGGTATCAATGAATTAGTACGTAGTGGATCGAGATGGGTGATAGGTATAGAGTCGAAACCATACTTTCGAAGGCATAGAAGAAGCTCTTATAAAGATGGAACTATTTTGGTTACAAATGAGGCTTTCGAAGGAGTTATAATAGCTTTAGACTTAGTCAAATATGCCTTTGTTTTATCAAAAAGGGCTTTCGAAAGGGGTTGCCGCATTTTTATTTTTAAGTGAAGTTTTCGAATGGGTTCGAAACTCATGCTGCCATGTTCAACACTTCGAATCAATGCTTTCAAAAGGGTACTTTTGCTTTTAAACTTTGAAGCTGCTTCTCTATGTTTTCGAATGGGTTGGTTTCGAAACTATTCACCTTCTTTGCTTAGGAATAATGCTTTTGAAAGTAATGCTTTCTCCCCAGTTCTTTTAAGACCCTTAGATATATTGAAAGTTAAACCCAAAGGTTTCGAAAGAAATGGTTTAAATGGTTTTGAAACTATGTTCCACATTCTTTTACTTGAACCCAATGCTTTGGAAAGGAATGTTTTAAGTGAGGAGTTTTAATGCTTTTAAAAGGTTTCAAATGGGAGGTACCCTAATGTTTTCGAAAGGTTTACTAGAATATTTGAATGGAAGATTTCCGGTGCTTGCGAATGACAAGTTTGAAGTATTTTGAAAAGAGGATGTCTACGGCTTTAATAAAGCTTTCAAAGGGTTATTCTCAATGGTTTCAAAAGGTATATTTTTGAAGGTTTCGAAAGGTATGTTTTGGCCTTTCGACCTAGTGTTTTAAGATAAAAGAGTTAACTTATTTTGAAAGGGGTACTTTCAATGAATTCGAAAGGGATTGTTTAAAGTTTTAAACAAAAGTTTTGATTGGTTTACCTTGGCTTCATGGCCTAAGATCTTTTAAGTTAAAAAGGGGTTTTAACTTACTTTGGAGGGATAGATAATCATATTAGATTTCAACTTTATTTTGTTTAAAGTGTGTATGTGTATCATGGCTTAAGTTTTTTGAGAAAAACAAAGTATATGATTTCCTTGTTTTATAAAAGTATGATTTCAGGGGTAAATCATTTGTAAAGGAAATTTACAAAGAAAGAAAGTTTTGATGGGGGTAATTAGCCATAGGACAGGAAATGTACGAAAAGGGTCATTAACCCAAAGTATATGACCCTGATACTAGAACACCAGATATAACTGGTGTAGGGTCGTACCCTATACTTTAACTATTAGCCCCTAGCTAAAATAAGTCCACAATTCCAATGTGTAGGGCTTGTCACAGATGGGACTAAATTAAGGTTACACACCGAAGGGAATATATAGGGAAGAGATAGGTTATTGGTAAGCCTGCAAAACCATTAGGTTCCATTAATCCTAGCAAAATTGTTAAGGGCAGTTAGCCTAGAAGTTAAGGGTAGTCAACCGAGAATTATGTTTAATAGAAGTTAGATTTTGGATAAGTTTGGAAGGCTTAAGTCAGCCAAGTAAAACTATAGTATGGACAGATAGTCCACAAATTTCCTGACTTTTATGCATATGTACATACTTGATATTATTATTTCAATCAGTTTGATTGCAGGATTCTCATTTGCAAAAGATATGCTTTAAAAGGGATATCAATGAGGGAAAACCCGTTCCGTTAAGCGATGTGGGCACATTGAATATAAAAAATATCGAGAGGCAATAATATTATTGACACCGGGCTTTACAGCTTTAGTAGGTGGATGAATAAACTTCCAAAGACGTGCAGGAGGCAAAGATAGTTACATATGAGCTTTTGAGTTATATATCTGCTATGATGTATACAAGACTGATATGTCTATTTAGTGCTCTGATTATCCAAGGAGCATCTTCATATGTCATTCTTGGCGTAATTTGTAATAACTATATTTGACCGAAACCTGGGAAATCATTTAGGATTATGTAATTGAATATGAAATATGGTTTTGAAAACTAATGAAAAAAGTGCTTATTGAAATGTGTGATTTTATTTCATATTCATGTGCTTTTGATATCATGGATACCATTAACATTACCGTATTTTATCAATAGAAGTTAATACTACAGTTCACTGCAGCATCTGTAGCAGTTAGCTTCGGGCCTCAAGATAAGGGATGTTACATCCGATTTACTTGTTCGTATCTTATTTTACACTAGGGCATCAAACTCTTTTATCTCGAGTATACTTGTTGATGAGGTGCACTTAGACACTAGCATAGTTGCAGACCAAGTAGTTGTACCAAACCTCTAGTAGAGGACGGCTTATTTGTCTATAATATGTAGGGGTTTGAAATTTTTTATTTTAGTGGTTAAGTTTGATTGCAATGCTTTTATCTTAGGATATTCTAGTTTTGGGTTGATTTTGGGTATGGACTGGATGACCATGTATGGGGTGATCTTATATTGTGACAGGAAGATTATTCGTTTGGGTACTTGTAGTGGACGCAGTCTAGAGGTTTATTGCGATCCCATAGATTTAATTATGTTGAGTTACATATATTCTTTAAACCTATCACATGATGATTTAGATTCAATGTCAGTAGTTAGTGACTATCCAGGTTTCTTTTTTGAGGTTATCAGTCTTCTATCCTAAAGAGAGATCGAGTTTCAAATTTATCTTAGGGAGAACGCTAGACCTTTACCTTACCTCTAAGGAATATGGCTCTTAGGAAAAGATTTGAGCTGAGTAAGCTGGTAAAGGAGCTGTTGGAGAAGGGCTTCATTAGGAGGAGTATTTTAGAGTGGGAAGCACCATTTGTCTTTGCTACCAAGGCAAATGGTTCTTTGAGGCTCTGTGTCGATTATTGTGAGTTGATTAAATTGACTAAGAAGAATCATTGCCCATTTCCCTTCATAGATAATCTCTTTGACCAGTTGTTTGGAGCAAAGATGTTTGACTTGGCTACTAGATTCTACCAGCTATGTGTAGCCGAGGATAGTATTTAGACGACTACTTTTTGTATAGCCGACGGACTTTATGAGTGGCTAGCCTTGCCTTTGAATTAACCAACGCACCCACTTATTTTATTGACCCAATGAGTCGAGATTTTAGCGGGTTGCTTAATAAGTTCTGGTGATATTTGTTGATAGCATATTAGTCTATTCGAAACATGAGGAGGAGCACAAGTTGCATTCGGGAGAAGTGCTCAATACACTTTGTGGGCATAAGTTAAAGGATAAGTTTTCCAAATGTCACTTTTGGCACAAGGAGGCACGCTTTTAGGGCACATTATCTCTGAGAGTGGGCGATCCTAGTAAAGTTGATGCAGTACAAGATTAGTATGTGCTAACAGTGCTATGGAAGTGAGGAATTCCTTGGTTTGGCGTGCTACTAAAGGTAGTCCATTCAGGAAATTTCTAAAATCTCTGCCCCTTTGACCCTTATGAAGAAGAATTTGGTTTCTTGTAGGACTCTAAGTGTAATGGATGCTTTCATCAAATTGAAGAAGGCATTGACTAGTGCACCTGTTTTAGTATTATTCAATGGTACAAAGGAATTAAAAATATACACCGACTCTTGTAGTATATGGTTGGGCATAATCTTGATGAAGGAAGGGAGAGTGGTGAGCTATGCTAGTCGACAGTTAAAAATCCATGAAGGAAACTATCCTATCCATGATTTTGAGCTAGCGACTATTGTCTTTACACTCAAGTCACAGTGACACTATCTATTGGGAGAGAGGTTTGAGTTCTATATGATCATAATTCCCTTAATTGTTTATTCTTCAAAAAGTATTTTAAATTAAGACAGTAGAGGCTGGATGGAGTTTTCGACATCGTATGATTTTGATATCTCCTATACTCTAGGCAAAGGCAATGCTGTAGCCGATCCCTTGAGTAGGAAGCATGCAATGCTGAGTCATGTGTTCTTGGAGTGGAGCACTTAGAGTTTATATCTAAATTCGATTTTCAACCACATTACTCTAGGATTGTTAGCAGCTTTGGATGTGAAGCCTACACTAATGGCGCATTGGGTCAAGTCAGAAGCACGATAAGGAGTTATTGGATATTTTCGAGAAGCTTAATAAGGAGAGTGGTCGAATCATTTGAGGCATCATAGTATCAACTCGAAGGGGTGATTACAAAGAGATGGTAGGTTATGTGTTTTCTCATTATGGATTTGGTTGACATGGTACTAGCCTAGTCCTAATGTTTTAGGATGACCATTCATCCAGGCAGGAATACAATGTACTGTGATATGAAGAGAGTCTTTGTTAGCCTGGTATGAAGAGGCATATGGCTGAGTATGTTGCCCAAGTGTGACTTGCTAAAGGATAAAAGAAGAGTAGAAGAAGCTTGGTGGATTGTTACGACCTTTAGATATTCTACAGTGGAAGTGGAAGTGTGTTTCTATGGATTGCATCAATGGACTACCTAGGAGTGGGAGGGGGAATGAGAGTAATTGGGTCATAGTCGACCGACTGACCAAATGTGCTCATTTTGTTCCAGTTAGGAGTACGGGGACTGCTATATCTTTGGGGGCACTATGCGTAAGGGAGATAGATTATATGAAGTTTCTTCTAGCATCGTTAGTGATCGATATGTTCTTTTCACCAGCGAGTTTTGGAGAAGTCTACATGAGGCTTTAGGCACCGAGTTAAGTTTGAGTACCGCTTATCAGCCATAGACCGATAGACAAACGGAGAGAGTGAATCGGGTGTTGGAGAACTTACTTCGAATGTGTATCTTGGATTTTTTAGGCTCTTGGGAGGTTCACTTGTCATTATTGGTGTTCACCTATACTAACAACTATCAAGTAAGTATTGGAATGACAACTTTTGAGGCGTTATACGGGAGGCTTATAGATCACCATCATATTGGTTGAAGACCATGGATAGGATTATTCTTGAATCAGATATGGTGAGAGAGACATCATAGAAGGTAGACTTGATCCGTAAATGAATAAAAACCGCACAGGATAGGCAGAAGTCTTACGCTGACAAGAGAGGCATGGAGTCGAAGTTCGTAGTGGATGATATTATTTTTGTGAAGGTCTCGCCGCTTAGGCATGTCACGAGATTTGGTGGTTTGGGAAAGTTAGCAGTAAGGTTTATAGGGCTTTTCCGATCACTTGTAGAGCAAGGAAGTTAGCTCATGCGGTAAAGCTTCCTGAGAAGTTAGCGGTAGTACATGACGTTTTCCATGTCTCACACTTGCGGAAGTGTCTACACGATACTGCCACTTTAGTCGAGTCGAGTCAGCTAGAATAGGTGGAGTAGAGATGGATTCACTTGTTCGCCTTGCACCCACTTGTATTCTTGAGTATGGTACAAAGCAACTCCACAATAAAGTTATCAGGCTTGTTAAGGTCTAGTGGGAAGATGACCCAACGGAGAGTACATAAAGCCTAAGGAGAAGATCTGAGGTACCCTTCCAGAACTCTTTTCTGGTACATTTCCATTTTAGGTAAATGGTTATAAACCACTTATGTGTTTAGGTTCTATATTACTATACCCAAAGATGGGACATTTGGATGCTAGGAATAGTTGCAAACGTGTTAATAGAACATGTTTCGGATGAAGGTTACTAATGGATGTATTTATTAGATTGACCTTTACACACTTAGGCAAATATATTCTCAAGTTAGCAGGCACTCACACCATCACATGTTTTATTTTTTAAGTCATATGTATATAGTTGTTGTACATGGATTGAATGGTTGTGCATACATGTAGAGTTGCCAGTATATTTACTTAGAATGTTGCATACATTGGATACATGGCATTAGCATTTGCATTTCAAGAGATCTATAAGATCAAGAGACCACCGATTTTTTTTACATTAGTACAGGTTCATAGGCATTCCATGCCTATAAGTACATATTGCATTATAATTTTTAATTAAGGACAATGGTTGCCGATGTTGATGGATAAGTAGATGGTTGCAAGTATTAACTTATGGATGTACAAGTTGCATTTTTCCATTCTTGGAGATTTTGGGGACAAAATCCACTTAAGAGAGGAGAATGTAATACCATGCAAAAATTAATCAAAATTGAATAAAAGAATTAAATTTAAATATAATAAGGGTAAAAATGTAATTTTCACAAATGTATGAATCTAGCTACGAAACCTACACCGTTGTGTTTGTAGCGATTTTTTGAACAATTTTCATATATAATGTTCTATAATTGGAGCTAGTATGAAGAGTTATTAACGTTTGTAAATTCAAAATTCAAAATAATAAAATAATAAAATAAGGAAATAAATATTTTATAAAAGGACTCCACTGGTCAACACCATAGATTGGACTGGTCGACCCCAAGCGGTCGACCGCTCCAAACCGAGCGGTCGATCGATCGTAGCTTTCATATTAGGGTTGGTGTTGGCCAAACAAATCGAATTTCATAATATTTGATCGGATGGTTGCCGTTGGTTTCTACCCCTATAAGTAGAACCCTAAGCATAGTCAAAACCCTAATTAAATCTGATCATAACAAAACTCTATCTCTCTTAAACTCGAACCCTCTTTCTCTTCAAAATAAAAATTCTTCAAAACCAAAATTAAAATTAAATTCAAGAGATTTCAGAAGGAGAAAGAAAATTAAATCAAGGAGAGTTCTACACTAAATGGAGATGAGTGAATTAAGAAGGGGATAGTTTTCTAGAGGTGAGTGAGTTCATAATTAATATGATGATTTACATGTAATTTAGTTTGTTATACCCTATTTGAACTAGAATTATTTAGTTTAATTAGAAATACCATTTATTGGATAACTTTAGTAGATTAGGGATTTGACTGCAATTATAACTCATGAATATGATACCTAACTAATCTAATTTTTGGTTAAAGTGAATCTGTTGGATAAAAATTGATTTAAGTTGAATGCATCCTTTTTGTTAAATTAAATATAGATAGATATAACCTAGTTGATTTCAAACCTAAGTTAGTTTCGTTTATTAATATTGAATACAAAATTGTATATGAAATTAAATATGAAGTTTAGGAACGACTATAAATTATAGATTCATAGGTTAGGGTATACTGTAATGGAAAATTCATAATTAATAGAGAAGGAACAATAATTAAGAAAAAGAAACAAAATAAAACACTCTGATAGGCTCACTAGAGCTAGTCGACAGCAAGCGGTCAACATTCTAGTGACTAGCGGCTAACCACTTATCATGTTACAAACATAATTTGAACTTCGGTCTAAGGCCTAAAGTTATAAATCTATTTATATATTATGTATATATGAATTTATAAGTAGGGAAATTAATTCCTTAGGTTTATGACTCTTAGACATTAAGGGGCTGGATAGATGTGTGCGTTAGCAATGAGGTCTAGACACTATTTATTCGGCTTTTTTGATATTCGACTAGCGCGATTTTATCACAAATTGCACTCACAAGAGGTTCTATGGTGTATATGCAACACTGACGATCATGCTTGAAGAAGTGTGTGGCCCAGCACTAGTGGGAGTTTCCTTGGTATACACAGCAACAAGGACGTGATATTGTGTTGTTGATGGAAACCCAACATTGTGCAATATGAAGCGTTACCTTACCAATAAGACTGGACACGGATGCATCAAACCCTAAGATGTCTTTCATGTGAGTCGGCTTTTCGAGTTCTGCTTCAATGCATAGATACGATACGTGTAGCCATTATTAGGGAATATAATTCTAAGGTAGATATTGTAGGTGATCGTCTGTTGAAACAGTTCTAGTAACTATTAGTCTATCCATTGTTATTTTGAGGTTCGATTGGTTGTTCGATCCTAAGTATAAACCTTCACAAGATGTTAGTGTAGACGTATTTAGAACTATAACCCTTAGGTTAACGAAACTTAATTTAGTAAGTAATTCACAAAAACAAGTAGATCACCCTAGGTCACATAGAGTACTAATGAAGTTAATTGCTTGTGATTACTATATATCAATTATGTAACTCATTCACCAGACTTTTGTCTGATCCACATTTTTCCTTTCTTTTTCGCCTACCACAAGAGGTCATGGCACCAAGTGATTAGCCTAGATCTTGTATGTAGAGAGGCAAGTTTTTCATTGGCATTCCTTATTACTTTTCATTACTCACCATGTAACTAGTTATCATACTTAGTATTTATCAAACTTTATGATGTATTTCTATAGATTCTGGATTATGACTACATATGTTTTGAGACTATATTTTTCTACGATATTTTCTAAGATGACTATTTTTTGTATTTATATTTTTCTGCCTTCTGCTATGAGATCTAAAAGTGTGGAAGGTCTTAGATTTTTTTCTTTATATTTTCAGTCTCTGTAATGTTTAAAACCTGATAGTTTGTACTTCTTAGCATCAGAGCTAGTCCAAAAGTCACCCTAGGCTTTGGATCGGCATGTCAGAAGATGCAGGTTGTCACAATAAATTAGTAAATATTACATGATATACTCCCACTACTTTTAGTGTTACAATAACAATGCTTGAAATACAAAGTTTCATTCAAGCACTTACTATGGGTTATGTTTTTCTTTCACTACAACTAATTTTTAGTCAAGAGTTTTGGTTCAAACGTTTTGAACTCAAAGTTATAAATTTTATAGAAAAACAATTTCTATAAGCCAAAATACATTTAAATAGAAATTATATTTCTTATTCCTTTATCAAGCATCTACAAATACTACAACAACTACCTTTCGGATGTCTCTTCATGAAGCAGAAGTGTACCAACTATGCCAATATTATTACCATTCTCAAATTTTTGCTTTCTCTTGTGAAAATTCGAACGGTTGAAAGAGACATTACTACAAGACTACACCAAAGTATTTACAAAAATGCATCTGATCATTGTTGATGTTTTAAGGATTCCAAATAAATTGTATTTAATTCAACCAATCAAATAGACATTTCTATGATCAAATTCCTAGGTCTTTCTTATACTACTTGATTTGTGTTGTTTCTAACACAACAAGATCCTTATTGTATTCCATTGTATTCAACACATAATCTTGCACTATGCTTTATTTGATCCTTTCGAGTGAAATATTTTGATCAAGATTTCATATAATACGAATGCGATCGTACACCATATAACTTTTGTATGTGATTGAATATGGTCAAGTATATATATTCTTGTATTTCCTTAGTGCTCAAAACTCATAGCAGACAATATATAGTCCCAAACAAATTAACACTTAAGTGACCAAAGCATGAATGTTTTTAATTGTTATATAATTCTAGCTCTTGCGTGGGTCTTGAAGCAACAACATGCCAAAAAGGATTATTGGTAAGTATATATTAGATTTCTTAGTTAATCACTTCAATTAGTATATGTTATTCAACAAATAATTTTATCGGTTGTATTAACTATGTAAATTTATTTTAGCAGATTATTTTAATATCACATATGTTCTTATACTTATTAGATTGGAGTATTAAATTTATCGAATAAGACTCCCACTGAATTCAACATCTCTCAAAAAACCTAAACAAGATGCAGGATTTCAAAATTCCTTCGGGGGGGGGGGGGGGTGTTAGAATCCATTTATCATGTACTGCAATCTTCAATTTAGACAACAATTCATTGTCCCTATAAATGATAAGTGACCCTTTAACGAGTATATTTTATATAATTCCTAACTTAATTTTTAGCTATGCTCCTAATCGTCATTACGACTTGGAGTTTGCTCAACATATCATGAAGTACCTGAGACACTCTAGACCCATTCTTATATATCCATAGATATTACAAACATTGCTTTAAATATTTCATGCCTTAAGTTTGCTCAACAAACATAGACATGTAAGGTACTTTATTTATAATATAAATGTTGGGGAGCATTGTTATATTAAATCCATAATTTAAAAATATTTTGTAGAGTATTACTTACTATTTAAGCGAGATGCGTATATAACAGTTCTAACTTACGGTATCCAATACCTTTTATATACATCCAATTTATACTCCCTTAAGTCTCGTCGGTTTCATTTATTTTGACCTTCCATTTCATTTATGCATATTGTATACCTATATATACATTTAGTTATAACATTTATAATTTATCTACTTATATATACATACACTCATACATATTTCTTTATTAATTAATTTTTTTTATTTAATTAATATAATATTTATATTACTTATTTAAATTTAAAATAATTTTAAATCTACATTTTCTAACACTTTATAAAATTAACTAATTACATATTTAACTTAAAACAATTTTAAATTTGCATTTTATAACTTTTATAAAATTATGCAATTAATTATTGGATTTAATCTTTTAAAATTATTTAATAATATTCAAATACGATGTTTGAATTAACCTAAGTCTCAAATAACATCTAATTCTTCCACAAGGGAATACCTTGAAATATATCATTTTGGTGAGCCAGGTAAGGGTAGGAGATCGGGAGGTTTTCAAAATAAGTGGTCCATAATTAGAGTAACCTTCTCCTTGGTTAAAACACCCTTTCCTAGAACCCATCTACTATGATTTTTCTTAAATAATTACCCTTAGTGTTGGTTATTTTATTCACACAAACATAATACAAGCTCTGATACCATTATTGGATCAGATACACTTATACTGGAATTAAAATGGTGAAGTTCAAAAAAAAAATTCGTTTTATTAAACTATGAAAGAACTTTATTCTATGTTTGTATAAATAATATTTGTTAAACTAAATCAAATTCGGTATTTTGATTAATAAAAGCGATTTGTAATATTTTATTTAATTAGTTTGATTAAATATTTATTTATTGTTAATGTTTAAACTAAATTTATTAATAATTTATTGATTTATTTTAATTCATATTTAATGTCTTATGATATTCATATTCACAATATAAACATCACAACTATATGTATACAAATAACCGAATATAGCGTTCAGGTGGAAAATAGGTCGCTTTGTCCTACGATCAATAAGATGTCTAACCGTGACACACACACACACATATATATAATATTATTAAATCTAATTATCCTAGATAAAGAGGAAGCAAGAAATGTACTTTGTATAAAATAAAATAATATATAAATATATGTAATAAACAAACAATTATACATATATATACATATATGCATTTATATTATAATATGTATATATGACATACATTTAATATATGTATATGATTTTGGTTTTGTAATTTAACTTCTAATTTCAGTTCAAAATTAGAATAGATCATAAAATACTTATTAATATATTAAATATTCATATATATATATATATATATATATATATTGGTCAAAAATCAATAATCAATTTTTTTTATTCAGCCTAATAAATAGTTTTGAATAATTTAATGTTTTGAATTTTAAATCTTAAAATTTTATTATATATATAATTTATTCATTTTATTTTTTATTTTTCGAC
This sequence comes from Allium cepa, assembly GCA_030765085.1. Classification (NCBI taxonomy): domain Eukaryota; kingdom Viridiplantae; phylum Streptophyta; class Magnoliopsida; order Asparagales; family Amaryllidaceae; genus Allium; species Allium cepa. The sequence goes on along the minus strand of CM060931.1, from coordinate 139,260,374 downwards.
CAAATAAAGACCATATTAAAATACAAAATTATTTTTTATTTTTTATTTTGTTTCCATCTGGAAATCACACACACATATATATCTATATGTATGTATATCTATGTGTATGTGTATTTACACACACACACATATGTGTTTATGTGTAGATATGTATATGTATATGTATTATATGTGTGTGTATTAATAAAAAAAAGTTGAAATGAAAATGTTTTAGAAAATTAACATTAATTTTTAATGATTTATTTATTTATGTATTTATTTTTAAATTAAAATGATATATTCTATATAAATATATATATATAATATTAGTCATGATATTTACATGTAATTAAAATATATATACATGTTTTAAAAATGGATGCAAATCATTAAATCGTATAAAAAATTAATTTTTAATGTACCCGAATATAATAAACACATTTGTAGACATGATGATGATCAAAACAATTCTTATATGTGAATATACATATGTGTGTGTATGGATATGTATATGTAAGTGCGCGTGTATCTGTGTATGTAATATGAAGCTTTACCTTTTCGTTACCAAGAATCGATATATTGTTTGTTCAAGTTGTCCGCTTGGAGCATTGTATTCTCCTTCTTCCCTTTGATTTGCAATGTTAAAGAAATGGCTTCGCCAAGCTAGGGACTTGGAGGCGGCTATGATATTGAGAGCCATCAAAAATGTAACAATCCGGATATTTTAACGGTTTTAAATTAATTTAATTAACTGAATTTGTGCGAAATTTAATAAAAATATAAAAATAAAATTTTGAAATATAAATTTAATATTTGAAATACGTCTAGTTAAATATAGAAACTGGTAAATTTTCGTCCGCAAATATGAAAGTTTATTTCGTGCGTAAATTTACTTCAATTTAATCAGTTAAAAAGCAATGAAAATAAAATGTTTCTGAAACCTAAGTATTTTTACATAGAAAAATTCTAAACCATCTACTGAGCAAGCCGTCAGTTTGTCGTTTTTTCCAAATTCGAACATCTTTAGCTCCGTCGATCTTATTTTTCTGCGTTTTTCTTGCATTTTCCGCTATTATAAAATTTTGAATTTTTATAATTCAATCATACCACTGATATCCGTATACCGTTTCGATCGTCTCGTCGCGCTGATCTTTACGGTATATTTGTTTGTGTATTTCGGAGTCCGAAAGACGGTGAAATCTACGGAACGATTCCCGTATCGGTTTTGAAGTTTTGTTTTAAAATTTCTGTGACCATTCTTTACTCCGCTGTTCAAATTTAACATCCAGCTGTCTTTTATATTTACTAGAAAATTTATTTATGGCTACCTCTTACTTCAATACCTTATGGCTACTTCCATCTATTCATGAATGTTGGTTCATATTCATACTTACAGTTGCTCATTCATTCTTGCCTATAGCTAAATTCATCTTTAGTCTTCACGTCTTTCACCTTCCCAAGGCATAGCCGCACTTCAACTTTATTCTCTTCTCTTCATTTGCTATTTTCATCCTCTCACTATGGCAAAAAAAAAATTGTAGACAAGTCGCATGAAACCGAGCCCAGGCAAATTTTCACCATGCATATAAATTCTTCATCCTTCATATTTTGTTCGGCCAACCTCCCCATGCGCAAGCATGATATTCAACCACAGCCGAGCTATGCACCTCACCGAGCATCTCACTCTTTTCTCCTCCATCAACTCCACATAACCCATGACGCTGACTCAAAGCCGAGCTCGTGCCTAAAGCCGACTCTCTCCTTCCCTCGCGCGCCCAGTTCTCGGCACTACCCTCCTTCGCGCACGCAACGGCCCCGAGCACGAACCCACCAACCTCATGCTCAACACACGTTTGCTCCATCTTCAACCATGTGAAGCCGACCTCTCCAAAAACCAAGCTACCCTTCTTCTACCAACCTGAGAACCCACAGCCTTTGTAACTCCCCTCTTCCCACTTCTCTCTTCCGCCCTTCTTTCCTTCTCTCCGAGTACCCCTCCAGCCGAACCCTGTCGACGCACAGCAGCCTGCATGCCAAACCCAATCATTTTCTAGCCTCCGACATGCTCGGATTTGCTTCTCTCTCCTTGCCGCGTCCATCATAGCGGTTGTACGTATCTCTTTCCCCTATTATATATATATTGATTTTAACATATAAAAATGTTGCTTCTTTAGATATACTTACATATATTCTTTATATGTTACTGTTAGAAAAAAAAATTTGATTGTATACATACGTGTAATGTTTTGGTCCTGGATGTAAAGTTATATATATTGTAATATAGCTTGGTATGTTAGTTTAAATAGATGGATGTTATGTGTTATAACATATATTATATTATAGAAGTAAAGACTTATGCTTACAGTTTGTATATATAGTATATATATTTTACATGAGTGATAGCTTATATACATCATTAAACATATATGTTTTGTTATTCAATCCGAGTTTACCTATTGTTTATATATTAGTTTACATATATTGTTTAATTTGTTTATAATATAATATGTTGGTAGGCGCATTTTAGGATTGCAGCTCTTATATCAGTGCCTGTACATATTTTATTACATATAGGAGTTATAAGCTTAAGATATGTGTATGTTATTACAGTATAATGTTTTATGTTAGTGGAAGGGTTGGTGTTAGTTTATTTATATATATACACTGAACAGTTAATATACTGTGTTTATAAAAGCGGGATTATATATGTATAATATATTGTTTACAATGTATATATATAGGTACAATATTCTAGATTTTTAAATAGTATATAGGTTTAAAGTATAATATATATGTTATATATTGTATGGAGGAACAATATTACCTACTATATTTTTAAGCTGTTGATAAACTAGTGCACTTGTTTTAAAGGCTATATTGTACAACTGTTGCCGAGTACAGTAAAATATTAGTATATATTGGTGATCTCAAAGTATTATACATATGTAGGTCTTTATATACAGATTTATATTCTATCAACAATAGATAAGTTAGTTTATAAACTGAGATTTGTTTGGGTTTATAATTGTGTAAGGTTTGTATGAATTTTATTTTTAACATTGATTTTAAAGATAATATATATGCTTACATATACACATATGAATTTATATGTAAATATTCGTGAACTTAGTTTTTCCAATTTTTATATATATATATATATATATATATATATATATTATAGGCATAGAGCTAAATATTGATTTAGAGAGATATATATATATATATCTTATTTAAATATGTATTTTAAAAAAATTTGGTTTTAGAGGAAAATTTTAGCGTATATTTGTTTCAGTTATACCAAGATAGTTCTGATTCGTTTTTCCAATTCTTATCGATCAGCTTGTCCGTCGAATTTGTGCCAATCCAGTTTTGATTTGGAATTCTTGCTTGGACCCGTAACTCATCTCATTCTCGTTCATCTGTAACCTCGAAAGGTGAGCAATCACTCACGATTAATGTTCTTTTATTTATTAAATTTGATTTCAATTGAAACGACAATTGAAATATGTTGCTGTTAGTTATTTATACTGTTATATATGCTATTACCTGTATCAGTTCACCTGTGACATCTGACACCATTATCTGTTATTTATGCAATGATAATCCAGTTTGGTTGATAATTGATTCATTGTTTGTTGTCTATATTGGACGTTAAATTGTAATGTATAAAGTGATAAATATGACGCAATTGAATTTGTCGTACGATAGTTAAAATTTGAATCGACATATGTGTTGAACTGGATTAGTTAAATTTAAGTAATATGGCCCCTTAAATGTTTAAATCAATGGACATGTAGAAAAATAGTTAATTATCCTTGAACCATTTGAATTTGTGTTGTATTAATTAATGAAGTATGAAATTGAATAATTGATGTCAAGTGTAGAATTGCATAGAATAATTACTGTAATAATCTTTAATCTACACGAAATGATAGTGTAGATTCTAGAAATAATTATATTAATTTGCACAAATAACAATGTAAATTAATACGATTGTTTCGGGATTATTTGAATTGATTATTGGATTGTTATTGATTGTTGTTATTGCTTGTTTATTTACTTTGACACCATCCCAGTTATCACACTGCGAGTTCCCTTTGTTATGCTTTGATTTTGAATTGGAATGGAATCGGGTTGAAATGATAAATACCCAAATGAATTTGACCTAGGATAGAGAATTAAATAAAAACCCGATTGGTCAATAATTTGATTTGAAATAAAAATGAAGACTTTATTTGAATAAATAATAAGTTTTGAAAGGAAGTTGGAATTTCAATTTAATGAAAGAAAATGTTAATATTTAATATTTGAAACAAAATATTAACAAGTAGTTGTTGAAAGAATGTTGTTTTATAATAAATTATTTGACAATAAAATTTGGAATTATTCATTGTATTAAGTTTGAAATTATTTAATAATTAAGTTTGAAATTATTTAATTATTAAGTTTCGTAATTATTTAACAATTAATTTTTGAAATACTTAATAATTAAGTTTTGAAATTATTTAATAATTGAATAAGATTGAATTATTTGATAATTAAAAATTTGAACTCTTTGATAAGAGAAATTGAACTTTTGAATAAGTGAATTTGAACTACGTTAATAAATGTAATTGGGTTTCTTATTTATTAAGTTTGGAAAATTATTTAAGTAAATTAACAAGTGAAATTTAACTGCTTGAATATGTGAAATTTAGTTTCTTTATTAATTGAGTTTTGAAATTTGTAACTAAGTAAAGAAATAAGTGGATTTGAATTTCTTTAACAAGAAATAAAATGTGATTTATTGAAATAAATATAAGACTTGTAATTTTAAAGAATTTGATTTGACGAATTTAATTGAATTCAATTTGTAAGTTGTTATAATGAAGTTGAACTTAAGAAATTGATTTAATGAATTAGTAATTTAATAGAAATTGTTTTGAATGATAAATTAAGTTAACGAATATTGAATGAAATCGATATATGAATTCAAATTGATTGGAATGTTAAATTAAATTAATTTAAATAATTACGGAATGAAATTTATATTCGAACTTGAATCAATATTTGAAATGTTTAAATAAAAATTGAAATTGAATTATAAGAGTTTTGAAATGGAAATTTGGAAGTTATGAAATGTAAAATTTTAGGAAATTGATTTAGAAGACAAATGGAATATTGGTTTACAAATTCTAACTTGAAATCGAATTTGATTTGGTTTTGAAATTTATTAAACAACCAATCGGTGTAGTAATTACGAAAGTTATTAAAGAAACCGGAATCGGTTATGGACATACTCTCTGTCTAAACCGAAAACCACTTTAATAACGCGGAGTGTGATCTAGAATGAAGTGGTTGGATTGATGTACGTGATGACTGAAGAAAGAGAACGATAATGGACAGCCTTGACACTTGTGTCAAATTGGAAATGACTAAAACAGGAGCCGTGCCGGGCCAAATGGGATTAGCCACCTCGAGCGAACACACTTCTTCGTAAACTACTCATTACTTGCTATTGATTGGTGCACCCTCGGAACTTCAAGAGTGTTGTTTCGCGGTGTTGCGATCGTTGCGGCGATGCATTTTCACCGATCCGGATCAGGCAAATGGTAGTTTCACTACCTTGGGTATAGCCTCATGTGCCTTGTTATACTCGTATTCCTTTATGCGCGACCACTACGAATTTGTTTTGTGTTATACCTATGGAGTACTCCTCGATAGGCCGCTAGTTTATGGTGGAGTTTACAGTGCTGTATAGACTATAACGCTTATATAAAATGTATTAAGGGGGATAATGGTAACGCCTTAACACTATTTTGATATTTTATATTACTGATAGACACTATCTATTTAGCGTATATTACTACATAGTAGATAGTTTAACGGATCCTTAGAGGATGGTGATTCCAACATCCTTTGAGTCATTTGTATTGCAATTGTTACTTCACTTGAGTTGGATTTATTGATAAGAGAATGTTAATCCTGACTCGAGTGTTTTGTGTTTTGCTTTACGCTCGGGTCAGACTGAGTGTACCATTATTCGAGACTCACCTTTGGAGTTGGAGCTTCGCTTGGAGATCCAGTTATCTATCCAGCTTTCAGATATTCGGTTGATTCCAGTGATGTATTCTGATATTGTATTTGACTATTGTATTCGAGACATCTGTTGTAACTTATTTAACTCTGTTATATATATAGTAGCTTCATGAAATACTATCTTTTGCTTCCGCTGCATATTATTACTTTGTGTCTGTGATCCTGTGATTATTTATTTACTGTATATCTGAGTTTTGCCAAATTTAAATTAACAATTCGGTATTTTGAATTATTCAAGTTCGATGCGTGCGGATGCGTGTAGTCCAAAATAGCGGGTCGTTACAAAAAACTATAGTTAATATGGTGGAGGCTATAGGTGTTTATAGATGAAGGAATACACCTTTCTCTCTACCATATCCTCTAGCATTTGAGACTTGGTAAAAGCTCTAAATATCCCCATCTATGGCCACCCATATATGTTGATTGAGCATGGTCAAACACTCATTTGACTTCTCCTGAATCAATATTTAATTAAGTAATTTAACTCCAAATTCGATCGAACCGTCATGTAACTTTCAAACATCACTCTATCCGATTTAAGCCCAAAATAAGTAATTAAAATTAGCCATAAATATTGATACAATCATTGTATTAATTAATTATTAGTTTATAACATTATAAATTAATATTATTCTTTGTCAAATTCAGAAATAACCGACAACACGGTTGTATTGTCTCACTTGTATGAACTCGATCAACAGTCAATATTATAGCAATATAAAAATAGAACTCTGCACAGACTTTGCTTAAGCACGATACAGTGTCAAGTTCAATGCTTATAAATCATTTAGAAGAAATCGTATTTCTAATATAGTACAAATTCTCAACTAGCAAGGAGAGTTTGTACACGTGTTCTTTTAGTCATCATGATATTATTCACGTATCTAGAGTTTAGTCTAAGATAAAAAACTATACTAAAATCGTTATTAACTATGTATGTCACTTTGATGTCCTTGATTCTATCCAATAATATTTACCAATTAACTAAGTTACCATGGCCAGAGATTTGGATTTTAAGTTGATTTACCAATTATGATGATACTATCCTCCTAGAATGATGGATGCGAATTCTTTCTTGAGTAGTTTTTCACTTCAAGTAGTTCAACATGCACCTACTTATGATTGTGGTATGGTCTCTATGCAATGTTTATGACAATAGTCAAAGTACTGTTTAAATACTTAAGACCGACAGTACTCTCAAGTCAGAAGATCACCGTACATCATTACCCTGAGATCATCTATTTTGATTAAGTATATTAACCTACAGAAGACTCTCATAATTTCGTTCTATGATTGTTCCATAGAACCATAAGTATGTAACATCTTTATGCCAGCAACGATCATGATAGTCTTAATTATTATTATCGATCCTTCTTAACTGTGAAATTTTGAGGAGCAAGTACATAGATACACGTGCACACACGCATATACATACATAGTTACACACACAAAGATATATATATATATATATATATATATATATATATATATCAACTCAATACTCATGGTTACGAATACGTCTGTAACTACAATTGATAAAATAATTCTTAAGGATTTTCTACTTATAAATGTTTAATGTATTTAATTTAATATTTACATTAGGGGTGGGCGCGTTCGGTTAACTGATTTAAGTGGTTAAAATTTACGATTAACAGTTAAAGAAGGAACGGTTAACTGGTTTCGGTTAATTTAGGTTCTGACCTACCTACCGAAGCGGTTAAAATTAACTACGGTTAACTGATTAATTAAAATCGTTAAATTAGGCGGTTAACGGGTAAAACATTATATATTCATTTCAATTAGCAATAATAACAAGCATTACCGCATTATACCGTATGCATGACACGAGAGACTGAAGTTGGAGAAACTATGATATGCTAATTACAACTACAGTTGCACACATTACACACACATTACACAAATACATTACACCACAAATTACACACATATACACACACATTACACCGCATACATTACACCTGTTATTACATTTAGGAACCACAAACGGACAATTAACAATATTTAGGAGAAAATAGGAAACCTAAACATGATAACAGAAGCAACAGACTAGCTACTCAGCTGATACAGACCATATACAAAGAATCAAGCATCACCCCCAAGGAATTCGCAATATCAATCATAAGTAGATATTTAGCATCTTTTTGGCAAGCCTTTCCATTGCATGATTCACTTCCTCTATTCGAATAAGAAAAATATCTACAGTTATGTCGTGCTTCCCTACAGTCTTTCATCTTTTATGTGTCTTTCAGGCTCCATGTTACACTCCCAACAAGTGTTTTCCCGTCTGTTTTTTCATTTACGGTGATTAATATATAATTATGTTAACGGTGTATTTTTTAAATTTTATAGTATATGAAGATGAAAGCACATAGTGATGGGATGTAAATTTTTAGATTAAGTTTTTCGTGAATACTACTAGCAAAAATGTGTTGATAAATCTACTTAAATAGTCTTGGAGCATATAGAGTATAATTAATATTTTAGAGTAGAATGCCTTTATATAAAAAACATTACATCAACTACCGGTCGCTCCTAACTTTGTAGGCACTATATCACTAAGCATGTCATTTAATTAATTTTCATATGTAATTTACATTGGTTCAACATAGTTTTATCATATTTTTAACTACTAAAAATATGTGCATAATTTTGTTTGATAATAGTGTCATAAACCTAGAGTAGAGAAATTATGCTCGAAATGAGATAGTACTTAAATTTGTCTTAGTGAAACAACATTTTCATTACACATTTTGACATTATACTATACTAATTAAATTAAAGAAAATATTATAGTAGTTTTGAAACATCATGTTCTTTCATACATATATCATAATATGACATGAGGAAATGTATGAAATGAGCAGTCAAATTTTGAATCTTTTGTATCTAGAGTTTCATTTTGGTTAAAGATCATGCAATAATTTTTTAACTAATAATTATGTATATAGCACTTACCGTATTATTGTTACTGTATTAGGCTTCTTGAAAAAACATGACTGGTTAATTATGCATATTCCAACATCGATGATTCCAACTAATTAAACATTATCCTTGTTTATTTCAACAATATGAATAAAAGCTATAAAACATGATTTAATAAATGTATATATTTGAAATATAAATGAAATAAAATTAAAAAATAGTTTTAATCCATCAAAAAAAAATTGTTATATTAAACTAGAAGTGAATACCATTGATTAGAAAATATGAGAATTATGACGATTTAGTGCACAATTATGATTTGAGGTTAGAGGTTGGAGGTTATGGTGTTCGTGGACAAATTGGATTAGAGGTTGGACATGAAGTATTTATGTAATGTATATTTTTTATATATATTCCATAATTATTAATTAATTATTATCAATTAATGTATAGTATTGAACAGGAAAGATTATCTATTATTCACAAAAAAATTCAAAAAAAAAAAACAGAAATTACATCGGACTTAAATCAGAAAATTCGAAGACGATTAATACATTTTGTACAAACACTACATTTTTTAAGTCCAAACGTGAATCATCAAACCGTGTACGTATCAATTATGTCTAGGTAAGTCGGACGTAATTCTGGCTAACCGCTTTTTGATTAATGTTTTCAGTGTCCATCAACACGGGGACTTATTATGTAATTATTCCCTAAGTAGATTAAATGTTAATAAAAAAAAATTAATTATAATCATTCTCAAATTATTTTGAATTGGAATCAAACGAAATTAGCAACAATTTATTCATATTTAACGCAATTCTTTCTGTTTGAAGTTAGCATACTCGTAAACATTATTATTAACCCATCTTCAATTCGTAATGATTTATAAACATTTCCATACCGCAAAAAAATCAAAAAAATATAGCATAAAGAATCTTTATTGAAAATAAAATTAATTGCTAAGATGTTCCATAAGATCTCCAAGTATTCAGTATTAACCATGCATTAAATAGGAAATACGTGCAACTTATGAACATTTCATGGTCAATGAAGTAGTACCATAGAAAAATGTATTACCATAGGTCGATTAAGACAGATGATATATAATATTACAAAAGATAAGTCAAGGTTACATATAACAAAATAAAACATTTAGACAAAAATTAAGTTTATAGAACGCCTATTCAGAACTAAACTTTCAACATAATTCACTCGAAATGCAGTATAGAAATTTATTATTTAACTATTCTTTTAATTCATTATATTTTCCCGACTTGATTTTCTTGAATAATTATAGTTCAAAATAGAAAATACTTCAACTTTATATCATGTTATACTCAATTAAAGATTCTTTGATGTACATGTGTTAGTAAACAAATTGTGCCTTACAAATTTACGAAGGAAATGAAATTCATGATCGTACTAAAAACACAAATCAGATTAGAGAATTTATTATGTATTATTTATCTTTCATGATAAATTAAGAAATTATTTTGCCATAAATATGATCGTAATAATTTTCAAAAAATTCGATTGGATTCTATGATAACATCAAACACTCGAATTATAAAATAAGCACATTACAAAATTATAAAATTAACTAAATTACACATACTCTATATTGAGTTTCAAAAAAAATTGAAATAAAGCATTTAGCTTTAAAGCTAAAAATATTAAAGGAACTAAACTTACCGTTATTTTCAAAAATGAAAACATAAATGGGAATTAGTAGTTGACCTATAACCATTTTACCTTCTACCTTTTGTATCTAGAGTAACATTTTGATTTAGAGATCATGCAATAATTTTTTGACTAATAATTATGTATATAGTATCTATTTCATTGATTTTACTATATTAGGCCTTTTTAAAAAACTTGACTTGTAAGCTATGCATATTCTAACTTTGATGATTCTAACTACTTGAACATGATCCTAGTTTGTTTGAAAATGTACAGATAATATGAATAAGAACTACACAACATGTTTAATAAAAGTATACTTTTGACATACACAATTAAGTAAATTAAAAATTAGTCTTAATCCATCATAAAAATAAAATGTTATATTGACTAAATTTGGACACTAATTGATTAGGATTAATGAAGATTAACGTAAATGTTCTCTAACAATAAATTTCAATGAAAGAATTAATTATAATAATTTTCAAATTAGTTTGAATTTGAAGTAAATGAATATCATCAATTTATTCCTTTTAAATACAGTTGTTTCCATTTGAAACTTATTTACTTGTAAACATTATTATTAATAAAACATCTTCAATTCATAACGATTTATAAACATCTTCAAACTGTAAAATAAAATCAAAACAATATAGCATCAAATAATCTTTGTAGAAAATAAAAGATAATTGCTAATATGTTCCATAAGATCTCCAAGAATTCAGTGTTAACCATGCATTAAATAGGAAAATATGTGCTATTTATGTACATTTCTTGGTCAATGAAGCATCACTATTGAAAAATACGTTAAACCGTAGGACAATTAAAATGGATAATATCACATATTACAAAAATGGGTCTATGCTGAGTATAAAAAATCAAATATTTAGTTAAAAATTAAATTCATATAAACCTTTTTAAAACTAAATTTTCAACATAATGTTACATAGGCTAGACTGAGCAGAAGTAATATTTATACATTTATATTTCTTTTCTCAAATACGACATAAAAAATTATTATTTGACCATTCTTTTACTTCATAAATGAAATTTTCTCCAACTTGATTTTCTTGAGTACATATGTTTAAAAATGGAGAAACATCAATTTTGTCTCAAATTATACATAATTTAAGATTGATTGGTATACATATGTTAGTAAACTAATTATGCTATTTAAAATATACAAAGGAAATAAAATTCATGATCATACTAATGAAACACGAATCAGATGCACATCAATATAAATATAAAACTTGAGAACTAAAAAATAGTTCTGCATTACATATCAACGATTTTATAAATAAAGGATATCGATGTATTAATCAATCCAATAACCACCTGCGGAATATGAAGGAAACCAAGTTGATAATGATACAGATCGAAACTAAAATAACAAGAAAGTATAAGATTTTTCCCAACTTGATTTTTTTATATACTTATATTTCAAAATAAAAAAGATCAACTTTACCTCTTGTGTATTATAAAAAGTCTAAGATTATTTTACATTTATATGTTAGTAAGCTAATTATTCCTTACAAAATAAATGAATGAAATAAAAATCATAATCGTACTAAATGAATAAGAATAAGATGTACGTCGATGTAAATAGAAAACATAAGAATAAAAGATAGTCAAGCTTCATGTATTATATAATTTATAAAATAACCTAAGATTATGTGATATCTATGTATTAACAAATCCAATAACCTTCTAAAAATATAAAGGAGACCATTTCATAGCAATACAAGTTGTAAAGAAAATAAGAAGAAAACAATTTTTAGGACACAAATTTGAAGTAAAGATCTGTAATAATATATTAGAGCTAAAATAAAAAATTCAACCTTAAATTAAATGTAAATAAGGATAATAAAATAAAAATCAAAGAGATTGACTAAAAACTATTTGGATAGAATCTTTAAGTTGAATTAGATTGGAAATAGACATTTTAGTTTTTTTTTTGAATTGTAGCATACTAATAAAACAGATATATCGAAAGAGATAACATAATGTAAAAAATTAAATGGTAGGAATGTAAAAAAATGATAGGAAACAAATAAAGAATGAAAAAATTGTAATGATAACATGGAGAAGAGGAAGAGATCTCTACTAGATTATAAAGAAATAGTGATTATGAGTTAATCTAAAGACATAAGCATACATAAGAGTATTTTATCAAAAAGAATAGTAATAACATTAATTGTTATGTTAATGATGGTAGTTTTGTGGAATACTGAAAAAATTTAGGGGGTCTAAAAGGAAAATTATACCAAAAATTAAGGAGAATGCACTATTCAGCCTAAGAGTGAAAGAGAGATAAGAACACAAAGAGTTCTGTATTCTCTTTCTTATAAAATAGAATAGAAATGTACCGAATATCATTATCAATAAACTGCTACTTATGTGAGCAAAACTACGGTAATATCTATACATCTCATTCCCAGATGTAACCTGCAATAGTTACATGCACTATATAGTTCATGTTTCTTTGTTTAGTTGACAATATGGTTTATAGTAGAAAAAAATTTGGGAGTGCAAATAGTAAATAGTTTAAGCATTGAACCAACCACATACAGCTTTCATGCTTTAGTTGTTGGAATAATGTAGAATAACCAATCAAAAATATGAGTAATGAATGCAAATTTAAAGTTAAACTAGAGTATAATCGATAAGATGGTCTTAAAAACAAACATTAAAATCAAATTTCCTAAAAATTAAAGTTCTCCATTTCTAACCATAAAATCCATTGTTCTAGCAGGGTGAGAGCTATCAATAACACACCTCTGTAATCTTATCAAAAAAGTTAAATGGAGTTCTCTCAATGTTTATTATATACTAGAGATTAATCCTTGCATGCAACTGATATTTTGCTGCCTTTAGTCTTCAGATTATTAACACATGGTCATTATTAGTATCCGCTAATATGTGCTAATCCAATCACATTCGTCATTTGATGCTTACACACGTATATATTGAAATTTAATCAATCTTCCCGAGTTAAACTTTCATTATATTCAACATATTGCACTATATCATAATAATTATTTTACAACACTTATATTATTTTTTCAATTGTTAACACGTATTTGCTTTGCAAGTTAGTCAGAATACTATAGAATTGCAATATAACGTGTTATTAAAACTACACATTTACAATATTTGCCATCATAATAGTTTTCTATTATTGATATTTGAGGTTGAATTGAAATTATTTCAAAATGTAACAGCCTAAAATAGTAAACAAGTATATTATAACTTGTTGCTTACATAAAACCATCATAAATAGTAAATAAGTATACTACACATCAAAGGCAACTAAGGCAAGTGTCTGAGCTTATAAACAATGAAGGGTTAAGTATGTAAGGATATTTGGGGAGGACATAGGTACAAATAAACAATGTATGAACTAACCATGTATATATTATCTAACATAAGCATTACGTAAATACATACGTAGTTATCAAAGCGCTCATCTAGACGTTAAAAGGGCATAGACGCCAGCCTAGGACTTTTCTACTCCTCCATGTGCCAGTGATGCACAAGGCGCCAAAAAACGCTTGAGCATTACATACATACATAGTTATCATAGCGCTCGTTTAGACGCCAAAAGGCATAGGTGCCGGCCTAGGGCTTTTCTACTCCTCCAGGTGCCAATGATGCACAAGGTGCCGAAAAAGTGCCTCAGGTGCTGAAGCGCCGAAAAATCGAGGTGCTTGAAAAAGCGTGCTTTGCTATAAATTCGTTTTTTAAATAAAATTAAGGGCTTCAACCCACTATCGAGCGCAATTAAGGCTTATTTAGAAAATATCGATCAAATTAGGGCATTGTCGACATCGAAAGTTTAGGGCATAAAAATGTCTCCACTCTCAAAACTTACATCCGTCATCGCCACCTTTGAACTCGACCTACCACCATTGTCGAATTCAAGCTACTGCCTATCGCCTTCACCTGCTCACATTGACGCATCAATCTCTACTTCAGTCGAAAAAGTGATGCTCAGGGTACCTAAAAAAGCCTAAGGCACAAAAAAGCACTAGACGCCAGCTTTGGGCTTTTTGAGGCTTTTTCGCCTTGACATATGTGTGTTCTGAGGTGGAGTCTTGACGCAACGGCTAGGTCATCCGTATGGTGATTTGGGCGTCCAGATTCAAGTCTCGAAACAGCCTCTTCGTTATGCAAGGAAAAGACTTTGTACATTATCAACCTCCTTAGAACTCGTTATCGTGCGAGAGCCTCGTGCATTATGTTCCACCTTTATGTATATAAATTTATGTGTTTGCTATATACTCACTGTGAACTAACTGTGTTTATATTATATAACATGGGCATACATACATACACTCATACATATATGCACTGTGAACTAACAGAGTATATAACTT
Source organism: Allium cepa (assembly GCA_030765085.1). NCBI lineage: Eukaryota > Viridiplantae > Streptophyta > Magnoliopsida > Asparagales > Amaryllidaceae > Allium > Allium cepa. Next base: position 139,245,312 of record CM060931.1, on the reverse strand, counting down.
CATGGTTATGTACTCTCTGTGAAGTGTGATCTAATTGTGTACATATTGTGAGTTATAAATGAACTAACTGAGTATATGGCTTTACAACTTCAATGTAGAGTATACTAAATAAGTATACAACTTCAATGTAGAATATACTAATTGTGAACTAACTGATCTTATAGCTTCAACATAGAATTATACTAATGTCTTACTACCGAAATCTCTGAATCAAATGAACTAACTATGAACAATACATATATAAACACAAAGCTGAAGTTGTATGCATATATAAATAACTAAATAATCGTGCATCGGTAATTAACTATGTAAACCAAGATGAACCACAAAACTAACCATCTCAAACTACCAATGATGAATTATCCATGATAAAAGTAAAAGATGATTGCAATTCATGTCCACGTACAAATTCTACAGCATGCCAAGCATCACAACTTCTACAACTGCAACTTTATCCCACATTTGAAATAAATTCTTGATAATCAAGGACAATTCTTATTCCTTTACACATATTATAAGCATGTGCATACAAATTTACATTGATAACTATAAACATGTACATATTAATTTTCATAAATAACCATGAGCATGTGTTAAACCAAAGAGGCAACTTAATTCATATGACTATTGTGTATTCTCATATTTTAAATGAAATTAAATGCATATGTAAATGACAAAATAAACTAAATTAATAATAAACAGTTTAATAGCATGGCTGAATTTAAGTTGATGGTTTAAATGTGTATATGACCGTGTATATTAAATGCAAACTATACTAAACTTTGTATATAAACTGACAGTCTAAATATCCAAATTAAAATGCCATTAAATGCAAAATAAACTAAATTTATAACTCACAATTTAATTGCAATCAAATGTGAAATGTAAACTGGACTAAATTCAAAACTCATAGTTGATTGAAATTAAATGTGAAATAAAACGCAATTAAATTTTTACTGAACTAAATTTATAACTTATAGTTTGCATTCACCATACCTAAGTTCAACTCGACTGTAGCATGAAAGAGAGATGGAGGCGGAGGCATGGCAAGATCGTAAAAGAAAAGCGACATCTAGAATTTAGTTGATCGATTTGGAGGAAATTTAGGGTTTTCTATAAAGGGATTTTGTAAATCAAGGGTTCTTTTTCCCTTTGTTGGAATGAGATGAAAATGAGAACTGAATTGAAAGCGCAAAGCGGCATGAGCAAATTAAGTTGGTTTAGGTTATTGGGTGGAGCGAGTTTCGGTGTCTGTAGGGAAGAAACATAGTTCGGTTAATGGTTAACCCAAATATGTAAAGTCTTAATTGTTAACTGACTCAACTTTGGTCAAAAAACATCAATGGTTAATATAAAGTTTGGTTAAGTGATTTTGTTGTTTAAAATGGTTTGGTTAAGATCAGTTAAGTCGGTTAGATCACTTAACTCGTATTCACCCAAAAAATGGATCAACACCCGGAAATCGGATGAAATCACCAATTCAAAAAAAGAAAAAGGAAAACGTAGAGAATAACAAGAATACCTAGAAGTTTTTATAGTGGTTCGGCGTAATTTCCAACCTACGTCCACTTTGATCTATTTTATTAGTTGTTCTCTCTCTGGATTACAACTATTTAAATCCGATCTGACCACGAACTAGTGGACCTCTGATTTACAATAGAGTTAAGTATTTGGAGAGCATAGAAGTGAAGAAAGTCTAATGGAAGCACCGGATCTGAGACTATTAATGGAAATCCTACAAAGAGAACATCTGTAACGATCCAGAATTTCTGTCATTCGAAATTCGTATATTTAATTGATTTTAAATATTAACAAGTAAAATTTGTAAGTCGAATAAATTTTATTTCGAATATAGTGATTTAATTGGATAATTAAATCGATAATTCAATATTTGAAATTACAGAAATAATTGGAAATTGGGTTTAAAGTGATTAAATTTGATTTGTAAAGTTGTATTTAATCATATTGGAGTTAGAATGATGTTATAGAACTATTAAAATCGAATTAAAGTTAATTTGCAGAAATTGAATATTTTAATATTTAATCGACGAGTAAAAATTGCCATTTTTCAAACAGTCTCGGATTTCGACAAAACCAGTTTCATCGGATCCGTAATGTTATATTATTGTATGATTTCAAATTTCGTGTCAATCGGATTTACGGTTTGTCCGGGGCAAGCTAAAACGCACCGAAATCGATTCAAGTGAATTTTGAATTTAAATAGTCGATTCAAAAACTTATCTTTCAAATTCAATCGAATTGGCTCCCGATATATATTCCATTGCGTTCGGAATAGGGTAAAACATTATAAACGCCAGACGGCATGCTTCATTTGGAGTTCGAAATTTTTTGGATGAATAGCGCGTTGCCATTTTTCTATAAAAGGACCTCCATATTCACTTTTGCAAAAAATATCAACCCTAAGGTTACAGCCGCCACAAATAGAAATCAATGGCCGAAACATTCGTTTCATCTCCCTCAATTTTCTTCAAATCCATCGACAATTATGGAAAACCCCCAACTATAAAGTCGTAGAGCACGATGAGTAATTCGTTCAACAGTGATGATCTGATATAGCGAAGAGGGTCGTTGGAAAATCGCATCCAAAGGCGCGGCATTCGTGCATGAATTCCAAGGGCTAGGGGCGGCCGAGATTCGAGGGGTTGCAGCCGAAGGGGGAGTCAAGTGCTGGCTTCGAGATGATGGTGGTTGATCGACGAATAGATGAACGATGGAGTCGCGTTAAATTCATGGAAGATGGCGGCTGAGATAGGTTTGTGTGCGTATGAGCCTGGTATTGGAGAAGATGAAGGGGACGGCCAGATTCTCATCAACAGAAATGAACGGCCTGGAGATGGTTAGGGTTTTAAAATTAAAAGAAAATTGTATATCAAATATTATATAAATTTGTTCAAACTTTGTAACGTCATAACTTGTTCATACGAGGTCCGTTTTAGACGAAACGAATTGTGTTGGGTTCGTATTGACGAATACTGCACGATGGAGCTGGATTGGAATCGATTGGAGCAAGTGAAAATTTTGGGTAAAATTAAACGCCCGTTTAATTTTATTCGAAATAAAACACTGAAACTTTTATTGAAAGCAAGTGAGAACTTCTCACTCAATCGAAATTGTTTCGATTTAAATTTTAAATAGTTAGATTTTAAATTTCTTGATTATATGATTGAATGATAAATTATTATCTATTGTATCGAAATATACCCTATATGCCGTATATTAAGCGGATGTTATTTATTAAACACATATACCGCGATATTCCATCTTGAAGTGGAATTGGTATTATATATGTACTTGGAGTTGATTTTCCCGCATTATATAGCGGAAGAGACCCTATTGCGCCGCATAATAGCGGGAAATATTTTATATGAACCCATATACCGTGATATTCCGTCTTGAAACGGGATTGATATTGTGCTAACATCTGTGGATGCAGGGAAACAGGTTGGAGGGATCCAACTGGATTCCTCACCCGTATTGATTTATTTACAGATATTGTGATATGTTCTGTTATCATATGATATATGATGTTTTGGATGCCGTGATTGTTATATTTAGTGTTGTTGCAGCATTGGGCCTATTTTTGGAATTTTAAAAATATTAAAGTAACGATTTCGAATTTAAAAGGATTTTAAAGTGATTTTTGAAAGTATACGTTTTATTGAATTTTGGAATTGATTCATTTTAAATAAATGAACGTTATAATTCTAATGTTATAAAATTTATAATTTTTGAGAAATATAGTTAAAATGTATTTTTGAAATATGGAGTTAATAAATTTTATAAAACAGTTTAAATTGAGATTTTTGAAATTATTATAAATGGTTTATATAAAAGATTTATAAAATTGATATTTATAAATTAAAATATTGGGATTATAAAACGAGTTTTTATAAGTGTTAAAATGAAGTATAAATGGATTTCATAAGTGAATGAAATTTATAGATTTATAAATTGGGAAGTTATAAAATGAATAGATTTTGTAAAATAAAATATTTGTGAGTAATTAACTTATAAATCGGATTTTGGCATTTAAATGAGATTTAAATAGAATTTGTTAATTAAGGGATTTTATAAGTTGAAGTTTTTATAAAATATATATAAATGTGAATTTATAACGTTGTTTATAAATCCGAAATAAATTGAATTTGATAAGTAAATATGAAAGCTTATTAAAGGAGATGTATCCGCGATTTTGGACAGTGGATAATCCTTTAAATAAAATGTGTAAAAAGGTTGAATTTGGTTAACGATTTATATTCACAATTTTGGACAGTGAATAATATATTAAAGAAATGTTTTAGGAAGTGATCTTTTAAATGGAATTAAAACGATTTAAAGTTGTTTAAAATGTGTTAAGGATCGAAACCATAGATTTTAACATTTATTGTTGAAATAGAAGTTTTCGAGAAATAAGGAAAAGATGGACTATAACACTGTTGTTATAGTAAATGATTTTCAAAAGGAAATGTTTTATATAGTATTGGGATTTATATATCTATCTTAATTTCGAATCCCTATACTAGTGATTTTGGGTTGTCGTAACGATGTTTTACGCAACATTCATTTTGACTCCAATAAATGTGTTTAAGAGAATGTTTTCCTTAAAGAATGAAATATATATTAACTGTGATTTAAGTCTATTGAATATTTTCTAAGTATTGAAAATAAATAGATTTGTAAATTACTTATTGTTAAATAAGTATTTGGAAATGTTTTTTTCCAATATGAAGTGAAATGTTTTGAGATTATATCTTTTAAAGATTAATTGAAGTGAATATTTGGCAAGTTATTTAATTTATGGAAGATTAATAAAAAGGGCCTAGTGATTGTTATGGTGCTGAATATTTGTTGGTTTGCTTTGATAGTTAAATAACCGACTATCGACATTTACCTTTAAATGGGTATTTGTTGTGATTGCTTGAATTTGAATGCTACACTTATTTTTAAAATAAGCACTCGTTATTCGGTTTAGCCGGGAGAGGACCTTTGTGTCATGAATCCCATTCCGAATAGTGATATGTCGTAATGGATAGCATTTGAAGACCGGTGTTGAAGACCGGGTATTTTCGAAAACGGAAGGATTACCGCCGAATATCTCTGCATCGGCTGATCTCCGATATAGAGATTTTATCACCCTTTGTGATGGGAAGTCCGGTCGTGAGTAGTAAATATCCAGATTGCAAGAGCTTCTTTGGAAGTGCCTTCGGTTCCGTTCGATCCCGGAACGAACTTGTATGGATGTGTGTCGAACATTACAATTTGAGATGCAAAGTTGGTTTCTATCAAATATATTTCTGTTGGCGGCGGAGAATTTATTCTCTTAGCTTAACACCCTTCTCTGAGACGTACGAACTCAGAGGTTATGTATTTGATGGTTACTAGTGATATATTCCCAATTTGGTAACGTGGCATGCTGAGTGTTGTTGATCATTTGTTGATCAAAGCGTGGCTTTTATGAAAAGCGTAGCTTTGTGGACGAGACTTCGTCGGACCTCTAATGGTCAAAACAGGAAGAATGCATCAAGGTTATTAGGGGATTGCGCCCCCTTAGGGTATGTCATTCCTTCTGGATAGAGGTGGTATTATGGTATGGAGCCCTGATATTTAACCTAGGTTGTTGCTGCAAACTTATTATTTTGTGGTTGTTGGCGAATCTTAAGATTTAGGTCGGTTACGACCGGGGGTTGGCATATTCGTGTCAGTTGTTACCCAGCTAGCGGTAACCCGACCTTGTGTTGGCAGAGATCCGGTTAGGTTCTCGGGCCGTCTTTCCAGAGGCGTTTCCACGTGACAGTAAGAAGTTTCTTGGCCTGACCATTTGTTGAAAATCCAAAGAAACAATACGAACCCTTTGCGATTGCAAATTGTAGAACCTGCCTCCTCAGGAGGTAGCTGTAACAGGCATAATATAATGGTACCTATGCTGGCTAAGATTTATATTATACTTTCGAAATGGTTTTCCACATTTTACACTTATAGTAACAATAAAAAGAAATTCTCTGCGTAGTAAGCATCTTTGACTATCATAAGGAGAAATCTCCTCCAAGTTCTACGTTTGCATTGTGTGTATGGCGGGAGGCCTTATGGTAGTTACATTTTCTAAAAGCATTGCGAATTGACTTTGAAAATATTTCTTTGTTTGTTTTGAAGAATAACTGTTTTAAGTTCTCTCTATTTTACAAATATTTCTTTGTTGGTTTTTTTTTAAAAAGATAAACTGTTTAAAGTTCTCACACCAGTCCCATGACTGACCTAGAGTTTTATTGTTCCCTTCCTAAACTCTAGGTGCCCACCAATTTCTACACGGTCAGTCTAGAGTTAGGTTATCAGGTCATTCTGGAATTCAGGAGTTGCTGTGGAGATCTGGAGGCAAGCTGGACGGCTTGGCGTGTCAACTAGTATATAGTATTTCTTTTCCGCTGTTTGTTGTTGTAAACTCTGATAATGTAATGTAATATGATGTAATGTAATAACTGATATAGTTCTTTGTTTTAAAGATATTCATTTATCTATTATATGTTGTTCCGCTGCGATTGTGAGATTATGATATTGTTTCTGTTGCTTCTTCTTCTTTCTTCTTCTATCTTCTACCTCTTCTTTAACCCTAACGGTTTGGTTTTCCGGCATTCAATTGCTCGACAGTTGATACAGTGGACGTATTAATGTCGACTTTCGTGAGTCGAAAATCCTTATCGTCACATTTGGTATCAGAGCATATGATTAAGCAACAACCTTGGCTCTATTGGGAATTTCTCATTAGAGATAGAGTCAGTAGTACTCTAGAATGAGTGTGAGTGTAATAATAGATAGAAGCGCGTATTTGTTAGTGAATATGAAATTGTTTTGTATTGTGTTGACTTATCGATTGATTGTTTATAGATTCTGGTCGGTGTAGTCTAGCTAACCATTTCGATAGGGATTTCTAAACTCGTAAACGAGATAAACCGATATAGTATCATTTTAAATTGGGTAAATGAAATAATTTTTACCTTGATTATATTTTATATATAAAGGAAATAAATTTTTCAGAATTATTGAAGTATATATAAATTGATTGTTTGGTTGTTGAAAATGTAAGGGTATATATAAGTTAATTAAAAGAATAAATTGTATAAGCAAATGAATTATTAAATGGAATCATAATGAATGTGATTTACAATTGTGAAATAATCTTATATGTACAATAAGTGAAATTATATAAGAAAAGACTTATAAATATGAGTTATAAGTAAAAGAATTTTTTTTTTGAAAGAATATAAAGCATTGGATTCACTACTGTTACTTGGAAATAATAAGGGTGATGACTGCAGCATCATCAGTATCATATTCAAGTTTCTGTGTGATGGATGTGCTACCATAGTAAATTGAAAATTTAAGTTAGGTTGTGGTAAACAAATTTGAAATTAAAATTCAAGTTATAATTGTTGAATATAAGTACTCAAGTGTTGAACTTATAATATGAGATAATAAATTTGACTTTGGTAAAGTTAAATAAAATTTACTTTGGAATTAGAATCTGAATTGAATTTATAAGTGGAAATTTAAGTTAAGTTAAAACAGATGATGTGTGAAATAGAATATAACTTAAGTGATGTTGAATGAAGTTGATTTTGGTATCGAAGTAAAATAATAAAGTGAATTAAACGGATGTGAACTTGAGTTATATAAATGAAATTCAACCTTATTTGTTAAATGAATTAGCAATTGAATTAAGAAAAATGGATTGAATGTAAATCAATTGAGCGTAAATAAATTGATATGAAATAAAGAATGTAAGTGTTAATTCATTAAAGCTAATCGAAAGTGATGAACCAAATTGAATGAAGGTAAGCAAAGTAAAGAAATTTGGTAATGTTGGATATACATTGTTTGTTAGATGATGGTTAGTTGATTGTATAGAAATCCATATGAAATTGAATTAATGAAATTGAAAGCTGTGTAATTTAAGTTGATTTGGAAGTGAAATAACTTAAATATAAATTAGTGAATGCAAACTAATTGAATATGAATAAATGAATGTTAGTAAAAACATCCAATGTTAATGAATCAAATGCGATTTAAATTGGAAAACTAATTCATTGAATATTAATGAGAAGTGAAAGTGTATTGATTTTGTTATGGATGTTAGTTGAATGCTAGTTGGTTGATGGTTGAATTTATTGCTTTTGATTGCATTGGCTATATCGACATATATAATAGTTGGTATATGCTGTATATCGATATTATTTTCTATATACATGTTTCTTATTATTGTTGAGTGTTTAGCAGGTGTGGATTGCGCTTGTTTCGTATTTGGAGCTCGCTTTCGCGCTATAATAGTCGTATATGCTCGCTGATAATATATAAGGTACATATCTCGAATTACATATCGTACTTTTACACTTTTTCCTTGCGGGATTTCTCATTACTTTATGAGACGTATATTTGTGATATATATATTGCCATTTTTTTTCGGGATCGAAACGCGCAAAGGAGACTATGGCGAATTTTTCCGAAAATTTAAGGCGTTAGAATATTTTTGAGAAAATTGAATTTTTTTGAAATGATAATTACGTATGATTTAAAAACTTAGTAAAGTTTTGTAAGAAGTTTAACTATTGGATTTAGGGAAAGTTAAACACTTAAGTGAATTTGAAATCTAATTTGAATGGATGTTTTTGAAAAGTTAATGGATTGTGTAACTTTTTCTTACTTGGTAATTTCGAGAACGAAATTCTTTTAAGAGGGAAGTTTGTAACGACCCAGAATTTCTGTTATTTGAAATTCGTATATTTAATTGATTTTAAATATTAACAAGTAAAATTTGTAAGTCGAATAAATTTTATTTCGAATATAGTGATTTAATTGGATAATTAAATCGATAATTAATATTTGAAATTACAGAAATAATTGGAAATTGGGTTTAAAGTGATTAAATTTGATTTGTAAATTTTTATTTAATCATATTGGAGTTAATGATGTTATAGAACTTTTAAAATCGAATTAAAAGTTAATTTGCAGAAATTGAATATTTTAATATTTAATCAACGAGTAAAAATAGCCATTTTTCAAACAGTCTCAGATTTCGACGAAACCAGTTTCGTTGGATCCGTAATGCTATATTATTGTATGGTTTCAAATTTCGTGCCGATCGGATGTACGGTTTGTCCGGGGCAAGCTAAAACGCACTGAAATCGATTCGAGTGAATTTTGAATTTAAATAGTCGATTGAAAAACTTATCTTTCAAATTTGATCAAATTGGCTCCCGATATATATTCCATTGCGTTCGGAATGGGGGTAAAACATTATAAATGCCATGCGGCACGCTTCGTTTGGAGTTCGGAAATTTTTGGGATGAATAGTGCGTTGCCATTTTTCTATAAAAAGACCTCCATATTCACTTTGGAAAAAAATATCAACCCTAGGGTTACAGCCGCCACTAACAGAAATCAATGTCTGAAACATTCGTTTCTTCTCCCTCAATTTTCTTCAAATCCATCGACAATTATGGAAAACCCCCAACTCTAAAGTCGTAGAGCACGATGAGTACTTCGATTTCGACGGTGATGATCTGATATAGCGAAGAGGACAGTTGGCAAATCGCGTCCAAAGGCGCGATGTTCGTGCACGAATTCCAAGGGCTAGGGGCGGCCGAGCTTCGAGGGGTTGCATCCGAAGGTGGATTCAAGTGCTGGCTTCGAGATGATGGTGGTTGATCGACGAATAGATGAACGATGGAGTCGCGTTAAATTCATCGAAGATGGCGGCCGAGATAGGTTTGTGCGCGTATGAACCTGGTATTGGAGAAGATGAAGGGGATGGCCAGATTCTCATCAACAGAAACGAATGGCCTGGAGATGGCTAGGGTTTTAAAATTAAAAGAAAATTGTATATTAAATATTATATAAATTCGTTCAAACTTTGTAACGTCATAACTTGTTCATACGAGGTCCGTTTTGGACGAAGCGAATTGCGTTGGGTTCGTATTGACGAATTCTACGCGATGGAGCTGGATTGAAATCGAATGGAACTAGTGAAAATTTTGGGTAAATTAAACGCGCGTTTAATTTTATTCGAAATAAAACACTGAAACTGTTATTGAAAGCAATGTGAGAACTTCTCACTCAATCGAAATTGTTTCGATTTAAATTTTAAATAGTTAGATTTAAAATTTCTTGATTGTAGATTGAATGATAAATTATTATCTATTGTATCGAAATAGACCCTATATGCCGTATATTAAGCGGATGTTATTTATTAAATACATATACCGCGATATTCCATCTTGAAGTGGAATGAGTATTATATATGTACTTGAAGTTGATTTTCCCACATTATATAGCGGATGAGACCCTATTGCGCCGCATAATAGCGGGTAATATTTTATATGAACCCATATACCGCCATATTCCATCTTGAAATGGGATTGGTATTGTGCTAACATCTGTGGATGTAGGGAAACAGGTTGGAGGGATCTAACTGACTCACCCCTATTGATTTATTTACAGATATTGTGATATATTCTATTATCATATGATATATGATGTTTTGGATGCCGTGATTGTTATATTTAGTGCCGTTGCAGCATTGGGCCTATTTTTGGAGTTTTAAAAATGTTAAAGTAACGATTTCGAATTTAAAAGGATTTTAAAGTGATTTTTGAAAGTATACGTTTTATTGAATTTTGGAATTGATTCATTTTAATGAATAAACATTATAATTTTAATGTTATAAAATTTATGATTTTTGAGAAATATAGTTAAAATGTGATTTTTGAAATATGGAATAAATAAATTTTATAAAATAGTTTAAATTGAGATTTTTGAAATTATTATAAATGGTTTGTATAAAAGATTTATAAAATTGATATTTATAAATTAAAATATTGGGATTATAAAACGATTTTTTATAAGTGTTAAAATGAAGTATAAATGGATTTCATATGTGAATGAAATTTATAGATTTATAAATTGGGAAGTTATAAAATGAATAGATTTTGTAAAATAAAATATTTATAAGTAATTAACTTATAAATCGGATTTTGGCATTTAAATGAGATTTAAATAGAATTTGTTAATTAAGGGATTTTATAAGTTGAAGTTTTTATAAAATATATATAAATGTGAATTTATAACGTTGTTTATAAATCTGAAATAAATTGAATTTAATAAGTAAATATGAAAGCTTATTAAAGGAGATGTATACGCAATTTTGGACAGTGATAATCCTTTAAATAAAATGTGTAGAAAGGTTGAATTTGGTTAACGATTTATATTCACGATTTTAGACAGTGAATAATATATTAAAGAAATGTTTTAGGAAGTGATCTTTTAAATGGAATTAAAACGATTTAAAGTTTTTTAAAATGTGTAAAGGATCGAAACCATAGATTTCAACATTTATTGTTGAAATAGATGTTTTCGAGAAATAAGGAAAAGATGGACTATAACACTGTTGTTAAAGTAAATGATTTTCGAATGGAAATGTTTTATATAGTATTGGGATTTATATATCTATCTTAATTTCGAATCCCTATACTAGTGATTTTGGGTTGTCGTAACGATGTTTTACGCAACATTCGTTTTGACTCAAATAAATGTGTTTAAGAGAATGTTTTCCTTAAAGAATGAAATATATACTTAATTGTGATTTAAGTATATTGAATGTTTTCTGAGAATTGAAAATAAATAGATTTGTGAATTACTTATTGTTAAATAAGTATTTGGAAATGTTTTTTTCCAATATGAAGTGAAATGTTTTGAGATTATATCTTTTAAAGATTAATTGAAGTGAATATTTGGCAAGTTGTTTAATTAATGGAAGATTAATAAAAAGGGCCTAGTGATTGTTATGGTGCAGAATATTTGTTGGTTTGCTTTGATAGTTAAATAACCGACTATCGACATTTACCTTTAAATGGGTATTTGTTGCGATTGCTTGAATTTGAATGCTACACTTATTTTAAAATAAGCGCTCATTATTCAGTTTAGCCGGAAGATGACCTTTGTGTCATAAATCCCATTCCGAATAGTGATATGTCGTAATGGATAGCATTTGAAGACCGGTGTTGAAGACCGGGTATTTTCGAAAACGGAAGGATTACCATCGAATATCTCTGCATCGGCTGATCTCCGATATAGAGATTTTATCACCCTTTGTGATGGGAAGTCCGGTCGTGATTAGTAAATATCCGGATTGCAAGAGCTTCTTTGGAAGTGCCTTCGGTTCCGTTCGATCCCGGAACGGACTTGTGTGGATGTGTGTCTGACATTACAATTTGAGATGTAAAGCTGGTTTCTATCAAATTTAATTCTGTTGGTGGTGGAGAATTTATTCTCTTAGCTTAACACCCTTCTCTGAGACGTACGAGCTCAGAGGTTATGTAGTTGATGGTTACTAGTGATATATTCCCAATTTGGTAACGTGGAATGCTGAGTGTTGCTGATTATTTGTTGATCAAAGTGTGGCTTTTATGAAAAACGTAGCTTTGTGGACGAGACTTTGTCGGACCTCACACCCCGGTAATGGTCAAAATAGGAAGAATGTAGCAAAGTTATTGGGGGATAGTGCCTGTAACACCCCGAAAATTTTCGACTTTCGAAAATTCAACATCGACACTCACTTTATCGACTGTCGAGAAATCGAAGGCCAAAAACCGGAATGTTATGGTTTTAAGAAAAGAAAAAGACAGAAGAAGAGAGAAGAAGGTAGAAGATGGAGGGAAAAGAAAACAGAAAATTTTAAAATGGAAGAAAAAGAGAACAGATAGAAAACATAGAATAGAGAAGAGGAAAGAAAAATAGAAAATGGAACAGAAAGGAAACAACAGAACAACATCAGAATCTCACAATTCGCAGCGGAACAACATATAATAATAAATGAATAATCTTTAAACAAAGAACTATCAGTTATTACATTTTATACATTACATTACATCATATCATCAGAGTGTACAACCTCAACAACAACAAACAATGCAGCGGAAAAAGAAATACTATATAAACTAGTAATACGCCATGCCATCTAGCTTGCCTCCAGCAACTCCAGAATATCCTGATAAACCTAACTCTTAACTGCCCGTGTGAAAATTGGTGGGCACCCAGAGTTTAGGAAGGAAAACAATAAACTCCAAGTCAGTCATGTGACTGGTGTGAGAACTCAAAACAGTTTACTTAACTTTAAAATCAAAATAGAGGAATATTTTTAAACTCAATTCGCAATGCTTTTAAAAATGAGACTACCATAAGACCTCCTGCCACACACACAATGCAAACGCAGACTTGGAGAAGATTTCTCCTTATGATAGTCAAAGATGCTTGATACGCATTAAAATCAAATCAATTTTGATATTATTATTAGTGCATAGTGTAGAAGAAATTCATTTCGAAAGTAGAATATAAATCTTAGCCAGCATAGGTACCATTATATTATGCCTACTAATAGCTACCATATTAGATGGCAGGTTCTACAACTAAAACCGTACAAGTCACGTATTGTTTCTTTGGATTTCCAACGAATGATCAGGCCAAGGAACTTCCCATTGCCACATGAGAATGCCTCTGGATGGACATCCCCGAGAACCAAACCGGATCTCTACCAACACAAGGTCGGGTTACCCCTAACTGAGTAACAACTGACCGAATATGCCATCCCCCGATCCTTTGGGACCTTTATCACCGAGCGCTCGTAATCAATTCACACAATCATAACAAAGTGTTTTCAACATGAGTAAGTATCTGGGCTCCATACCATGATACCACCCTTTTCCAGAAGGAAATGGACACATCCTAAAGGGTGCTACCCCTCATAACCTTGCTGCTTCTTTCCTGTTTTGACCATTCACGGGGTGTGAGGCTCGACGAAGTCACGTCCACAAAAACATACTTTATACAAAAGCCATGCTTTGGGTCAACAAATGATCAACACAATGATCACAAGGATAGACGATCAAATAAACAATCCTATCACAAATAATCAACACAATGATCATTTCAGCATCTCTCAGCATATCACATTACCAAATTGGGAATATATCGCTGATAACATTCAACTACATAACCTCTGAGCTCGTACGTCTCAGAGAAGGGTGTTAAGCTAAAAGAATAAATTCTTCGCCACCAACAGAAATATATTTGAAAGAAATCGGCTTTATATCTCAACTTGTAATGTCAAACATACAATCCATACAAGTCTGTTCCGGGCTCGAACAAAACCGAAGGCACTTCTCACGAAGCCCTTGCAATACGGGTATTCACAATCCCGATCGAATTTCCCATCACTTAGGAGATCTCTATACCAGGAGCTACCCAGTGCAGAGACAATCGATAGGTCATCCTATCGCTTTCGCAAAAACTCGGTCTTCAACACCGATCTTCAAATGCAATTCATAACGACGTATCACATATTCGGAATGGGTTATACGACCCCATGGTCCTTTCCCGGTTAACCCGAATAGTGAGCGCTTATTCAAAAATAAGTGTGGCATTCACATTCAACAAATCACATCAATTACCCATTCAAAGGGAAATATTGATAGTCGATTATTTAACTATCACTGGACATGCACACATCACCAGATTCCAAATAATTTTCCAATTTATTTATTTTCCAAAAATATCTTCACTAGATATATTATTTCAACACTTCAAAAATAAATCAATATTTCTTTTTAAACAAATTCCACTTCCTTTATAAATTCCTTAGTGAATTTATAATTCCAAAATATCAATGAATATTCGATTTCAATTATTCATTTCAATATTTCTTTTCAATTTATCTTCAAAAAGATAAATTCTAAATATCACTTCATATTGGAAAACATTTCCATACTTATTTAATAAGTAATTCACAAATTTTATTTATTTTCAACACTTAGAAAATATTCAATATACTTAAATCGAAATTAAGTATATATTTCATTCTTTAAGCAAATCATTCTCTTAAACATATTTATTTGGGCCAAAACGAATGTTGCGTAAAACATCGTTACGACGACTCAAAAATCACTAGTATAGGGATTCGAAATTAAAATAGATATATAAATCCCAATACTATACAAAACATTTCCTTTCGGAAATCATTTACTATAACTACAGTGTTATAGTCTACTATTTCCTTTTATTTCTCGAAAACGTCTATTTCAACAATCAATGTTGAAATCTATGGTTTCGAATCTCAACATATCTTAAAACATCGTTAGATCGTTTTAATTCTATTTGAAATATCACATTCAAACAATTTCTTTAACATCTTATTCACTATTCAAAAACGTGAATATACTACGTTAACACATTTCATTCTTTTATACATTTTATTTAAAAGAATTATTCACAGTTCAAAACGTGAATATAACTCCATCAAATAAGTTATGACAATTAACTTATCAGAATAAGTTGTTTGCGGATTTATAAAACAACGTTTATAAATTCCATTTCTATTTATTTATAAAAACTTCCTTTTTATAAATTCCTTTATTAACCTATTCCAGTTTATAACTAAATTATAAACTAAACGTTCATATTATAAGTTAATTACTTATAAAACGATTATTTTACAAAATCGTTCTTTTAAAGACTTTCTAATTTATAAATCTTATAACTTATAAGATCCATTTATTTAACCAATCTATTCTTCAAATATTTTCACCAAATTTATAAATCTTACTATTTATAAATTTTCTTTTATAACTTCACAGTTTATAATTCTATAAATTTCATTTATTTATGAATTTCATTTTCACTTCATTCAAACACTTATAAAAACTCGTTTTATAATGTCAATATTTCAATTTATAAATATCCACTTATAAATCTCTTAATATAAATCAGTTTATATTATTCTTTAAAAACATCTTTAAATTCCTTTATAATTCCACCATTTTGATTTATAAAATAATCAAATTTTATAAATCTTATATTCAAACTTTTAATAATAAACTCAAAAATCCAGTTTAAACTATTTTATAAAATCATTGGTTCATATTTCTCCAAAAATCAGCTTTTAACTATATTTCACAAAATCATAATTTTTATAACTTTAAAAATTATAACGTTTATTTATTTAAAACGGATCAATTCCAAAAATATAGTATATTCTCAAAAATCACTTTAAAATCATTTTAAAATCCCAAAATCTGGGTCCAATGATGCTACACACCAAATAGTCAATCACGACTACAACGATATCATATATCGATATGATAATCAATCAAATATCAAAATATCTGAAAATCAAATAAATACTGTTGAGGAATCCTGTTGGATCTCTCCAACCTGTTTTCCTGCATTCACAAACATTAGCACAATACCAATTTCGTTTCAGTACGAAATTATCGCGGTATATGGGATTTAAAATATTATCCGCTTAATAACGGCGTAATAGGGTCTCATCCGCTAAACAAAAAATGTGGAAAATCAACAACTGCAATATATACATATGCCAATATATATATATATATATTGATATTATATATAATACCAATTTCACTGTTTATGAAATATTCGCGGTATATGTTTTTATTAAATAACATCCGCTTACTAACGGCGTATAATGTCTATTTTAACAATCAATAGATATTAATCAACATTCAAACATGCATTCAAATATTTTAAATCTAACTATTTAAAATAAAATCGAAACTGATTCGATTGAGTGAGAAGTTCTCACCTTGATTTTATTTTCCGTTTTAGCGATTTATTTCGAATAAAATTAAACGGACTTTTAATTTTACCCAAAATTCTCACTAACTCCAAACGACTCCAAACTAACTCCATCGCGTAGTGCTCGTCCATACGATTCCAACGCAACTGAGTTTGTATTTTTTCGACCTCGTATGAAAAAGTTATGAATATTTGAAGTTACACGATTTTATAACTTAAATTTACAACACAAACTTTAAAATTATAAACCTAAACTCATCACAGCCACATGATCCTTCCCCATTGAATCCAGGCCGTCCCCCCCTTCATCTTCTTCACGTTCCTTTTCTACAGATCAAGGCCGCAACCTTGAACCCATCACCCAAAACTAGGGTTGAATCTTGCATCCACATCACTCGACTAAACTCGATCACGTCACCGCCATCGCGAAGCTCAGCACCTCCTCTACCCACACCTGCCTCCCCCTTGAGCTCGGCCTGCTCTACAGCCCATAAAGGCATGCGTGACCTGAAGAGAACGGCCCCCCTAGCTCCCTCTCCGTTGCACCATTTCCGATCATCACCGTATGGAATCGAAGCTCTCGTCGAGCTCTTCGACTTCCGTGTTGAACACTTCGCGTAATTCCTTACGGATTGAGAGAGATTAAGAGATGAATGTAACTAATTTCTGGCCATTGGTTATGTTAGAGGCGGCTAGGGTTATAAAATTAGGGTTTTAGTTATTTTTTTTATCAAATTATGAAGAGTGGTGGTGTATTTATAGAGAACCGATCGACACTATTCACCCGGAAATTCCGAACTCCGATTTAGGCGCCGAAACTGACGTACCTAGGGTTTATCCCGCGTTCCGGACACAATGGAACAGGTTTCGGAAGCTAGTTCGGAAGTATGTGCGAGTTATGGCTATAAACGCTCAATTTAAATTAAACCGATTTAAGTCGATTTCTAGGCGTTTTAATTCGTACAGGACAAACCGTAAATCCAATTGACTTGAAATTTGAAACCTTACAATAATATCACATTACGGATCCGATGAAACTAGTTTCGTCAAAATCCGAGACTTTTTGAAAAATGGCTATTTTAGCTCGCCAAATTTAAATTAAAAATAATTCGATGCGTTTCGAGCTGCCACGATCAAACGATAACTCCGATTGACACGAAATTTGAAATCCGGTAATAACTAACTATTACGGATCCAATGGAACTGGTTTCGTTCAATTCTGAGACTGTTCAAAAATTGACTATTTTCACTAGTCGATTTTAATATTAAAATATTCAATTTTCACAAATTAACTTTTAATTCGATTTTAAAAGTTCTAAAATATCGTTCTAACTCCAACATGATAAAATAAAATTTTACAAATCATTTTCAATCATATTTAACTAAATTTTCAATTATTTCCATAATTTAACATATTAAATTATCGATTTAATTATCCAATTGAATTCGATAATTCAAATAAAAATTTATTCGACTTATAAATTCACTTATTAATATTTAAAATTAATTAAATATTCAAATTTTAATAAATAAAAATTCTGGGTCGTTACAGTGCCCCCTTAGTGTATGTCATTCCTTTTGGATAAAGGTGGTATTATGGTATGGAGCCCTGATACTTAACCTATGTTGTTGCTGCAAACTTATTATTTTGTGGTTGTTGGTGAATCCCGGGATTTAGGTCGTTACGACCAGAGGATGGCATATTCGTGTCAGTTGTTTCCCAGCTAGGGGTAACCTGACCTTGTGTTGGCAGAGATCCGGTTAGGTTCTCGGGGCGTCTTTCCAGAGGCGTTTCCATGTGGCAATAGGAAGTTCCTTGGCCTGACCATTTGTTGAAAATCCAAAGTAACAATATGAACCTTTTACGATTGCAAATTGTAGAACCTGCCTCGTCAGGAGGTAGCTATAGCAGACATAATATAATGGTACCTATGCTGGCTAAGATTTATATTATACTTTCAAAATGGTTTTTCACATTTTCCGCTTATAGTAATAATAAAAAGAAATTCTCTGCGTAGTAAGCATCTTTGACTATCATAAGGAGAAATCTCCTCCAAGTTCTACGTTTGCAATGTGTGTGTGGCGGGAGGCCTTATGGTAGTTACATTTTCTAAAAGAATTGCGAATTGACTTTAAAAATATTTCTTTGTTTGTTTTAAAGAATAATTATTTTAAGTTCTCTCTATTTTAAAAATATTTCTTTGTTGGTTTTTTTTAAAAAGATAAACTATTTTAAGTTCTCACACTAGTCCTATGACTGACCTGGAGTTTTATTGTTCCCTTCCTAAACTCTGGTTGCCCACCAATTTCTACACGGGCAGTCTAGAGTTAGGTTATCAGGTCATTCTGGAATTCAGGAGTTGCTGTGGAGATCTGAAGGCAACCTGGATGGCTTGGCGTATCAACTAGTATATAGTATTTCTTTTCCGATGTTTGTTGTTGTAAACTCTGATAATGTAATGTAATGTGATGTAATATAATAAGTGATATAGTTCTTTGTTTTAAAGATATTCATTTATCTATTATATGTTGTTCCGCTGCGATTGTGAGATTCTGATATTATTTCTGTTGCTTCTTCTTCTATCTTCTACCTCTTCTTTAACCCTAACGGTTCGGTTCTCTGGCATTCGATTGCTCGGCAGTTGATACAGTGGACGTATTAATGTCGACTTTCGTGAGTCGAAAATCCTTATTGTCACAATATCCTTTTCTGGTAGTAGATAAGTCGGTTGGTATTTATAGAAGGATCATGCAGCACAGAGTTAGAGGCCCAATAACAATGAAGTTCAGGAGATTGTGCGAAGTCACACCAGAAGACCCATGCCAACCTGAGTCAAATCCTAAACTCAGTGCCGAGTAAGGTCCTTAACTCGGGGTCGAGTTTAGGTGTTTGGCCCAATCCTGGTGAAATTTTCCGAAGTCTTTCTTTTGCCTTTTCTAAATACTCTTGCCAAATTTCAAATCATTCTGATTCTTTTTCAATCTTCTACATCCAATTGGAGATGCTTTAGTGTTAACTCGATATCAACTCAAATCCTTAGCTCATCGAAAGTCTTAACTCGTCCAAGTCCTTAACAAGGGGGTTGACTTAAGGCCTTAACCCCGGGGGTTGACCTAAGGCCTTAACTAGGAAGTGAGTTAATAACTTAGCCAATTTTTCAACCAAACTTCCTGAGCTCAATTCTTTTGTCTTGACTTATGTAACGACTTTATTTGTTTTAATAATATATTTAACTGATATTTTTTGGAATTTTTAACATTTAGATATGGAAATAAAATGTAATATTCGAAATACGTCTAATTAAACACAGCAGCTGGTAAAATTTCATCAGATAATATGAAAGTTATTTTATTGTGAAATTCTATTTCAATTTATAGCTGTTAATATTTGATGATAACAAAATGTTTTTCAAACCTGAAAATTTTCTATAGAAAAATTGTAAATCGCCTTCTAGGCAAGACGTCATATTTCATTTTTTCAAATTTTGACTGTTGTTGCTCCATCGATATTATTTTCGGCGAAATAGCAGCATTTCGGTACCGATACCCATTTTTGATCGGATCTGGTATCTATATATCGTTTTGATCGTTTCGTCGTGCTGATCTCCGTTATGTATTCATTTGTGTGTTTTGGAACATGGAAAACAGCAAAATCTACGGAATAATTCCCATATCGGTTTCACAATTTGGCTTTTGGTATTTCGGTGACCATTCATTTTTCACCGTACACTAATTCAACAGCATCAACATTTTAGTGTAGTTATTGGCTATTGCTCTTCCCACCTACTCATATAAGTCATTTCGGTCACTTTCTATCTTCTAGAAAAAAAAAGAAATTTCATTCGGCAGTACATTTCATTTTAACCAGCCGTCCTTTTCCTCATCTCCCCATAGCCATGCTATCTTCTTGGTGCCGCAACTCCACACTGATCTCAACTGTGCTCTTCTCTTTGAAATCCATTTCATTGTCTCTACTCAATCAAACACTACTCCTTCATACTTCAAAAACCAAGCGTCCCTCTACTCCTTCTAATGATAAGAAAAAGTGAAAATATATATATTCCTGTAGCATGTATTAGCACCATCGGCTAAGCAACCCTGCCTTGCTCCTCATACACCCGCAACCACCTGCAAAGATCCACACCTCCGACAACACACGCCCATGCTTCTCCTCGAGGTTCGCCAATCCCTGATGCCGCGTGTAGTCCCTGTCTCCTACCTGCGCACTGGCCCACGGAACTCCGGCCTCCGCCCGCATGGCCACCTTTCCATCGCCAGCTATCCACCTAAGCCCTTGCATGAGCAGCCCCTGTAGCAGCTCCATTTATCAGGCTTTCCTTTTCTTAGGTTATACTAAGTTTTTTTTTATATACAGTTAGTTTTTCTTGAAGCTGTTATGTATTTTAAGGTATACTATATTTTTTATATTATATTATGAAGTGTTATTATAGATTTCAGAATATATATATAGTATTAAAGTATACTTATGTTCTATATTTGGCTTTATACATAAAATTCATATAAGTTGTATAAGATTTTATATAAAGTTGTTATCACGTATGTATACACCAAGTTTATAATGTTATATAGTTTTAAAATTTATAGAGTATAAGTTATTACATGACAACTTATGTATGTTTGGGAATTTTATATTAGTTTTTCTTAAGATCTATTTTATTTGTATATAGAGCTTTATATAAGTTATGTTTTATTTTGTTGTCCAGTAAGTTTATATATGAGTCCATATTGCCTTGCCTGTGAAGCAAGTTCATTAAATAATATGCTCTAAAGGGTATGTCTACATCTGAACTCCTACCTTAACTTGTATTTAAAAAAGAAAAAAAAATTAATAGTATAGTTAAAGGTTATTTATATCCAAGTATACATTTTATATAGGCAGTATATTTTGTTATCTGCTATATGTATAGTTTATGTATATACTACAATAAACTAAGCTAATTGATTTTATTTGTCATTTTATCTACTGCATATATACTTGTTTTTAAGCATAGGTGTAATGTTTATATGTACATTAATATATATTTCTTATACTTTATATAAGTTTATTGAAATTTATTCGAGTATGTATGTATATTTTGTAAATTTGCTTATGCAGATGCAGTGTATTTTATTTATGGTTATGACTACTTTTTGAAAGTTGATATATATGCATATTTAAGGTTTGTGTGGTGATTTTGAAATGCGTATACACATCTATAATTTTTTTTGTGAACTATGGGTTTTAATTAGTTTTTAAAAAGTAATGAGTTTGAATCATACATACATACATACATACATACATACATACATACATATATATATATATATATATATATATTATATTTTAATATTTGTCGTATTGATTTTATAAATTAATAATAACAATAATACATCTTTTTCTGACTGATCGTTCTTATCAATTCCTGTATTAGCTTATCCATCGAATTCGCGTTTAATCGTGCTCTACTTTGAAATTCGCGCTCGGATTCGTAACCCATTTCATGGTCCAATCTATCTAGCCTCGAAAGGTTAGTAACCACTCACGATTAATATTCTTATATTTATTAAATTTGATTTCAATTGAAACAACAATTGAAATATGCTGTTGTTAGTTGTTTAAATTGTTATATATGCTATTATCTATAACAGTTCACCTATGGGATATGACCGTATCCTGTTATTTATATTATATTGTTATTGAGGATATATATCTGTTATTATTATTATTTTATTCTCTGTTATCACTCTGCAAGTTCCCTGTTAGTATAGAAATCAATATGGCTTGAAATGATACATACCCGAACGGACTTTAGAATAGGAGAAAATCGTTATGGCTTGAAATGATAAACCCAAGCGATTTTCAATTGAATAGAATTTGGAATTACGGGTTCAAATGATATCCACCCGTATATATTTAAATTACGGATTAAAATAATAAATATCCTTATCACTTCACCGTAGAATAGAAAATTATACACCGACGTCGTTGGTCTATATAAATATTTTGAAAATGGACTCTATGGTTTTGAAAAGGAATATATAGTGGTAATAAATATTGATTCTTAAATGTATTATGGTAATGGTATATATTAAATTTAATTTGGATTGATTTAATACCTTTAATATGTTTAAGCATTTTAATTTATATTCCAAATAAATTTTGGTAATAATTTGAATAAGTTAAGGGTGGGAAGGTAAATCTGAAATATATTTGAAATTGTAATCAATTAAGAATTTAATTTGATTAAATCTATTTGAAACTTATTGAAATTGAGATCTAAAAAGATGTGATTGTATAACGTGATTTTGATTCAAGTAAGTAAATGAATATTTCACGTTTAAATGAATTTAAGGAAATATTTTGTAAACTGTAATTTTAGATTATTTGAATGATATTGAATTCATTAAGCAAATATTTCAGGACTAAATAATAATGAGGTTAAATCGAGATTTATATGAAACGGTTAAATTAAACTTTGAAATGTTGAATATTAAAGCTTTGAAATATATTGGAATTTAAAAGGTTTAATTGTGCTTCATATCTGTATTTGAAATCAATATAATTTGAATTTGTTATTTAGAAAACTAAATTGAATGAAAGTTGCTACATTTGAGATTGAATTAAATTTGAATGGGAAAGTCGAGTTTAATTTGACGCGATTTGTGAAGTTTGAGGAGATTACAAATACTTTATTTTATAAATTGTTTATTATATATACACTAATTTGGGGATATAGATATGTTTGAAATGAAATGATATTTTGGTTGAAGTATGAATAAATTTGAAATGACTACGGTGTTATTGTGTATATTTCTACATTGTAGATAGTTCCACGGGTCCTTAGAGGACGGTTATCCCAAACATCCCCTAAGTTAACTATATTTCAGTTGATATTTCACTTGAGTTGGATTTATTGATATAAGAATGTTAATCCTGACTCGAGTGTTTTGTTTTACGCTTAGGTCAGACTGAGTGATATAGCATTTGAGACTGACCTTTGGAGTTTGGAGCTTCGCTTGGAGATCCAACTATTGATTTTGCTTTCGTCTTCCCAGTTGAGTTGTTCAGAGAAGTCATCTGTTGTGCTGGGGACTTCACTGTAATTGAGATATTCTGTTGTAATTTATTTCTAACTCTGATGTTTATATAGTAGCTTCATGAACTACTATTTATCTATTCCGCTACGTTATTATTATATTACTCTTTGTCTGTGATTCTGTGATTGATTTATTTACTGTATGTGCTGAGTTTCACCAAATTTTAAATTAACAATCTGATATTTTGAGCAATTCAAGTCCGATGTGTGGGGATGCGAATGGTTGAAAATATCGGATCGTTGCAGTTGGTATCAGAGCTTTGGCTCTAAGCAAACTTAGCATATATAGTAAATTTATTTGCAGAATCACTTTCGTTCGAGCTTGAATTTCTTCCTCTTTGATTTGGTTTTCCTTTGGACTTTGGAACATTCCCTGCGGTTCCAAAATCCATTATCTTCTCTCCCTATTCGTGTTTCTTGATTCTGGAGTATCCAATAAACTCCACTTCGAAGGATCTCTATAAGAATAGGCGACCCCGTCAATCTTTGAATGATTTGTAAAGCGGTGAAACTCCTTTACCATTGGCATTGATTCACCATAGATTTCTATATCCTTGGTTTAGATGGTGCCATCTCTTGCGGTCGAATGTTGATTTTCCCTGGAATTCTTTATCGACCTTGTTCTTGAAGTCACAGTTGACCCGGTTATGGTCGCCTGCGATTTATATAAGTATATCCATTTTCTATTTCAAAATTTAATTATCTCACCTTCGTTTGAGCTTATCTTCGAATCAGAATTCTATTTGATTAGAGTCCCTCTAATTTGAATTTCTATCCTTGTTTTGAAATACATTCTTGAATCATCCTTTGAGAAAATGGGTTGGTATTTTAGAAATTGTTTTATATATCGAAATTATTATTTTGATAAGTATGATTATATTCTAAAAATGAAAATGTTTCCGATAAGGATTATATACCTTTTCAAAAGCGAGAATTTGAAGTTTTGAAGGAACTGAAATTTTGAAAATTTTATAAGAAATTGATTTATATAAAAATGATTTATAACTGAAGGGTTTTGAATTTGAATTTCGAGGAATTGAACTCTGGTGTTTTGAAATTGGTTTCTAAATTTTGGAAAATATAAAATAATACGATTTAAAAGTATTTTCCGAATAAGAAATGTTTCAAATGACTTAAAATGAATTACAATGATTTCGAAGAAATTTCAAAGAAGTTTTCAAGAAATAGAAGTCCAGAAGTCACTTGTGTCGCTAGAAAATAATTTCGGTGATGAGTGCATGCAGCATCGACATTGGTTTTCGAGTTTCAGAGTGGGGGAGAGGCATAGTAGCTTTGCTATGCGAGTGATGTTGTGAAACAAATTTTGATTTCAAATTCCAAAGTATGATTTGATATTCGAAAGATATATGTATATATATTTGAAATGATTTAAAGTAAGCCGGTGTTCAGTCCTCGAGTTTCGGATTTGTGTTGGTATAACCTTATCTACTGAAATTGATTTACTGATTTGTTGCTGATTTCAAACTCTTGGATTGGAAAATTTGATTTCTTCAACCATTTTGAATGTTCGAACACTTCCAAATCGAGGTTAAATTTTCAAGCTAAGTAATCCTGAAAAATATAAATCATTCGATTAAGTAAATAAGTTTGAAATGGTTTGTTAAGTAATGGGTAAGACTATATCGAATTATACTAATATGAAGTTAGTTTTGAGATGTTATTAATAAGATTTAGTTTTAAATAATTTGTAAAGGGTAAATTGGATCTTTTAAAATAGAAATAAATAGTTTAAAGGTTAAAAGGGATGGTTATAAACTTGGTATTCATTTTGGGTATAATTGATTTGAGGAAAATAGTTGGAAACTTTGAAACTGAAGATATTAAATTTGAAAGAAATAATTTGGCGAAATCACATATGATTTTTTAAACTGAACTGATATTGAAACGAATTGAAATTGAGAACCTTATTTTACTAAATACTTTGATTTGGAAGTTATCGAACTTATATAAAATTGATTTGTGTATGTATGAAGTTGATTTGAAAACTATTGATTTGGAAAGGTACTCAATTTGTAAAGTGAAATCTTATATAATGGAAGTCTATATAAGTGTGATATTGATTTTGGAAAGTATTCGATTTGAAAATTGAATCTTATATATAATGGACTTTATATAAGTATGATATCTGAAATTGCTTTGAAAAAGATACTATATGATACATATTTTCGAACTAAAGATATGGAAAGTGCCTTCTGCTTGATATCCGCTTTGTGGCCACATTGTGCATTCATTCTATCTATATTATTCTCTCTGATTTTGGTTTTCCGAATGTGATACTCGAGTGTCCTACCGTGGCGTAAACCATGGTCGTTTTTTTGGGTAGCGTAATCCGCAAGGTAGAGATTGCTTAAAGGGTACGGATGCTTCCTGGGGGATCCAGGCGTAACCATTGTGCATCCTGCGGTCTACCAGTTTTGATGTGTGGTGTAATCCGCAAGGCAGAGATTGCTTAAAAGGTACGGATGTTTCCTGGAGGATCCAGGCATAACCATTGTGTATCCCGCAGTCCACAGTTTTGGTTATCATGGCGTAATTCGCAAGGAAGTGATTGCTTAAAGGGTATGGATGTTTTCTAGGGGATCCAGGCGTAACCATTATGTATCTGCGATCTAGATGATTTGTTTGGATGTACTTTACATATCAGTTTTGTAGGTTTTTCAAGTATTTTCACTGGGTGTTGAAACAGGTCTACTGAGTACTTGAAGAATTCTAGTCTTGCGTCTGATCAACGCATGGCCAGAGTCTGCAAGAACAAGGATAAACTTGTTGAAACATCGAGTTATGAAAGTATTTTCAAAAGGAAAATTGGTTTCGATATAAAAGTATTTTATTATAAAAGTATTTTATTATAAAGGTATTTTATTATAAAAGTATTTCCAACAACTAAATTTTGTATTTATATTTGAAATTAAAATTCTTATGGTTTGAATTAACTATTCGTGCGTGATACTATTCTTTGATTCTACCTTATCTGTTCAGCTTTATTTATTCACCTATGTTCTGTTGTTCCGAATCTACCTTCTTTTCCTTTTTGAATATATCCTTTTAAAATATTGTTTATTTATAAACTACATGGTTAATAGATTTTTTTAATGTTTTAGAAGTCGTTAATTAAATAAAACATATATTAAGTAGATGGTTATTGATTTATTAATAATTTTGAAAAGTATTAAAGTATTAAAGAAAGTTGATTGGCAAAGTTCATAAATGACCATTTAAGGACATAATAAATGGGTTTAGCCAAATTATTGAATATTAATTAATATAAATTGAAATTTTTATAGTTTTAAATTAATTTATTTTATTCGGTATTTCAATCTATCTTCTTTTCTGGTTGTTTCTATTCTCCCACCTCCTCTCTTTTCAGGGACAAAAAATTTTGAGTGGGGGAAAGTGTGACGACTCGTAAAATTTTAAAAAACTTTATTTGTTTTAATAATATATTTAACTGATATTTTATGGAATTTTAAACATTTAGATTTGGAAATACATCTAATTAAACATAGCAGCTGGTAAAATTTCATCTGATAATATGAAAGTTATTTTATTGTGAAATTCTATTTCAATTTATATCAGTTAATATTTGATGATAACAAAATGTTTTTCAAACCTGAATATTTTTCTATAGAAAAATTGTAAATCGTCTTCTAGGCAAGACGTCATATTTCGTTTTTCCAAATTTTGACTGTTGTTGCTCCGTCGATATTATTTTCGGCGAAATAACAGCATTTCGATACTGATACCGATTTTTGATCGGATAATCGTACCACTGGTATC
The DNA here is from genome assembly GCA_030765085.1 of Allium cepa. Lineage (NCBI taxonomy): Eukaryota > Viridiplantae > Streptophyta > Magnoliopsida > Asparagales > Amaryllidaceae > Allium > Allium cepa. Next base: position 139,217,758 of record CM060931.1, on the reverse strand, counting down.
TATATACCGTTTTGATCGTTTCGTCGTGCTGATCTCCGTAATGTATTCATTTGTTTGTTTTGGAATCTGGAAAACAGCAAAATCTACGGAATAATTCCCAAATCGGTTTCACAATTTGGCTTTTGGTATTTCGGTGACCATTCATTTTTCACCGTATACAAATTCAACAGCCGTCAACATTTTAGTGTAGCTATTGGCTATTGCTCTTCCCACCTATTCATATAAGTCGTTTCGGCCACTTTCTATCTTCTAGAAAAAAAAGAAATTTCATTCGGCAGTACATTTCATTTTAACCAGCTGTCCTTTTCCTCATCTCCGCATAGCCATGCTATCTTCTTGGTGCCGCAACTCCACACTGATCTCAACTATGCTCTTCTCTTTGAAATCCATTTCATTGTCTCTACTCAACCAAACACTACTCCTTCATACTTCAAAAACCAAGCGTCCCTCTACTCCTTCTAATGATAAGAAAATGTGAATACATACATACATACATACATACATATATATATATATATATATATATATATATATATATATATATATATATATATATATTCCTGTAGCATGTATTAACACCATCGGCTAAGAAACCCTGCCTTGCTCCTCATACACCCGCAACCACCTGCCAAGATCCATTCCTCCGACAACACACACCCATGCTTCTCCTCCGAGTTCGCAATCCCTGATGCCGCGTGCAGTCCCTCTCTCCAACCCGCGCACTAGCTCACTAAACTCCGGCCTATGCCCGCGTGGCCACGTTTCCACCTCCAGCTATCCACCTAAGCCCTTGCATGAGCAGCCTATGTAGCATCTCCATTTATCCGGCTTTCCTTTTCTCAGGTTTGTACTAAGTTTTTTTTATATGCAGTTAGTTTTTCTTGAAGGTATTATGTATTTTAAGGTATACTATATTTTTTATATTATATTATGAAGTGTTGTTATAGATTTTAGAATATATATATATATAGTATTAAATTAGACTTATGTTCTATATTTGCGTTATATATAAAATTCATATAAGTTGTATAAGATTTTATATAAAGTTGTTATCACGTATGTATACACCAAGTTTATAAGGTTATAAAGTTTTAAAATTTATAGAGTATAAGTTATTATATGACAATTTATGTATGTTTGGGAATTTTATATTAGTTTTTCTTAAGATCTATTTTATTTGTATATTGAGCTTTATATAAGTTATGTATTATTTTGTTGTCCAGTAAGTTTATATATGAGTCCATATTGCCTTGCCTGTGAAGCAAGTTCACTAAATAATATGCTCTAAAGGGTATGTCTACATCTGAACTCCTACCTTAACTTGTATTTAAAAAAGAAAAAAAATTAATAGTATAGTTAAAGGTTATTTATATCCAAGTACACATTTTATATAGGCAGTATATTTTGTTATCTTCTATATGTATAGTTTATGTATATACTACAATAAACTAAGCTAATTGATTTTATTTGTCATTTTATCTACTGCATATATACTTGTTTTTAAGCATAGGTGTAATGTTTATATGTATATTAATATATATTTTCTTATACTTTATATAAGTTTATTGAAATTTATCCGAGTATGTATGTATATTTTGTAAATTTGCTTATGCAGATGCAGTGTATTTTATTTACGGTTATGATTGCATTTTGAAAGTTGATATATATGCATATATAAGGTTTGTGTGGTGATTTTGAAATGTGTATACACATCTATAATTTGTTTTGTGAATTATGGGTTTTAATTGGTTTTCAAAAAGTAATGAGTTTGAATCATATATATATATATATATATATATATATATTATTTTAATATTTGTCGTATTGATTTCATAAATTAATAATAATAATAATACATCTTTTTTTGACCGATCGTTCTTATCAATTCCTATATTAGCTTATCCGTCGAATTCGCGTTCAATCGTGCTCCGCTTTGAAATTCGCGCTCGGATTCGTAACCCATTTCATGGTCCAATCTATCTAGCCTCAAAAGGTGAGCAACCACTCACGATTAATATTCTTATATTTTTTAAATTTGATTTCAATTGAAACAATATTTGAAATATGCTATTGTTAGTTGTTTAAATTGTTATATATGCTATTATCTGCAACTGTTCACCTATTGAATATGACACCATATCCTGTTGTTTATATTATATTGTTATTGATGATATATGTCTGTTATTATTATTATTTTATTCTCTGTTATCACTCTGCAAGTTCCCTGTTAGTATAGAAATCACTATGGGTTGAAATGATACATACCCGAACGGACTTTAGAATAGGAGAAAATCGTTATGGCTTGAAATGATAAACCCAAGCGATTTTCAATTGAATAGAATTTGGGATTACGGGTTGAAATGATATCCACCCGTATATATTTATATTACAGATTGAAATGATAAATATCCGCAACACTTGACCGTAGAAAAGAAAATTATCGATGCCGTTGGTCTATATAAATATTTTAAAAATGGACTCTATGGTTTTGAAAAGGAATATATAGTGGTAATAAATATTGATTCTTAAATATATTATGGTAATGGTATATATTAAATTTAATTAGGATTGATTTAATACCTTTAATATGTTTAAGCATTTTAATTTATATTCCAAATAGATTTTGGTAATAACTTGAAGATGTTACGGGTGGGAAGGTAAATTTGAAATATATTTGAAATTGTAATCAATTAAGAATTTAATTTGATTAAATCGATTTGAAACTTATTGAAATTGAGATCTAAAATATGTGATTGTATAACGTGATTTTGATTTAAGTAAGTAAATGAATATTTCACGTTGAAATGAATTTAAGGAAATATTTACTAAACTGTAATTTTAGATTATTTGAATGATATTGAATTCATTAACTAAATATTTCAAGACTAAGTAATAATGAGGTTAAATTGAGATCTATATGAAACGGTTAAATTGAAATTTGAAATGTTGTATATTAAAGCTTTGAAATATACTGGAATTTAAATGTTTCAATTGTGCTTCAGATCTGTATTTGAAATCAATATAATTTCAATTTGTTATTTAGAAAACTAAATTGAATGAAAGATTTTAAATTAGAGATCAATTAAATTTGAATGGGAAAGTCGAGTTTAATTTGAAGCGATTTGTGAAGTTTGAGGAAATTACAAATACTTTATTTTATAAATTATTTATTATATATACACTAATTTGGGGATATAGATATATTTGAAATGAAATCTTATTTTGGTTGAAGTATGAATAAATTTGAAATGACCACGGTGTTATTGTGTATATTTCTACATTGTAGATAGTTCCACGGATCCTTAGAGGATGGTTATCCCAAACATCCCCTAAGTTAACTATATTTCAATTGATATTTCACTTGAGTTGGATTTATTGATATAAGAATGTTAATCGTGACTCGATGTTTTGAGTTTTGCTTTATGCTTGGGTCAGATTGAGTGATACAACATTTGAGACTCACCTTTGGAGATTGGAGCTTCGCTTGGAGATCCAACTATTAATTCATCTTTCGTCTTCCCAGTAGATTTGTTGAGAGAAGTCATCGGTTGTGATGGAGACTTCACTGTAATTGAAATATTCTGTTGTAATTTATTTCTAACTCTGATGTTTAGATAGTAGATTTATGAACTACAATTTATCTATTCCGCTGCGTTATTATTATATTACTCTGTGTCTATGATTCTGTGATTGATTTATTTACTGAATGTGCTGGGTTTCGCCAAATTTTAAATTAACAATCTGATATTTTGAGCAATTCAAGTCCGACATGTGGGGATGCGAATGGTTGAAAATATCGGGTCGTTGCAACTTAAGTCCAGTTGGAATCTACTTTGCTAAAAAGCGAGTTAACACTTGCCCCCAAAGTATCGTATGTAAGGTGTGCTTTGTGTGACGACTCACATTTCGAAAAGTTTAAATCAACAAAAATCCATACATGTCCAACTTAAACAATTCGAAAAATGGATAATCAATGGGGTTAATTAAAAAAATAAGAAAAGAAGAAGAAAACAAACAAAGAATCTCGTAGCGGAGCGATAAAATATAATAATTAAATAAACAGTTCATGAAGCTGTTTATATTATACATTTGATTATAATTTATACAACATTTATCAAAGTTATATACAGAATAGGGATAATAAATAATGCAGCAGAACAACTTGATGCAGGGAATAATAATAGTAATAATGTCCCAAACCTTCGTCTTTGTCCTCCTGAATAAATCTTCAATAGCTGAAAACTCACGGCTGACCCAAGCATAATGAAAAAACAAAACACTTGAGTCAGGATTAAAATATTCTTATATGAGTCAAATCGATATCGCATATCGCATGAGTGTCGTGGCATCAGAGATGTTTACGGGGTTTCAGATCTCCTATCCAGTGTATAACGTGCGTGCAATAAATCAAGAAATGTTACGAGATTTTTCCATCTCTTAAGGATCCATCAAAATGTTTATATATAGTAGAATATGTTACATATATAGTGTATAATCAATAAAATAAATATCAAAATTGCATTAAGGCTTTACATTGATCTCGCTTAACGTGTTTTTATGCATTGTTGTACAGTTTTCATATAAGACACCAGTAAACTGTCGGTGGATAAGGATGCGCTGTGATACGACAATGCTAAATCAAAATCGTAGTGGTCTCGTATAGGAATAAGAGTATGACAAGGCACCTTAGGCAATGGCCAAGGAAGGATACACAAGTTCGGACCGCAGGGCTGGTGGTAACGCATCATAGCCATGACTGCCCACCGCGTCCATTCATCTCATATCGAGTCAAAGGGAGGCAATCCCAAATCAAGGAGCACCAATCTAAACCAACAACAAGAGTAATAATATGGACTGAGTCCAAGAAAATCGAAGAATGGATGTCCACTCGGGGTAATTAGCTCACTTGGCCCCGTCAAGCCGTCCTGTTTTTGTCATTTCAAATTGGCACAAGTGCTGGGATCTATCCATCATCGTTCCCTTTCTTTAAATCCAACAAAACGACGCCAAATCCAAGCATTTCGTTCTGGAGCCTTCTCGACATACATAGTTCTTAAAGTGGTTCTAATATTGACAGAGAGTATGCGAATAAGAGGCCTCGGTCTCTTTAATAACCGAATATCGTTTTACACACCGGTTGGTTCTTTTACATTTCGAAAACAGTTCGTACTGGGTATCAAAATATCATATTCGCTTCAAAAAATCAATTCCATCTCGAAATCATCTTATTCGCTTCACAAACCATATTTTACTTCAAAATTTTGATTCGAATTACGATTTAAGTTATAACTTCACTTTAACCCAATTCGCGTTTAAACCCAAGATTTAAATATAAAATTTTCACCCTTTTGACCAGTTTGAATTTTTAGAACATAGCTTAAATAATTTTAAAATAGTTAAATAGTTAAAATAGTTTAATATAAAATAGTTTGAGTATGGAAAATGGTTTATATAGTAAAATAGTTTGAAAGATCAAAATGATTTGTATATTTATAACGATAGATTTTAAAACAATTTATAATAAAATAATTTATTTAGAAACAATTTCATAGTCAAACTGGTTCAATTCCAAATCTCCTAATTCAAATCATTTCCAATCTCAATCCAATTCAATTTAAATCGATTCAATTATGATTTGATCTGAATTAACTTCGATTTCAATTTCAATTCAAATCAATTTCAACTTCAATTTTTCACATTAATTCAATTTCGATTTTAAATTAATTAATTTCAATTTCAAATTAATTAATTTCATCCCACTTCAAATTAGGCTTTAGTTCAATTTTAATTCTCAAATTTAAAACCATTTAAGTTTATCGATTTCGAGCTCAATTTCAAATTATCGACCTTAATCATTTAATTCAAATTAAACTTACATGTTCGAATTTTGATTCAAATCTTTGGAATAATTCAATTCCAAGCTCAATTTTGGAATATTCGTTTAAATTTTCCTTTACTGAAATAACTTCAATGTTTGAGTAAAAGTTCAAATCTTTTTATACGATTCAATTTCGAAAACACAAATTATATTTCATCATGACTTCAGATTCCAATTAAATTCTTTAAAAGATTTCTTTTAACCAAAATAAAATTCAACATTTCAAATTGATTAATTCAAACTTCATAAATTCGGTTTTTATTTCTTTAAATCAAAATCATTTAAACAATTTCAAAACTAAGACTTTTAAAAATATTTAATTTAACCAATCCAGTATTCGAATATAATTTTCTATCCTATGGCAAAGTGAATCGGTTATTTCAATTTAATTTTCACACCATGGAATAAGCGTCGGGCCCTAGTTCGATCGTATGTCAGAGATAGCTTTTTGAACCCAATTATAGTATTAAATTCTGATATTAATTTTCACGCATTTCTATCCCATATGAGAAAATGATACCTCCAAATGCTATGAAATTTTAAATCCAATAATAACACACTATTATGGATCCAATGGAACTGGTTTCATTGAATCTTAGATTATGCCTCGGAAGGCTATTTTTATATGTTAATTTAAATGAGTTATCTTTAAAATCAAGTAAATCACTTTTAAATTCAATTTAAGATTTTATTTACCTATATTCTTATTAATAGAAATTTAAGAAGCCTTCAAATCATTTTATATAACTTAAAACTCAAGATTCCACTATTTAACCAAATATCAATCATTAAATTCCACAATTAAACAACCCAATAAATCATTATATTTGAAATTCAAGTTATTAAGTCTATATAATTCAATTTTCAATATTTAAAATCAATTAAATATTCCAATTTCAAATAACCAAAATTCTGAGCCGTTACATTCTCCCGCTTAAAAGAATTTCATCCCCGAAATTGCCTAGGTAAGAAACATGGTCCAAAACCCATTAACTTTCACAAAACCAATTAGTTGAAACAACTTTCCAAAATTAATTTGTTGAAACGATGTTATTACTTTCACTAAGTTCAAAAATCTATCCATAGAATTCCAAATATTTTTATCCATATTTTCATTCCAGGTTATAACTCAAAAATCAAATTTTAGGTATTAAAATTTTCTGCTAATTTTCTAACTCCCTATTTCTGAAAAATTTCGCCAGCGTCTCCTTTGCGCGGCTAGATTCAAACAACTACAAATCGCCACTACGGGCCCAAACCGACAAAGAAAACAAAAGCCAAGTGGCTAAAACATAAGGAAATTAAATTTTCCTTTTGTAATCAAGATATCAAATTTCCTCTTGCTTTTTAAATGCCCACATCTTATTTGCCAACGATATCCTATCATATAATTCAACATCATAATATTTTGAAATTTCAATTTCTAATATTTACTTTACTTAAGCCCGTATGATGTACATATAGATCATCCATGCGCAATATCAAATATGATCGCTTGCTCGATCGCACAATTTCACTTTCGAACTAGTATCGTTCACACGACCGCTCTAGTGCGGTCTCAGACTAGTTCCTTGATCAGAAACCGTTATTCTCCTTGCATAGCCATATACTATGATGGAGAATCCCAGAATCAGCCAATAATCCATATCCAGTGTCCGCCGTCGAAAATCGTGTGAAAAATCCTAACTCGGATCGATACAAATTATCTCGAAATTCTGTGCTCGGATCTGGATCAAACCGTTATGCGAGTAAAATAATAAACGTACAATTTACGTATTTATTACCAATTGATTTCTTATCCACACCATCTTCTTTTTATTCACATTTATTTCATTTATATTCAATTATTCACAATTATCATCGACATTGCATTATTCACATTGCTTAATTTCTTAGTACATTTTCCAATACCAATTATCTCTTAAGAATTTTCTAATCGAATTCTCTTAAGTCTATTATAAACATTTGATACAGATGTTCTTAGGTTAATAACCACTTCACATCTCAAGTCTATATCCATTTAAACTCAAATCCAATTTTCATGTTTAACATCTTTCACACTATACTATATCCATTAATAAATTATAAAATTCTACTTAAGTTTATAAATGTTTTATTTAACTCTTCTCATGTTTATTTCTATTTCATAACTTAGGTTTATAGCTATCCCTAATCAATTTCTATTTTAATACCACTTAATTCAATTGTTTAAATTTTAACCATATTCCAAATCAAATTCAACTTACTAATTTATTCAATCAGTTTATTCCTTAATTCTTTTCCAAAATTTATTTTATTTAACCTAACTTAAGCTAATCTTTTTTTTCATAATTCAGTTGTACTTAACTTGAGTTAAATTTTATACCATAGTTCAAATTCCAAATTTTACTTCCCTTTCATTCAAATTTTTAATACATTTCTTTAACTTGCAATTTTCAAATTTTATAAGTTATCATACTTATTCGTATTCCATAAAACATTTTAAATCAAAATCCTGGAGTTTAAACACTTTGTTCTAAGTGTTTCAAATCATTTTTGGAAACCATATATATACACAATCCTTAGTATATCAAACTATTTTTTTTAAATTTCAAAACCAAAACAAGTTTTCCAAAACAAAACTCCAACAAGTAGCAATTCCACCCTTGGAAACTCAAAAACGAACGCCGATAATGTTGCAGCCATCACCGAAATTATTTTTCAACGACCGAAGTGGGTTTAGCGCTTTTATTCCCTTTAAAACCTTGTTAAATATTTCTATTCAAAATATTTCTAAATAATACTATTATCATATCCAAAACTTTAAAAATCATTTTCAAAACCAACGGAAATTAAATTCCTAAATTTCCGACTTTTAAATCTTTTACAACTCGTTTTCATGAACCATATCAATTTATAAATCAGATTTGAACATCATATAGTTATATAATCTGATCTTGGTTATATAAAGTCATTTCTTAATTACTAGTCTTGTATGCATTATAATATTAACAACTTTTATGCGATCACAACAACAGTCAACAGATGATAATTGCTTAACATTATCATTTCCTAACAACTAAGCACACCATATATTCCTTAATAATTTTATGAAAATAATTTCTTCGTATATAAAATATAATCAGCGTAAAATTACTTCATTTACCCAATTTCAAAACAAAATCATGCCGAGTTGCTCTGTTCAAGTGTTTAGAGATCCCTATCAATAACGTTAATTACTTATATTGACCAAAATCCATAAGCCACTCAACTGACCAATCAACACAATATAATTTTTTTATATCACTATCAAATACGTACTCATATCTATTAATACACTCAAACTCATTCTAGGTAACTACTGACCATATCTCTAATGAGTTACCCCATCAAAGCTAAGGTTATAGCTAAACCTTCAGCTCAGATACCAACTGTGACGACCAACCTTTTGGAAGGTTTAAATTAACAATAATCTATATATGTCCAACTTAAACAATCCGGAACATAGATAATCAATGAAGTTAATTAAGAAAAATAGGAAAAAGGTAGAAAACAAACACAGAATATCGCAGCAGAACGATAAAATATAATAATCAAATAAACAGTTCATGTAGCTGTTTATATTATACATTTGATTATAATTTATACAGCATTTACCAAAGTTATATATACAATAGGGATAATAAATAATGCAGCAGAACAACATGATGCACGAAATAATAATAGTAAGAATATACCAAATCTTCGTCTTCGGCCTCCAGAATAAATCTTCAACAAGCTGAAAACTCAGGGTGGACCCGATTGTAATGAAATGACAAAACACTCAAGTAAGGACTACAATATTCTTATGTGAGTCAAATCAATATCGCATATAACATGAGTGCCATGGCATTAGAGGTGTTTGCGGGATTTCACATCTCCTATTCAGTGTATAATGTGCATGCAATTACTCAAGAGACGTTACGGGATTTTTCCATCTCTTAATGATCCGTCAAAATATTTATATGCGGTAGAATACGCAACATATATAATGTTTAATCAATAAAATAAATATCAAAATAGTGTTAAGGCTTTACATTGATCCCCCTTAATGCGTTTTTAAGCATTGTCGTACAGTTTGCATATAAAACACCAGTAAACTACGGTGGATAGGGATGCGCCGTGATACGACATCACTGAATCAAAATCATAGTGGTTTGGTATAGGGATAAAAGCATGGAAAGGCACGTGAGGCAATTCCTAAGATAGGATACTACTAGTTCGGGTCGCAGGGTTGGTGGTAACGCATCATAGCCATGATCGCCCATCACGTCCATCCATGCCATATTGGGTCAAAGGGAGGCTATTCCAAATTAAGGTGCACCAATCGAAACCAACAACAAGAATAATAATATGGACCGAGTCCAAGAAAATCGATGAACGGATGTCCGCTCGGGGTAATTAGCCCACTTGGCCCTGTCAACCCATCCTGTTTTAGTCATTTCAAATTGGCACAAGTGTCGGGTCTATCCATCATCATTTTCTTTTTCAAATCAAGCAAAACGACGCCAAATCGAACCACTTCGTGATGGAGCCTCCTCCACGTACACAATTCTTTAAGTAGTTCCAATATTGACAAAGAGTATGCCAATAAGAGGCCTCGTTCTCTTTAACAACCAAACATTGTTTTACACACGGTTGGTTCTTTTACATTTCGAAAACAGTTCATACTTGATATCAAAATATCATATTCTCTTCAAAAAATCGATTCCATCTCGAAATCATCATATTCGCTTCACAAATCATATTTTACTTCAAAAAGTCAATTCAATTCGATATATCGATTACACTTCAAAATTTTGATTCGAATTATGATTTAGGTTATAACTTCACTTTAACCCAAGTCACACTTAAATCCAAGATTTAAATATAAACATTTCACGATTTTAACTAGTTTGAATTTTTAGAAAATAGTTTAAATAATTTTAAAATAGTTAGATAGTTAAAATAGTTTGAGTATTGAAAATGGTTTATACAGAAAAATAGTTTGAAAGATCAAAATAATTTATATATTTAAAAAGATAGATTTTAAAACAGTTTATAATAAAATATTTTATTTAACAACGGTTTCAAATTCAAACCGGGTCAATTCCAAATCTCCCAATTCAATTCATTTCCAATCTTAATCCAATTCAATTTACATCAATTCAATTTCGATTTCAATCCGATTTAGCTTCGATTCCAGTTTCAGTTCAAATTAATTTCAACTTCAATTTTTTACATTAATTCAATTTCGATTTTAAATTAATTAATTTCAATTTCAAATTATTTAATTTCATCTCACTTCCAATCTGGATTTAGTTCAATTTCAATTCTCAAATTTAAAACCATTTAAGTTTATCGATTTCGAGTCCAATTTCAAAATATCGACGTAAATCATTTAATTCAAATTAAACTTCAATGTTCGAATTTGGATTCAAATCTTCGAAGCAATTCAATTTAGAGCTCAAGTTTGGAATGTCCATTTAAATTTTCCTTTACTAAAATATCTTTAGAGTTTAAGTTAAAGTTCAAATCTTTTCAGATAATTTAATTTCGATAACTCAAATTATATTTCAATCATGACTTCAAATTCCAATTAAATTCTTTAAAGCAATTTCTTTTAACCAAAATTAATTTCAACGTTTCAAACTCGAACTTATGATTAATTCAAACTTCATAAATTCGATTTTCATTTCTTTAAATCAAAATCATTTAAATAATTTCAAAACCAAGACTTTTAAAATTATTTAATTTAACAAATCTGGTGTTCGTATATAATTTTCTATCCCATGGCCAAGTGAATTGGTTAATTCAATTTAATTTAGAGATGGATAGATATAATTTTAACCCAAAATAATTGTCATAGGTATATATCATTTCAACCTATTTCTTAATTTATTAGAAATAATTCAATTTATAGCTTCATACATTGTAAATAATATACAGGATGATACAGGGTATATCAAAATAAATAAACATCCAAATCATCCAAAATATCAACTAATAACATCCTTTACAATCAATCATCCAAATAGTCAATATAATTCACAACAATTTCATAGTTATTAATATTTGGTATTTTATTCGCAATTAAAATCCAATTTCAAATTTAACTGTCAATTTTAATTTCTAGCAGTTAATTCAAATGACAATTTAGATGACAATTAAATTTATCAAACAAAAATCTATAAATTTATATCACTTCATAATTTCAAATTTAACTAGCATAAAAAATATTCTAGTACTTATGAGCGTTATAAAACACTCACCTTTTATTTCTGTTGTAACTTTCAGATTCCGGTTCCAACTAAATCCAAATGGCGTTCGAATTTAGCTAACAATTCCAGAACCTCTAAATCGCACCAATCCAATACCATCCTAAAGAGTTTGCAATAACGAGCGTAATACAACTCGTTTTGTTTAATTCCGATCTAAAACGAGCAGTTTATCACAATTATAAGTTAAGGATTTTAATAATATATTTAATTCAACTAATTGCAATTATAACCCTTAATTACCTTACTATTTATGTGACGCCCCACCTCTATACCCACGCTAGCCAAGAACATTGCGGTGAATGCTGTCAACTAGCATGGAGAATAAGGCTGTTGAGGAGCGACCATCCGTGTAATTGCTTTGCGCGAGCATTGATATGTCAGATAGTATAACAATCCGACATACCGACACAAACTCAAAGCTACTACACAGTGGCTGTAATATCTTCAGAAACAAATATAGAAATAAACATAACATAAGTCAGTCACAGATAATTCATATCACAAAGGCGGAATAAGATATGAATATTACACATAAAAGTGTACATCAGAGTAGTGGTCAGAAAGATCCACAATAACACAAAATAATAGCAACATGTGCTATACAAAAGAATACATCAATGAGTCAATATCTCAAGAGTATACAACAAAAACTACTAATCTAAGTAGTAAGCAAAAGGTCAGAGTAATGGATCCCTGGAGAGAAGTCAAGTCGAAGCACCTGCAACATCTCGGTCTGACCCGAGTATTATTTATAAGAAAATAATAAACGGATCAGTCTAGCTATAAATATCAGATAACATGATATAGAACGAAAGATATGGCATAGACTTAAAATATCCATAATGGCATACTACTATAAGTATGTAAATGATAATCAACAAACGATTAATCAATATTAAAGAATCTTCTCAAAGATCTGAAAAGGGTATCATACCCAAAACTTGTATTCATAACAAGTTAATGACACACGAATTCACTAATGCACAATAATTGATAAATCATATCAATGAAAATCACTAAAATTGGTGAAGCATAAATTCTAGAATTCAACACACGAAATCCAGAAATCATAAAATAAAAAGGGGGGAGGCCTATCACACGAATGGGAGCATGAAAACTCACCAACAGCTGTAACACACGAACGAGAAGCTATCTCATGGTAACTAGCCATTAATTTGACACACGAATGGTCCAAAGACCTGACACACGAATGGTCCGAAGACTGTGGGTTGCTACCCCACCAATTTGAGTCGAAACTCCACAAAGCGGGGCTTAGACTCCCTCGTAGACAAAGAGACATCGCACAATTGCTAGTCTAAACCATAAAATGATCATCATTGATCATCAAGAAGTGTCAATTACAATAAGCTAGTAAATATATGAGTTTAGCATCATGTCCCATAACCACTAGCTTAACTTAAATATTTGCGAACAAATTGTAGATCTCCACTAGAAAATTTTCACAAGAGATTCAATCGAACAAGTCCAAGAATTAACCAACGAAGTAAATGCAGGAGTTTCATACCACTTGTTTTACTAAGTCGTTTAATTAGATTTCTCATACGAGTGAGGTAAAGGTTTGTATATACTAGTAGATTGGAAAACGATTTAGGAAACGAGCTTTGTAATTGAAAATAGAGTTGAAATCGTTTTGATGAAAAGGGTTTTGATATTTACTACTAGTATAGAAACCTTTATATTTTTAAAGTGACAAATCATCGAAAGGATTGTATGAACAATCAATCATCAAAATTCACATACGAAGACGTGAATCAAATCCAAAGAAATCGATATTAAATCCATCAAAGTGGATATTTCCAAAAATTCCCAAGAAAATGTCATCAAAGTCGATAATTAAATGATAACAATAGAAGGGAACCAACACAAGTCGATAAAATTAGAATTCGTAAAAAAAATAGGCAAGCAGGCAAAACACTGCAGTTTCAGACGTCTGAAACAAGTGGTTCAGACGTCTGAATCTGGAAATATAAAAATTTCCAGAACGCAATTCAGACGTCTGAATCAAGTGTTTCAGACGTCTGAAATAGGCATATTTTAGCCTATTTTCTTTCTGTTTGAAATAGAACCAACTCAGACGTCTGAAATTCCAGATTCAGACGTCTGAAACTGGAATTCAGAGCATTTTCTGAACCTCGACCGAAAATGGCCAAACGAATATCGGAAACGATCGAACGAGCAAGTGACGACTAAGGATTTGCGCCAAGTGACAACCCAGCCTTAAACGACTCGTCGATACGCCTCAAATATCCATGTCCAAATATCCATAAAAGGATTTTCATACATTTTGATTTCAAAATACCAAAATTGGAATATACACCAAATCAATCCAAACCAAAATCAATTGCACAAGAGTAAGTGTTAGGAATTCATACCTAACAATCGAAGATAATTATAAACTAAGATGTGAGATAAAAATATCACCTTTTTACAAAATCAAACAAGAAGAAGCTTGTAAGCAAATGGAGAATCAACCTCTCTTCAACACAACCCAAATGAGCTTGAATCTATGCTCAAAACAAGAACATTTCCAAAATTAGGTTTAGGAATTTCTGAAACTGGTAAGAGAATAAGTTGGAGAAGAAGAAGAGAATGCTTACCAATGGGTTCTCTTGAATTTGGAGCTAGGAATTTGAGGTTGCAAGAGGAACTAGGGTTTTGGAGTTTTAATTTCCAATCTCTCCCACCGTTATTGCCTTAGAACTGAAAAGAGGAAGAAGTGAGGGTGAATGGGGAAGAGTGGTTCAGTTTTGAGTATAAGTTGGCTAGTGGGCTGAACCCAAACTCAAACCCAAAGTGAAAAAGGTCAAATTTTTGACTAACTCCAAATATATCAAAGTTTATACTCAAAAAGGTCGCAAACGGCATTTTGAACTCAATGGAGGTGGTCTCGAGTCCTAATTCGGTTGTTTGCAAAAAGTAGCTTTTCGGACTAAAATCCGACTAACGATAAAATATTTTAAAAAAATATTTTAAAAAAAAATCGATAAATATGCGGGTTGTTACAGACTCCCCTCCTTAAAGAAATTGCGTCCTCGCAATATTTAAGAAGAAGATATGTAGTAACAACCATAAAAGCATATTCAACACAAAAGAAATTTGAAATAAGAAGTTCACTTCAAAGAGCACGAGAAAGTAAGTCCGCATGTGTTCGCTCGATGTACTCTCTAGATTCCCAAGAACAATCCTTAGAATTTGAAGACCATTGAACTTTAACAAGCGGAACATCTTTATTTCGAAGTCGTTTGACCTCCGAAGCAATGATACGAATAGGATGTTGCTCATAAGTTAAATTAGGCGAAACTTCGATCTTTTCCACAACACCGGGCTCAAGAATAGAATCGGAATCTCGAAGACATTTCTGAAGTTGAGAAACGCGAAACACGTCATGGATAGCAGAAAATTGAGCCGGTAATAAAAGGCGATAAGCCATGAAACCAATACGTTCAGTGATAGGAAATGGCCCAATATATCGAGGCGCCAATTTTCCCGATCGAAAACGTACAACACCTTTCATCGGTGAAACACGAATAAAAACAGAGTCTCCAAGGCATAGGATCTTTGTCTACTCTGGGCTTGTTTCATCCTATGACGAATAAGATCAATCTTTTCTGTGGAATCACGAATAAAATCGGGACCTAAAACCAGCTTCTCACCGGTCTCAAGCCAACAAGAAGGAGATCGGCGTGGCCTTCCGTAGAGTGCCTCAAAAGGTGCCATACCAATACTAGATTGGAAGCTATTATTATAGGAGAATTCAACAAGGGAAATATGATCTTCCCAACTTCCCCCAAAATCAAGCACACAAGCACGAAGAAGATCTTCAAGTGTTTGATTCACACGCTCGGTTTGTCCATCGGACTGAGGATGATAAGCGGTGCTAAAATTGAGCTTCGTTCCCAAAGCTTTTTGAAGACTCTTCCAAAACCCACTAGTAAACAATGGATCATGATCACTAACAATAGAAGTAGGAACCCCATGTAATTTAACAATCTCTTTAACAAAGAGCTTGGCCAAAAGAGGAACGGTTCGATTAGACCGAACGGGAATAAAATGGGCGGATTTAGTAAGTCTATCAACAATTACCCATAAGCTATCATGACCCGAACGAGAACGGGGAAGGCCATCTATAAAATCCATGGAAATTTGGTCCCACTTCCAAATTGGAATTTCTAAAGGTTGCAATAACCCACCGGGCCTTTGATGTTCGGCTTTAACATGCTGGCAAGTCATGCAACACTTAACAAAGTTAGCAATATCAAATTTCATTCCCTCCCAATAATATAGTCGCTTCATATCCGCGTACATTCTACTACTACCGGGATGAATGGTGAATTTAGAACGATGAGAATCTTTTAAAATATCCTTACGAAGATCAATAATATTTGGTACGATAAGTCTACCAAATTTTCGAATGCCGCCATGAGAATCGATATCAAATTCTCTCAATCCTTCAATATCACTTCTATTCTTAATATTTTGGCCAAGAAGAGCCAAGTCGGGATCTAGCTTTTGAGCTTCAAGAATGCGGTCTAAAAGAGAAGGATGAGCCTCAAGGCTACATAAAACAAATGATGAGCATAAATCGGATACGCGGTCTCGAATCTCACAAGAGGATAATATCTCGAGATCATTCCATTCGGTTATCATCATAGAAACAACCGCTTGTTGCTTGCGACTAAGTGCATCGGCAACACGATTTCCCTTTCCGGGAGTATAAAAGATGTCGAGAACATACGGCGCAAGGAACTCGAGCCAACGCTGTTGGCGCAAATTAAGTTCCTACCGAGAGAACAAATTCTTCAAAGACTTATGATCGGTATAAAGAACAAATTTCTCTCCTAGGAGACAATGACGCCAAATCCGAAGAGCGAAAACAATAGCCGCGAGCTCTAAATCATGAGTGGCATATCTAGTCTCGGCTGGCTTCAATTGCCTAGAAGCATAAGCAATAACACATTCTTTTTGCATAAGAACGACACCCAAACCAACGTGACTAGCATCGGTATAAACAATAAAATCTTGGTTTTCCTCGGGAATCACAAGAATAGGAGCATCAGAAAGGAGTTCTTTTAATTTTTGAAAAGAAGTTTCACATTTGTCCGACCAAATGTATTTAATGCCTTTCTTGGATAAGCCAGTGAGAGGCATGGCAATTTTAGAAAAGTCTTTGATAAAACGGCGGTAATAACCCGCCAATCCAAGAAAACTACGAATCTCCATCACACTCTCCGGTCTCTTCCAATCTTGAATCGCTTCAATCTTTGAAGGATCCATGGAAATTCCGGATTCGGAAATAATATGACCGAGAAACTTCACACGAGATTGCCAAAAATGGTATTTAGAAAATTTTGCTTTCAGTTGATTACTCCTAAGAGTTTCCAACACAATCCGAAGATGCTGCTCATGTCCCTCTTCGGTTTTTGAATACACAAGAATATCATCAATAAAGATGAGAACAAACCGGTCGAGGAAGTCCTTGAAAACTCTATTCATAAGGTCAACGAAATAAGCCGGGGCATTTGTTAACCCAAATGGCACAACAAGCCATTCATAAGATCCATAACGAGTACGGAACGATGTCAGAGGAATGCTATCCTCTGCAATACGAAGCTGATGAAATCCAGTAGCTAAGTCTAATTGTGAAAAGACTTTAGCACCACTAAGCTGATCGAATAGATCATCAATCCGAGGTAAAGGATATTTATTTTTGATAGTAAGATCATTAAGCTTGCGGTAGTCAACGCAAAGCCTAAGTGTTCCATCGGATTTCTTCACAAAAATAGCTGAAGCTCCCCAAGGCGAGGAACTAGAGCGAATAAATTGCTTCGTCTCCAATTTAGATAATTGTTTACGCATCTCCTCGTTTTCTTTACTGGACATACGATAAGGAGGACGAGTAATAGGTTGAGCTCCAGGAATAAGATTAATTTTGAACTCAATTGCTCGCTTAGGTGGTAATCCCAAAACGGGCTCGAATATGTTGGAAAATTCACGAACGACGTGAATAAGAGAAATTATATCACCCTCATCATCATCATCGTCATCACGAGGATTTATAGAATATAAAGATGCAACCGAGCTGGAATCCGAGTCTTTGAGAATAATAGAAAGCTGCTTAACAGATAGAGGATGTCGAAGATGAATAGTCCGCTCAGGACATTGGATATGGGCTTCATAACGGTTAAGCCAATCCATTCCCAAAATCATTCCAAAGCCTAAGTAGCGCATAACATGCAAATCGGCTAGGAAAGAAAAATCACATAAAATAATCTCCACATCTTTACAAAGCAAACTAATCGTTGCAGATCCACCAACCGGATTCGAAATTCTCAAAGAAGTCATTAAACATAAAACATCCAAAGAAAAAGTGTCAACAAGTTCCTTTGAAATGAAAGAATGGGATGCACCCGTATCAAAGAGAACTCTAATAGGTTGATCATGAAATAAAATAATTCCATCAAGAATGGAATGAGAAATACCTAGGCTACGAGATGTGTTGCCAGGGGCTTGAGCAACATTTAACTTTCCCTCCTTCTTGCCTTCAAGTTTAAGGCATTGATGAATAAAATGATCCGGACTTTTACAATAGCGACAAGATCGAGGCTTTGAACACTTGTTCGCAAAATGGTCCCTAGAACCACAGTTGTAGCATTTCCCTTCACTAGAGGAAAAAGTCTTAGCAGTAGGAATTGCTTGTTTCCCCTTTTTATTGGGATAAGGACCTTTAAATTTGTTAGGCCTCTTTTTGTTGTTGAAGCTAGGTTTGGAAGCTACTGCTTCAACATCACTCCCCCTATCTGCCTCTTCAAGACGAAGAGCGATATCTACAAGTTGGTCAAAGGGAACTTCTAATTTTAGAAGCAATGGCTTCTTGAGATTCTTATTTAAGCTATAGACGAACCTCTGGTTCTTCTTCAATGGGGTGTTGATGTATTCAATCCCATATTTGGAAAGCGACTCAAAGGACGCGACATAATCGGTCACGGAGGATTCACCTTGAACAAGGTCAATGAAATGACGAGCCATCGTCACTTTCTCAGCTTCTGGAACGAATTTTAATTCGAAGCGTTCTCGGAATTACTCCTAGGTGAGATCCGCTTCATAAATCTCAGAAATAAGAAGTTCGTACCAGTCCAATGCTCTCTCTTGGAGCATACTGGAGGCCACCTGAACTCGGTGAAGATCGATAAGATTCAAGCGCGAAAAGATGCGATCGCATGTTCTAAGCCCAGCTTGGACTTCAATAATAGTTTCGAAACCTTTAAAGGGCTTCTCACCCAAATTAGTGTAATCGCTGCATAAGCATGCAAATCCCGACTTTGGTGAGTAGGTTCCGGGTTAGCTCCAGCTGCTTGAGCATTAGTTACCAAATCAAGAAGCTGTTGAGCAATCATAAAAACTCCATCCTGGGGTGGAGTACTAGATGGCACGGCTCTGGGGCGGCCTAGTCTAGACATTTCTCTTCCTTTAGAAAGAAAGAAAGAAAGAAAGAAGAAGAAGAAAAAGGTTATTCACCAAACAATTATCAAGAAATCTTGATAAATAAAACAAGGAATCATAAAAGAAAATAGGATAGAAAGGTACGAACACTCGAATTAATCCTAAGGTATAACTCCTAAGATGGACTTAGGACGATGATCCTTGTTAAGTTATTCTACATTGTTCCGAAGTTTGGTTCTGATACCAAGCTGTGACGCCCCACCTCTATACCCACGCTAGCCAAGAACACTACGATGAATGCTGTCAACTAGCACGGAGAATAAGGCTGTTGAGGAGCGACCATCCGTGTAATTGCTTTGCGCGAGCATTGATATGTCAGATAGTATAACAATCCGACATACCGACACAAACTCAAAGCTACTACACAGTGGCTGTAATATCTGCAGAAACAAATATAGAAATAAACATAACATAAATCAGTCACAGATAATTCATATCACAAATGCGGAATAAGATATGAATATTACACATAAAAGTGTACATCAGAGTAGTGGTCAGAAAGATCCACAATAACACAAAATAATAGCAACATGTGCTATACAAAAGAATACATCAATGAGTCAATATCTCAAGAGTATACAACAAAAACTACTAATCTAAGTAGTAAGCAAAAGGTCAGAGTAATGGATCCCTGGAGAGAAGTCAAGTCGAAGCACCTGCAACATCTCGGTCTGACCCGAGTATTATTTATAAGAAAATAATAAACGGATCAGTCTAGCTATAAATATCAGATAACATGATATAGAACGAAAGATATGGCATAGACGTAAAATATCCATAATGGCATACTACTATAAGTATGTAAATGATAATCAACAAACGATTAATCAATATCAAAGAATCTTCTCAAAGATCCAAAAAGGGTATCATACCCAAAACTTGTATTCATAACAAGTTAATGACACACGAATTCACCAATGCACAATAATTTATAAATCATATCAATGAAAATCACTAAAATTGGTGAAGCATAAATTCTAGAATTCAACACACGAAATCCAGAAATCATAAAATAAAAAGGGGGGAGGCCTATCACATGAACGGGAGCATGAAAACTCACCAACAGCTGTAACACACGAACGAGAAGCTATCTCATGGTAACTAGCCATTAATTTGACACACGAATGGTCCGAAGACCTGACACACGAATGGTCCGAAGACCGTGGGTTGCTACCCCACCAATTTGAGTCGAAACTCCACAAAGCGGGGCTTAGTCTCCCTCGCAGACAAAGAGACATCGCACAATTGCTAGTCTAAACCATAAAATGATCATCACTGATCATCAAGAAGTGTCAATTACAATAAGCTAGTAAATATATGAGTTTAGCATCATGTCCCATAACCACTAGCTTAACTTAAATATTTGCGAACAAATTGTAGATCTCCACTAGAAAATTGTCACAAGAGATTCAATCGAACAAGTCCAAGAATTAACCAATGAAGTAAACGCAAGAATTTCATACCACTTGTTTTACTAAGTCGTTTAATTAGATTTCTCATACGAGTGAGGTAAAGGTTTGTACATACTAGTAGATTGGAAAACGGTTTAGGAAACGAGCTTTGTAATTGAAAATAGAGTTGAAATCGTTTTGATGAAAAGGGTTTTGATATTTACTATTAGTATAGAAACCTTTATATTTTTAAAGTGACAAATCATCGAAAGGATTGTATGAACAATCAATCATCAAAATTCACATACGAAGACGTGAATCAAATCCAAAGAAATCGATATTAAATCCATCAAAGTGGATATTTCCAAAAATTCCCAAGAAAATGTCATCAAAGTCGATAATTAAATGTTAAGAATAGAAGGGAACCAACACAAGTCGATCAAATTGGAATTCGTAAAAAAAATAGGCAAGCAGGCAAAACACTGCAGTTTCAGACGTCTGAAACAAGTGGTTCAGACGTCTGAATCTGGAAATATAAAGATTTCCAGAACACAATTCAGATGTCGGAATCAAGTGTTTCAGACGTCAGAAATAGGCATATTTTAGCCTATTTTCTTTCTGTTTGAAATAGAACCAATTCAGACGTCTGAAATTCCAGATTCAGACGTCTGAAACTGGAATTCAGAGCATTTTCTGAATCTCGACCAAAAATGGCCAAACCAATATCAGAAACGATCGAACGAGCAAATGACGACTGAGGATTTGCGCCAAGTGACAACCCAGCCTTAAACGACTCGTCGATACGCCTCAAATATCCATGTCCAAATATCCATAAAAGGATTTTCATAGATTTTGATTTCAAAATACCAAAATTGGAATATACACCAAATCAATCCAAACCAAAATCAATTGCACAAGAGTAAGTGTTAGGAATTCATACCTAACAATCGAAGATAATTATAAACTAAGATGTGAGATAAAAATCTCACCTTTTTACAAAACCAAACAAGAAGAAGCTTGAAAGCAAATGGAGAATCAACCTCTCTTCAACACAACCCAAATGAGCTTGAATTTATGCTCAAAACAAGAACATTCTCAAAATTAGGTTTAGGAATTTCTGAAATTGGTAAGAGAATAAGTTGGAGAAGAAGAAGAGAATGCTTACCAATGGGTTCTCTTGAATTTGTAGCTAGGAATTTGAGGTCGCAAGAGGAACTAGGGTTTTGGAGTTTTAATTTCCAATCTCTCCCACCATTATTGCCTTAGAACTGAAAAGAGGAAGAAGTGAGGGTGAATGGGGAAGAGTGGTTCAGTTTTGAGTATAAGTTGGCTAGTGGGCTGAACCCAAACTCAAACCCAAAGTGAAAAAGGTCAAATTTTTTACTAACTCCAAATATATCAAAGTTTATATTCAAAAAGGTCGCAAACGGAATTTTGAACTCAATGGAGGTGGTCTCGAGTCCTAATTCGGTTGTTTGCAAAAAGTAGCTTTTCGGACTAAAATCCGACTAACGATAAAATATTTAAAAAAAATATTTAAAAAAAAGTCGATAAATATGCGGGTTGTTACAAATTATCTTCCTCATTCAAAAGCCCGCTCTTCCTCCAGTACGCATCCTCCCAAGGCCGAACCTTCCATCCCCCTATCACTCCTCGTCTCTCCACCGAACCACCTGAAACCACCGCCATTCTTCCTCTCTTCGAACACGCTTCCATCTCCACCCATCGGAGTACACCCCGCTTCCCCCTAAAAAACCCGTCCATAGCCTCTACCATCCTTTCACAGTAGATCGCACTCACCATCCCCAAGACGAGCTTCGGAGATGCTAATTGACCTCACAACCACCAATCCATCCTCCATTTCCCTTCACGACGTCCACAACCAACGAAAACCCAAACTCAGCCTTTTTAATCCCACGACTATGACATCATAGCCCCCCATAATCAATGTCGCAAGCTTTAAAAAGTAAGCCGAGTCGAAGATCTAAATACAACTAGATTTTCAGAATTTTGTTTTATAATCTCCATGGAGTATATACCCTTTTTTTTGAATTTGTATTTTTAAAGATAGGGCTTCCTTCAATTTTTCTACTCTCGTCCAGGCTATTTTTAAAAGAAGAAAAGGTATAAGGGTGTAGGCATACACATGTGAGTTGGTGAGGCTCAGAGGTCAGCTGAAATAAATGCAAGGTCAAATCAATGGAAATATATAATTTAAAATTCAAATATCTAGCTATGCAATTACAGACTCCAATCGAGGCGCGCCGCCAAGCATTCCTAATGTTATACCCCAATTCCGAACGCCATGAAACAAGTCTCGGGGCCTAGTTCAGCGGTATGTGGAAGATAGCATTTTGAATGTAATTATAATATTAAATTTTCGATATTAATTTTCATGCGTTTCCATCCTATACGACCAAATTATAACTCCAAACGCTACGAAACTTTAAATCCAAAAATAATACACTATTATGGATCCAATGGAACTGGTTTCGTAGGATCCAAGACTGTGCCCTAGAATGCTATTTTTATATGTTAATTTAAATGAGTTATCTTTAAAATTGAGTAAATCACTTTTAAATTCAATTTAATATTTATTTACCTATATTCTTATTAATAGAAATTAAATAAGCCTTTAAATCATTTTTATCTAGCTTAAAACTCAAGAGTCCACTATTTAACCAAATTTCAATTATTAAATTCCATAATTAAACCACCCAATAAATCGTTATATTTGAAATTCAATTTATTAAATCTATAAAATTAACTTTCAATGTTTAAAATTAAATATTCCAATTTCAAATAAGCAAAATTCTGGGTCGTTACATTCCTCCCCTCTAAAAAGAATTTCGGCCCCGAAATTGCCAAGGCAAGAAAAATGGCCCAAAACCCATTAACTTTCCCAAAACCAATTAGTTGAAACAACTTCCCAAAATCAATTTGTTGAAACAATGTTATTACTTTTACTAAGTTCCCTAATCTATCCATAGATTCCAAATATTATTATGCATATTCTCATTCCAGGTTATAACTCAAAAATCAAATTTTAGTTATTAAAATTTTCTAACTCCTTAAATTTTCAAAAAAATTTCGCCAGCGTCTCCTTTGCTCGGGTACATCTGAACAACTACAAATCGTCATTACGGGTCTAAACCAACAAAGAAAACAAAATCCAAGTGGCTCAATCATAAAATCAACAACTTCAAATAATAATCTAAACATGTACCTTTTTATCATGCAATCAAATTTTCCTTTTGAAATCAAGACATCAAATTTCCTCTTGCTTTTTAATGCCCGTATCTTATTTGCCAATGATATCCAATCATATAATTCAAAATCATATTATTTTGAAATTTCAATTTCCAATATTTACATACTTAAGCACGTATGATGTACATATATATATCATCCGTACGAAATATCAAATCTGATCGCTCGCTCGATCATACAATTTTACTTACGAACTAGTATCGTTCACACGACCACTTTAGTGTAGACTCAGATCTAGTTCCATGATCAGAAACTGTTATTCCCCTTGCATAGCTATATACTATGATGGCCAATCCCAGAATCAACCAAAAATCCATATCCATTTTCCGCCGTCGAAAATCGAGTGAAAAATCCTAACACGGATCGATACAAATTATCTCAAAATTCTGTGCTCGAATATGGATAAAACCGTTACGCGAATAATATAATATTCGTAAACATAACGTATTTATTTCCAGTTGATTTCTTATCTACACTATCTTCCTTTTATTCATATTTATTTCATTTATATTCAATTAATCATAATTATCATCAACATTGCACTATTCACATTACTTAATTTCTTGGTATATTTTCCAATAACAATTATCGCTTAAGAATTTTCTCATCAAATTCTCTTAAACCAAAACTAGTTTTCCAAAAAAAACTCCAACTGGTAGCATTTCCTCCCTTGGAACACAAAAATTAACGTCGGTGATGTTGTAGTCATCACCAAAATTATTTTCCAATGACCGAAGTAAGTTTAATGCTTTCATTCCCTTTAAAACCATTTAAATATTTATGTTCAAAATATTTCTAAATAATACTATTATTATTTCCACAACTTTGAAAATCATTTTCAAAACCAACGGAAATTAAATTCCCAAATTTCCAGCTTTTAAATCTTTTACAAATTGTTTTTATAAACTATTATCAATTTATAAACCACATTTGCAGATCATGTAGCAATATAACCCCATCTTGGTTATATAAAGTCATTTCTTAATTATTAATCTTGTATGCATTATAATACTAACAACTTTTATTCGATCACAACAACAATCAACAGATGATAATAGTTTAACATTATCATTTCCTAACAACCAAGCACACCATATATGCTCTAATAATTTTCTAAAAATTATTCCTTTATATATAAAATATAATCAGGGTAAAATTACTTCATCCACCCAATTTCAAAACAATATCATGTCGAGTTGCTCTGTTTAAGTGTTTAGAGATCCATATCAATAATGTTAATTACTCGTATTGACCAGAATCCATAAACCAATCAACTGATCATTCAACCCAATATAAAACAATTTTATGACACTAAAAAATACTTGCTCATATCTATTAATACACTCAAACTCATTATATAGTACTACTGACCTTATCTCTAATGAGTTACCCCATCAAAGCGAAGGTTATAGCTAAACCTTCAGCTCTGATACCAACAGTGACGAACAACATTTTGGAAGGTTTAAAACGATAATAATCCACACATGTTCAACTTAAACAATCCGAAACATAGATAATCAATGGGGTTTATTAAGAAAAATAAGAAAAGAAGAAGAAAACAAACACAGAATCTCGCAGCGGAATGATAAAATATAATAATCAAATAAACAGTTCATGAAGCTGTTTAATATTATACATTTGATTATAATTTATACAAAATTTATCAAAGTTATGTACGTAATAGGGATAATAAATAATGCAGCAGAACAACATGATGCAGGGAATAATAATAGTAATAATATACCAAATATTCGTCTTCGGCCTCCAGAATAAATTTTCAATGAGCTAAAAACTCAGGGCTGACCCGAGTGTAATGAAAAGACAAAACACTCGAGTCAGGATTAAAATATTCTTATGTGAGTCAAATCGATATCGCATATAACATGAGTGTCGTGGCGTCAGAGATGTTTACGGAGATTCACATCTTCTATCCAGTGTATAAAGTGCGTGCAATAACTCAAGAAATGTTACATGATTTTTCCTTCTCTTAAGGATCCGTCAAAATATTTATTTGTAGTAGAATACGCTACATGTATAATGTCTAATCGATAAAAATAAATATCAAAATAGCATTAAGGCTTCACATTGATCTTGCTTAATGCGTTTTTAAGCATTGTCGTGCAGTTTGCATATAAAACACCAGTAAACTGTCGTGGATTGGGATGCGTCGTGATACGACAACAGTAAATTAAAATCGTAGTGGTCTCGTATAGGGATAAAAGAATGACAAGGCACGTGAGGCAATGCCCAAGGCAGGATACTACTAGTTCAAGTCGTAGGGCTGGTGGTAACACGTCATAGCCATGACCACCCACCGCGTCCATCCATCCCATATCGAATCATAGAGAGTCTATTCTAAATCAAGGTGCACCAATCGAAACCAACAACAAAAGTAATAATATGGACCAAGTCCAAGAAAATCGAAGAACGGATGTCCGCTCGGGGTAATTAACCCACTTGGCCCAATCGAGCCGTTATGTTTTACTCATTTCAAATTGGCATAAGTGTCGGGGTCTATCCATCATCGTTCTCTTTCTTCAAATCTAGCAAAACTATGCCAAATCCAACCACTTCGTTCTGGAGCCTCCTCCACGCGCATAGTTTTTAAAATGGTTTGAATATTAACAGAGAGTATGCCAGTAAGAACCCCGTCTCTTTAAGAAACAAATGTCGTTTTACGCACGGATTGGTTCTTTTACATTTCGAAAACAGTTCGTACTTGATGTCAAAATATCATATTCACTTCTAAAAATTAGTTCCATCTCGAAATCATCATATTCACTTCACAAATCATATTTCACTTCAAAATGTCAATTCTGTTCGATATACCGATTTCACTTCAAAATTTTGATTCAAATTACGATTTAGGTTATAACTTCACTTTAACCCAATTCGCATTTAAATTTAGCATTTAAATATAAACATTTCACCCTTTTGACCAATTTGAATATTTAGAAAATAGGTTGAATAATTTTAAAATAGTTAAAATAGTTTAATATAAAATAGTTTGAATATTGAAAATGGTTTATATAGTAAAATAATTTGAAAGATCAAAATAATTTGTGTATATAAATAGATTGTTGTTGAAACAGTTTATAGTAAAATAATTTATTCAAAAGCCGTTTCAAAGTCAAACTGGTTCAAATCCAAATCTCTCAATTCAAATCATTTCCAATCTCAATCCAATTCAATTTAAATCGATTCAATTTTGATTTCAATCCGAATTAAGTTCGATTCTAATTTCAATTTCAACTTCAATTTTTCACATTAATTCAATTTTGATTTTAAATTAATTAATTTTAATTTAAAATTAATTAATTTCATCTCACTTCCAATTTGGATTTGGTACCATTTCAATTCTCAAATTTAAAACCATTTAAGTTTATCGATTTGAGTTCGATTTCAAAATATCGACCTAAATCATTAAATTCAAATTCAACTTCGATGTTCAAATATAGATTCAAATCTTTGAAATAACTCAATCCCGAACTCAAGCTTCGAATATCCATTTAAATTTTCCTTTACTGAAATAACTTCAAAGTTTAAGTAAAAGTTCAAATCTTTTTAAACAATTCAATCTCGAAACCTCAAATTATATTTCAATCATGACTTCAAATTCCAATTAAATTCTTTAAAACAATTTCTTTTGACCAAAATTAATTTCAACATTTCAAACTCGAATTTCAAACTTTATAAATTCAATTTTCACTTCTTTAAATCAAAATCATATAAATAATTTCAACACCAAGACTTTGAAAATTATTTAATTTAACCAATCCGGTGTCCTTGTATAATTTTCTATCCTATGGCCAAGTGAATCGGTTATTTCAATTTAATTCAGGGATGGATATATCATTTCAAGCCAAAATAATTGTCACTGGTATATATCATTTCAACATATTTCTTAATTTATTCGAAATAATTCAATTTACAGCTTCATATACTATAAATAATATACAGGATGATATAGGATATATCAAAATAAATAAACACCCAAACCTTCCAAAATATCAACCAATAGCATCTATCGTAATAATTTCATAGTTATCAATATCGGTATTTTACTGAAAATTAAATTCCAGATTCAAATTTAACTGTCAATTTTATTTTTTAACAGTTAATTCAAATGATAATTTAAATGACAATTAATTTATCAAACAGCAATCAATAAATTTATATCACTTCATAATTTCAAAGTAAAATAGCATAAAAAATATTCTAGTACTTGTGAGCGTTATAAAACACCCACCTTTTATTTTTGTTATCCCTTTCACGTTTTGGTTCCAACTAAATTCTAACGACGTTTGAATTTAGCTAAAAATTCCAAAAGTTCTAAATTTCTCCAATCCAATTCCATCCCGAAGAGTTTACAATAACGAGCGTAACGCAAATTGTTTCGTTCGATTCCGATCTAAAACGAGCAATTTATCGCAATTATAAGTTAACGATTTTAATAATATATTTAATCCAACTAATTGCATTTATAAGCCTTAATTAACCTACTAATTATCTTCCTCATTCAAAAGCCTGCTATCCCTCCAGTACGCATCCTCCCAAGGCCGAACCTTCCATGCCCCTCTCACTCCTCATTTCTCCACCGAATCACCCGACACCTCCACCATTATTCCTCCTTCGAACACGCTTCCATCTCCACCCATCGAAGTATACCCCACCCTCCACCAGAAAAACTCATCCTTAGCCTCTACCATCTTTTCACTGCAGGTCGCACTCCCCATCCCCAAGCCGAGGTCCACCAAAATCTCACCGGAGATGCTAATCGACCTCACAACCACCAATCTAATTTCCGTTTCCCTTTATGACGTCCACAACCAACGAAAACCCAAGCCTTTTTAACCCTAGGGCTATGGCAGCCGAGCCGCCCATAACCAATGTCACAAGCTTCAAATAGCAAGCCGAGTCAAAGATCTAAATACAACTAGTTATTTAGAATTTTATTTTAGAATTTTCATGGAGTATTTATTCCTTTTTTGAATTCGAATTTTTGAAGATTAGGCTTCTTTCATTTTCCTACTCTCGTCCAGGCTATTTTAAAAAGAAGAAAAGGTATAGGAATGTAGGTGTATGCACGTGAGTAGGTGAGGCTCATAGGTCGGTTGAAATAAATGCAAGGTCAAATAAATGGAAATATATTATTTAAAATTCAAAATATTAAACTATGCAATTACGGACTTCAATCGAGGTGTGCCACTAAGTGTTCATAATGTTATACCCCCATTTGAACCTCATGAAACAAGTCTCGGGCCCTAGTTCGATCGTATGTGGAAGATAGCTTTTTGATTCCAATTATTATATTAAATTTTCGATATTAATTTTCACGCGTTTCTATCCCATACGACCAATCGATAACTCCTAACGCTACGAAATTTTAAATCCAATAATAATAAACTATTACAGATCCAATTGAATTGATTTCATCGAAATCTGATATTGTGCCTTGGAAGGCTAATTTTATACGTTAATTTTAACGAGTTATCTTTAAAATCGAATAAATCACTTTTAAGTTCAATTTAAGATTTTATTTACCTATATTCTTATTAATAGAAATTTAATAAGCCTTTAAATCATTTTTATCTAGTTTAAACTCAAGATTACACTATTTAACCAAATTTCAATTATTAAATTCCACAATTAAACTACCCAATAAATTGTTATATTTAAAATTCAAGTGATTAAATCTATAAATTTAACTTATCAATATTTAAAATCTTAGTGAATCGTGCAGTTCCTTTGGATTTTCTTATCAATCATGGGTCATTCCAAATTTGTTGTAGGTTAAGACTCTAGACTCTATCTAAGTGTAGTTTATACATCATAATCATTCCAATTTCATTCGAAGTTAATATATCACATATCTCTTATTACATCTCATTTCCAAAATCATCCCATGTTCGTTCAGGATTTATCAATTTTATTCTAATTACCAAGTGTTAAAATCCGTTTATTAAATCTGTTTCCATTATAGGGTTTAATCTCTCTAGATTATCTTCCATTTAATTTGATGTGCGGTCACTTTGGATCGTTTATTGTTTAAGTTAAGAGAACGATCTCTCCGGATCGTTTAATGTTTAAATTAAGGGGGACGATCTCTTTGGATCGTTTAGGGTTTAATCTCTCTAGATCCTTGCTAAGTTCGTTCGATCTCCAACAAAGGGACTCAACGACCAAGCAAGCCCATCCCCTCACTCTTCGGTGAAGGGACTTCTTGCAATCTGGCTGCCTCTCCGAGCAGTAGCTCTATAGCGACCAAAGAAGCCCATTCTTTTCACTCTTTGTGATGTGGCCCACTCCTTGCACTTCGACCCCATCTCTCTGGATGGTAGCTTTAAGGCGATTCAAATCCGTATAAGCCTATCTGCTTTCTCCCTGGTAAGGGATTTGCACTATGCACTCCGGCCCCGTCATTTCAGATGGAAGCTCTAAGGCGATCCAAATCCATATAAGTCCATCTGCTTGCTCTCCAGTAAGGGGACTTGCACCTTGCACTCCGAACGAGACACAAAATGATAAATATCAGTCATCATGTTTTCGTGGATTTATCAAAATTCAAATTAAAACAAATAAGTAGAAATCCTAATCATGCATCCTAAACATACAACTCAAAGCGTGACTATGGACTAATCTAGGTTTTTTGGACGTCTGAGTGGTTGGGGGTTATTATTATCCCGAGAAATCACCCAAGACATCCGAATTAGGGAATGACTAGGGACCAATCTAGGTTTTGTGCACGTTTAAGTGGTCTGGGGTTAATATTGTCCTAAATTGTCATTTTAGGCATCCAAGTCAAAGCATGCATAGGGACCATTCAGGATTCCATACACGTGTAAGCGGTCTGAGGTTATATTGCATCATTTATTCAAAGTCAGGGTAAAGGAATCAAACCTGACCTCAATCCATCCCATCATGGGGTTTTCATCTAATGGAAGCCTCCGATCCATAAGTTAATTCTGCCACATGTTCCAATGGTGGAATTCAAGTTCCAGCTCCTTCTGTCATGTATTTGTATTCCGATTTGCCAATTTGGCTCCAAGATCACCTATTCCAAGCATTAAATATCATTCTAGATCCAAATCGACCATGCCCCCAAGTCATGGAGGCATTGTTTCAGTTTCTTTTCTCTATCTACAAATGCTCCCGCATTAGCTCCTTGTCCTTAGTTCTGAATTTCAACAACTCTAGTTATTCCTTATTGTCTCATCCTATAGAAGAACCCTTTTGGCATCTCTTACTGCCTGGCCATGAACCCTTCTAGCATTTCCTTCATCATCCTCTCCTACTCTTCTCTGGCCATGTAGTTAGATGGTGATGATTTAAGGACACTCTTGGTTGCATCCAAGCTCTGGTTGATTTGCTCTGTATTAGATCTAGTATTAGGCCTCTTCATCTTCTCAAAATCTCATACTCAAGCTTGAAGTTTTCAGATTTCTGCTTTTTCTCAGTGAAAGCATCAAAATGTTAAACCAAAAAATAGATCAACATCCAAAAATTGGACGAAAGCACCAGTTTACATAAAAGGAAAAGGTAGAGAATAGACAAGACCGCATAGAAATTTTTGTAATGGTTTAGCGTAATCCCCGGCCTACGTCCACTTTAATTTGTTTTATTAGTTGTTCTCTCTCTAGATTATGACTAGTTAGATCCAATCTAGCCACGATCTAGTGGATCTCAGATATACAATGGAGTTAAGAATGTTATTTTGGGAGAATAGAAGCGAAGAAAGTCTAATGGAAGCTCCAGGTCCAAGAGTGTTAACGGAAATCCAACAGAGAGAAGATCCTTTCCTAGTAGCAGGTAGGTTGGTATTTAAAGAGGGATCGAGTAGCACGGAGTCAGAGGCCCAATAGAAAAGAGGGATCGAGCAGCACGGAGTCAGAGGCCCAATAGAAAAAAAGTCCAGAAGATAGTGCAAAGTCACACCAAAAAACCCATGCTGACCCGAGTCTAATCCTAAACTCGACCGAGTTAAGTTCCTTAACTTGGGGCCGAGTTAGGTGCTTGGCCCAATCATGGTGAAATTTTCCCAAGCCTTTATTTTTCCTTTTATAAGTGCTCTTATCAAATTTCAAGTCTGATTTCATTTCAAACTTCTACATCAGTTAAATATGATTTAGTGTTAACTCGAAGCCAACTCAAAATCCTTAACTCGATACCAACTCAAATCCTTAACTCATCGAAATCCTTAACTCTTCGAAATCATTGACTTTGGGGAGGGGGTTGGCTTAAGGCCTTAACTCGGGGGTTGACTTAAGACCTTAACATGGGAGTGAATTAAGGACTTAGCCAATTTTTCAACCAAACTTTCTAAACTCAAATCTCTA
This sequence comes from Allium cepa, assembly GCA_030765085.1. Taxonomy (NCBI): domain Eukaryota; kingdom Viridiplantae; phylum Streptophyta; class Magnoliopsida; order Asparagales; family Amaryllidaceae; genus Allium; species Allium cepa. The sequence continues at coordinate 139,185,084 of CM060931.1, read as the reverse complement.
GTCTTTCTTAGGGTGTTTCCAAGTCTATGAATCATTATGCCTTTGTTTTGACCATCTAAGTCCAGTTGGAATCTGCTTTTCTAAAAAGCAAGTTAGAAGCTTAGTTAAACGCCCACTCCTTATTTATATATGTATATAACAACATATATAAAAGAAAATAAAACCAAATTCTTATGTTATTTTGACTATAAATAGTTAATATTAGTATCAAATAAGTATCTGTCAAGCACCGATATGAGACAGTTTAAAATATCGTGATAATATAAAATAAAATCGATGATATATCAGACATGTATTGAACATGTTATAAACCACAGCGTACTATTTTATGATGTTATAATGAGGTTATGTTTTTAATATTTGAATTGATGTTGCTAAGTTACTATTAAAGGGTGATTGCATATAGTTAACATATTACAATATGTTTATCATGATATTCTATTAAACACAAGTCATAGATAAGCTTATAAAAAATAAGAAATTCATATAATGTGCATCTTCATTATTTTATTCATCTTTATAATATATTGGTTTTTTAAGTCATATAATCATCTATACCAATTTTTGATATTTTCGAAATTTGTAGTTTCTTTATTTTCATTTAATTTGTCAATAAGTAATGTTGATTTGATATTGATTACAATTTCTAGCCAATTCTTATTGATTTTTCAAACATTTAACTTTACGATTCTTTAAAGTTCTAGTTCTTGGTGCATGATAATATTAATAAAATCAATTTTCATAACCTAATTTTCCAAATAGAAATGGTAAACCAAAAAAAACTAAAAAAGGAAGTATCTATTAAACGATCTAGATTTTAGTGGTAATATACGAATAAAATAATGGAATAAATAGAGTTTTCTTTATTAAAAGATGAATGAAATAGACTAAAAAATTAGTGCATAGGGATTTCTGCGTATTGTCATTCATCATATGCTAAAAACAAACATTAAAAATGTGAAGATATTTATTTGTAAGAAGATATTTATTTGTAAATTTAATTTCTCCAAGATATACAATAATGAATGATGGTCTTAAAATATCAAGGTTTTTATGATAAATATTAGAGCTATATATCGAAAAATAGCAAGAAATATATTAATAAAATTATTTTAGGCGATATTTTGAAAAAAATTATCGGTTAAGGAGCGATATGAGATATATTGGTGATATATCAAGGATATTATTCGTTATTAACTACATATTTTTGAACGAATTCTCTTATAGAAGTTAAGTTATACAATAAATTACATAATTGCATATAGGACACACCTTTATGTCTATTGGAAATACCTTAAAAGAACCATGAATCATGGCTTACATTACCAGAAGTTTCCAGGTGTTCTTGAAGGATATAATAATGCAAACTAGAATAATTTGTTTGACCACTCCAAAGAAACAAGTGGCCGTAACTTTAGCATTTTTGGTGGAGTTGTTTTTTGTAAACCCAAGAAACAGACTATTTTAGCTCAAATCACCATGAAGTTTGAGATAACAGCATTAGATACGACTAACGAAGAAGCATATTAGTTAAGAAATTTTCTAGTTGGGATTTCTTTTTGGGAAATGTTGGTACCAGCTGTGTTTGATCCATTATGATGTAGCGTGGCTGTTATAAAAATTTAGAACCCTTATTATAATGGTAAGAGACAATATATATATATATATTGTAAACATAGCATCGTTGGATGTTTTCTCTTTTCAAGATCAAGTAGAGTGGATCATGTTTACACTGATGAAAATATGACTTATCCTTTGATGAAAGGATAAGCTAGAAAGAAAGTTCATACAATATCTAATTGAAAGATACTATTACCCTTAGAATGTAAAGTCATTAAAAATGTTAATATAATTTAAAAACCGGAGTCCTAAGAAATAGGTTCAATTAGCATTAACAATTTTGTGATGTGATACGAGTTGAATATGCTATTTTTTTGTAATAGAAGTATATACTCTCAAAGAAGTAAGAGGAAGAGTTGATAGCAACTCCTAATGGATATATACTCCATATGAAGTGAAGTACCTAACTACATGAGTATTCTTGATAGAATCGCTTATTTCCTAATGAAATTTAGGGTAAAAATTTATAGAGCTTTCACTATATTAAGATAGACAAGCATGACCTTTAATGCACATGGTGCTAACTGCACTATAGGAAGGTTGTGTTATTTGCAATCAAAGATAGAGGTCGAGACTACGTGTCACTTTAGCATAATCTAAATCTTACTCTATATGTAAAAGGTCCAAGTCGAAAGATATCATTGTTTATGCATAGTCTTACGGATTTGGAAATTGCTTGAGAAGATATTTTTAAATACTAAAGTAAGAGATTATTTGAAATTATTTTTAAAATTTGTGAATTTTGAAATATCTTAGTAAGTGCATTAAGGCTTATTAATCCCATATCTTAGGAAATTTAAAAGGATATATGTATGCGTGTGCGCGCGGGCGCACGAGCATGCACGTGTGTGTATGGATTTCTAAGGCACTATATTGGGTCAATTAGGCTATTGTTTTTATTGAGCCTGAAGCTGGCAGGCTACCTAAAAACAAAACTAAATGAAGAGATTTAGCTATATGTGGTAAAATAAAGCAATAAACTAGAAACTTTTTACAGTGGTTCAGCAAATGTCTACTTTAATAATATTATTTAGAGATTCTGTCGCAAGTATAAAGGACTTATTGATCCAATAGTCCAAGAACAACAAAAGTAATTTCTTTTGTGACAAGGTCATGTAGAGAAAGGGTGTGTAAAGAAGGTGAAGTTTCAAAAGTCCTTTCTAAGTTGCCATTTGGTTGCTATTTATAGAGAAATTATCCTACGAAATTGTCGGATCTCGTAATACCAAGTCTAACTTCAGATCCGAGAATATAGGAGAGGAGACAAATTCCACCGGTCGGTACATCGTGGAACCGATCGGAAATGATTAGTATTGACCTGATTTTATAAAGGAAAATCATGTCATCTCCTTCCACTTGGCCTTCTATCTTCGATCTATGATGCTCTAAGCACTTTTACCATAGAAACCAAGTTGTTACCGAAAGGTTCTGACTCTATATATACTTGTCCTTTTCTTCTGAGCTCTTTGGCGTTGTTCATCTACTCATTCAAAATCGGGTCTTAAGATGATCACTCTAGTCAACAATCCATAAGTCATAGCTCTAAAGTCCTTCATATTTCTCAAAAAGAGTTTGGTACCAAACTGAGATCAGGTCGATATCAACTTGATTTCTTAGTTCCTTAAGCACTCAAAATTCTTGAGACCAATTCCATATTCCTCCCAAGCAAACTATCATCACACCCTGCTACTCACCTTAACCACCATCAGTTTCTCAAATGAATTCAACCCCTAATTCCTTTCCACCTTCAAATACAAATCCAACATTAATAGGTGAGTCACCATTGTCTCATGGTGGTGGAGTACGTCGCTAGCGATAGCTTAAGGTCACCATGGTCGATGGATGGCTGCAACCTCGGCTTAATAATCAATCTTCTCATTTCCATTATTTGCTTCTTGCCATAAGTATCTCCTAGATCAAACACATGATTAACCCAAAATAATCATTCATGAAGCATAAAAATCTATCTACTTCGGGTTGATTTGGTGGCAATGCTCATACTACTTCAAATCAAACCAAGTGAGTCAAAAAAAACTCACCACAATCAAACTATTTTGTTCTCAAAATGCATTAATTGCTTCCTTCTTGAGTTGGGAAATCACTAGTCGTCATTTCACGCTCAAATGAGATGGTTTTTTCCAAAAATAACTATCGCACCTAACGCACTCTGGTGCTACAACAATTCCATTGCACAACATTTCCAACCACTACATTTTATGTATTCCTTCAAAGGAATGCTCAAACGTCGCTCTAAACATTGGTTCCGATATCGATTATCCGACAATAATGTGTAAGATCTAATGCACAGTTCCACAGTGTGACATGGCTCGTTTTTCGGCACGAGCAGGCGATCTACACAGAATGGCCTATTTGTCGCATATGGGACACATGACTCACACAGTGTAGATTAGCACTTTCAGTTGCCTTTCTTGACGTTCAAAATCTAATTGGTTAGCACATGTCGACAACTATTGGATTTTAAGTGCCGACCACTCGACTCACAATTAAAATAGAGTCTCAAAATAGAATATACCTAACTATGTTCAACATCGAGTCTTCTTGGCTAGAATGACACGTCGTTCTTCTCGATTCAATGTTAGTGATGGGTCGTCAACTCCTCCCGAAGCCCGGTCTAATATGGCTCAAGCATCAACGTTTACACCTGCCAGACCTAAGTGCTCGATCAATGTTAAACTACAAAGGATAATAGTACCAGTAGATCCAATCTAGGACCAACCTTCTCCTATAAATGAACTAATTAGCCTAAGATGTCTAGATGATACTCCTGAACAAATGCTGACAATTCTAACAGCCAAGTCGCTCTGCACCGTATGTTTACAGCAAGGAACACCAAAGTGTGACACTTGCTTCCAACAAGTTACCAATGATCACACAATCCTCTAATGAGCTATGCAGCTTGCAATAGGTACATGTGTCTGGGCAGCGCTGCACTACTATTCAATCCATTCTTCTGTATATTCCTGTAGGAGCTTAGGCTCACTCTTACTTAAATCTGATCCAATGGTTACACCTTGCTAAGCTCATTTTACATCTTATTAATGAATCAATTATAGCAACCTCTAACCCTTAGGGAGCTAAAACATGTTGTAAGATTCAAATTATGAAACAAATCGCCTTCTCTTGCGATCATCAAAGCCTGGTGTCATTGTAAGGTCATTGTAGTGCTCCACAACAAATGCTATTTTTCAAGAACGAGCATTTCTTCATTCGATTCCGTATAGCTTCAATGAGCTTTGGCTTTCTGGAAGTAAGACTTCTTCCTTTCCTTTTTCCCCGTACTTTGATTTTCATCATCCAAGTGTTTAACTTTTTCACCACTTTATCTATAGTTTTTTCTTCTCGAGATATGAGCGAAGAGCACTCTAAAACTCTATAAACCCTTAAGAGGGTTAACATTCAATATCGCTCCACCACTTATCTCCTAACAAAAAAGAATCTTCGTCGATGTGGCTTCTTCCTGATTACTTTGCTGTCCCTGTCGAAGTTCCACCAAGAGGATCCAAGATGTCTACTAGGGCTTCTACTCCAATTTGTAGCTCTAATAAATATATCCAACGGGATTCTAGAGGCCCATCCGGCATGGCGAACATCGGTAAATCCATCAATAGAGTAATTGGAAGTACATGTTGCCAGTGAAGTGCAAGTGGAAGAAGGGGTTGAAATGAAATGATGCATGTAGGAAGAGGAGAAAGAGAATAAGAAGGGGAAGAGAACGAAGAAGAAGTTGATGAAGATGGCGACGATGATGGGGATTTTGATCAAGAAGGAGATGAGTTATACGGAGAAACATCTCTAAAAGGAACCAAATTTTTTGTCCCATCACATCTAAAGAGAATTATGGTCAAGACCTCTCAATAGTCTATAGTGCTAAGCATGATGCCAACGGTCAAGGTGACTCCTGCATGTGGTTACTTAAAAAACATCTTTGACTCGTTGAGAAATTTTAACACTCCCATTGGTGATCTTCTCAAGAGTGCTTCCCTAGATTCAGCTTCCCTCCTGAGGGAATCCTGACTAAAGGAGGTGAGACTCCATCTTTACTACCTTCTGAACATAATCTATAAAATACTTAAGCAACCTAAGCACTCCACACACTTCTAGGATCACAAACACACACATACACCTTGCAACCACTGATATTCCAATGTTCCAAAACCGATACAATACTCTCTTTCATTTCAGGTACAATATGAAGAGATCGATTTGGCTTTCTTCATCATGGTGTTTTCGAACAAAGGAGATTAACTCCTTAGCTATATCCTCCTCGCTCCAGCTCTTATAAAGGATTAGAAATAGATGAGGAAAGAGCATAGAAAAAAGACAGAGAGCGGTAAGCGAAAATCAATCGAACACCGGGTAGAAAGAGATAGAAAGAAAGGGCATGCGGAGGACAAGGAAACATATGATCAAAGGAAACGACATAAGGACTAGTGTGAACACCATGTTTACTCTTTCAGCCTTCCTCTACCTTGACCTTAACCACAGCTTCCTTCACAACAACCTCTAACATCTCTTTCCCTAACCACCACTGTTCCTTTATTCCACCAACCGAAAAGGAGTCTCTATTCATTCAGGTCTACCTCCACGGCCTTCAAGTAGAATGTTAGCTACCTTTCCAAACCTTTGCTTGACTAGGTTTGTGACCTCAAAGACATCTCTAACGAAGAAGAAAATTGTAGGGTTGTAGGAATCTAGGAATTGGTAGACTAAGGTTTTGAATGGAAGAAACTCGCCTTCACCCTCTCTAATGTCAAAAGAATTCATCACACCGATATCCAATCATTTGAGTTAGAGAATAAGAGCCATGAAAAAATCATAGAGGAATACAAGAAGGAACTAGACAAGGCTATAAAATAAAGAGATGTGGCTTGGATATCGAAGAAGAAGGCGAAAGACTTGGTCGAAGAGAGGAAAAACGCTCACAATCTTGCCGAGATTATGATGAAGAATCTAGTAAAAACTGCTCATGAGGAGAATGCTGCTGTCAAGACATAGCTGGCATCCAATGACAAACCCTCCTAGAAAAAGACAAGGCTCTCTAAACAAGGAAGCTAACATCCAAGAACTCTTTACTGATAAGGGAAATCTTGAATTCACCTTTCTCCTAGCAAATGCAAAGAAACTAGAGGCTTAGATTGACCATGCTGCAACCATGAACTATCTAATCGAGCTAAAGAAAAAGATGGCCAAGGAAAAATAAAACTTGAACTCTATCCTTCAACGGTTCTTTACTAAAGTCATCCGATACAAGAACTTGATATGGCTTGGAAACACTTTTTCTGTATCCTAGCCAATGCAAATAAAGAGGCAGTACATCATGCGGCTGCATTTAGTGAAAGCCTCATTGAAGATGAACTATAATCTAAGTACCTCGATGCCGACGACCTTGATATACTAGAAGAGGAAAACACTGTCAGACTACAAAGAATGTTGCTACTGCGAAAGTTTCCATTGGAGCTTTTGCTATTCCAAGTGCATCGGGCTATATAGAATAATCATCTACTAAAATCAAAGAGATCGCGGTGAGGGTTCCAACATCCGAAAGGGCCAGCTTCAAGGCCACCCAAACTATTACTCCAGCTTCTATAATGATTACCTTTGATGAACCCTACATTCCCATGTCAATCTTTCAACCCATCCCGTTGGTTACAAAAGAGGGTAACATCAATGTATCTCCTACTAAGGAGACTCCGACCAGCGAAGGTATGTCCTTCGCCTCTTTAGTGTTCGAGATCCTTCAATTCTCATCCTAGACTATTACCAACCTTTACTTCCCTGTTTGTAAAAACATAGATCATCCATCCCTTCCACCTCCTCCACCGCCACTAATATAAGATTTGGATCTTATTGCAATGACTACCGAGTCAACCTCCGTTTCTACGGGACTAGTCATTCCAAGCGTTCACTCTGGCTCCAATCCTATTCCTAATTCGAAAATGTTTGCTACTTTGGGGGACTCTATGACATTTCGCATGTCCTTGGAATAAGACATTCCCATCATCAATGCTTCTGACCCAACAGGTCCTATTTCTATGGTAGAGAGGTTGAAGATTGATGTCTTCAATTTGAAAATCAAAGTTGAGCCTAGACTTCAGAAATCGACCAACACTGAAGAACTAAAGCCTTCTTTGGGAGTCCTTCCTATAACCATCAGGCTCCTAAAGGCATTAGTAGCATTGGCTTCACTAAAGAGGCATCTGAGCCTTATGTTGATTGACTGGAAGATCCTACCGTCACTACTACCAAAGGAGACAGCACTCCCTCCGAAGGCAGCACACCTACGGGTGAGAAAGGCCAGTAGAGTCCCCATGATGGTTCAAGTGATAAAGGTGGCGAGAAAAAGAAGACGCACAAGAAGTAGGCTCTCCAGCTAGCTTTTGGTGATAATGAGATAATTTCCTTTTGTCTTTATTTGGTTGTACCTTTTGTTTTCCTTTGGTATATAGGGCGTACTTATGTGGGATTGGCTCCTACCTCCACTGCATATAAAGATTGAATGTAATGAAAGATTATTTATTATTTCGGTGTATATACAATTGCTTGCATGTAAAATATAATAGCTTGTACTGCACTTCATCCATATTATACATGTCTTTGTCTGTGCAATGCTTTTACTTACTATAATTCTGTACATAATAGTATAATTCTTACAGTTGTTTTAATTATACTTTATTATTCAATTTTGTTTCTCGTTGCCAAAGTGTTTTCGTTTGGATAAAAATAACTAATTTTGATCCAAATTTATGGTTATTCCACTCTACCTTTGCTCGAGTCTCCTTTGACCGTTAACAAGTTATAAATGAATCAAGTTCCATGCCACTCCCTATTTTCATGAAATAGCGGTTTGGATGTTCATATCCTAACATTCCTAACTCTTCCAGTAACCAGGCATGATCGATATTTTCCACTGATTTCCTCCACTTAACCTAGGCCAAGTGTATCCCCCTAGGCCACAATTAGGAACATACTTTTTATAATTCCACTGCAACCAAATCTGTCTCTTGGACATGGCATTAAAGATGCCAGAATCTCGGCATCATCCTTTGACTTTGCCTACTTTTTAGTATCATTCCAAAGTTAACAATGTGGGGCAAATTATCTGATTGACCTCGGTCTGATTACTCTCTCGATCCTGGATCGAAGAAGGCCGTCAGTACCTATTTCTAGGTACTTTTTTTTATCTTACGTATCTCTGACATTGATCAAAAGCATTCAATGACTATCCTTTCTTATCCTTAACTGAGTATGTCTTGTTAGGCCGTAAGAGTGGTCTTTGAAATCCTGACCATACACCAGCATCTGCTCGTAGTCTCACCCATTTATGGGTGTCAACCTAGAGTATCCTTAGACTTCCCATCCTTATTCTTAGCCTAACATGTCCTACTAGGTCGTGAGCATGGTCATTAAATTTTTAACCATGCACCTGCTTCTATCTTTGGAAACTGGTGCTTAGGGTTTTTGATTTTGGATATTCAACATCAACCTCACCTTTCTTCGAGCAGTAACCTGTGCTAAAGGAATAGGGTCGAATTATCTGATCGAATATTGTAATTATACTCCTCTATCCTGATCCTGGACCAAAGAAGTCGGTACCTATCCTTGGGTACCTGACTATACTACTAATCATGCGACATAGGTTTTCTCTTACAAGAACATGGTTACAATTGTTCAAGAAACTAACTTATTTATAAGTGAATAATTTGGCAAGTCCTGTCTTATTACATTGCACTAATTCATTTGGGTGGCACGTTTGCTGAAAATAAACTAAGTAAGACTAAGCGAAATAGCATCGCAACAGGTCATTATACCATGCCAGTGGAATTGGAATTCCTTCAATAGAGGCCAATTTGAAAGTTCCATCTTCAAACTTTTGTTTGATAGCATAAGGACCTTTCCAGTTAGGACCAATTGCCCTCGTACCTAGGAGAACTCATTTCAAAATGAGATCGCCTACCTCAAAGGTATAGCTCTAGACCTTGGTGCTAAAGTATCGTGCTATTCTTTTCTGGTAGCAACTACCTTCAATTCAAACTCTTCCCATTTTTTATCAATCAAATCGAGCGACTCAAGCAAGAGTACATTGTTAACCTTAGGGTTGTAGTGCTTTTTCCAATGAGAAGGGACTTCCAGTTCAGTCAAAATCAGGGCCTCTAATCCATAGGCCAAATTGAATAGTGTATGTCCGGTCGCGGACTTGGGTGTCATCCTATATGCCATCAATACAAGTGTAAGCTCATCAACTCAGTTACTCTTGGCTTTAGTTAACCACTTGTTTAAGATGGACTTGATGATTTTATTTACCGCTTTCACCCATCTATTTGCCCATAGGTATCCTATCGCTGAAAAGCTTTTCTCGATCATGTACCAGATGTAGAAATCCTTGAACTCGATACTTTCAAACTGAATTACATTATCTATTATAATTTTCTAGGGTACTTTGAATCTATAGATAGTATTCTTCATTACAAAGTAGATCACTTTTTGTTGTGATTGTTGCAAGCGGTTCGACTTCAGCCTACTTTACGATGTAATTCACCCTAACAATAGTGTATTTAACACCTTCGTTCGACATTGGTAGCACACCGGTTATATTAATTCCCCAAACTGCAAATGGCAATAAGATAACCATTTTCCTAAGCTCTGTGGATGGGGCTTTTGGAATTTTTGCAAACCTCTGGCATCGATCACACCATTAGGTGTGTTCAGCAGTATCTCAATTTATTGTTGGCAAGATGTATCCATAGCGAAATATCTTTTTGTTTGGTGCCTGCCCCCCGATGTGGTCACTACAGCTACCATCATGGATTTCCATAAGGGTTTTCCTAGCCATATCCTTGGTTACACACCAAAGTGGAGAGGTTGTGAAACCTCTCATATGTAGCACTCATTCTTTCTTTATGAAACATGGTATTTACGAAGGAGTTTCTTCCGCTCGTCCCTCCCTCTCGGGAGAGTTCCCTTTAATAGATAATCTCGAATTAGAGTCGTCCATGACCCTTCTCCTGTTTGGCCTCTAGGATCCAGTCCACGTCTATTTGGTTAGTGCTTGGAGTCGATAAAACCTCCATTGGAACCAACCGTAATAGTTGTGCATTTCTAGTGCTATCGAACTTGACCAGCGAATCCATCTTCGCATTCTCTTCTTTAGCGATGTGCATAACATGTGTCTTTGTCACATAAGGGGAAAGTCACGCACCCTTAGCTTGAATTCCTTTTTCTCTAGAAAACCAGCAATTGGAAGTCACTGAATATATGCAACATCATTACCTCTAGTTCCTTTTATATCCTTAGTCTGGCTATCAATGTTTTGTACTCTGCCTCTTGTTTGTTCCAAGAAATTCCAACTTCAATGTGTAGCAAACTAGTCGTCCTTCTAGTGTCACAAATACCGCTTACGCTCTAAAACTACGCTCATCAGAAGCTTCATCCACTAATAGTTTTCATTTAGAATGTGTGATCATGTCGTCTTCCTCTTCTCCATCTTGAATGGCGATTCAACGATGAAATCCGCCAAGGCTTGTCCACTTATCGCCCTCCTTCGATGGTAAGTAATGTCATACTGGCTTAGCATGATTTTTCACTTCAATGACCTTCCTGAAGTCTCAGGGTTATGCAATATTTGCTTCAAGGGATGATCCATCGGTATCTTTACCGTGTGAGCCTAGAAGTGTGGAAGCAACTTCATCGATGTAATTAGCAAGCAGTATGCAAGTTTTTCCGTTTTCGATGGTTCTTTTTAACTCCCGTAAATCATCTGCTGATATTATACACTGGCCTCTGAACCTTCTCCTTGTCACATACTAAGGCTGCACTCAGTGCGTGAGCAAACACCATGAAATAGGCGAATAGGTCCTTTCTACCCAAAGGCTTGGATAGGACAGGTAGTCTTTCAACATGCTTTAGTAATTCCTTTAAAGCTTTCTAGCATTCCTTCGTCCAAACAAACTTTCCTCTTTCCTTTTTAAGGCATCAAAGAAAAATATACACTTATCAGTTTCTTTTAAGATGAACCGACTCAATGTGGCAGCCTTCCCATCCAAGCTTTGCTTCTCCTATCTCGTGGTTAGGGTAGCTATATTCCTCATGGTATCAATCTACTCTGGATTAGCCTCATTGCCCCTTCGAATTTATGATAAATCCTAGGAACTTGCCCGGTGCAACTCCAAAAGAACACTTCAACGAATTTAACTTCATCCCATACCTTCATTACACTTCAAACATCTCCGATAGATCGTCCATGTGATTCATCAATATTGTGACTTTACAAGCATATCATCCACATACTTTGATCATTTATCCAATTTGATTCCTGAACATGGAATTTACCAATCTCTGGTAAGTTGCTTCTTCGTTCTTCAAACCGAATGACATCATCGAGTAATAGTACAATCACATATCCATTATAAAACTCATCTGCTCCTGATCTAAATGCATCGTATCTAATTATAGCCATATTAGGCATCCATAAAAAAGAGTAACTCATATCCAACGGTCCCATCTACCAACTGCTCAATCCTGGAAAAAGAGAAGCTACCTTTGGGCATGCTTTACTCAGGTCCGAATAATCAATACACGTCCGCCACTTTAATTTTCTTTCTTGATCAACACGGGTTTAATACCCATTAAGGATACAAATCATCATAGATAAAGCCATTAGTCGTCAACTTATCCACTTACTTCTATAATGTAGCGGTCACTCTGGATCTAGACAGTGTCTCTTCTGTTTTATGGGTAGATAATTTGATTCCACATTCAGTGCATAGCATGATATCTTGCACATAACCGAATGTGTCCAAGAAAACACATCCAAGTTCACTTGGAGAAAACTAAAAACTCCATCCTTAATCCTAGCTGAGATGAGATCTAATCTCAAGTAATCGAGTAGGATCATCCATATCAGTTGGGAAGTTGACCGTCAGCTCTGCTGGTGTTATCCGCATTTCCTTTGACTTCTTCCTAGAATCCATAAACTTATATAACCTGCTATGGTTCTCTAGCCATGGCTTAGGTGCTAATTACAATATTTTCGAGCTCTTGATGCAAAGATCTCTTTCTACATTCATTCCTTTCTACTACCACTTTGCCTCTTTGAGCTCGACAATATAACATTCTAGAGTAGTGCTTTAGTCACCTCTAATCGATCCTACCCCATTCTCAATGGTGAATTTCATCATCAAACACTAAGGAGCCAATACTATTCTAAAATCAGCAAGATCTGATTGACCCAAAAGGGCATTGTATGCCGAATACTCATCCATAATTAGAAATTTCTGAACCCGCATCTCCATGTCCAAATTCCACGGACAAATTAATTTCCAATGGGTTGCTTTGCCTTACTGGTAAATCCTTAAATCCTAGACTTACAAGGCTTAACATCATTCTTACTTATACTCATCCGAATAAACATTCTCTTGAATAGAATATTTATCGAGCTTCCACTATCCACCAATACTTGGTGCATGTAGTTGGGCCTGCCATGGTTGTTATCACTATGGGGTCGATTGTTAGTGCTTCGACCCCATCAAAATCCCTATTATGAAACATGTTGTCATCAGTTATCAACCTCTACTACTTACTCGGAGCTTCATCCTCTATGGCGAAGCAGTTCTCATGCGATACATGATTTAACTTACTTGCATGCAGATCCATCTCATTCCAGTTTTTCTTGGCTGGATGAGGTCCTCCAGTTATCGTGTTTATAACAGTCCATCCATTTGGCTGCCTGGACCCCTCTCCATTGGGTCTAAGTTAGTTCCCATGGGAATTCAACCTTTGGGTTCTAGCATTCTATCCTCCATCAGGCAGCCCCCTAAAATATTGTTACAAATTCTTTTTCGTTATCAAACCGTCATTGAAATCAGATGCATGCACTTAGTCGTGTTATGACCGTGAGTTTCGTTGAATAGATAAAACTGTCTAAAGCGCTTTTCTGCCTCAACAATCTCTTTCTTAGATGTTTCTTATACCTTTATATGCCTTGAGTGTAAGGCATATCTATTCAAGTGTACCATTCAGTGGCATATACCCATCCAACCTCATTTCCTTGGATGCTTCTTGGCATCATTTCGCTACTACAATGCCATGATTTATTTTCCTTTGATTACCAGAATTTCCAACATTCGTAGCCACATTACCAACGTTCTCACCGGTCTGTTTAATAACTACATTACTTTGAATTGATTCCTTCAACTACCCACTACCGGTCTTCGTAGCAACCTGACTTGCTTCTTCCAAATGCAAGAATTAGTTTGCCACTTGGTGGAACTCCTCCATAGTTGTTGGGTGCTTCATCCTTAGTCATTTCCCAAAATCCATGTTTGGATGTATGTCCTGGACCAATCCCATCAACACCATACTTTCATTCAGATTATTTACTTCACTAATTGCAACGTTAAACTTATACAAAAAAACCTTTCGATGAAAATACAGGTCCTTGAGAAAGGCTTGACACGTCCTTAGGTTGGGTGGTTTGGAGCTTGAAATGCTCCAAAAACATCTTTCCAAGCTCATTAAAATTTGAAAAGGATTTCGGCATGAGTGGAGTAAACCACACCAACACAACTACATCTAAAATGATAGGGAAACACTTGCATCAAATTACATTCATTGCCCTAACACTATTCATGTGCCATGCGTACATGGACAAATGTGGCCTGGGTTCAATAATCTCGTTATACGATGACATGGTTGGCATTGTAAAATTTCTTGGATACTCTTCCCTTAAGATGTTCGCTATGAATGGAGTTCTACTAGGCATAGAACCCCAATTTTTATTCTTAATCTATTTATTTTCCTCCAACAACCGTTTAACCATGTCCATGATATGCTCCTTGCTAGCCTGGTAACCCGAAAGACGACCATCAAGAGCTCCACTAAGTGTTTGACTCCGCAAATGTCTTAGCTTACTCGTTGACATCAAGGTTCACCATTCTTTAGGAGAACCACTCCCTCAATTTTTCTTTGATGTCTGTTTTGCTTTGTAACGGTTGTTTGAGTGCCAACATCTTGAGCTTCAGATTCCAATCCATCCTCATTGTCAGCATCTAGCAATTTGTCCTCAGAATTAGACAAGGTAACATCCTTTAATCCCTGCCCCTTTAGGGGCCTTAAATTTAGGTCGATATCAATCTGATTTTGATCGATACCAATCTGAATTACCTTAGCAGGCACCCTCTAGCATGCCTTTGTGCTGCTTCAATACATTGTTCCTTCTGCTTTTGCTTTCCATCTCTTATATTCTGACCAAAAGCGCATGGGTTCTCCTTTTCAGATCTATCATGTATTCCTCTCTCCAGCTCCTCCTGATCCTTTGAGACTGCTAGGTCAACAAGGCTATGCTAGCATCCATTTTTTCCAAAGGAGGGCCTTCTAAGCATATGTCATCTTATGATTCAGCTCCACCATCATCTTGTCAAATTCCACTCTTATGATCATCTCCGTAGGGTATATGGTCACGGCAATGCTGCTACCGGTTGGTTAGTCACCTCATCGTGGTGGGAAACCCCTTTATCTCCACCAGTGACCTCTCCAGATCTATGAGACTTCCTCGTTGGTGTCGTTGATTTTAGTACGAAATTTTCTCAAACATTTAGATAAAAGCCTTCGCGATCTAACTTCTAGATTCTCTAATCCATAATAAGTAGCAAGATCTACGCATGAGAAATGTGATTCTTGGTGAAAGCACCAAATTTTGGACTTGAAAGTGGAACAATACCCCAAAGTGAGATAAAATGAAGAGATATAGCTATGAATAGTAAAATAAAGTAAGAAATACGAGAAATTTTTATAGTAATTTGACAAATCTGAGGCCTACATGCATTTTATTCTTGTTATTTAGAGATTTTGTCACAAGTACAAGTGATTTACTAACCTTAGTCCTAAAACAACAAAAATAACTCCTTTGTAACAAGGACTTGTAGAGAGAGATAGTGAAGAAGATGAAGTGTCGAAAGTCCATTTTGATTTACCATTTGCTTACTACTTGTAGAGGAATAGTCCAACAAAATTGTCGAATCTCGAAGTACCAAGTCTAACTTCAGATCCAAGAATGTAAGAGGAGATAAAAAGTTCCCTAGCCAATAAATTCATCTTACTACTGATTAGAAATGATTGTTAACAACTTGGTTTTATGAAGGCAGATTATGCCATCACCTTCCACCTAGTCTTCAATCTTCAATCCATAGTGCTCCGAATAGTTTTACCTTAAAAATCTAGTAATCGCCGAGTTGTTTTGACTACTTCTGTATTTATCTGTTTCTTTAGAGCTTGTTACACCCAAAAATGGTAACCATCATTAGATAAAAAAGAAGAAAAAAAACAAAAGAAGAGTCATCATGAATCAATTCCAGGAGCTCTCATGATATGTTTTATGAAGCTATTATAGTAAGGTGCACCAAAGCCAGCACGGTAAATCATACACTACAATCATATGTTGTCATAAAAATTAGAGTCACCGTGAAGAGTTTTCATAAAGCCTCTATGTGCTAAGTCAGGCCATCATGGGGAGTTCTATAGAGCCTTTGCCTTCCATCATTCAAGTAATAAATCAAGTCTTTCGTGAAGGGTTCTTTGAAGCCATATTAAATCATATCGAAGTAGCAAATCAATAGCCATCGTGAGGAGTTCCATTATGCAATCAAGAATAATTAAACAAACGCAAATTATTATGATGAAATTCCTGAAGCGGTTGTGAGAAAAAGTTACCGAATCATCGTGTAGAGCTCAGTCCAGTCATCGTGTGTCATCATTCAAATAGTGAATCAAAGTCCATACTATTGTGATTAATTCCATTACGTGATTATGGATAATCTTCATATGAAAAATCAATGCCATCATGAGAGTTTTGATGAAGCAATCTTGTATTATCTTTAAATGATGGATCAAAGCCACCGTAAGGGGTTCCAAAATGCTACCATGGGTTGTCGTATGAAATTTTGTCATCATGTGCAATTCTACAATGGGAAACTAAGTTATCATGAAGAGTTCCAGAGAACCATTGTGTGTGATTTTGGAATGATAAGTTAAAGCCATCGTGGAAGGTTTCCAAAATGCTATCGTACTCAATCAAGAGCTGAAATCCATCAAGAAACTAGTGTGCCACATGTAAGTTCGATCGTGTGCCATGTAGACTAATCATGACGATCCACTTTTGATGGAGTGTCACGTGTCAAGAATCAAGTAGCGTTAATTATCTATAAATAGAAATGTACCACTACTTAGAAAGGGGTGGAATTTTCTAAGATCTTCTTCCCTTTCAGTTTTTCATTTTTCCTAACTTTGTAAAAGAAAGCATTGAATTTAGGGATTCATGGCACTTAGGGCAAACTGTGATTGAGAAATTGGTAATCAAGGACTTTTAATAGGTTCTATTTGCATAAACAAGATCGTTGGATATTCGGCTCATATATTACTAATTCCTTTGGCATTACACATATGAATAGGAATGATTACGTTACTACGAACTCTATTATGGTTGTAAAATCACCCTTCTTCACTTGCCTTAACTAAGTTTCCTAGCTACATTTTTACTCCAACAAAGCTCTTCGGAGTTGCTCATCCACTACTTCAGAGTTAGGCCCTAAGATGATCACTCTATGTAACAACCCGCACCTTAATGAGGTATAATTTTGGCTAAATTGAAACCCAAGTCTACCTAGGTATGGGTCATTGGTGTGGGTAACTTGAAATAAACATAAGTATATCAGAGAGCTAATTACATATACTCACAGCGGAACAGAAAAATATAATAGAACATACATACTGACTAAGGCTACTACCTTGGAATCAATATCATTCCTTGGATATCTAGTTTCCTTGTTAGTGCCATGAATGAGAAGACTTCTCCGCCTACCATTCCTGTCTTCCTCCAGTAGCATATCTCTCTAAATCAATCATGTGGGTTGTAATGAGGAGGGAGTCAGAACAACATTCTGATGACTGGAAAATTACATACTTTATGTAAAACACTAGTTTATGCCAATTGATTTCTATTTAAGTGTTATGTCTATTATTCATGGGTTACCCATTCCATATACGCGTATGATATATTTAACCTTCTCTAAAGCATAATTATATATATACGCGTGTGTCTATATAAACATTGTACTACCCAAAAGAAAATCCTGACCACTTAATTCTTCTTGAATTAGAAGGAGGCAAACCCAATGGACATTTAATACCTCAACCTAAAAGCAATTGATCCTTAGCTACAAAGGCTAGTGACCCCTAAATAAGGCTTTATAATTTAATTTTCTATATTACTAACGCATCTCAAAGATTCATCTAAGGGTTGGCTAACCTACTTTTGGCAAATACCAAATTAACCTTTGAGGTCTTTGCGTATCCCATACGTATTCTACACTAGTAGAAAGCGAAATCCATCAAAGCATAACCCAAGACTGTGCTGACGACTGTTTGTGACTGTTGGGTCCAAGACTATATGCCAACTTCACTTCTAAATCATGGTTTATCAACAATACTGACATAGCTCGCCGACCCGCATGGCTAAAATCTTGTTTAGACTTACAAATACAAGTCAAGGAAAATGCTCACTTAGGCTACTTAATATCTCTTGGTAGAGATGAAGCAGATCCTATTTCACCGTGTAACGATCAACCTTTCTTACTTCGAAAGATAAGTCGTTTTTGGTAAAAGAATGAAAAAAACAAGAAGAAACTAAACAACATAGAATCTCACAACATAATGGGACAATATATGATAGATAACGTAGGATATATAGTCACAGCAATAATATTACATCCAAGTCAGGACAAGTTCCAAAATAGGACAGTTATAACTGCATGTCCCTACATCACTAATACAAAATACATGCATACCAATAAAACCAGATAAATAACTATCTATTAGTGAAGCCACCATCTCCATGCTCCTCCAAAATGCATCCTTGAAAATCCTGGACCACTTAGCTATTAATACAAATTTGAGTACCCAAGTGTTTTAGGGAAAAAAATAAAACTCTGGGTCACATAAGGGACTGGTGTGAGTAAACTCAAACTACTGAATTATGGTTTTAAAATATCTTTTAAAATCAAAGTATCTTGTAAGACCACGCCACATATAAACACGGTCAGGTTTTTATCTTATGATAACTAAATCACTTTCTATAGAAAATCCAATGATATTATAATAGTGTCTAGGTTTCTCAAGTAAATATAAAACACAGTCGAAATTGTTACATTGATTAAATTCAAGCATATATAGTTATGCAACTAAGTTCGAAGGCACTTGTTAGAAATATGTTTCCATCAATGACAAGGCAAGGGTCTACCTTCCGTACAGTACACCTCTGAAGAAAATGTACCAAGACTGCAAAACCTTTGCACCTCTTCTAATCAAGACTGGCCTACACCTTCCTGCATAGTACCAAAAATGATCATCCCCTGTTAGCGATCAACAGTCGCACTGTGCCCTCAAAGGATACATGGAATTAGTTATCAATTAGATCAGAGATGATATACCCTAATGGGAACGATCCACTTAGCCTTGCGGCACATCCTTGCTTTAACCATATTCCGGGAGTGGGGCTTCGAGGCTATGTTTACGTTTCTCTAACAGTTCCCACTCAAAATGCTAACACTGCTCTCTAAGCAGCATTGCAGTGCCAGCATTCGTCCATATAAGATGTTCAAGATATGAACAAACCGAAGGCACTACATCTGATACATCCATTTTGTAATCACCCTCAGGATAACTAGTAGCAAGTAGCCATTGCACTTCGAAGATCCTTGTCTTCGATTCCAGTTGCACACAATTTGAACCCTTATGCTAGTTTGAAGTGGTTTCTTGATAACGCATGCTATCCGATCTCAGTCTCTCCGAACCAACATTCGATAATTTTCATGGGTTAAGTTACCGATAGTGGAAAACTCCACTATCTGGGGTGTAATGATTTGCATATGGAAATATGATCCATATACTTAATTATCATGACCCGCTTATTGAAATTAACTCCCTTGTATTTATCATGTTTCCATCATTTCGACTTCTTTATCCCTCGCCTAGGACAAGTTCTGGATCTCACAGAAAGAGGAAAGTTTTACTCGTCGGCTTTTAGTGTTACATGCAAGATAACTTATTTTCCATAAAATGTTTTAACATTTTAGTATAAATACTCTTATTTGTTTGGCTACTTAATGGCACCAACAAGAAATCCCTTTATTTAAAATCAGTTTACCTATAAAAGAAAGTTGACATAAAAATAACTAATAGAGTTTAAATTAAACCTTTATTATGTAACGATCCGGAATTTTGGGCAATAACAATTTAATAATCTGTATAAATAATTTAATTGGTTTGATAATTTTCTTTATAATTTTAGTTTAAACTGATAAATTAATTATATTTAAAGGTTGATAAATATTTAATCTGATAACCTTGATCAATATCTTTCTAACAATTTAAAATGGATAAGATTTATTTTTCAAAGCTAATCAAATTTTATTCTGTTTATAATATATACATCTGATATATATTGCGAATAGAAGATCTGGTGTTTTAAATAAAACACTGAATTTTCAAATTGTAATATATATGTTTGCATATGTTATAATTTGAGTTATTTTGAAATTTAATTTAATCAATTAATAATTTATAATGTATGAATATTGTAGATTTAAGTTTTGATTTAGAATCAATGTTTTCAAAAGTTAATTTAAAGATTTATTCATTTGTTTTCAAATGCAAGATAATTGTTTGCTTTTAAATAAGATAGTTTAAAAAGGAATTTAAACAAAGTTTGTTTTGCTTTCTTTTTAAATGCTTCAATTTAAAATGATATGAGTGTATAAAAATAAAAGTTCTACATTTTAAATAACATGTATAAGATGTATAATTATATTTGTATTTATTAGCTTTAGAATATTTTCTCTTAAAAGTAAATTTATAAATACTTATGTAAGCATTTATTCATTTAGTAACTTAAGAAGTAAGTTTATTTACATTTAAAACTAAGTGAAAATTTAATTAAAAATACTAACAAACATGTGTAAACTAGTTAACACCCTTAATAACACTTGTAAAATAATTAAGTGAACTAAATGACAAATGTAGACTCTTCAAGACCAGTGGCAACATATAATATTTATTTTTAATAAATATTTTTAAGAAGAAAAATTAGTTTACATTTAAACACTTTTTCCTTTGTTTTTGTTTCTTAGTTCAAAACAGAAATCTCTTTTAAAACCTGAAATTTCATAATCACAAAATGCTACTGAAATCAAATCTGCAAATATCAGAAGCAAGTTCAAGATCAATCTGCATGTTTCAAAACACCTGCATTTTAAATGGAAATCAAAAGTAAAGTTAAAATCACCAAAAAAAAAAACTGCAACCAAAGCCTGCATTTCAAAAATCAAATCAACCTGCAAGTTCAACATTTTTCTTCATCAACATCATGCATAAGGATTCAGTTCATCAGCAAGTTTTAAAGCATCAAGTTGAAGGCATTTACAGCAGCATGCAATAGGAACATTTTTCTGCAAACATCAAAAGCTAAATTGATCTGCAGTTGTTCAAGCCTGGAAATAAATCAGCTCTGCAACTTTTTAAAATGTGAATCAATCTTATTTTAAAGACAGTTTTGAAATCTGAAATTATATTGATATCAGTGATAAGTATTGCAGTAACACAGATTTAATATATTTATATGTTTGATAATGTCAATGCATGTTTATTTAAAGTTGGGTTTGTAAAATTATTAGTTCATCTGCTTCTCTGTTACATACTCCAAGCTTCTGTTGTTTCTTTCTTCTTTATTTTTTTAAAAAAAATGCTTAACTCCAAATTAAACTTATACCTATCTTGGATTTTGAATTTAAGATGTTTGTGTAGTATAATATCAAGTATGAGATAAATTCTGGAATTATAATTTGGCAAATGAATGTTTAAATTTGAAATAACAGTGAAACATTTATATATGATAAAAATCAACTTATTTAATTTTGGATTTGGATTACATGATTGTAATCATGGCAGAAAAAAATGAATTTAGGAGTTAATATCAAAAATTTTAGTTGACAAATTGATTAGAAATTTGGTTTTGTTCGGAAAGGGGTTTTTTGGCAATTGCCGATTATCTATACATCAATTTGGTGTGAAACTTGAATCGAAGGTTGTTTGTAGGTTGAAGATAATGGGAAAATTGCTATAGAATTTTTCCAATGCTTTAATTAATCGAATTAGATTAAACTAGGGTTTAAGTTGTTCTTTTTGTTCGGCCTGGATATTGAAGCTTTGCGTCATGAACTTTTGACCGGAAGTAATCGCGATGGTTCAGAGACGAAGCTCGTGGAAGGGTGTTTGATGGTGATGATGACGAAGTTAGTCGTCGTCATGGTGCGTCGGCCATGGGTAGTTTTGGGGTGGTATCGACTTCAGTTTCAAATCGATTTGGTTCGTTTGGTCGGTTTTTGTTTCGCGAGCATATAGATGGATTTGGGTTGAGAATCAAGATGTCGGGGTTGCGTGTATTGGTGATTGGGGGTTGCGTTGACCGTCGCTGGCCGGAGGGCATGGTGCAAGTGCACGTATGTACATTCTGTACACTGGGTAATGGTGATTTGGGGAAGACGATGGAAAACTCGAAGCCTGGCTCGCGTTATTCTCGCATTCGACTCGAAGTTAGGGTGTGTGCTGGGTTACTTTGGGGCTTGCTCGTGGAGTTTTGGGTTCGTACCCGAGTGTTTTAGTCTGCAG
Organism: Allium cepa; assembly: GCA_030765085.1. Lineage (NCBI taxonomy): Eukaryota > Viridiplantae > Streptophyta > Magnoliopsida > Asparagales > Amaryllidaceae > Allium > Allium cepa. Next base: position 139,162,731 of record CM060931.1, on the reverse strand, counting down.
TGTTTTGTTAGTACTGTGTAGGGTAAGTTGCATTATTAAACCCGAGTTTTGATAATTTGCACTGTATAGTGTAATGCAGATTACTTGTTGTGTTAAAGTAAAAATAAATCAAACACTTTAGAAGGTTAATTGAATTTGTTTTTCAAATTTAATGTGTTAAAATGATTTCTTTGGAAATAATTAATTAAATTTTTGATTTTTATGCAGAAGAATAGTTTGAATTTGAATTATTAAATCAAAGTTTTAAGTAGGCTCTAAATAATGTTTTTTAAAAAAACAAAAAAAAACTAAGTTTTTAAAATTATTTTGAAAATGAACAAGTATAAATTGATGATTGAATTGTTTTAAATTTCAAAGTGTTTCTAAATGTTTTCAAACAAGGTTATTGTTAAAATTTGAAATCAAATAGAATAATTTGTTGTTAAGTTATTAAAATTTGATTTAAATTCAAATTATTTAATTATGAAGATAAATAGGGTTAATTTATCTTTGTTATTAACTTGAGAATACTTGATTGAATATGATTTGTAATTAAGTAAAGAATTAATTAAGATAAATGCTTTCTCTTAAGTAATTAAATATTTTGAAATATAAGATATTAATTAATTAATTTTAAATAATTAGTTAATTGTTTATTTAAATTTATATAATCACTTAATTATGGATTAATTAAGTGTAATTACTTAATAATGTATTTAATGGTTAATTGTTGAATGTAATTAAGGAAGTTAATTACTTATGGAAGTAATTATTGGTAAATTCTCATGGGAGTAATTAGTTGAAGTGATTATTGGGTAATCACTTATTGATATCAATTAAGGAATTGATTAAAATAATTGTTTTAAAGATTAATTAATTATGAAGTAATTAATTAATTAAGGATTAAGGATTATTTAATAATGGAAGTAATTACTTGTTAAGTAATTAATTAAGAGAGAAATCAAGATTTACTTAATAAAGTAATTAGAAGTAATTATTTATGTAAGTAATTAAGAGTTAATTACTTAATTATTTTAATTAATTAGTTTATGAGATTAATTAATTAATGAAATGTGTTTAATTAAAGATTAATTACTAAGTATAATTAATTAAAGTGTAATTAATTAATAAAGTAATTAATTAAGGATTTATTTAATAGTTTAATGGTTTAATAATTACTTAATAAAGTAATTAAAGATTAATTAATTAGATTAATTAATCTAGAGTTAACTTAATTAAATAAGAATTTAATTAATTAAGGTAAGTAATTACAACTTGTTAATTACCGATTAAGATTAATGAGATGATTAATTTTAAGTTAATTATTTAATTAATCAAAGTAATTATTGATTAATAAGGATCATTAATTAATGTAATTAATGATATTAATCAAGGTTGATTAATATAAGTGATTTAATGTAAATGTGATTAATTAATTGTAATTAATTAAGGTTTAATGTTATTAATTATAATTGATTAATTAATGAAGTAAATATAGGATCATTAATTATTGTAATTAATGATAGTAATTTAAGGTTAATTACTGTATATGGTTAACGTTAATTACTTGATTCTAATTAAAGTATAATAAATCAAGGAAGATTAATTAAAGAAGATCATTAGAGATGATTAATCTATTTATTTGAAATAATTTATGAAGAAGGATTATGATAATCCAATTGATTAAGAGATAATCAATTCTGTTTTAGATGTTTGATTAATATGGATTGATTGAGTAAAATTGGTTAATTGATTGATATTGGATGATCAATATTTGGTGATTGATATTGGATAATCGATATTGGTTGATACCAGTTGATACTGGATATCTCTATTATGTGATATGATGCTTTGTGAGATGAATAGTTGATATGAATTATCTATTGTGATAATGTTATTCATCTATCTGTTATATATCATCCCGAATATGAGTTTAATTTGTTTAAACCCCTAAGTACAACTTGGACATTTAAAAAGGCGTTTGGTTTCGGTGAGACCGGGATCGGGTTTCCATATTTGGGATCCGAAAACCACATCGATTCTGATTAAACGTTAGGTCTTGAATCCAAGTAGAGAAAGTGAAGACTCGAGGTGTAAGGGCTATACGTCAGTATAACTCTGTGGGCGATTCCGTAATGGGTTGACGGAATAGTGCTTATAGATTCGAGATGGCGATTCAGAGTGCAAGGGCTATGGTCGTTGACTCTAAGGGTGATTCCAAAACGAGTGCAATGAGATAGTGCCTTCGATTTCGTTCGAACCCGGAATGAACTTGTATGGATTGAATGCTTTCAGAACATCGTTAGGTGGACGATGAGCATTCTAAGATAGACGTGTTCTACAAAAGTAATCGCAGCCTCAAGCCTCATCAAACAGGAATGGCTAAAACAGGGGAGGTGCAGCAAGGCTTCGTGGGTAGCTCCCACTGGAGAGAAAGATTTTCCCCTGTCTAAAAGTCCCTTTTATTTCGGCTGTGTGGGCAGTTGGGTCGCGGCCAACTGCGGGGTTGTCATGTTCGGTACTGTTCAGTAAGGAATGGTTACGGCCTTGTGTTGCAGGGGAGCGGGCGTACTCCTCGGTACGTTGATCTAGGCCACGTACTGTGACAGGCGGTACCCCAGTAGCCCTGCCATTGATGGAAACCCATTCTTCCTACGAGACCCTACGGTTTTGATTGTATTACCCACTTTTGTGGCTAGTAGCTGGAATTTAATCATGTAACAATTTCGGCTATTTCTTATTTACTTGAAAACTCTAGACATTATTATAATATCACTGGATTTCCTATCAAATGTTTTGGTTAGCGTAAGGTAAAAACTTTTCCATGTTTATGTGTGGGAAGTCTTATGTGATACCTTTTCTTTTCAAAGGTTTTCCTAAAGTTAAGCAATTTTAACCCGTTTACTTACACCAGACCCTGTCTGACCCGAGTGTTTATTTTTTGTTTTATTAAACTCTTGGGTACTCATATTATGTATGAGTAGTCAAGTGATTCAGGTTGGCTTGACGAACTCTGGAGGAGATACGGAGCAGGAGGCTTCGACGTGTAGATATATTATGTTTCCGCTGTGTTTGTTGATATCTGTTTCTGTAGTACTTGAATTGTATAGTTATATAGATATTTATAACTGTCTAATAATTGTTGTTTTAAGTTGTGTACTACGATGTAATGAGATACTATGTAATATTTTATTTGATATATTATATTTTATTCGTTCCGCTATGAGTTCTCTGATGTTGTTGTTTCTTTCTCTTTCTTTTCTTCTTCTATCCCTTTCTTTCTTCAAGATGATGCGATTTCCTGGACCTAGGAAGTCGGGTCGTCTCATATTAAATCATAATTAAACCTTAATTTTATTACTAACTAAATTATAATTAATTATAATTTAAAACTGAATTAAATATAAATTACATCTAAATTGATTAATTAATCAAAATCCTACATGATTTGTAATTAATTAATAATTAACCCTAATTAAATAACAATTAATTGAATAATTAAACTTAATTAAATAAATTTTATTCTTAATTAACTCTTGACTTAATTGATCATTAATCAAAACTTCTTAATCAATAAATTATAATTAACTTAATTAATTCCTAAATACTAATTGCTTAACTTAATTACTAATTAATTGCTAATTATCCTTAATTAATAATTAATTATTTAATTCATAATTAATTACAAAATAATTAACTTACTTAATTAGTGATTTTGAAAAGTTTCAAAAACCTTTTTTTGAAAGAAACCACTTTGAGTTTGGAAAATATTAACTTTTTCCGAACCGCATCCGACGACTATTGCTACGGATGCCATAACTTAGAATTAGCTTCTAAGTTAAACTTTTTTCAAACTTAACTCCTAACCTTTACTTATTTTAAAACATACGTAAAAAAGTTTTGAAAATAAAAAAAGCTAGAAACTTTGGAAACATTTTAGTAATTTTAAAACTAGTAAACACAATTTTTGATTTCGAAGGATCTCACATCATTTAACATGAAAAATGCTAACATTGTAGCATACCATCTCCACATCCATGATTTTACATACCAAAACATATCATCACCATAACATTAACAAAGGCCACATTTTTACAACTACAATCTGCATTTTAGACTTCGATTTATATGTCTAAATCCAAAACTCAAACTAATACCACATACATGAACTCAAACAACATGAATATTCGACCAATTAACTAATATATTATAAAATAAACATAACCACATGTAAAATTAGAATCTTTCCAAAATATAAAAGGGTTTGCTCACCAAACTTAACCAAACCCTTTCTAATTTTGAAATACGACCTAGAGCTTCGTGCATCCTTTGGAAAAAATTGATTTTGGGACTTATACAAGGAAGAATGTACTCGACCTATGTGTTATGGGCATGACCAAGGTGAGATGTGGGCTCGGCCAAGGTGGACAAGGGTGTATGTGGGATTTGTTTGGCTAAGAGATGGTAAATAAAAAGGAAAGGAGGTAGTTATGAATGATTTTAATTATTAAAAGATAGGAAAGAAGTGGTTTTTAACTTTAGAAATATGGAAAGATGTCATTAACATGTTTTGGAATGCTTTATGAAGAAGATAAATTTTTGAAAAACTTTGAGAAAATGAAATGGAATGAGAGAGAGATTTTGAAGTTACTTTTATGAAAATGGAATATGTGAAATTACATTAAAGTCCTTTTGTCCATACCCTCCACAAAATTCATACCACATCACCACACAGCCCCCTCCCTCTACCTTATCATACACGTTAACATAAGGGGTGCCCTTTTATCCACTTGATCATACACTAATGTGTACACAAGATGTGATGTCACGTGATTTTCCGATTTTCCTTTAATTTCTTTTTATGAAAATGGTCATTTCTGTCTTTTCTTAAAGTACACTTATATTTCCACCTTTTACACACTTAATTAAATCCTTATTATATAAGTGCATGTTTAAGTGTGTTAAGGTGTTTTACAACCTTTTTAACAACTTTTTAATAGTAAAAAATTGAATTTTGAAAAATGCCTTCTGGCCACATTTTTTAGTTTCCTTTGAAATAAATATTTTTGTAAACACATTTTAGAAATCATTTCACCATCACCAGTTATTATTTAAAAGGGATATTTTGAGTTATAAAATCCATATATTAACTTATTAATAATATTTTAAATATTGATATTTAGAATAATTAAATCTCTAAGATCTTCACTCTACTCGATCTTAACCAATCGCACTAACTTATTACGCGGTCTCTTCTCATCACGATCCACCACCCGAACTCGATGTCTAATCACCGTCAAGTTTGGTTCTACCTCTAAATCCTCTTTCTCAGACTGCTTCCGAGAGGTCACGGACATACTTCCTCAGATGGGACACATGTAAAATGTTATGAACACCTTCTAACCTCTATAGTAACTTAACATGGTAAGCAAGTGGCCCAAACCTCTCCAGAACACAGAATGGTCTAACATACCCTAGTGCTAACTTTCCAGCTTTCCCAAATCTAACAGCTCCTCTAATCGGTGAAATCTTAAAGAAAATAAAATCTCCAATAGCAAATTCCAAGCCCCCACGCCTCTTATCTACATAACTCTTCTGGCGATCTTGGGCTTCCTTCATCCACCTCTTAACCACCGCGGCTTTCTCTGAAGCCAACCGAATCATAACCGAAACAAGAACCAGACGATCCCAGTCTCTACCCAATATATTGGTGACTTGCATAGCCGTCCATACAATGCTTCATATGGTGCTATGCCAATACTTACTTGACAACTAATGTTGTAGGAGAATTCCACCAACTATATATGATCTTCCCAAGACCCTCCAAAGTCCCAGATGCACGCCCTTAATAGGTCCTTTAAGGTTTGGTTAATCCTCTCGGTTTGACCATCAGTTTGAGGGTGTAAGTAGTGCTCAGACTTAGCTTTATTCCTAAAGCTACTTGTAAGGCTTCCTGGATAGGATCTTGATCACTTACTATGCTCACTATAACTCTATGCAGATGAATGATCTCCCTCGTATATATCTCGACCAATGATGCCAAGGTCTTTGTCAACTTGAGTGGAATAAAATGAGAACTCGTAGTCAGCCAATCCACAATGACCCACACTCTTTCATTCCCATTCCTAGACCGAGAAAATCCATCAATAAAATCCATGGATATCTGTTCCCATTTCCAGTTTGGGATCTCCAGAGGTTGAAGTACTCCAACAGTTCTTTGGTGGTCACCATTGATCTATTGACAGTTCACACACCTGCTCACAAAGATAAGATACCTCTCTTCATCCCCTTCCAGTAGAATACTCGCTTTATATCTTGATGCATCTTAGAAATAGCTAGGTGGATACTCAACTTAGAACGATGACATTCGTATAGAACCTCCTGCCTAAGGCCGTCGACATTCGGTACACAAATCCTTCCATTCATATTAAAAACTCCATGGCTATCAATCTTAAAAGTTGAACACTATCTCTCCTTAACAATCTTGATGATTTCCAATAAGTGCTTGTCTTCCCTCTGCGTGCTCGTTATCCTTTCCAAAAGAGTCAGGGTAACCTCCAAGAGAGCCAAGATTTCATTTCTGCTAAAAGCGTCCGCTGCCACATTTCACTTTCCTAGTGTATAAAGAATATCCAAATCATATGCCACTAGAAACTCTAAGCACCACTGCTGTCTCAAGTTCAAATCCTTCTGAGTGAAAGGTGTCTTATGAACTTATGGTGTGTGAAGAGTTCAGACTTCTCACCTAACAGGTAATGTATTTGCATTTTCAGAGCAAACATGACCGCTAACAATTCCAAATCATGCATAACATAGATGTTCTCATATGGCTTCAACTGCTTACTTACATACACAATAACCTTCATGTGCTGCATCAGAACATCACCCAATCCAAATCTATAGGACTATCCATCCTACACTACTATCCGGAATAACTAAGATGGGCACACTAGTCAATCTCTTCTTTAGTTCCACAAAAGCTTCCTCACACTTTGGAGTCCAAACAAACTTCTCATCATCTTCGTTAGTTTATTTAAATGTGAGGCGTTCTTAGAATAATCCTAGATGAACTTCCTATAACTATTGGCTAGGCCTAAGAATCTTTTGACTTCAGTAGGAGTCCGAGATCGCCTCCACTCTTGAACAATCACCACCTTCGTTGGATCTACGGTAATCCATTGCCTGACACAATATGTCCAAGGTATCTCACTTCTGCTGCCAAAAATGGCACTTAGAAAACTTTGCTTTTATAACATGCTTCCTTAATATCTCTAACACCACTTCCAAATATTATCTATGCTCTTCATCAAACTTGGAGTAGATAAAGATGTCATCGATAAAGACTAATACAAACTTGTTAAGAACATATTGGAAAACGCGATTCAATAGGTTTATGAAAAATATGGGTTCATTGGTTAGACCAGAAGGCTTAACCAACCACTCAAATAAAAAGTCCAGCCTTCTAAATGTAGTTAAGGGTATACTATCTTTGGCTACCCATAACTGGTGCAAACCGGTAGCTTGGTCCATCTGAGAGAATACTTTCAGAGCATGAAGTTGATCAAAAAGGTCATTAATGCAGGGTAAGGGGAACTTATTTGTAATGGTTAGCTTATTTAACTCTCAATAATCCACACACAATCTCAAAGAACCATCGAGCTTAGCCACAAAGACCACAACTGATCCCCAACTTGAACGACTTGGTCTAATCAAACCTTTCCTTAACAAGCCATTAGTTTGATTAACTAGCTCATCCCTCTCTACGAAGCCATGCTTCTCTTAGGTAGAATCATAGGTCTTGCACTGGGAACTAAATTAGTGTTGAACTCTATCTCTCGATGTGGGGGTAGGCTATTAACATCTTCGAAGATATCGGGAAAATTCTTAACAACTTCGATATATCCTAACTCCTCTTAAGATGATTCAAAGATATACAAGAAACTATTTATACGTTTGTTAGGCTTCCTACACTTTATTTTTTTCCAATATCCTTCTTGGATTTGATTTTAATACTACACTCCTCATAGTGCAGTCCAAAACAACTTCATATTTCAACAACCAATTCATGCCGAGTAAAACATTGAATTCCCTAACATCCAGAACAAATAGGTCGCAAAAGCAATGGTGTTTCCGGTAAATAATTTGTACTCTTTCACGGATCAGACATAAACTAGTTGTACCACCTATGGGGCTCGACACATCAATAAGGTTGTCTACAAACTTAGGGATGAGTTGTAATCTATCTACCAATTCTTTAGAAATTAAACTATAGGAAGCCCCGGTATCAAACAATACTTTAACAAAAATTCCATTAATCATTAAAGTGCCTTCAAGAATGCCCTTCCCTTTCACATCTGCAGAAGAAGATGGCTCATCCTTAATTACATACACCTTGATCTATTGGCCCTTCTACATAAGCGGGCAATCCTTTATCATATGACCAGGTCATTGACGGTTGAGATATAGTGTCTTCTGCACCATCGTAAAGTGTCCCCTTTGCTATTGTTGAACTACAAAATTCATACAAAACTTAACAAGTGTGGCCCTTATTCCTATGCTAGTGGCAAATAAAATCCTTGAAGCGATCCTCTTGCGCCCTACCACCCGATTTTCCTTTTCCATGGTTCTTTCTGTTTTGGTTGAACTTCATTTTGTTTGGACTTTCACCACTGGTATTACCACTGGGTGTTGCTGCTGATGATAGATTCTTCTTTTCCAAAACCTCATACCTTAGCGCCATATCTACCAGATACACAAAGGAGCCCTTAAAATAAGTAGTAATTTTCTTTTAAAAACCTTCCCTCATTCCAAAAACAAACATCTCAATTTTATTTAACTCGCTATTGATCAACTCTGGTCCAAAACGAGATAGCTCATTGAGCTTCGTCTCATACTCTGCTACTGATAAGTCTCCCTACTTAAAGTCTAAGAAATTTCTGTACATCCTAGTCTTTACAGCTGTAGGCAAGAAATGATCCTTAAATGCTTCCTTAAATCGGGCCCAGAAGAAATTGTCTTCCGGAACATTAATTTTAATGGCGTCCCACCAAGCCGCTGCTCTCTTTAACAATTTCCATGAAGTTAGGAACCACTTCTACTCATCTGAGAGATCATGACCTTTGAAAATCCTTTTACATAAACGCAACCAATCCTGTACTTCTACGATAGATCAGTTCCTTTGAATGATTTCCCTCCCAGATTCATATAATCATCGCACATGGTTGTAAAATTTCCTTTGTACTGTGCTAGTGCAGCCTCCTTAACAATTCCAATCCTTTCGATATTTAGGAGTCGACTATTGGTGGTCGTAGTGCTACTAGCTCCCCTACCTCGTCAGGTCTTGTTGCTCATTTCTTACTACCTGAACATAGTAAGACAACTCTTAAAATACTTGAACGAGAAAAATCTTAAAGAAAGGGTACTACTCAAACCTATCAGAGCTGATCTAACTATCAAACATTTATATACACATATATACACGAAGATAAATTTACAAATATGCGCTCTCAAAGTTAACCCGAACCCAAAGCCTAGGTGTTCGATCAATCTAGCTCCAATACCACAAGTAATGATCCACCTTTCTTACTTCGAAAGATGAGCCGTTTGTGGTAAAAGAAAGAGAAAGACAAGAAGAAACTAAACAACATACAATCTTAAAGCATAATGGAATAATATATGATATATAACATAGAATCATATATAATAACTACCATAATAGTGCATCAAAGTCATAATAGTACAAGTTCCAAACTGGGACAGATATAACTGCCTGTCACTCCATCACAAATACAAAATACATGCATATATAGTGGTGTAAGATAAATAACTAGTTATCAGTGAAGCCATCTGCTCCAAGCTCCTCCAAAATGCATCTGCGAGAAACTTGAATCACTTGGCTACTCATACAAATTTGAGTACCCAAGAATTTTAAAGAAAGAAAATAAAATGAAAGAAAATAAAATGACGGTTCAGACATCTACCTGGTGTGAGCAAACTCAAACAGCTGAATTATGGTTTTAAAACTCCTTTAAAGTCAAAGTATCTTGTAAGATCGTGCCGCACATAAACATGGTCAGGTTTTTACCTTACGATAACCATATCATTTTCTATAGAAAATTTAGTGATATTATGATAGTGTTTAGGGTTTTCAAGTAAATATTGAACATAGCTGAAATTTTTACATTAATTAAATTCCAGCATACATAGTTATACAACTATGTCGGAAAGCACTTATTAGAAATGGATTTCCATCAATGACAAGGTAATGGTCTACCTTCCGTATAGTACACCTCTAGAGAAAATGTACAGAGGCAGCAAAACCTTGACACCTCTGCCACTCAGGACCGGCATACCCCTTCCTAGATAATACCAAATATGATCATCCCTCAGTAGTGACCAATAACCACACGGGGGCCCCGTAGCAGACATGGAATTAGTTACCGGTTTAGATTGGGGATGACCATACCCTAATGGGAGTGACCCACTTAGCCCTACGGCACATCCCTGCTTTAGTCTATTTTGAGAGTGAGGCTTTGTGGCTACATTTACTTTCGCTAGCAGTACCGACTTGGAATGCTAACACTGCCCTCTACGTAGCATTGCAGTGCCAGCATTCGTCCATAAAAGTTATTCAGGATATGAACAAACCGAGGGCATTACTTTTACTACATTCATTTTGTAATCACCCTTGGGATTAGTAGTAAGTAGCCCTTGCACTTCAAAGATCCTTGTCTTCGATTCCAAATGTTTCCAATTTGAAAGATTACATTAGTTTGAAGTGGTTTTGAATAACGCAAGCAATGCGATTCCAATCTCTTCGAAGCAACACTTGATAATTTTACAAGGGTTAGGTTATCGATAGTGGACAACTCCACTATTTGGGGTGTAAAGATTTGCATATGGAAATATCATCCATATACTTATGTTATCACGATCCGCTTATCGAAATTAATTCCCTTGTATTTATCAGTTTTCAACATTTCGTCTTCACTATCCCTCAACCAGAACAAGTTCTAGATCTCACAGATAGTGGAAAGTTTTACTCATCGGCTTTATTATTACATACGAGATGATTTACTTTAAGAAAATGTGTCAATTTGTAGTATAACTACTACCATTTGTTTAGCTACTTAATGGTGCAGACAAGAGACCCCTTGATTTAAAATCACATTTCTTAAAAAAGAAAGTTGACTTATAAATAACTGATTGAGTTTAAATTAAACCTTTATTAAATCATATTTAAATCTTAATTTAATTACTATTTAAATCATATTTAACTTTAATTTGAAACTTAGTTAAATCTTAATTGCATCTAAATTGATTCATTAATTAAAAACCTTGCCTGATTTATAATTAATTAATAATTAACCCTAAATAAATAATAATTAGTTGAATAATTAATTTCAATAAAATAATATTTAATTCTTTTTTAACTATTAAATTAATTAATCATTAATTAAAAATTCTTAATTAATAAATTATAATTAACTTGCTTAATTAATTCTTAAATCCTATTTACTTTACTTAATTACTAATTATTCATAATTAATTAATAATTACTAAACTCGTACCTAAACAAAATAATTAACTTTTATACTTAATTAGTGATTTGGAAAAGTTTCAATTTTTTTTAAATGAAACAACTTTAATTTTAGAAAATGTTAACTTTTTCCAAACTGCATCCATAGCGACTATCGCTGTGGATATCATAACTTAAATTAGCTTCTAAGTTAAACTTTTCCCAAACTTAAGTCCTAACTTTTAATCGTTTTAAAACATAAGTAAGAAGAGTTTGGAAACTAAAACAAAGTTAGAAACTTTGGAAACATTTTGGTAGCTTTGGAATTAGTAAACACGATTTTTGATTTCACAGGATCTCACATCACTTTAACATGACCAGATACTAACATTCATTGCATACCATCTACACATCCATGATTTTACAAACCAAAACATATCATACCCTAACATAAGCAAAGTGACATTTTTATAACTACACTCTACATTTTAGATTTCGATTTACAAGTCTAAATCCAAAACATAAACTAATACCACACATACGAATCCAAAACAACATGAATATACAACCAACCAATCAACTAATATATTACACAATAAACTCAACCACATATAAAGTTAGAATCTTTCCAAAGTATAAAAGGGTTTACCCACCAAACTTAAACAAACCCTTTCCAATTTTGAAATAGGACCTAGAGCTTTGTATATCCTTTAGAAAAAATTGATTTTGGACTTAAACAAGGAAGAGTGGGGTCATCCTACGTGTTATGGGCATGGCCAAGGTAGGATATGGGGTCGGCCAAGGTCGACAAGGATGGATGTGGGCTTTGTTTGGCTAAGAGGTGGTAAAGGAAGATGAAAACATGTGGTTTTGAGTGATTTTAATAATTAAAAGAGAGGAAAGAAGTGGTTTTTAACTTAAGAAATATGGAAAGATGTCATTAAAGTGTTTTTGAATGCTTTATGAAGAAGATAAACTTTTGATAAACATTGAGAAAATGAAACGGAATGAGAAAGAGAATTTAAAGCAGTTTTTATGGAAATGGAATATGTGAAATTACCTTAAAGTCCTTTTGTACCATACCCTCCATAAAATTCATGCCATGTCACCACACACCCCTCTCTACCGTATCATACACCTTAGCACAAGTGAATCACTTTTATCCACTAGATCATATAATAATGTGTACTTTAGATGTTATGTTATGTGATTTTCTAATTTTGCTTTAATTTCTTTTTATGAAAATGGTCGCTTCCCCATTTTCTTAAAGTACACTTATATTTCCACCTTTTACACACTTAATTAAATTCTTACTAATTATATAAGTGTGTGTTTAAGTGTATTAAGGTGTTTTACAACGTTTTTAACAATTTTTTGATGGTAAAAATTTGAATTTTTGGAAAAAGCTTCCCGATAAAATTTTCTAATTTCCTTTGAAATAAATATTTTTGTAATCATATTTTAAAAATCATTTCGCCATCACTAGCTATTATTTAAAGGGATATTTTTGAGTTAAAAAATCCATATATTAATTTATTAATAATATATTTCATAATCATATTTTAAGTGATTAAATTTTGAGTCGTTACACCCTGTTGGGTACATTCGTATGTTATTTAAGACTTCTTATATGGTAAGGAGGCAGACCTAATGACCATTTAATATCTTCCACAATGAAGTAAACCCCTTGACATCCCTAAAGGTACCAAATCATTTAATACTTCAAATCTAAGGCGAACCCTTGGTATATTTTCCCAAACCCATATGCAAATGTATATCCCTTCCCCATGGGTCCTATGGTTGGAGATGTCTCATATCAATAGTACACGCACACAACTTCAAGTAGCCTTTAGGTGAAGGACAGACTTAAATTGTGTAACTCTACTAACCTCATATCCAACCCATACTAAATAACGTCCTTTATCATAAACCTAAATGTTGGGATAAGCCTACTAATTTAGACTCATCCTAAACATCTTACCAAGGCCATATATTTTCACTACGGAGATTAACTTACCTCCTAAGTTTATCTATTAGTATTAAATTATTTATTCATCATGAACCTCTTCCCATCTTAAAGGCTTATTTCTATATTCTTCATTTCCATCTTATGTCTAATAAATGCCAACTGTCCATAATAAATGGTCATTTAATATTCAAATTGGAAAATCACTACTGACTTTTATTTATTTATTTCTAATTCAACTTATTATGCATATTCCATTTTCCTATAAATGTCATGTTAAATTCTATAGTTAATTCCATTGAGTCCATTTATGTCCCATTTAATTTCTGTAACCCCTATTAATTGTGCATTTATTGCCCACTAAATTTAAATCATTAGTCATAAGTTTTGGAGTTACCACCTCTTGTCCATTGCAATCCCTTAATTCTATGATTTACTATCCTATTAATTTTTAGTCATCCAAACTATAAATAATATGTGTATCGACATATATTTATTTATTATGCTTTATTCGTTGCTCTACGTATATTTATATTTTTAATTGGCAGGCGTGATTATACATGTATGTGTCTACTTCTATTTTAAACTCATTAACTCAAACGCTTAGGAATTCTAAAACGCATACTTATATGTATATTCTGTAAAGAAAATTCGTTTCGCATTTAATTTATTAGAGCTATTCTTCCCAAAAGGATGATCGTTATAACTTTCCATAAACTATTTAAAAGGGAGACATTTGCTCTGTTTGAAATTATAAAGAATTAAATCTTTTCTTTTATTGTAATGGACAATGCAAACTACAGAGAAGAACATATGTACTTTACACATCTCTTTCATTTTGGTACATTCTTATTCCAAACAACACACTTTCGATACATAGTCGTGGAATTAAGTAATTTATGGAGATTTACATGGAAACGGATACAACTTAATTGTACCTTCAATGCTCCCAATAAATTAACACGTAGAATTCGCATTTCAAATCAAATTGGGGCAATCCAAATAAATACTAACAATTACAACCCAATCATCATAAATATGGGATAAATTTCGCAATCTTATCAGCATTCTACTCTAAAAAAATTAGAGATCGATCCCTCAATTTCTAGTTTAGAGTGCATATAGCATTCCATTTCAATTCCTTAACTTATAACACATATAGGCAATATTTCAGTTAAATATATTCGTTTTAAGCCTACAATTCAACAGATCTTGCAAAGGCATAATAATTAAATATAATTCAACAATATAAATTTCAATGTTATATATAAATTATGTAATTTTTCACTCACCTTTCTATGCTTTTCAAATCTCTCAAATCTGAATTCATCCTTTTAATTGACTCTATTTCCTTTCTAATCAAAAAATATGTACAATAAGATATGTACATATCCATTAAGAATGCAGATCTGGGAGGAAATTTAAGTAAAGTGAAACTTAGATTTATAATTATAAAATCTACCTTTCCGCAAAATTGATTCACCCTGTTTCTTATTCTCTTTTATTTTCCATCATAATCCAATATATATATATATATATATATATATGATTTCTAAAAATAGTGGAGAAGAGAAAATGGTAGAGTTACACTGCTTTTTTAGAAAATATGAGTAGAAAAGTGAGGGTCTATGCCATTATTTGTAAGCGTTTGAATCAATTCTATTTGTTAGATCAATATTAATTAAATCTGGACCGTTAGACCGAGGTTCAACCCTAGCCGCTATGTGACGCCCCACCTCTATACCCACTCTAGCCAAGAACACTACGGAGTAATGCTGTCAACTAGCACGGAGAATAAGGCTGTTGAGGAGCGACCATCTGCATAATTGCTTTGTGCGAGTACCGATATGCCAGATAAAAATATAACTTTTCATCTCAAGAGGAAATCCGACATACCGACACAAACTCAAAGCTACTACACAGTGGCTATATGCAATCTTCGAAAACAAATACAGAAATAAACATAACACAAATCAGTCACAGATAATTCATATCACAAAGGCGGAAATAGATATGAATATATATAACACATAAAAGTGTTCATCAGAGTAGTGGTCTAACAAGATCCACAATATCAAAAAGAATAGATACAAGTGCTAGACAAAAGAGTAAGTATACATCATGGAGTCTATATCTTAAATGTATACAACAAAAACTACCAAACTAGAGTAGTTAGCCAAAAGATCAGATGATAGTCCGATAAGGAGTCAAGCAGAAGCACCTGTAAAATCTCAATCTGACCCGAGTATTATTTAAGAAGAAAATAATAAACGGATCAGTCTAGCTATAAATATCAGAAGAAATGATATAGAATAAGGGATATGACTAAACGTATAATAATCACAATGCCAAGCTGTGATAAATAAATAATTGAAAAATCAATAAGAGATTAATCAATATCGCAAAGATCTTCTCAAAGATAAAAAGGAATGTCATACTCCTAATTTCATTTCACCAAGCCACAATAAATGACATATATATCGATGTCAATCATAAAAGTTGGTGAAACATAAATTCCAGAAATCAACACAAGAAATCCAGAAATCAAATAATTCGGAGCATCGACGTCGTACAGCGTGACATCCGATGAACCAAAACACAATCAAAGGGAACAACGACGTCGTATAGCGTGACATCCGATGAACCAAAACACAATCAAAGGGAACAACGACGTCGTACAGCGGGACATCCGATGAACCAAAAGGAAAGACATTGATGTAGTGCAAACGGTACATCTAATGTATCAAAAGTAAAGACATCGCACATGCTAGTCTAAAACATAAAGTGATCGTCATGATCAAAGAGAAGTGTCGATTACAGTAAGCTAGTAAATATATGAGCTTAGCTTCATGTCCCATAACCACTAGCTTAACTTAAATATTTATGAACAAATTGTAGATCTCCACTAGAAAATTGTCACAAGAGATTCAATCGAACAAGTCCAAGAATTAACCGGCGAAGTAAACGCAAGCGTTTCATACCACTTGTTTTACTAAGTCGTTTAATTAGATTTCTCATACGAGTGAGGTAAAGGTTTGTATATACTAATAGATTGGAAAACGGTTTTATAAACGAATTTGGTATTAAAATAGAATTGAAATCGTTTGAGGAAAGAGTTTTGATATTTACTACTAGTATTGAAACCTTTATAGTTTAAAGTGACAAATCATAGAAGTGATTGTAGAAACAATCAATCATAAAAATTCACATCCGAAGACGTGAATGAAATCCAAAGAAATCGATCCGAATCCATCAAAATGGGTATTCCCAAAAATTCCAAGAATAGAAGTCATTAAAGTCGTAGCAACAACAAGTGGGAAATAACACGAATCGATGGAATTTTGGAAACCAAGCAATAATATGCACAAATAGGCACAATTAGGCAAATTGGTGCAGGTTAGTCGACTGATTCAAAGGTCCAGTCGACTGAACCAGAAGCAGGGAAAAATAATTTCCTGCAGTCAGTCGACTGACCTAAAAATTCAGTCGACTGAATGCAGGGAAATAGAGGACCCGAGCCTCTGTTAGTTGCCTTCGGAATGCCTATGTGCTACAGCCAGTCGACTGACCTAAAGGTCCAGTCGACTGACTGGCACCAAGGCTGTTTTCCAGCCTATGAAATGAAGATACAATCTTCTTCAAAATGCAATCGAGCGAGCACGGTCACTAGGGGTTTATGCCATTCGACTACCCGGCCCTATAAGCTCTTTGATGCATCACCAAAAACAAGTTCAAACATCCATAAAAGGATTTTCTTAGATTTTGATTTCGAAACACTAAAAATTAGAATATACACCAAATCAATTCAAACCAAAATCAAATGCACATGAATATGTGTTAGGAATTCATACCTAACAATGAAGATAATCATAGACCTAGATGTGAGATTAAAATCTCACCTTTGAACCCAAATCAATTAAGAAGAAGCTTTAAAAACAAGCTAGGATCAATTCCTCTTCAATAACAACTCAAGAAGCTTCAATCTAAGCTTAAAAGAGAAACATTTCCTAAATTAGGTTTAGGAAATTTCTGAAATCAAAGGGAGAATGAGTTGGAGAAGATGAAGAGAAAGCTTACCAATGGGTTCTCTTGAGTTTGGAGCTAGAAGATGGATTTGCTAATGGAAACTAGGGCTTAGGATTTCCTAATTCTTTTTCTCTTCCCCCATTTTTGATGAAGCTTGAATGTATTAGGAAATTATGAAGTAATAAAGAGGAGAGGGGGTTGGAACTGAGCTAGTAAGTGGGGTTATTGGGCTCAGCCCAAACCAAAGCCCTAAGTGAAAAAGGTAAAAATTCGGCTATCTCCAAACATATCGAAGTTTATACTCAAAAAGGTCGCAAACGTCATTTTGAACTCAATGGGGGTGGTCTCGAGTCCCGATTCGACTGTTTGCAAAAAGTAGCTTTTCAGACCAAAATCCAACGAACGATAAAATATTTAAATAAAATATTTAAATATAAAATCGATAAATATGCGGGTTGTTACAGACTCCCCTCCTTAAAGAAATTGCGTCCTCGCAATACTTAAGAAGAAAATAAGAAGTAACAACCATAAAAGCATATCAACACAAAAGAAAATTGAAATAAGAAGTTCACCAAAAAGAGCACGAAAGAGTTAGCACGAACGAGTTCGCTCGATGAATTCTCTAGATTCCCAAGAGTAATCCCTAAGATTTGAGAACCATTGAACTCTCACAAGAAGAATATCTTTATTCCGAAGGCGCTCAACCTCCGAAGCAATGATGCAAATGGAATGTTTCTCATAAATCAAATCTGGTGAAACTTCAATTTCCACGATATCGCCGGGCACAAGAATAAAAATCGGAATCCCTAAGGCATTTCCGTATAGAAAAGACGTGGAGAACGTCAAGAATAGCAGAAAATTGAGCTGGTGCAACGACGTAGTATAATAACAGTACGCCCGAGGAACCAGAAACTCAAATAATTTGGAACATCAGCGTAGTACAAAAATGGTACGCCCAACGAACCAAAGCCCGAATAATTTCGGAACCGCGACGTAGTACAAAAATGGCACGTCCAATGAATCCAAAAGCAAAGACATTGATGTAGTACAAACGGTACATCCAATGAATCAAATAGCAAAGAAATTGATGTAGTACAAACGGTACATCCAATGAATTAAAAAGCAATGACAATGATGTAGTACAAACGGTACATCCAATGAATCAAATAGCAAAGACATTGATGTAGTACAAACGGTACATCCAATGAATCAAAAAGCAAAGACATTGATGTAGTACAAACGGTACATCCAATGAATCAAAAAGCAAAGACATTGATGTAGTACAAACGGTACATCCAATGAATCAAAAATCAAAGACATTGATGTAGTACAAACGGTACATCCAATGAATTAAAAAGCAAAGACATTAATGTAGTACAAACGGTACATCCAATGAATCAAAAAGCAAAGACATTGATGTAGTACAAACGGTACATCCAATGAATCAAAAAGCAAAGACATTGATGTAGTACAAACGGTAAATCCAATGAATCAAATAGCAAAGACATTAATGTAGTACAAACGGTACATCCAATGAATCAAAAAGCAAAGACATTGATGTAGTACAAACGGTACATCCAATGAATCAAATACCAAAGACATTGATGTAGTACAAACGGTACATCCAATGAATCAAAAAGCAAAGACATTGATGTAGTACAAACGGTATATCCAATGAATCAAATAGCAAAGACATTGATGTAGTACAAACGGTACATCCAATGAATCAAAAAGCAAAGACATTGATGTAGTACAAACGGTACATCCAATGAATTAAAAAGCAAAGACATTGATGTAGTACAAACGGTACATCCAATGAATCAAAAAGAAAAGACATTGATGTAGTACAAACGGTACATCCAATGAATCAAATAGCAAAGACATTGATGTAGTACAAACGGCACATCCAATGAATCAAAAAGCAAAGACATTGATGTAGTACAAACGGTACATCCAATGAATCAAATAACAAAGACATTGATGTAGTACAAACGGTACATCCAATGTATCAAATAGCAAAGTCTTGGTTCACTTTCAGGAATCACAAGAATAAGAGTATCGAAAGGATTGGTTCTTTTTAAATAATCTTCTTTCCCGAAAAGTTAAAACTTTCAAAATTACATTTATCTTTATGTAATAATCTTTCTGGAAAAATTTACATTTTTACAAGTCAATATATCGTGTCTGACTGTCTCATCAAAGCGTTTAGGAAATTCCTATCGATAACGTTGATCAAGCGCATCGACCAGAATTCTTAAAACACTAAATGGGCAATACAATCACAAAATCTTATTCTATAGGATAAGTAATTTTTTTTTCAAAAACTTCCAAGAGTATTCTTTGTTCGTTTTAAGAACAAAAATCCAGTTATACTTATAAATAAATCTTATGAAAAAGATTTGCAAAATTTTTAAATTGCTATTTTCATCCAAAATCAATAAATGCAAAAATGGAATCATCGAGATATTCGATAGAATGCTCGATACCTAAAATGGATGAAATAAGCTGGACAAACTGAATGACATAATAATTCATTCATAGGAATCATAACAAGTGCGGAATGCTAACTTCCGCATCTCGTAGTAAATGAAAACCGGCGGTAAGGTCAAACTGAAAAGACCTTAGCACCACACGAAGGATTACTTAGGTGATAATCCTAAGAAAAGCTCAAAAATACCGGAAAATTTCTCAAACTATTTAGATAAGAGAAACAACACTTTCCTTATAAGTGGGCTTAAGGAATAAAATGATTCCACCAAAAATGTGAAATCGGAATCAAAAAGAAAAATTAGAAAGCTGCTTAACAGATAGAAAATGTCAAAGATGAATAGTCCACTCGAAAAATAGGATATGGGCTTCACAATGATTAAGCCGATCCTTTCAAAAATCAATTTCGAAGCCTAAGTAAAAAAATCGACTCGGAAAGAAAAATCACATAAAATAATTTCGACATTAATAAAAAGCAAATTGAGTGTGGCGGATCTACCATCTGGATTCACAATCCTCAAAGAAGTCATCAAGCCCAAAATATTCAAAGAAAAAGAATCGACAAGTTCTTTTGATATAAAAATAACGAGATGAAACCCATATCAAAAAGAATTCGAATAAGAAGATCACGAAATAAAACAATGCCATCAAGGATTAAATGTAAAATACCTTGACCACGAGAAGAGTTGCTAGGGGCTTGCAGCTCTCCTTCTCTCTTGCTTGGAAGCTTAGGAAACGAAGGTAAAAGATGACCCGAATCTTTGCAATAACGACAAAAGAGGGGTTTCGGGCACTCCCTTGCATAGTGGTCTGTGAAACCACAATTTGATGCAGATCAGGCCAAAGGAATGAATCATTCACGAACTAGGATAGTACTTATGAGTCGTTTCCGACTTAAAGGCTCACGGGAGAAAAGCCTACGAGTTAAGATAAGTCGTTCACGACTTAAGGAGTTGGCTATAGGTCGTTTCCGACCTAAGGGAGAACTTTTGGACCGTCCACGACTCAATGAAACACAGGAAGAAAAGGCACGAGTCACTGAGAAGGAGCTGGAGGCGGTCATGAGTCGGGACCGACCTAAGGAGAAAGAGCTACGAGCTAGTGAAGCCGAGTTACGAGTTAATGAAGCACGAGTTAAGAGCCTAAGTCGGCTACGACTTAACAAGAGAGGAAGCAGCCACGACCTAACTGAGTCATGCGGCAAGGAACTGGGAAGCTTGAGTCGTATGAGTGTTGAGTCGGTCAGTTGATGAGTCGGTTGAGTCGTGAGTCGCTTGGCAAGTTGAGTCGTTAATTGTTTTCTTGAGTCGGAGGTGTGGCCATAAGGCTGGGCTTGTTGAGTCGTATACTTTTGAGTCGGTCAGGTGTGTTACTATGTTGAGTCGTGTATCTGGAGTTAGTTAGGTCGGTAACGACCTTGCGTAAGTCGTTTGCCTATTGTTTTGTTGTAAGGAGATGAGTCGTATAGTGTTAAGTCGGTCACGACCTAAGTTGGGTCGTGAGTCGGTGCCGACCTAAGAGTTGGGTGTTGCTTGTTGCGTTGAGTTGAAATTCTCTATAAATAGCGTGTGTGTTGTAATTTTTGTGGTTGTTGATTTTGAATAAAATTTCTCTTTTGTTAGCTTTGTGCTTTCATACCAATTGGTAGTTGAGTGTAATCTCCTATCTCCACTTACGTCATTCGAGTGCGCTCGAATCCACGTTTGTTGAAGCCGATTCACGGAATCTAGTGCGCTAGATCAACGTGCGAAGAATCGTAGATCTTTGAACACGGTATAGTGCGCTATCAACGTGTTTGAGATAGCTAGAGTTCGGTATCTTTGGATCAACGAACTTGGACATTTTGGTATCTTCAACTCACCGATTGCTACATTTCATCGATTGAAGTTTTGTTTGATTAATCCGCTGCGTCAGTTTGGTATCGGAGCCATACTTAGCCAATCATAGCTAAGTTTGATTCTTGGAGCCAAGTTTTTGAAGTCTTTGAAGTTGGAAGGAGTTCATCGTGTTCATATTGAAGTTGCATCAAGTGTTGGAGAGTGATTGAATTTGTGAGGAGATTTTTGCGCGCCAAGATTTGAAGTGTGGAGCCGTGCCGACTTAACCATAAGTCGTTGCACATTGAGCCGAATCAAGTCATAGCCGAGACATTGTTGGGCCGTGATTTGTTGAAGTCTTGTGATTGAATTGTTGAAGTTTGTGAAGTTTTTCAATCATGCCACCAAGGAGAGCCAATCGTCATCAAAACATTGAAGCACTATATCGAAGAGAAGAGGCCGATCAAATGGAGCAACGTATGCACGAGAAGATTGATGAAGGCATTGGTAGGTTGGAGAAGCTTATGATTGATATGAATCAAAGTAGAAGAAGAAATTCACCTGAATCCATTCATGGAGGAAGTAGAGTTTCACATCATTCAGATCGGGAGAGGAGAGAAAGTCAGGATCAACGGAGTGTTGATAATCGAAGTAGGAGGAATGTTGATGACCATGATAGACGGGATGTTGGTTGTAGGAGTGGTGGTAGAGATGTTGGAGGGTGTGAAAGACAACGATATGCATCAGACTTTGATGAGGAGTTTGACGGTGATAGGGGAAGTGTTCATTTCAGAGACCGAGATCAGGGACAACGTCAGTATCGGGTTATTGATGATGATCGACGTTGGGAATCGGGTATGAAGATGGAGATTCCGGAGTTTAAAGGAGGGATGGCAGCTGAAGAATTTCTTGATTGGGTATCAAATGTTGAAGAGATCTTTGATTTCAAGGAGGTTCCTGAGCATAGGAGAGTAAAGTTGGTTGCTACTAGGTTGAGGGGGAGAGCTTTGGCGTGGTGGCAGCAAACTAAACTTACAAGGGAGAGAATGGGGAAGTCAAAGATAGAATCGTGGGATAAGATGAAGAAGTTGATGAGATCTACTTTCTTACCTTACAACTATCAATCACTTATGTACCAGAGGTTGCAGAATCTGAGGCAAGGGACAAAGTCTGTTAGTGATTATGCTGATGAATTTTACCAACTCATTGCCAGGAATGATATTATGGAAACGGAAGAACAACTAACTGCTAGATTCATTGGGGGACTAAGAATGCAGATCCAGGATATGGTTAATATGTTCGATCCTAGATCAGTGGCAGAGGCACATCAGAAAGCGTTGGCTTGGGAGAAACAAGGAAGGCGTGGAGGTGGTGTGTTTACTAATTCCAATAATCAAGCAAGGGGTGTTGGTGGAAGTTCTAATGTTCCTAAACCTGTTTCAAAACCAGTTGTGAAGGAGGCTGAGAAGGCGAAGGCTAGTAGTGTTTTCAAATGTTATAATTGTCAGGAGTTGGGTCACAAAAGCAACGAATGTCCGAAGCCGAAGAAGAGAACCATGGTTGCAGAGGTTGAGGCAGATGATGGTGAGGAGGCAGAGTATTCAAATGTACCTTATGTTGAGGAGGAAGAAGAAGTGTCGGGAGATGAAGGATGTAATCTTATGATGAGGAGAAGTTGTTTGACACCAAAGCAAGAGGAGGATTGTAGTTGGCTGAGAAGCAATATTTTTCAATCGACATGTACTATTCTGGGAAAAGTTTGCAAGTTCGTTATTGATGCTGGAAGTTGCGATAATATTATTTCTACAGAGGCTGTGAGGAAATTGAACTTGAAAACTGAGAAGCATCCTAAACCGTACAAGCTAGCATGGTTAAGAAAAGGAGGTGAAGTGAAAGTGTGTCGAAGAGCTTGTGTGAATTTTTCGATTGGGAAGAAGTACAAAGATGAAATTTGGTGTGATGTTGTGAACATGGATGTTTGTCACTTGTTATTGGGCAGGCCATGGCAGTTTGATAGAGCAGTTCAGCATGACGGTCGTGCCAACAGTTACAGTTTCATGTTCGAGGGTACTAAAATCACTTTGGTTCCTAAGAAGCAACAGCAGAAGGAGAACAAACTGGAGGAGATTGAAGAATTGAAAACTCTGTTGACTTTGAAGGAGTTTGTTAAAGAAGTGGAGGAAGAACCGGAAGTGTTTTTGTTGATTGGGAGAGAGAGTAGTGACGAAGTTGAGATTCCCGAAGAAGCAAAGCCAGTTTTGGAAGAGTTTGAAGATGTCTTTCCAGAGGAGTTGCCAAAGGAGTTACCACCACTTAGAGACATTCAACATCAGATTGATCTTGTTCCGGGGGCAGTGTTACCACATCGACCACATTATCGTATGAGTCCGAAGGAACATGAGGAATTGAGAAGGCAGGTGGAAGAATTACTTGAACAGGGTCGTATTCAGGAAAGTTTGAGTCCGTGTGCTGTACCTGCATTGTTAGTACCAAAGAAGGACGGAACTTGGAGAATGTGCACTGATAGTAGAGCTTTGAATAAGATCACTGTTCGTTACAGATTTCCTATGCCGAGGTTGGATGATTTGTTGGATCAGTTGAGTGGGGCAACTATATTCTCGAAAATTGATTTGAAGAGTGGTTATCATCAAATTCGTATCAGACCTGGAGACGAATGGAAGACAGCTTTCAAAACTAGAGAGGGGTTGTACGAATGGTTGGTTATGCCGTTTGGTTTGTCTAATGCACCTAGTACATTCATGCGGGTGATGAATCAAATTTTTAGACCACTCATTGGAAAGTTCGTCGTGGTTTATTTCGATGATATTTTGATTTATAGCAGGAGTACGGAGGAACATGTTCTACATCTGAGAGAAGTGTTGTTTATTCTTCGTGAAGAACAATTTTATGCTGCTACAAAGAAATGTGTGTTTATGACACCTAGTGTTTTATTCCTGGGGTATGTTGTTTCAGGGAAAGGTATTCAAGTTGACCAGAGCAAAGTTGAAGCAGTCAAGAATTGGCTGCAGCCAAAGACAATTACAGAAGTGAGAAGTTTTCATGGGCTAGCGTCATTCTACCGAAGGTTCATACCACACTTCAGTAGCGTGATGGCTCCAGTGACTGATTGCATGAAAGTGAAACAATTTGTATGGTCAGAGGAAGCGGGGGTTGCCTTTGAAAGGATCAAGGAATTGTTGACGTCTGCACCAATTCTTGTTTTACCGAATTTTCAGTTATTGTTTGAATTGCATACTGATGCTTCGAAGGTTGGTATTGGAGGAGTTCTGAGCCAGAATGGAAAGCCAGTTGCTTATTTTAGTGAGAAACTGTCAGGGGCAAAGATCAGATACAGTACATATGACGTTGAATTTTATGCTGTTGTTCAGGCTGTTAAGCATTGGAGACATTACTTATTTCAGAAGGAATTTGTTCTGTACACTGATCACGAAGCTTTGAAACATTTACAGGGGCAAGATAAGATTTCAGCAAGACATGCATCATGGATTGCATATTTACAGCAGTTTACTTTTGTCGTTAAGCACAAATCTGGGGTGACCAATCGAGTAGCTGATGCTTTAAGTAGGAGGAGTCATTTACTGACGACAATGAAGGTGGAAGTGACGGGGTTTGAAATGTTGCCAGAGATGATTGAAGAAGATCCTTACTTTGTGAAATATGTTGAAAAAGTGAAGGATGGGAGTACCGATGAATTCATGTTAGTTGATGGTTTTCTGTTTAAAGGAAATCGTTTATGTATTCCGGACTGTAGTTTGAGGATGAAGATTGTGAAGGAATTGCACGATGAAGGACATGTTGGCCGTGATCGTACTTTACAGTTGATTTCGCAGTCTTACTTTTGGCCGTCGATGAGGAAAGAGGTTGAAAGATTCGTGGAGCGATGTCATATTTGCCAAGTTTCAAAAGGGACAGCAACGAATGCAGGGTTGTATATGCCGTTACCAGTACCATCTAAGCCATGGGTTGATATCAGCATGGATTTCGTTTTGGGTTTGCCGAGAACTCAAAGGGGAAATGATTCGATATTTGTTGTGGTGGACAGGTTTTCAAAGATGGCACATTTTGTTGCTTGCAAGAAGACAGCAGATGCAGTTCGAGTGGCACAGTTATTTTTCAAGGAGATTTATCGACTTCATGGTTTACCAGAATCTACTGTTTCTGATCGAGATACTCGTTTCCTGAGTCACTTTTGGCTGAGTTTGTGGAAGATGGTCGGAACAAAGCTGAATTTTAGTAGCGCTTACCATCCACAAACTGATGGGCAGACAGAAGTTGTTAACAGGTCATTGGGAAATTTGTTGCGTTGTCTTGTACAGGATAATTTGAGAAATTGGGACATTAAGCTATGCCAGGCAGAATTTGCTCATAATCATGCAGTAAATCGTAGCACGGGATTCAGTCCGTTTCAGATTGTTTATTCAAATTTACCCAGGGGACCGTTGGATTTAGCAATTGTACCACAGTCAAAGAGAACAGTTAAACGAGCTGCTGATTTTGTTGATGAGCTGACTGAATGTCATAAAATCATTCAGGAACGGTTGGAGAAATCGAATGAGAAGTATAAGAAGTCTGCAGATTTGAAACGTCGAAATGTTGAATTTAAAGAAGGTGATTTGGTTTATGCTGTATTGACAAAGGATCGTTTTCCGGTGGGTGCTTATAACAAGTTGAAAGCGCGAAAAATTGGTCCAGTTGAAGTTTTGAAGAAAATTAATGAGAATGCTTATCGATTAAAGTTACCGAATGATGTTTATACTTCTGATGTTTTTAACATCAAACATTTAATTCCATATCATGGAGGTGAGATTGTTGAGGAAAAATTTACAAATTCGAGGTCGAATTTCTGTCAACCAGGGGAGGATGATGCAGATCAGGCCAAAGGAATGAATCATTCACGAACTAGGATAGTACTTATGAGTCGTTTCCGACTTAAAGGCTCACGGGAGAAAAGCCTACGAGTTAAGATAAGTCGTTCACGACTTAAGGAGTTGGCTATAGGTCGTTTCCGACCTAAGGGAGAACTTTTGGACCGTCCACGACTCAATGAAACACAGGAAGAAAAGGCACGAGTCACTGAGAAGGAGCTGGAGGCGGTCATGAGTCGGGACCGACCTAAGGAGAAAGAGCTACGAGCTAGTGAAGCCGAGTTACGAGTTAATGAAGCACGAGTTAAGAGCCTAAGTCGGCTACGACTTAACAAGAGAGGAAGCAGCCACGACCTAACTGAGTCATGCGGCAAGGAACTGGGAAGCTTGAGTCGTATGAGTGTTGAGTCGGTCAGTTGATGAGTCGGTTGAGTCGTGAGTCGCTTGGCAAGTTGAGTCGTTAATTGTTTTCTTGAGTCGGAGGTGTGGCCATAAGGCTGGGCTTGTTGAGTCGTATACTTTTGAGTCGGTCAGGTGTGTTACTATGTTGAGTCGTGTATCTGGAGTTAGTTAGGTCGGTAACGACCTTGCGTAAGTCGTTTGCCTATTGTTTTGTTGTAAGGAGATGAGTCGTATAGTGTTAAGTCGGTCACGACCTAAGTTGGGTCGTGAGTCGGTGCCGACCTAAGAGTTGGGTGTTGCTTGTTGCGTTGAGTTGAAATTCTCTATAAATAGCGTGTGTGTTGTAATTTTTGTGGTTGTTGATTTTGAATAAAATTTCTCTTTTGTTAGCTTTGTGCTTTCATACCAATTGGTAGTTGAGTGTAATCTCCTATCTCCACTTACGTCATTCGAGTGCGCTCGAATCCACGTTTGTTGAAGCCGATTCACGGAATCTAGTGCGCTAGATCAACGTGCGAAGAATCGTAGATCTTTGAACACGGTATAGTGCGCTATCAACGTGTTTGAGATAGCTAGAGTTCGGTATCTTTGGATCAACGAACTTGGGCATTTTGGTATCTTCAACTCACCGATTGCTACATTTCATCGATTGAAGTTTTGTTTGATTAATCCGCTGCGTCACAATTGTAGCATCGTCCACGACTAGAGGTAGGTGCTTTTGCTACCGGGGTTTCTTGCCTCCCTTTCTTGTTGGGAATGGGGCCTTTGAATTTAATAGGCCTCTTCATGTTGTTGTTGAAGTTTTGTTGGACACGCACAACTTCAACATCACCTCTCTATCGGCCTCTTCAAGACGAAGAGCGATATCAATAAGCTGATCAAATGAAACCTCAAGTTTCAGGAGTAATGGCTTCTTAAGATTCTTATTCAAGCCACAGACAAATCTCTGATTTTTCTTCAATGGGGTGTTGATGTATTCAACCCCGTATTTGGACAGAGATTCGAAAGATGCGACATAGTCTGTCACAGAAGATTCACCTTGAACAAGGTCTACGAAACGCCGGGCTAAAGTTACTTTCTCAGCCTCTGACACAAACTTTAATTCGAATTGTTCCTGGAATTGCTCCCAAGTAAGATCCGCTTCGATAATCTCCGAAGTCAAGAGCTCATACCAATCTAACGCTCTTTCTTGGAGCATGCTAGAAGCCACTTGGACTCGATGTAGATCAATAAGGTTCATGCGAGAAAAGATACGATCGCATGATTTGAGCCAAGCTTGAATTTCAATAACACTCTCGGATCCCTTGAATGGCCCTCCACCCAAATCGGTGTAGTCTCTGCACAAGCGTGCAAAACCGGATCTAGGATGAGTAGGCTCTGGATTGGGTCCGAGAGCTTGAGCGTTCTTAACAAGATCTAGAAGCTGCTGGGCTGACATAAAAACTCCATCTTGGGGAGTAGCACTAGATTGACCGGCGCTGGGACGGCCAGGTCTAACCATTTCTCTTCTTTAATAAAGAAAGAAAGAAGAGGAAAAAGTTATTCTCAAAATAAATTTCAATCAAACTTGATTGATAAAACAAGGAATCATAAAGAAAATAGGATGAATCGGTACGAAGACTCGAATTAAATCCTAAAGCACGACTCCTAAGAAAGACTTAGGACGATGATCCTTGTTATAATATTCCATATTGTTCCGAAGTTTGGCTCTGATACCAAGCTGTGACGCCCCACCTCTATACCCACGCTAGCCAAGAACACTACGGAGTAATGCTGTCAACTAGCACGGAGAATAAGGCTGTTGAGGAGCGACCATCTGCATAATTGCTTTGTGCGAGTACCGATATGCCAGATGAAAATATAACTTTTCATCTCAAGAGGAAATCCGACATACCGACACAAACTCAAAGCTACTACACAGTGGCTATATGCAATCTTCGGAAACAAATACAGAAATAAACATAACACAAATCAGTCACAGATAATTCATATCATAAAGGAGGAAATAGATATGAATATATATAACACATAAAAGTGTTCATCAGAGTAGTGGTCTAACAAGATCCACAATATCAAAAAGAATAGATACAAGTGCTAGACAAAAGAGTAAGTATACATCATGGAGTCTATATCCTAAATGTATACAACAAAAACTACCAAACTAGAGTAGTTAGCCAAAAGATCAGATGATAGTCCGATAAGGAGTCAAGCAGAAGCACCTGTAAAATCTCAGTCTGACCCGAGTATTATTTAAGAAGAAAATAATAAACGGATCAGTCTAGCTATAAATATCAGAAGAAATGATATAGAATAAGAGATATGACTAAACGTATAATAATACAATGCCAAGCTGTGATAAATAAATAATTGAAAAATCAATAAGAGATTAATCAATATCGCAAAGATCTTCTCAAAGATAAAAAGGAATGTCATACTCCTAATTTCATTTCACAAGGCCACAATAAATGACATATATATCAATGTCAATCGTAAAAGTTGGTGAAACATAAATTCCAGAAATCAACACAAGAAATCCAGAAATCAAATAATTCGGAGCATCGACGTCGTACAGCGTGACATCCGATGAACCATAACACAATCAAAGGGAACAACGACGTCGTATAGCGTGACATCCGATGAACCAAAACACAATCAAAGGGAACAACGACGTCGTACAGCGGGACATCCGATGAACCAAAAGGAAAGACATTGATGTAGTGCAAACGGTACATCCAATGTACCTAAAGTAAAGACATCGCACATGCTAGTCTAAAACATAAAGTGATCGTCATGATCAAAGAGAAGTGTCGATTACATTAAGCTAGTAAATATATGAGCTTAGCTTCATGTCCCATAACCACTAGCTTAACTTAAATATTTACGAACAAATTGTAGATCTCCACTAGAAAATTGTCACAAGAGATTCAATCGAACAAGTCCAAGAATTAACCGGCGAAGTAAACGCAAGCGTTTCATACCACTTGTTTTACTAAGTCATTTAATTAGATTTCTCATACGAGTGAGGTAAAGGTTTGTATATACTAATAGATTGGAAAACGGTTTTATAAACGAATTTGGTATTAAAATAGAATTGAAATCGTTTGAGGAAAGAGTTTTGATATTTACTACTAGTATTGAAACCTTTATATTTTAAAGTGACAAATCATAGAAGTGATTGTAGAAACAATCAATCATAAAAATCACATCCGAAGACGTGAATGAAATCCAAAGAAATCGATCCGAATCCATCAAAATGGGTATTCCCAAAAGTTCCAAGAATAGAAGTCATTAAAGTCGTAGCAACAACAAGTGGGAAATAACACGAATCGATGGAATTTGGAAGCCAAGCAAAAATATGCACAAATAGGCACAATTAGGCAAATTGGTGCAGGTCAGTCGACTGACTCAAAGGTCCAGTCGACTGAACCAGAAGCAGGGAAAAATAATTTCCTGCAGTCAGTCGACTGACCTAAAAATTTAGTCGACTGAATGCAGGGAAATAGAGGACCCGAGCCTCTGTTAGTTTCCTTCGGAATGCCTATGTGCTACAGCCAGTCGACTGACCTAAAGGTCCAGTTGACTGACTGGCACCAAGGCTGTTTTCCAGCCGATGAAATGAAGATGCAATCTTCTTCAAAATGCAATCGAGCGAGCACGGTCACTAGGGGTTTATGCCAATCGACTACCCGGCCCTATAAGCTCTTCGATGCATCACCAAAAACAAGTTCAAACATCCATAAAAGGATTTTCATGGATTTTGATTTCGAAACACTAAAAATTAGAATATACACCAAATCAATTCAAACCAAAATCAAATGCACATGAATATGTGTTAGGAATTCATACCTAACAATCGAAGATAATCATAGACCTAGATGTGAGATTAAAATCTCACCTTTGAACCCAAATCAATGAAGAAGAAGCTTTAAAAACAAGCAAGGATCAATTCCTTTTCAATAACAACTCAAGAAGCTTCAATCTAAGCTTAAAAGAGAAACATTTCCTAAATTAGGTTTAGGAAATTTCTGAAATCAAAGAGAGAATGAGTTGGAGAAGATGAAGAGAAAGCTTACCAATGGGTTCTCTTGAGTTTGGAGCTAGAAGATGGATTTGCTAATGGAAACTAGGGCTTAGGATTTCCTAATTCTTTTTCTCTTCCCCCATTTTTGATGAAGCTTGAATGTATTAGGAAATTATGAAGTAATGAAGAGGAGAGGGGGTTGGAACTGAGCTAGTAAGTGGGGTTATTGGGCTCAGCCCAAACCAAAGCCCTAAGTGAAAAAGGTCAAAATTCGGCTATCTCCAAACATATCGAAGTTTATACTCAAAAAGGCCGCAAACGTCATTTTGAACTCAATGGGGGTGGTCTCGAGTCCCAATTCGACTGTTTGCAAAAAGTAGCTTTTCGGACCAAAATCCGATGAACGATAAAATATTTAAATAAAATATTTAAATATAAAATCGATAAATATGCGGGTTGTTACACGCTACCACTTTAACAAGTCAACTACTTCTTTGTAGACGATCGACTAGTCCAAGAAGGTAGTCATTGGCCCAAGGAGGTGGTCGATTGATGAGGTCCATACGGTTAATATTATTTATTTCCAGTTTATTCCATTTTAAATATTTTTGAATTGAAAACTTCAAATGCCAATAACTTCTTTGTTTGAACTCCGATCGCAAAACTCTATATATGAAAGTTGCACAGAAAATGACTACGAACACAATGGTGCAAGTTCTCAAAATTCTTCAAGGATTTAATCATGAAATATAGTGCACAACCATTCCAAACTATTCGATTCAGTAGTGTGCAACCAATTTTGCATCCAATCGTGCGTAAGTGCATGGTATACCACAACGTATATGATATGTATGCTGAATAATACTAAATCATCGCCTTCTACATGAATGCATTCTTAAAACAGATTTTGAAAATATGATGCAAATAGCCTATATGATAGAGATAAGGGTATGCCCTAGGGGCAATTATGTAATTTGTTCCTCTAACTCGATAACCAGTCTTGTTCAAAATAAAAGGTTTTTTCTTTCTATTATACACTTGACATAATGTGTTATATTAATTAATTAATTTAATTAAAAGTATATTTAATAGAAAATTCATAAATGGTATGTTTTATGATAGTTGTTACAAAATGTTGTAACCGTGAGTAATTTATCACAATGAGAATAAATATACCATTTTAAATATTTCTAGTTAAGATGTATCGAGACTAGATATCGATACATCCATTGGGATTAGAGTACGTAACTCTCTTTTAAATGTTGGGCAGTGTATTATTCATGATTGCGGAAGAACTAAGGGAATGCATACTATAGTTATTGGATAACTATATAATAACTCACTCGATAGTATTCTATTGGATAATAAAACTATGGTCAAACAGAAAATATCAATGTGACAAAATTCCATGGCTCTCTTCACTTAAGAATAATGTTGATCTTCAATGTGTAAGCACAACTTTGATTATATTTAAATTGCGGCATGATGTTCATCGATCGACTATAATTGAATCAAGTGGAAGCACTGGAAGTGAAAAACTATTCATGAGATGATTCGTCTCCTTGGTTGTATGAGGTTAGTACTGTTGGAACTGGGTCAGCCCGTATTGGAAGTAATGGTCAAATTTGAAAAATTACCATATTAGGTCTTTATTGAGCATATGAAGTCTAATTTATTTAGAACATTTCTAAATATTATTTAAATAAAGTCTTTTATTTTATTTAAATTTAAACATTACGTAATTTTATTTTATTTATGTTGTGATACATACATATATACATATAGACACACACACATATATATGTTTATGCATGTGTAACATATCAATCTATACTAGGTATAATATGTCCGTGTATAGATGTTGGGACTTACATCGGAACGGACATGTTAGCTCATCAAATATGCAAATATATTGTCCAAATATATGTATGTATCTATATACACACACTGACATGATTGTTTATAATATAAATACATACATCTACATTATAGTTTTATTTAAATAATTATATATATATAAGCATTCACATACACACATATATATATAATCATATGAATAAAATATTAATACCGAATATACATGTTATATAATAGATTTATGTAAATATAAGAAATTATTTATAAAATTTATGAAATAAATTTTTTGTTTTTAAAACCATGAGCAATATATATATATATATATATAGACACACGCACAAATCTATTAATAATTTTTTTAATTATTTATATATACAAGTATATACATAATAAAATTATATACATATGTTAATAAAATACTCAAAAATATTTTTGATAGTATGAAAGACCAGGTCATGCGCACGACTAAGCAAATGTAATTTTTAATTTTAAAGTATATTTTAGATAAATATCTACTCGGTATTATTAAAATACTAGTTAAAAAATAATTTTGAAATTTTATTTTAAATTTTAAATTTCTACTAAATAGCAAATAATATTTTATGCTTTGAAACTTTTTTCCATAATTTTTCAATTTAAAATATTTATCCTATTTCCGACGAGAAATTTAAAATTAAAAAGTTTATTTTTTAATTTTTGCCAAGAGAATCGTTACTAATAATATTATTTTATAAAATAGAAAATATAATTATCATTATTATTTGAATTAAAATAATTTATTTATGTAATGAAATGACTTAAATAATATTTAAAAATAATATATATATATATACATACATGTATATATATATATATATATATATAATATTTTATCATTGCCAAGAATTATCATGGCCTTAATTCTTTACATATAATATGTTCAATGGCTTCTTCCTCCACCACTCCGCTTGCTCCCACTTCTCTACCACCACTAAACCCTTTCTGACCGATCAACATTTCTAACATGGCTACTACTTCCCTTCCTATACAGCTTAAACCTCCACTTATCCACCTTTTCTGACATTCCACTAGTTAACTAGTATTCTGACCAACCACTAGACCCTATTATTGCACCAACTATACCTATCTGCCCTCCTCCAAACCACTTCCACTGGACCCAACCATTCTTCCACCTCCCATACCTCCTCCAAACCACTAGTTAAATTTTGGTAATAGAAAATCACAAATAGAGAGAAATAAATATGAAAAAAAAGAAAGAGAAAATTTTGTTTCTTCTAATTAATAGGCATATTTGAGTATGTTTATTTCTCTCTCTCTCATTGGCTAATCAAATTATTTTTTGCCATCTAATGCTAACTTAGGCATTAAGTAATTGATTATATAAATAGAGCCTAGAAGAGAGGGTAAAAGTGTGGTGGAAAATCTATTTGCTAATTTTCTCTTCTCCATATTTTTTCTTCTTCTCCAACAATTTTAGCCATATAGATATTTGCTCCCTTCCTCAATTTACTTATTGATTCAATGGTATTTTGTTTATTTTAGCTTTGTTCTATTAATTGTAAACAAAAATTTTGGTGAATCAATAAAGTGGGTGGTTGGGAGGAATATCTTGTGTTATTGCATTTTGATTTCAATTCCGTCTTGTTTCCAATCCAAGTTATCTCTTTGTGATTTGGATGACAAAGATCCATTGATATAAGTTTCCACAAAGCGCTACTATTTTCATAGTAGTTTGGTACTAGAGCCAGGTCATCGCAAAGCTTAGAGTAATTTTGGTTTGAAAAATTATTGTTGTCAGATATGATTTCATTTTCAAAGATGGCTATTTTGGATGGAAAAATTAGGGTATTTGGAAACCTAAGATAGAGGATGTTCTGTAACTCAATGATTTTCATGATTCGATTGATGGAGATGGAAAGAAGCCCTATGTTGTAGACGAGGGAAAATTGAAGAAGATGGATAAGAAGGCGATTGCTTTGATTCGCTAGTATCTTGATGATTTAGTTTCCCATCATGTGGCTGGATGTGAATCCGCGAAGGCTATGTGGGACAAGGTGGTATCTTTATATGAGTCAAAGAGTGCTACTAGTAAGGTTTTCTGGTCCGAAAGTTGGTACAACTGAGATTAGATGAAGAGAAGTGTGTTGCAGAGCATTTGAATGAATTTTAGGATGCAATAAATCAATTGTCAAATATGAAGGTCAATTTTGATGATGAGTTACAGGCTCTTTTATTGATGAGTTCGCTTTCAGAAAGTTGGGAAAATTTGACTGTTTCATTGAGTAATTTCAATGCTAATGGAACTATCTCTTTGGAAACTATATGAAGTAGTCTTTTGAATGAGGAGCTTAGAAGAAAAGGGTCAGGTATGAAATCAATTCGAAGTGAAGCTATGGTGGCAAGGGACTCGAAGAAAGATACAATTTGGAAGAAGAATGACACTAATGGTAATGGTGTTATCACTTACCATTATTGTAATAAGAAAAGTCACATACGTAGAAAGTGTTATGCTTATAAAAAAGATCGGAAAAAGGCTATGCATGGTGATACTAGTAGTGATGCACATGCAGGTTTTGCTGAAGGTATCGATAGTGATGCTACTTTCGAAGTCCTCTTTAGTGAAACTTAGCCTTGGAAGATGGATTCAGGAGCCAGTTTTCACATTTGTAGAGATGTGAATTGTTTTCTTCTTGTGAGAAGAGTGTCGGTATGATTAGGACAACCAATGGAGCTTCCGATTTATAGTGTTAGATCTATCCGGTTTCGTATGCATGACGGTGTGGTTAGAGAAGTCTCTGGAGTCTGATATGTACCCACTTGTTCGCATAATCTGATTTCTCTCGATCAGTTGGATCACCGTGGTTGCACTTATGAGACTCAAGGTGGAGTTTTGAGAGCGAAGAAAGGTGGTCATGTCAGGATGAGAGGAGTATGGGAAGGAGGAAATCTTTATAGCTTGGTTGGTTCTATAGTCGATAATGGAAAGCGAGTGACGGTTGAATGACCTAGTCCACAACAAGGTGGAGAGGTTAATGTGGCCACTACTTTTGATTCTAGCATTGATGATTATATTTTAGACAGGGTTCTTCATGTTGATGATGCTCGAGGGATCGATAGTGATCAGGTAATGAGCACAGATCGAGTGATAGACGTGTGTCGAATTGCAAATCCACAAAGACAAGTCGGAGATCTTTGTAGTAATACAAACGTTTTTTAGAGCGAATTTTTGTGATGCACCTTATGCGGGAGATGCATCACTTGCAGCCGGTGGTTGAGGTTTGTAATTTAGTATGGTTCAGATAAGGGGATTTGTGATAGTTCTAGATATGGCATGCTTGATATGTTTGAGATATGTGATTTTTCTTCACGGTGTAATTTTAAATTTTGGTGATACAAAGTCACATATAGAAGGAAATAAATATGCAAAAGAAAGAAAGATAAGATTTTGTTTCTTCTAATTAATAGCATATTTAAGTATGTTTATTTCTCAATAATTCGTTAATCAAATTATTTTTTGCCATCTAATGTTAACTTGGGGATTAAGTAACTGATTATATAAATAGAGACTAGAGAAAGGGTAAAAGTGTGGTGGAAAATCTATTTGTTAATTTTCTCTTCTCCATCTTTGTTCTTCTTTTCCAACAATTTTAGCCATATAGATATTTTCTGCCTTCCTCAATTTGGTTATTAATTCAATGGTATTTTATTTATTTTAGCTTTGTTCTATTAATTGTAAACAAAAATTTTGGTGAATCAATAAAGTAGGTGTCGGGTGGAATATCTTATGTTTTTGCGTTTTGATTTCAACTTTTTTTTGTTTCCAATCCAAGTTATCTCTTTGTGATTTGGGTGACAAAGATCCGTTGATATATGCTTCCGCAAAGTGCTACTATTTTCATTACATAAACCTCCACTTATCCACCTTTTCTGACATTCCACTAGTTAACTAGTATTTTGACTAACCACTTGACCTTACTTTTGCACCAACTATACCCATCTGCCCTCCTCCAAACCACTTCCAACGGACCCAACCGTTCTTCCACCTCCCATACCTCCTCTTACTATACCAACCCCTCAATCCTCACTATTATCCGTATTGATTTCAATCTCTCTTATGAAGGCAAAACACCGAATGTTCTAAATAAAGTTAAACAAGCTGGTATATATTATTGGAACGAACACCATATTGGGTTTTTTCTGGATGATAATCTAAGATACATAGTGGTCATCTCACATCTCAACAATCTTTGGAAATTGAAAGGCACCTACAAGGTAAAATCTGATTTATACTACTTCTTTTTTGAATTTAGTCGTGATGAAGATTGGAAAACGATTCTTGAATCAGATACAATATTTATTAAAGGAAAAATGTTCATTATAACTACGTGGCAACCGTCTTTTGGCAATATGCACTCTTCTATAAAGAAGGTACCAATATGAGTACACTTTCACAAAATCCCTCTAATGGCATGGACATTGATTGGGATTGATTTAAATGCTTGCCATTTTGGACTGAGAAGCTAGCACATTTTGAGCAAGCTAAGTTTTTAATTGAAATTGGTGCCGTAAAGGGGTTACCTGAATATATAGGGTGTGGAGGAGGAGAAAACATCACTCTAATCCAATATGTTTATGAATGGAAACCAAGTATATGCATTAAATGTAAAACTTTTGGGCATGCTACCTGTGAATGTGAGATGAACAGGTCAGAGAAACATAGTAAAGACTCGGTAGTGATTGTGGAAAAACAAATAGAAATCAGAGTTAAAACACAGAGCACAAAGTGGAGAAAACCTATCCTTAAATGGTAAAAGTAAAGCATACAGACAAGAAAGAATTCCAATGTTATTGCAACTGCTCCTAATTTGATAAATAATGCCGAAAATTTTATTGGTGGAATAAAGCACAAAAGCTCCTTATTGGGTCCTATTCCTATTGATGTTTTGTCCACACATGACTTTAATGCAAACCGTGCACATTCTCCCTCTAAATGTCCCCTATCTTACAAACACAATGACACATGTTACTTAATAATTCATTCCACCTAAGAAAATGCAATAAATCCCCATGCATCACAATAATAACCCAATCTTACAAACAAACTTAACGCTACAATTCCTGATTAAATGCACAATACAGCAAGTACTCATTTCCTTAACACTTCAGAACTTGATCGAACTTTTATACTAACCAATTACAAAAACACATGAAGCAAAAAATTCTCTCCACTGCACACACTCCCCAATAATGATAACCCATCATACTTTGATGTGTCATTTGTACATTTTCCTCCTCTTGATAGACATATGGACACCAACAACCTGATCTCACATGCCATTAGTTGTTCATCTTCACCAACTGTCAGAAATTCTTTACTGTTCGATCTTTCATGATTAATGATGAACAATTCAAGTAATAGCCCAAGGATCACCAATATCGAATATTTCACAAACAAAGCTTAATATGATTTTTTTTGTTTAAGATGACGTACCTTGATTAGCAGCGGAAGATGTAATGGCCGTCATCTTCTTCTTCTGACTTCTAATAATTACTCTTCTTCTCAGAATTCGGTTTCTCTCTCTAACCCTATTTCTTTATATGTTTCTTGATGGAAAAGAATACATCTATATATCAGGAGAGAGAGGACCCAATCCTTTATATAACATTTAACTCTAAATCTGGTACGTCCATCATATACCAATTCAGCGCTTAAGATTAATCACAGACCTAATGTTTTAATTATAGAACGGTCTATTTATGACTTAATTAATCGGGTCACATTAAGATTATAAACTGCATAACGTTAAAGGTAAATGAAACATTCTATTTATGACCTAATTAATAGGGTCGTATTAAGATTAGAAACTGCATAACGTCAAAAGTAAATGAAATGATTGCAGTTTCTAATAGCAGTTTTCTAACATTCTCCCACTTGACCTGATTATTCATAATATCAAGTGTTGAACATCATACTATGATAAATTGCTGAGAGTTATGGTGGTTGTGCATTATTAATTCAATGCATTCCCTTCCTTATACTACAATACCAGCAATCCATCATTTTATAGTCATAATTTATATAAAACAGCATAATGGTCCCCATAATGTCTTATATCATAATGGTTAAACATAATATCTTTGTAAGACTCTTTCTTGTTCAAAATTACATAAAGTACATACTACCACATTAAAACAAGAGACAGATAATTGTATAACAGAAACACACAGAGGAACTCAGAATGTCACGCATCAATTATTATTAATACAACCAAGACCCATTCTTTGAACATGTTCCTTAAATTGTCTTAGCTGTAACCCTTTCATCAAAGGGTCTGCAATCATAAGTTCTGTCCAGATGTGCATGAATGACACTCTTTGTTTCTGAACCTCATCTTTTCCTGATGTGAATGATTGACACTCTTTGTTTCTGAACCTCATCTTTCACAACAAGATACTTCAGTTCCATATGTTTGACACCTTTAGAGTACTTGTCATTTTTTAAGAAAAACACTGCTGCAGAGTTATCACAATAAATTTTCAGCGGCTTGCTAATGATGTCGACAACCGCAGGTCCTGAAATAAAGTTCCGCAACCATAATGCATGAATTGTGGCTTATAACATGCCATAAATTCTGCCTCCATAGTAGATGAAGCAACGATAGTTTGTTTCGCACTTTTCCATGATATGGCTCCTCGAGCAAACATAAACAGGTAACCAAAAGTCGATTTTCTAGCATCGATGCATTCAGCAAAATCTGAATCGCTATGTCCAATCATCTCCAATTCATTGGATCTACTATACATGAGCATGTAATCTTTCGTGCCTTGTAAGTATATTAACACTTTCTTTGCAGCTTGCCAATGTTCCCTTCCTGGATTACTTTGATAGCTCCCTAACATACCGACCGCAAAACTGATATCCGGTCTAGTACAGGTATGAGCACACAATAGGATACCAACTACAGATGCATATGGAATTGATTCCATTTCCTTTCGTTCAACATCATTCTTAGGACATTGCATGAGGTTGAATTTATCACCTTTCTGTATAGGAACTTTCCCGGGTGAACACTTACTCATTCCAAATCTCTCTAGAATCCTTTCGATATATCCTTTCTGAGACAATCCCAATATTCCTTGTGAGTGATCACGAAATATTTCTATTCCAATCACATATGATGCCTCTCCCATATCTTTCATTCCAAAGTTCGTTGAGAGAAATTCCTTAGTCTCATGCAATATGCTTAAATTATTTGCAGTAAGAAAGATGTCATCAACATAAGGGACTAGATAAATAAACTTGCTTCCACTGATCTTTTGGTATAAACAGTGATCAACCGTATTTTCCTCAAAACCAAAAGATGTAATAATGATATTGAACTTTATATACCATTTCCAGGATGCTTGTTTAAGCCCATATATTGACTTCTTAAGTTTACACACCAATTGTTCTTTACCTTTTACAGAAAAACCCTCAGGTTGATCCATATAAACATCCTCATCAAGATCTCCATTCAAAAACGCTGTTTTCACATCCATTTGATGCAATTCCAAGTCATAATGTGCTACTAATGCCATTATTATTCTTAGTGAGTCCTTTTTCGAAAAAGGAGAAAATGTCTCCTTGTAATCAACACCATCTTTCTGAGTGTAACCCTTAGCAACAAGTCTAGCTTTATACCATTCTACATTACCACTAGAGTCGCGTTTGGTTTTAAAAACCCATTTGTATCTGACTCTTTTACAGCCGTGTGGTAATTCAATGAGATCCCAAACTTCATTCTGTTGCATGGATTTTAGTTCTTCTTTCATGGCATTAATCCATTCCTTTGACTCTTTACTTTCTACAGCATGTGAAAACGAAACTGGGTCCTTATTGATTCCTATATCATAATCTGATTCTTGCATATAAACCATATAATCATTAGAAATAGCTGACATACGATCTCTTTGAGATCTTCTTAATGTACTTGTTGTGGTTCATGCATATCAGCATTATGTAAGTCATTTCCTTCAGCAAATACTTCTTCATTTATATGTTGTTCATCATCATGCTGTTCTCCAACAGCTGGAACAACATTTGGAGTAATAGTAGATGGAGGAACTATTCTAGGCAATGTAACATTTATTCTTATTTCCTTTATTTCCACTTTCTCTTCTAGTACTCCCACTGACTTCATCAATCTCAATGAATCTTGCATTACCAGTTTCTATAATTCTTAGACTATGATTAGGACAGTAAAACACATATCCTTTAGATTTTTCAAGGTAACCTAAAAATACCCACTAATCGTTCGAGAATCTAATTTCTTTTCATGTGGATTATAAATTCTCGCTTCCGCTGGACAACCCCAAATATGCAGGTATCTTAAGCTAGGTTTCCTGTTAGTCCATAATTCAAAAGGAGTCTTTTGAACAGCTTTACTAGGAACCCTATTCAACAAATAATTAGCGGTTTTGAGAGCATACGACCATAAATTCTTAGGTAGAGTAGAATCCAACATCATACTCCTAATCATATCTATTAACGTCCTATTGCGCCTTTATGCTACACCATTTTGCTGTGGTGTACCTGGCATTGTGTATTGCGCACATATGCCATGACTTTCGAGGAATTTTGCAAATGGACCTGGACACTGGCCTAACTCATTATATTTGCCATAATATTCACCCCCTCTATCAGACCTTATGATTTTCACCTTTTTATCTAATTGCCTCTCAACTTCCATTACAAATGTCTCAAGGACATTCACAGATTGAGATTTTTCATGAAGCAAATAGACATAACCATAGCGGGAAAAATCGTCAATAAAAGTGATGAAATACTTTTCTCCATTAAAGGCTGGAGTATCCATAGGTCCGCAAATATCAGTGTGTACTATTTCATGAAGTTGGCTGCTTCTAGTGGCTCTTTTCTTATTATGTTTGGTTTGTTTACCTTTAATACAATCCACATATAATTCTAGATCACTAAAGTTCAAATTTGAAAAAATTTCATTACTTACCAATCTCGTCATTCTTTCTTTGAATATGTGGCCTAGTCTTTTACGCCATAAGAAAGCAGAATTTTCATTCAACATGCTACGTTTGCATCCAACATTATTTATTACATTCAGCAAGGAATTCGCATAAGTGTCATTCAGTTTCAATTTATATAAACCATCAATTAGAATACCATAACCAACATTATCAGTATTCTTATATAAATCAAAACAACCAAATCCAAACGTACATCTAAAACTAGAAATATCCAACTTACTTACGGAAATAAGGTTTCTAGATAATGAAGGTACATAAAGGGTACCATATAAGTCTAATACATATCCACTTTCTAGAATTAGACGATAAGTCCCAATGCCTTTTATTGTGGATTTCATTCCGTTTCCCATAAAGAGAAAACGATCTTCATTTGGATTTATGGTTCGGATCATAAGAAATCCCTTTCTTTTCGAACCAAGCTATCCTTTTCGGACAGTCATTTTGATAATGTCCTTTCCTTTTAAAGAAATGACATCGATCATCCTTTAGTTCCTTCCTTCCTTATCCTGCCCATTCTTAGCAGGTGCCTTTTTTTTCTTGAAATAACTTGATTTTCCATTCTTTTCTTTACCAGCTTTATTACTCACAAAACTTGCAGAGTGATTCACTTTATTTTTCAAACATCCTTCTTCCTGAACAAGTCTACTGGCCAATTCATTAACATTCCACTTATCCTTTATAGTGTTATAGTTAATTTGAAAAGGTCCATATTCAGAAGGTAGCGAGTTTAGGATAAACTGGACAAGAAAAGAATCCTCTACTCTAAGTCCAAGGGAGTTTAACCTTGCTGCAAGATTAGTCATCTCTATAATGTGCTCTTGCATAGCTCGCGACCCATCAAACTTCATGGTCGTGAGTTCTGCCACAAGAGTACTAGCGAGTGACTTATCAGCTGAATGAAAACGCTCTTCCACAAACTACATATATTCCTTAGCACTTTCTGTTTGCAGAATTGTTGACTTGATGTTGTTAGCAACATTCATCTTAATAAACATGAGGCTCAATCAGTTACTGCGTTCCCATGCTTTATGGTGTGATTTTTCTGTCTCAGTACTAGCTGTTGTAAGAGCAATAGATTTATTCTCAAGGAGTGCCAAGTCAAGATCCTGAACACCTAAATGGAAGTTGACTTGTTCTCCATTCAGAAAAATTAACACTAGTGAACAATGTAACAGATGAAGCATGTGTATTCATGGAAACTACTGCAAATTAAATAAAAAAATTTAAATAACTATAAGCTCATAGCTAACGCGATTCAGATATGTACATAATAGTATAATATAGCACTCCTTTGGGTAGATACTATCTTATACTTAACATAATTAAATACCAAAACATAAGTAAGTAATAAATATATTCAATTAAATAAAAATGACATCTTTGAATGATCAATATTTATTTAATCAAGATATATATTAAACCTCATCATGTCGACTAGTTATAGAACAAGACTTTCCTTTGGGTAAGTTCTCAGGTTCTACCATTAGTACGCCAGTTTTTTTGGGTATTATTATAACTGGAAATTTATATCAATAATCATTATGTTACTTATGCACTAAATGATTATTCCGATTTTGACCACTTTGGTGATTAACAAAATCATAAATCTCATGTGCATAATTGACTTATAACACATACTTGATTAAACATCATGAGTAAGGCATAAAACAGATCAATTGCAATCGTAGGAAATATTCAGTTATTGATTGGTGGCTCTGACACCAAATGTCAAAAATTCTTTACTGTTCAATCTTTCATGATTAATGATGAACAATTCAAGTAATAGCCCAAGGATCACCAATACCGAATATTTCGCAAACAAATCTTGATATGATTTTTTTGTTTAAGATGACGTTCCTTGATTAACAGTGGAAGATGTAATGGCTGCCATCTTCTTCTTCTGAATTCTAATAATTACTCTTCTTCTGACTTCTAATAATTACTCTTCTTCTCAGAATTCGGTTCTCTCTCTAACCCTATTTCTTTATATGTTTCTTGATGGAGAAGAATACATCTATATATCAGGAGAGAAATGACCCAATCCTCTATATAACATTTAACTTTAAATCTTGTACATCCATCATATACCAATTCAACGCTTAAGATTAACCACAGACCTAACGTTCTAATTATAGAATGGTCTATTTATGACTTAATTAATCGGGTCACATTAAGATTAGAAACTGCATAACATTAAAGGTAAATGAAACGTTCTATTTATGATCTAATTAATAGGTCATATTAAGATTAGAAACTGCATAAATTTAAAAGTAAATGAATCGATTGCATTTTCTAATAGCAGTTTTCTAACGCCAACAACTCACTACTGTTCCACTCAACCACCACCCTTCTTCTTTACAGCGACCATAAAGCCAAGTATCACACCACTTGACAACAATAACCAAACACAACAGTGTGAAGAATATCCCTATTCTGATATACACATACCAACACACTTTATCACATAAATAGCTAATTAC
This sequence comes from Allium cepa, assembly GCA_030765085.1. NCBI lineage: Eukaryota > Viridiplantae > Streptophyta > Magnoliopsida > Asparagales > Amaryllidaceae > Allium > Allium cepa. The sequence continues at coordinate 139,118,253 of CM060931.1, read as the reverse complement.
AACATACATACTTTTCAACACGCCCCTCCTCCAATTCCACCCATTCCTCACATTGCTTCGTATGACCCCAACTCTACACACAATTCCACTAATAACAACTCATCTGATGATACTCTTAAACAAGCCTGACAGCATATTAAAATTCAAAAAGAAGAAGGAAAAGAAAAACAAACAAGCTCTAATAGAAAACTCTGTCTTTGACTTTGATAGTGGGAATGAGGCAGTATTAAATCTACTCTTCAAAGAACCTATCACCAACACTTCTAAACATGAGAAAAAAACTCTACCAGATAAACTAGGCCTACCTCAAAGAGTAAAGCAAAAAAAACACAATAATCAATGATAGCCGAGATTTTAGCATGGAATATTAGGGGTGCACACTTGAGAATCAAGAAAGATGTAGTAAAGAACTTGGTACAAAAATACAAATTTGAAATGGTTTACATACTGGAAACAAAACCTAATCAAATGCTTACACAAAAAGCCACTTCAAATAATAATAATCAATGGATATACACTGATAACTTGATCAATCATTCCTATGGTAGCATCTTAGTTATGTGGATTCCAAATTTATTTAAAGTGACCATTATTTCTTACCACACACAATACATAATTCTCGAAGTTCAAAAATGCTAAAAAAATACAATCTTCATACTCACCTTTATATATGCTTCTAACCAAGCTACTCAAAGACAACTACTACACAGTCTCATCACAACCTTACAAACCAACAACAAGCCTTGGATCTACCTTGGTGATTTCAATTGCATGTTTAAAGCTACACAAAAAACTACAGGAAGTCTATTATCCCTAACATATATTGCGCCACTCAATCAAACCCTGTTCCATGCTCACAATATGAAATAAACTTTACTGGTTTACCTATACATGGAATAATAAAAGGAAAATAGGTTAGAGAACTTGTTGCAAGTTAGACCATGCTTTTGCCAATATAGAAACCCTTACTTTATGGCCAAGCCTACACTCACATTCTATGAATAGGAATTTCATATCACAATCCTCTAATCATTTCCTCAAATCAAAAGTCTTTGAAAAGTCGGCCTCATTTTGTTTTTTTTAACAGTTGACTAACCAATCAAACTTTCAATTTGTGGTTTTACAGGGATAGAATATTAGGGTGCATGGTAACCCTATGTTCATACTATAGCTTAAACTAGAAAATACAAAATAATGCCCTAAAAGACATGGTCTAGAAACGCTTTTGGAAACGGGTGCAAACTCTCAAGTGATATTAGAATATAAATTGAGCAAACTCAAAAGGAAATGCTAGCTAACCCACTAATAAAGAAAGAAACGCTCTATGCAGCCATGGCTGCTTTTACAAATCTCCTAGATAATCCTATCTACAACCTTGATCAGAATGAGGGGTTCTCTCAATCCTCTCCATCTCACTTTCCACCTCCTCCACTGAATCCATTGCCACCCACACGATCTCCGATAGTAAAAAAAAGTTCCTGATGTCGATGAAAAAGGTTTTCAAGTTGTTTAGAAAAGAAGATCAAAAATGTTGAATGAAGAATCTACTTCTCAAATGTAGCGTGTAGAAATTAGTTCTTATCAGTTGAACCTGAAACAAGGCACTATGAATCAATCCAAACAGACTTTCAGAAATGCAAATCAGGGAACATTCAATTCAAGAAATACTGTAAGTGATAGAATCTCAATAAGAAATGTTGCAAGAACCAACTAGAAAGTTATAAACTCAAATTTTCATTTCAAAAATTCAAGAAGCAATTCAAGAATCACTCAAAATATTGAGAATTCGGTATCTCAAATCAACACTAACCTGAACAAGCCTTCTTTATGGGGAGAAATGATCAAGAAAAGAGGTTCAAATACTGAATTTGACCTCAGGCATGCCGCTCCTCTATCCATTAATGAGAAGAAAATAGTGGTGGTGAGCGCGTAGGCCAGCAAAAGGGTAGAAAGTAAATGGAACTTCTCAGTATTTGCCTATGTTTTTATCAAAAGACCCTCTTATCATCATTTGAAGACTATAATTGCTAAATCCTGTGAACCCACGGGCAATTTCGATATTTTTACTTGTAATAATGGATTCTTTTTAATCAGATTTTCCAATGCTTTAGATTGTGATAATGCTATTAATGGGGGGCCATATTTTACCAATGGAAAACTGATTATTTGAAAAAATATAGCAGTAAAATAAATCTTGATAGGGATTTACTTTCTACTATGCCTATTTGAATCAAACTGCCCGAATTGAACCGTAGACTGTGGGACAGTGAAATATTAAGTGCAATTGCTAGTGTAGTTGCAATCTCCCTTAAGTTGGATGATCTAATGCTAAAGAAACTAGGCTTTCTTTTACAAGAATACTTGTTGAAATTAAAGTAGATTCTGATCTGCCAAATGAAGCTACTATCTCATTACATGACGATGAAAACTTAGATTAAGATATTGGATATGAATGGATCCCTCCTAGATGTAAAACATGTTCATGTTTTGGTCATTCTCTGGAAAATTGTGACTCTGAATTGGTTCGGAAATAAACAAAGCATGTAGGGAGAAGCTGCTGTCTACACCAGCATTTTGCCAGAGAAAAGTAGTGAATTTGCAAAAACAACATTACTTGTTGATAATTATGCATTTGAAAAAATTGCTCAAGAAGGCAAAAAAGATCAGATAAAGGTTGGGAATGAGGCTGAAATTTCTTTTAAGTCATCTGAAATAACAGAGAAAATCAACGAAAGCATTTTTGAACCTCAAATATCAAATGCAGAAGACTCGGCTATTCAAGCAAAAGATACAAAAATTCAAGCAATAGAAGATCCCTTTGCTGCAGAAGCTCTGAGTTTGGATGATGGTCCTCACACCAATAATATCTTATGTAAGGAGCCATCAAAAAATCACATCAGTTATTTAGCTGTACATCTCTCTTCACTTACCAAAAGTCCAGCTTCTGATTTTAGTATTCAAAAAGCTTTTTGTTTAGTTTTAAATTCTGCTTCAACCTCAAGGAAAAGTAGAAAAGACAAAAAAGAAAAAAGAAGAGGCAGAATGAAAAGCATAAAGGATATTGTAGATAAAGAAAGCATTAAAGAAGCAGATGATAGTGACTTTAAAAGGAAATATATCGTCAAAAATTCCAAATGAGAAGATCAGTTGAAAGCATTAAACAAAACATTATACAAAAAGAAAGGAAAGAGGCTAGAGGCCTTTAAAGAAGATGACAGTCACAGTGCATAAATAGTTACTATTAATAGTATCTTTTGAGTATCCTTTTCTTTTAATTTTCTGCTATTTCTATGACGATTATTTCTTGGAATGTTAGAGGCCCAATTCTCCTATAAGAAGATTAGACTTGTCTAATCTTCTTATGTCTAGAAATCCCAGCATTGTTGGTTTGTTAGAACACAAATTATATGATTCTAAAATCATTGATTATCAAATAAAAAATCTAAACAACTGAAATATTATAAATAATAATCAGATGGGGGGTATGGTAGAACCATGGTCATCTGGGACCCAAAAATTTGGGATATTTATCAACAATTTGTAAACTTCCAGTTTATTCATTGTAAATGTACTAATAAAGGTGGTTTTCAACTTGAAATTACTTTTGTTTATGCTTGTAATAGTGAATCTAAAAGAGTTTCTCTTCAGAATATTCTCGAAATAATTAACACTAATACGAGTCATCCATGGATTATTTTGGGTGATTTTAACACTGTCATGCATGGTTTTTAAAAAGGGAGGAATTCCCATCCCTTTTAAATTAAAAAAATTCAATAATTTTTTTCTTAAAACTGGTTTATATGAACCAAATTTTTTTGAAATAGATATACTTGGAAATCTGTTATATTCAGAAATATTCTTTGCAAATTAGACAGAATTCTAATTAACGAAAAATTTACAAATTGTTTTAAGGATTTCAAATGGCTTACCCTTCCTCAAGATACTAGTGATCATACTCCTATTCAAATTTATCTTAATCAAAACAATAATATTAAAAAGAATATCCCTTTTAGATTTGTTAGTGGTTGGGTTTATGAGGACAATTATAGAGATATTATCAATAGTTGCCTTTCTACAAAGGTATTGGGCACTGCCCAATACAAATTTAATAAACTGCTTCAAATTACAAAAGGCAAGTTGAAAATTTGGAGTAAAATCTGGACAAACAAGGATATTAAAACCCTTAGGGATGAATGTGAGCTAAGGCAGAATGATGTTGATACTGACTGCTTAGGCAGTGATAAAGTCAACAATTCTTTCTTAGCCCAAAATAATTTAGCCAAATCTCTCCATATGCAGCCTGTTAATTTAAGGCAGAAAGCTAAAATAGACTGGTTAAATCATGATGACAAAGCTAGTAAAATTTTTATGCTAAAATGTCTAGTAGGAAACATGGAAATGATATTGGTAAAATCATTGATGTCAAGGGTAATGTTATTGATAATATATCTTGTATAGTGAAGGAAGCTATTAACTATTTTACTAGTCTTTATAATACTGATATGCCTTCTAATGTTTTTTCAAAATTGAGCTTAAACTCAAATTAAATTGTAGTAGCCAAGTTATTCTTCTAGCTCCAATAAGAATTGAGGAAATTAAAAACATCATTTTTTACTCAAACAATGATAAAAGCCTTGGTCCTGATGGCTTTGAGGCCAAATTTTATGAAACTCATTGGGATGAGATCAAAACTATTTTGTTTGATTCTATTTCTGAGTTTTTTAGGACTGAGAAACTCTTAAAAAAATTAAATCACACTTTTATTACTTTGGTTCCAAAATTTCCATTCCCAATAGTTTAGAAGATTATAGGCCAATTGCCTGCTGTAACTTCTTATACAAAATTATTTCTAGTATTCTTTGTAACAGGATAAAAATATTTTTAAAATATTTAATTTCATAAAACCAGAGTGCATTCATATCTGGCAGACTTATTGTTGAAAACACATTACTTGCACATGAATTGATTAGGAATTTTAATCATAATAATAAAAATCTCAAGTGTGTAAAAATTGATGTGCATAAAATCTTTGACAAAATCAATAGACATTTTATAATTTATATGATGAAACAAATGGGCTTTTGTAATGAATTTTGTGCTCTTATTCATGAATGTATTAGCAAAGTTTCCTGCTATATTTTGGTTAATGGTTCTCCTAATTGGTTCATACATAGCAATAGAGGAATTAGGCAAGGAGACCCACAATCTCCCAACCTATTTACTATTGCTATGGAATATTTTTCAGTTCTTATGGAAACTGAACCAATAAAAGGAAATATAAAACCCATTAATAGAATCAAACCATACGTTACACATTTGCTATATGCTGATGATCTGCTCTTTTTTTTAAATGCAGACACACAAAGTGCAAAATCCATAGCAAATATTTTTGTCAAATTAGAAGAACACGCTGGTCTGAATGTTAATGACTTCAAAAGCAAAATTCGTTTCAGTAAAAGCTGTTTTAGAAAATTGGACATTTTAAGTATTTTAAAATTTAAAGAGGGTAATCTCCCAGTCAAATATTTGGCCTCTCAGTCCTAATCAAGTCAATGTAGAGACTGCACAAGATTTTTTGATATAGTTCATGCTAGATTTGAAGGATGGGCCAGCAAGCCTTTGTCAAAAGCTGGTAGAATTGAACTTACTCATCATCGTTCCAATCATCATGTATTGGATTCAAGCCCACAATATTCCAGCAAAATCAATTCACAAAATTGAAAAAAATTTGCGCAAATTTCATTTGGAATGGAAAACATCAAAAAATTGCTTGGGACAAAGTTGGTAAATCAAAGAAATCTGGAGGCTTAGGCCTTAGAGACATCAATGACTTGAGGGAAGTGTGTAAACTCAAATTATTCTGGAAATTTGTAAATGGTAATTCACTTTCGGAAAAATGGATGAAAGCAAAGTACCTCAAAATCAAGAATTTTTGGACCACTGGTATTGAAAATCACCACTCTTTTGTCTGGAAAAATATTCTCAATAGCAGGGACACTGGTATTAAAATTTTGGAAAGAAAATTTAAAAGTGGGAATCATACCATTTTATGATTTGACCCTTGGATTCATGGTAAAACTTTAGTTAGTATTGTGGGATTGAATAACTTATATGTATTTGGAGAAGCCACTGGAAAAGTAAGTAGCATCATTCAAAATAGTATGTGGAATGAATTGGTTCATCCAGCTACATTTATTTTTAATTCTGCCATTCAGCATATCATTATTGACCCGATCCTCCAAAAAGATAAACGGGAATGGAAATTATCTACAAAAGGTATTTTCTCCTTTAAAAAAATTCTTGAGTTTATTAAAGGCCATGAATCAGAAGTGGATTGGCACAATGTTATATGGAATAAATCAAATTCCCAAAATGTCCCCCTATGCCTACTTTGCAATTATTAATAGACTTCCCACTAGAGATAGGTGCTAGAAGTGGAATAAAAAAAGGGAAATAGTTTGTCTTCCTTATAGAAATGAAACAGAGAGTATCAATCATTTATTTTTTGATTGTACTTATTCAAAACACGTATGGTACATTGCCAAAATAAAGCTCAAAATCAATCAAAATCAGGTTGTACAAAGCATTAGAGAAAGCATCAAATATATTCAGCATAACATCAAGGAAAAATCCACGGATTTCAAAAAAGCAAGTACAATGCTCACTGCATCTATCTTCCATATTGGAAAGAAAGAAATCAAAGACTTTACACTCAAAAAGAAACAGAAAGCATTCAAGTTTGGAAGAAAATTGAATTAGACAGCCAGATCCTTCTCAATAAACGCAGAAATCAAAGCACACATTCAGATAATCCAAATCAAAACTACTGGTCCGGGGATAAATATGAAGAGAGTTTAGAATCTTTCTTACAGAGTGGGAAAATCATAATGATTCTCCCAACACGAGCCTTCTTCACCCCAATGGTAGTTATTGGATGAAAAAGCCTAGGAATGATAATGGATCCGCCCCTAAATCACTCAATACTGGAAGGGGCCAACTTTACCATCATAATAGGAATAATTCTTGTAACATAAAGGGAAGTTACCATAGAGTTAATACTTTTTTCCTAAGGATAACAAGTATTTGAGCTCTAATGAATTATTGTTTTACCTAATAGGGGCGAAAGCTACCATGCTAAAAATATTGAGGATTTGAGGGACAATCATCTACGAATGGACAAATACTGGCAATTGGTCATCAATAATCAGATAATTGACAAGAATTATTACAAAAGTAACATTAAAAATCAGATTCATCACTCAACTGTTTGGAAGAAAGAGGAAAGCAGTCACAACAACTGTAACTTGCACAAGGAGTCATCTTTATACAACTCTGAAGCTCAAATGAAGCACCAATACATAAATCGGAACCATACAGAGGATAATAACCAAAGATTAGCCACTGACAATAGTAATTTTCGAAAGATCCTCCCTGATGCTCGAATTTTAGCCGAAGATACTCTTGCTACTTGTGATTGCAGCGAGCATGGAATTTTGAGAGAGAAATTCTCCTCTTGGAAACCCTCCGATATCGATTTTGTTTACTCAAGTAGATTATTCAAGTAGATTGTTTCAATTTTGAGCATTAGGGTTTCGATGTTTTTTGAGATAAGTGGTATTATGTTGGCTAGGGTTGGAGTCATTGAATATTTGTTCTATTTCGGGTTTTCACCCTGTAAACTATTGGGCCTTGGGCCTTTTTATCTTTTCATATAAAAATGCTAGCTAACCCAACTGATTCAGCACTGTCAACCAAGGAACACTTTATATATAAACAATTGCTTAAAGCGCTCACTAATGAGAATGAAATTGTTAAATAGAAACTAGGATGAGATTTCTTCTTCTCTAGTGATAGAAATACTGAGTTTTTCATAGGTCATTAAAAATAAAACAAGCCAAAACACAAATAACTTCCATAACTAATATGCATATATAGATCCAAACTGACACTACGGGAATACATGATGCACTCCTGAACTATTTCATAACCACTTCCAACCATGTTCCTACTATACGCAGTCAGCTAACTTCTATTTTAAAAACTGTCTCCCTTTGAAAACTAGTCTGGAAGCCCATTTCTTAATTCACAGAGTTACTAATGAATGAAATCAAAACATCTCTCTTCAGTTTAAAATCATCTAGAACTAGAGGACCAGATGAATTTAGTGCACATTTCTTCAAGCACTGCTGGAACATTATAGCCCCACTTTTCTCAGGGCCACACGCCACTTTTTCAATACAAACAAGCTGTTAGGTGATCTCAACTCCACAAATTTAGCTATGATATCTAAGTTTGATAATCCCACTTCTGTCACACACTTCGAGCCCATATCATGTTGTTCTATTATATAGAAAAGAATTATCAAGATAATTGCTTCCAGACTTAATCCTGTCCTTGCAAGAATCGTCTCACTAAATCAAACATCTTTCCTCCCTGGTAGAAACTTAACAGATAATATACTACTGACTCATGAGCTGTTGAGAGGATACAACAATAAGAACATCTTTCCAAGATGCATGTTGAAACTTTATATCCAGAAAGCTTTTGACAACTTATCATAGAATTCAATTGTTGTTATTTTGATGAAAATGAAATCCCTTGAGCCACTTATTGTTTGGATTCATACTTGCATTACAACTCCTAGATTTTTCAGTTATGCTTAACAGGAAAATATCTAGATACTTCAGTTCCTAACATGGCTTGAGACAAGGTGACCTGATTTCTTCATATCTTTTCATCATTGTGATGGAATATTTTAGTTCCATCCTTAATCATCAAGCAAGAAACAAAAGTCTGAAATTTCATCCCAAAAGCAAAAGGCCTTTAGTAATTAGTTTACTATTTGCTTATGATCTAGTTATCTCCTCAAAACCAAATAGGTAAACTATTTTAACAATCATAAAGTGTTGAACCAAAGTTGAAGCTTCCACTGGATTGAAAATAAATCATGCTAAGTCCAATAACCTTATTTTAGGCCTTTATAATACTGAAACCACAAGCATTACTGCCTTATTGAAAGAATATTGATGGAATTTGAATCTTGATTTTATTGATTAATATTTGAGAAACAGAGAGCTTGTCAAAATGCTGAGAGAATACAAAGTGTATTTGTTCTTTTGGATAAAGATAAAGAACTGTTTACAACATGATATTTATAAAAAGATAGATGGGCTTCGGGGTGGCCCATTATCACTGCCCGCTCCAATTGTATCGTGAGACTTATATTTTGATGACCGCGGCTTTGGGTTTAACCATTCATTCAATACCTCCCCTCAAACCTAACTTAGGGTTAGGGTTTGTGATTTCTTGAGCCGCATACAAAAGAAATAATGGCTTCAGATTCTCGAGTATGTAGATTAACCGCTTAGTATCATTAAATGATGCGAAAGCTCTCTTCTTTGCAGAAGTTGAAGAGATTGAACAGTTGTGTTTTGATTTTCGTAAAATTGCCAGAGATTGAGTCCTGCTTACTTCATCAGGCAAAATTTCACTTGATTGCCAGGTGAAATTTCTCTTCGATTGAAGTAGATGTTGCTATCAAGATTTAATTTGTTGAGTTACCATAGATCTTGCCTTTCTCGTCGCCGTCGAACTCAATTATTTTCAAATCTTGCTTAAAGCGAACAAAATTCTTCTTTGATAGAGGTTTTTTCATAACATCCATGATTTGGTAAGAAGATGGTATGTGATTTATGTTAATTTTTCCCTCTGTTACTTGTACTCTGACAAAATACAGATCAAGTTCTATGTGCTTGGTTCTAGCATGTGAAACTGGATTTGCTGTGAGTAGAACAGTGCTCAGATTGTCGCACCAGATTGTCGGTTTTTCTGTCATCTAGATATGAAGTTCACTGAGCAAAGACTGTATCGATATTACTTCAGCTATTGCATCAGCAACGCTTCTGTACTCGGCTTCAGTACTTGACCGAGATACTGTAGGTTGTTTTTTGAGCACCATGAAACTGGATTGTTGCCTAGAAATATGCAATAACAAGTAATAGATCTTCTGTCATCCATATCTGTGGCCCAATCTGCATCTACGTATCCTTTTACATTGATAGATTTGTATGATTGCAACTTTAATCCATGATTTATAGTTTCTTTGAGCTATCTCAGAATTCTTTTAACTGCTTTCCAATGTTCATCTAGTGGATTTTGCATATATTGACTCACTTTATTGACAATAAATGAAATTTCTGGCCTGGTGATTGTTACATACTGTAATGCTCCTACAATACTTCTTTACTGCTTGTCATTCGAAATAGATTCTCCTTTATACTTTGACAGATGTGAATTACTTGCCATAGGAGTAGATATTGCATTTGCTTGATCCATTTTTGCTCTCTATAAGATTTTTGAGATGTATTTCCTTAGACTTAGAAGCATTTCTATGTGTGAAAGTCTTTTAACTTCAATGCCAAGAAAGTAATTTAAGTTCCCCAAGTCTTTGATTGAAAATTCTTTGTTTCAGAGGTCTGTGAGTTTGTTCATTTCTGATTCACTGCTGCTTGTAATAATAAAATCATCAACATATATTAGTACATACATGATTGCATTGTTATTAAATTTTGAAAACAAGGAACTGTTTGATTTCGTTGAGTTGTAGCAAAGTCTGATTAGTGTTGACTTCATCTTTTCAAACCAGATCCTTGGTGCTTGTTTGAGTCCATAGATTTCTTTGTTGAGTTTGCATACAAGCTTGTCACCCCTTTTTTTGCTCAAAACTAGGAGGCTGTTCCATGTAGACTTACTCCTGTAAAATACCATTTAAAAAGGCATTATTTATATCTAATTGCTTAATATTCCAGTTTCTATGTAAGGCAATGGTAAGAACAATTCTAATAGTTGAGGGTTTCACAACTGGTGAAAAAGTTTCAGTGAAGTCAAAGCCACTTTGCTGTGAATACCCTTTGGCTACTAGCCTTGCCTTATATTTAGAAACTGAACCATCAGCATTTCTCTTTATTTTGTATGTCCATTTGCAGCTTATGACATTTTTGTTGCTTGGCAATGGAGTAAGATCCCAGGTCTTATTTTTTGTCAATGCATTGTATTCTTCTGCCATAGCATACTTCCAGTTTTCATTCTACATAGCTTGATGATAGTTATCTGGCTCTTCTCTGTTTGTAGCGACACTAAATATTTTTGGTTTGAATATACCACTCTTGGCCCTTGTTATCATGTGATGTCTAGCTTGTGCAGGTGCTTGACTTGGATCTTCAGTTCTGACTTCCTGTTGATCATTATATGATTGTGAATCATCTAATGACTGACTGTGGTCTGACTGATTGATGGGCCACATATGAGATGCCTGACTTGTGCTTCCAGTTTGTTCATGTTCTCCATGACCTGGCTTTGGTCTGGGCACAGTGTGTTGTGAAGAAGAGTTGACAGGAGACTTTAAATTTATATTGTCCTTCATTCTTTCACCTTCAACTTCTGTTATGACATCAAGTTGCTCAGGTATTGGTGGTATGGAAAGTTTTGAATTATACACTTTTTGTGATGTTTTTATATTTGATTGACTAAAGGGAAATATTCTTTCATTAAACACCACATGTGTAGAAATAAAAAATTTTCCATTGCTATCCTAGCATTTGTATCCCTTCTTATTGGCTGCATAGCCTAAGAAGGTACATGGTGATGACCTAAAACTTAACTTGTGTGTGTTATATGGACTTAAGTAGGGAAAGCATAAACATCCAAAAACTTTCAGACTATGATATTCTGGATGAAATTTAGATAAAATTTCCACTGGACTTTTGAACTGTAAAACTTTTGTGGGTAATTTATTTATCAGAAACACAGTAGTAGCAAAGGCATCTGGCCAAAACTTTAAAGGAAGAGATGCGTGGGCAAGTAAAGTAAGCCAAATCTCGACAATATGTCTGTGTTTTATTTCAACCAGTCCATTTTGTTCTGATGTGTATGGATAGGTTGTTCTGTGAATTATACATTTCTTTTGAAGGTATTCTTTAAGTGGTTGGAACTCAGTTCCACCATCTGTCTACAAGACTTTTAATTGGCAATTTGTTTGCCTCTCGCTTGAGTTATAAATTGTAAGACTGCATCATAAGTTTCAGATTTTGATTTCAAGAAATAAATCCATATATATCTAGAGTATGCATCAACAAATGATATGTAGTATTTATAGCCATAATCAGTGTTAACAGGAGATGGACCCTATAGATCACAGACAACTAATTCAAAGGGTTTCGTATAGTTTGTTTTTGAGACTGGAAATGCAAGTTTGTGGCTTTTGCCCATTTGACAGTATGTACATACATAAGGCATTGCATCATCTTTAACCGTAATGTTATCACTACTTAACACCTTTTTTAGAATGCTTACACTTAGATGTCCAATTTGGAATACCAAATATCAAAACTTTTACAGCTATCTTCATGTTCAATTTCAGTAACATTACACCATTTTCCATGAAATTGAGAATTTCTTGATTTTGCAACATCGAATTTGTTCAATCCTTTAAATTCCTTACCTGCAAAATTATTTCCTAGTTAGAATATCTCTGATTAAGCAGTATTTTGGATAAAATTCAAAATACACATCATTATCTTAGGCAAACTATGAGACACTCAATAATTTTTTTCTAATGGATGGAACTCTTAGCAGATTATTTTAGAAAGAATTCTTTTCTGCCGATGAAACTTGCGTTTCTAGTATGCGTAATTTTTACAGATTCGTCATTACCCACATGAATTAATTGCTTACCTCTGTACTCCTTGCTTCCCAAGTTGAGATTGTTGAGATTGTTAGTTGCATGATTGGTAGCACCAGAATCTGGATACCAGCTTTCATCCTGGATATCTTCAATCTTTGCAGTCTCTGTACTTTTGATATCTGCTTGTTCTTTAGAATCTGGATGAGCGTTTATCATATTTTCACTGAGATTGTGATTTCTTGAATTGTTGTAGTTTTGTTGAGATGGAATGTAGTTGGCATCAAATCTGAAGTAGCATTTGTTGGCTGCATGACCAAACTTTTAACAAATTTGACACCTTAGTCTGTTATTGTTGTTGTTATAACTTCCACTTCTTCCTTTGGATCTAGAGGATAGACCAGAGGATTGACCACCTCTTTGAAAATTAGGCTGATTTTTATTGTTGTTGCTTCTGTCTTGGTTTTTGAATCTGTTATTGCTGGTGAAGTTTACAGTAAGATCTGAAATTATTGATCTTCTTTCTTCTATTCTTCCTTCATGGGCTAGTAGTGTTGAGTGAACATATTGTATATTTGATGTTGTTTCTTTTGAGGAAATAACTGCTACTACTGCCTCATATTCATTATTTAAACCACTTAGAATGCATAAGACTTGCTTAGTGTCAGAGATTTTGTGACCCGCTGATGCAAGTTGATCACATGGTATCTTAACCTTGGTCAAGTACTCTCTCATTGGCATGTTTTCTTTTCTTATGATTTGTAGTTGTCTTTTGTAAAACATGATCTTTGCAGCAGACTGTGTATTGAAAATTTTCTCCACTGTTGACCAAATTTCATGTGCACTCTTGCACCCAATTAACTGTGGTAGAATGTTTGCACTTATAGAAGACAGTAATTATGCACTAATTAGACTGTCTTGCCTTTGGTGTGTAAGATAATCTTGATTACTCACTAATTTTCCATCTTTATCTATAGTGTATTTTGATTTTGTGATTAATGTCCCAAGAACAAGATCCTCAAGGCCATAGCCTCTCACTGCTATCTCTATCTGGAATTTCCAGAGCAAGTAATTGTTTTCATCTAGTTGAACACTGACTAGTTGACTCTGTGGCTTTATGATGGCGTTGATGAGATCTTGAGTATTGGCAGTTTGTGATGCTGAGTTGGTTGTTCTTGCTTCAAAGGAGACTGAGTTGTCAATGTCACCTTCAGCTATGTTCAAGAACTTGTGGGATTAAGGGAGTTTTTCAGAAAAATTTATGGAAATGAAATACACTTAGAGAAAAGTGCAGCCAGAAAACAATTGAGTGATGAATTGTCTCTGACAACTGCTTTCTTGGCGAGGAACTGGTGAGAAGTGATCAGAAATGTTGAACAGAGAGGAGGAGATTTGACAAAGAACCCAGGTTAGACAAATGTATTTGCAATCAGATGAAGAGAATGTTAATTCTCTGATGATTTACAATCAGATGATGAAAATTTGAAATTTCTGATGATTTTAAGTGCAGCTTAATCTCTGTGATGAGATCTTCTCTGAGAGGTTAATGGCATGGCACAATTGTGTTTTCCTCCTTTCTGTGTTGACTTTTTGATGAACTTTTCTTTTGCTGTTCTTCTTCTTCTCTGTTGATTTTCTGATGAACTTTTCTTTTGCTGTTAAGCAATGTCGGCTCTGATACTATGAAAGAATATTGATGGAATTTGAATCTTGATTTTATTTATTAATATTTGAGAAATAGAGAGCTTATCAAAATGCTGAGAGAATACAAAGTGTATTTGTTCTTTTTGATAAAGATACAAAACTGTTTACAACATGATATTTATAAAAAGATAGATGGGCTTCAGGGTGGCCCATTATCACTTCCCGCTCCAGTTGTATCGTGAGACTTATATTTTGATGACTGCGGCTTTGGGTTTAACCATTCATTTAATACTTATCCATCCTTGTTTACATGCTTGTGAACTCTATTTATTTAGAATTACCCCTGACCACTTCCAGAATTACAACCAACCACTGCCTCCCTATGTTCGAATTCATTATCAGCAAAATTGGAAGGTGGCCTACACACCACTTATCACAAGCAGGTTGTCTCACTGTTATCGATTGTATTGCCACTTCCATGACTTCTTATTGCTCTTAAATTTTCATGCCACCAAAAAAATTAATCACTATGTTGAGTAATGCGCTTAATCGCTTCCTATGCTCTAGAAACTATTTACCTAGAAAGTCTATCCAATGTTCCTTTAGGAAGATCAACATTCTTAAGCACAAAGGGGGTCTTGGGATTTTAAATCTTAGACAATGGAACATTGCAACTGCTTAGAAATACCTCGATATTCTTCTTTCAAGACGATAAACATTAGGGACAACTTGGAGAACAATACATAACTTACAGAACAAGAGCTTCTGGACTATGGGCTTACCAAATGCAGTTAGCTAGTTCTTTAGATGTTTACTCAATCTAAAGCCAGTTTTACTCCATTTTATAAGATATACTGCCAACAACACGACTATACACTCTTTTTGGCACACCCCATGGCTATGAGAGGCCTTGTTTTACATGCCGTTCTCATATATAATCAAAAAATCACAACTATTATACCAGATATTGCACTTGCTAGAAACTACAGAAATAATAACAAAATTACACTTCTATACTCCAGCTGTATGTTCGTTCGAGAACCATGGAAAGCAATCATTCAAATTCTTACCATGATCTAGGCAATAGATAGGTCTGGGAGGATAGAACACACCACACACAATTGACTTGATATATAAGTTACTAGTCAACACAAGATACCCCAACAATGATCCTTGGTGGAGAAGGATATGAAACAAATACAGTCCAGAAAAACATAGTATGATGCTACAGAGTACAGAATGTTATACAAAACTCATGTCTTACATAGGACAAGCTTATAACAAGAGGTTTTGTCTCCAATGTAAGATATTGTATGTGTGATAGTCATTTAGAAACAAGGAATCATGTGTTCTTTGAATGCTATATGATCTACCATACTTAGTGCAAGATTTTGCAAAGAGGAGGATACAACAATATACACATAAATTCTACCCAGTTTTGGTTGTGGTTCTTCAAGCAAACTAAAAAATGAAGACAGTATTATGCTACTTATTATTCTGAAGATTTTCATCACAGTTGTTTGGCAAGAAAGGAATGATATGTCGTCTGCTAATAAATCATGCATTGCTGAAGAGCTTATTCGAAGACATTACATTCCATGAGACAAACTACTACTCATCATAGAGGAAATAATGAATTCAATCCCCCTACCAGATGGTGTATATAATCCAATATTTATGTCTGTTGTTTTCCTTTTATTTTTTCCTCTAGTTTTTCCTATTTTCTTTCCCTACATTACCTTTGTGTGTTTTGTCTGTTTATTGTTTATGTGACTAGGTTTAGTACTTAGTCTGTGTAATCTTTAGATTTTTAATTAACATGATAGGGGACCATATTAACCCCCTTGCCTTTATTTTAAATAATATATATTAATTCAATGGAATAAAAAAAATGTTTTTTTTAATTACACAAGTTGCATATGATAAATTATACACACACATACATAAACAAGCAGGTTTGTAACAGTATTATTTGCATATCAGAGTCGTCACCAAACTAACAACATATAATATGTGCATACAATAAACAATGTAATTGAGTATAAATAATTATATTCTGGTTAGTCATATACCCCACTTTCAATGCCCTGAAGTACACCTTAAAATGATGACATCTGCTTCTTGAAAATATTTTCAATTCAATAGAGTGCTAGTCCTTAAACCATTGACTACCAGCTATTGGGTAGCAGTTAACTTAATTTCATTTGAGCTCTAGAAAGATAGAGAGGGGACTGAAATTTTTGGCCAGCAAAGACTTGGAATGGAGGCTCCAAAGTATTCAATTATATGAGGGTAGAGATGCTTATTTAGCGGATGGAAAGGTGAGAAGTATGGATCTCATCTCTTACTTATTTTCCTTTAATCTCAGCCATCCAAAGTCAAACCAAGTCCTACCCAAATTTAAGCCGCATATATCCTTGCTGCTTCCGCTATGATGGGCGTTAAACCCAAATAAAATATTATGTAATTAAGTCTAATTTAATCACTTATCGATATCATATATCGATTGATGTAACAACCCGCCATGAAACGGGCCAAATTTTCGACCTAGAAAAGGCCCATCTAATCTTAGACCTATTTCAAAGCTGGCTATTGGTTAGTAAAATTAATACGATGAACAATACATAAAGCTATCTATCTACACATTCAAAATCTCATAATGGAAGGTTAAAATATAATATTAGAAACCATGTCCATTTATTTAAAAATTCAAACGTGAAAAACTGATAACTTAATCCCATATAACAATGCCAGATATTGGTTGTACAGTATCTCCAAATACATCAAGTCTTAATAGGTACATAAAAAATATAAAAATAACATAGTAGGTAGATACGTAACTATCATAAGTCCGCGTCTCCACCACTATCTTGAAAAATCTACGTCATCATCTCTAACTTGTGTTGTAATGAGAAAGGAGTCAGAACAACAATGTTTAGTGAATAAAAATCTCAAGCCTTTCTATAATAGTACTTGGGTAGTATAATTTAAATAAGAATATGCTTACGTATCCTAACTATATTGTAAGTTTTCCAACTAAAATCCCTAAGGCTTTCCTAGTCCAATTTCATAACCATTACTCTTTCAACCCAATAACCTGTATCTATCGCCAATGATGTCCTAACAATGTAAGAGATAACACCCAAGCCACTTAATACCTTTTTACTGGGAACCAGATAGACCCTGGTCATTTAATACCTCCTTCAAGGCAAGTTCCTAATACCTATCTCAAAATGAACTACACTTAGGTACTATGTAGTTGACAATGCATGGAATCTCTTTAGGCTACTTAATACTTTGAGACAGAAGGGCTCCTTCTCGAGATATCATCTAGCATGGCTAACCGCTAACCCTGATCATTTAAAATTTCCTACATAGGGAAGAGGCAGGCCCTCAATTAGTTACTTAATACCTTCAACCCCAAAGCAGGTCCTTCGTATTATGATCCATAACTAAACTGTGACGTCCCACATTGGTCCGACCATTCGTAGGTACCGGTTGCCAGATTAACTAGGCAAGTTTACCCTGTAGAATTTAAGACTAACCTCGTGTCCTCCATGGGTACTTATCACATTAGTCCCAAAGTCACACTGCTAGTAGCCATACTAACTGGACAAACTTTCATGTGCTTTTGACTAACATCACATCCCTATAACTTTGTCATAATTTCAACACCCTCTTAACTTATTATCACACATCTCACTATAATCCACATCTAGGCCTTGTAAGAAAACTTCTTATTTTGCCCATACAATTAACTTCTTTCCTAAGTAGGATTTACTGATAATTAATTTGTCTATTAATTAAGTAATTAATACGTTATAATCATACGTTATCTATGCTAATATACACACACGCACGCACGCACGCACGCATGCACGCGCGGCTAAAATATTTCTTAATGTGGCAACAATGCGTCCTAAATCAACGTCCAAATGTCAGAACTTTAAATTTATAGAAGTCCAATTCCATATCAATAAATATACCATACATCCAAAATCCATAATGCAATGAACATGCTAATATAACGTAGAATCCATACCAAACTTATTTTATACTGAAATTGCAGAATCAACATTAATAGTTACTTACAATTCAAATACTTTTATGCTCTATTCAACTTCTTTGTATAAAATTGAAAAAAAGAATTTCTATTTAAATTGTGGAATTAGTGCAAACTATGAATAAAAGAATCTGTTCCCTACACATCATTTTCTAATTTAATTTTCTTAAATCCTTAATCGGATCCAATGAAAATATAAGAAGTGAAATAGAATGGAAAACATTAAAATTGAAATATTCACACAATTCCATTATTTTAATATATAGAATAATTGAGATTCTAACATAAGAATTGGCATTTCGCTTTAGAGAAATTTTAGGGTTTTGGTTTGATGTTTCGTAAGCAAAGTTCTCTAAAGGCTTATATCAAATCAAGTTATACTATACAATTACTAATAAAAAAATATTTTCACTCATAAAACATCCTTAACATTTCTTCTTAGATTTTTTTTACGCCCACTTGAATTCTCTTTCAGATCTCTCCTCTTAGAAATATACAACAAGGGGATTACATATTAATTAGATTCGAAAATTTATGGATTAGAGGGGAATAGAATTCAAAATTGAATAATAAACACCTAAAATTTCTTACGAGAAACCCTAGAGAATTTCTAAATCTTAAGGAAGAAAGAAACTGATAAAGCTTTGCTACATTCCCAAACAATTTGTGAATAAAAGTGAGCGGGATAGACTCTTATTTATAATGCTTAGAAAGCACCCGAACCGTCGGTTTAAGTCGGTTAAAAATAATAAAATCAAGACCTTTCAAATGCACAAAACTTTAGTCGCTACCAACATCAACCGGTCAACAGGTCCATCCCAGGCGATCGACCCGCTAGCATTCAACCGACCAAGGCAACGGTCGATCTATTAGTCTATTTTGGAACGTTATTTTCTTGCCGTTGATTTATTTATTTAATACCACATTAATTTCTACTGTTAACGTTTACTCAACCCCCAAGTCTAATTACCCTTATGTTTTAGATTTAAAATTTAAGAATTAATTATTTATTTTAATTTCATTTAAATTATTTTAAATCGAAAACTTCAAACGTCTATAACATTTTTGTTTGAGCTCCGTTTTCAAAACATTATATATGAAAATTGGTTATATGGATGTAATGACATAGAATCCATGGTCAAATTCTGACTTTTTCAAAATTTTATTTTTAGCCTTATTATTAATTTATTAATTAATTATTTTTTATTAGTTAATTTCTTAGTTTTATGGGGTATTACATTCTCCCGTTTAAAGGATTTCGTCCCCGAAATCATTACGGAGGGAAGAGCGTAACAAGCAGTTAACATCCCTGTTATACGACCAAGTTATTTGCACATCTGTTTACTCAAGTAAAAGTGAAACATGATTATGTATGCTGACATTTTATAGATAAGCTCAATCCTAGCATGAATGCAAGTGTCATGACATATAGGCATGAATGCAATATGCTAAACATGTAAAAAGTTTTCTACATAAGTTCCAAGGTGACAGTGAAAAGTGCAACAATCATATTCTACCATTTAATCTAGCAACCACAATGCAACTTAAACCTATTTTTGAAGAAAAAAGTTTACGAATGAAAAGCTCAGGATGAGAAGTCATTGTCTTCTCTTCATTTTCTCATGTTTTTTCCATTGGGTTGTCTCCCCATTATGCTCGAATCAACCTAATTTTTTATTCTGAAGCTTACTAGTTCAGTGCACAACATATGCAATGGCACGATATGCTATTGGCTCCATCTTGATGTCCCTTATTTGATCAAACTCTACCACAATGGTTGTGCTATGAAGGCATTTTCTCAAGTGTGAAACATGAAAAATATCATGGACTCCTGCCAATTTTCCTGTTAGTTCCACACTATAAGCAAGTCTTCCTATCCTTCTCAAAATTGGAAAAGGCCAAACAAACATTGGTATCAACTTTCCCGGCTTTCCAAATCTCACGACCTTTCTAAGAGTTTGATATGAATAGAGGGTAGATTGGAAGATTTGAAAAGAAATAACATTAGGAACTTACATAAAATATGATTAGAGATAATGTAGGAGAGAAGTAATAGGAATATGATAGGAAAGTGACAGAATAGAAGTTATCCTCATCTACTGCACTTTTCATTGTTTAAAGTTGTAGAAGATATTTTTTAAATAGAAAAACATTCAAGAATAATTGGTATGATAATCAAGTTTTTGAATGTTTTGGGATAAAGGTCCTACTTTTAAAGAAGTAAGTTTTCGAAGTAAAAGTCTTTGAGAAGAAAATTATTTTACTAAGTAATTTTTGAATTTGGGATTAAGGATAAAGCGGAGAATGATTTGAAAAATTGTGTTCGAATGCCACCGAAAGTTCATTTGCTTTTGAAAAGTTGAGTTCAAATGTTTTTGGAAGATTTTGTAACAGAAATAAAAATGAAAATAGAAATAGAATAAATATATAGATTAAAATAAAATATCGCATTTAAATGCTTTTGGGAATTCAATACTTTAAACTATTTTGCAAGTTGGAAATTCTTTTGGAAAATGTGTTTAAAAGTTTTCTTTTGAAAAGGATTTTAAGATAAAGGTTTCAAATTAGGTACTTTATAATTGTGAAATTATAGTTTTAAGAATGGTGAGTACTAAACCAATAAATACATATATACATACATACATATATATGGTGTAGATAGGGATCACTACCTAGGTAAGATAGGATATAGATTTTGGGATATGAATAAAATAGGAATAGTATGTACAACCTAATCTAGAAATCTGAAATCAGTCCCAAATATTCAATTGTAGAATGTTAGTAAAGTTGTAAAGATATTCCAGATCTATAGTTGGATTGTAAATTAAGCTGCCCTAGTTGACTTGGAATGTGAATCCCATTTAAATTATTTTGAATCCAAAAACTTCAAACGTTCATAACTTTTTCGTTTGAGCTCCATTTCAAAACATTATATATGAAAATTGATCATAAAATCACCATGAATGCAACGACATAATTTTAGTGATCAAATTATGATTTTTCCAAAACTTATATTTGTAGCCTATTTATTAATTTATTAATTAATTCTTTTCTTATTAGTTTTTATGGGGTGTTACAATTGATATATTTATAACTACTACAAATATATTTAGTAATATTTATTTATCAAATCATAATCAAATTTTACAATTAATATTTCATAATATCGATTAATTTAATTAAATTATAACAATTATAAATTAATTTGAATCATTTGTCCAAAGGAGAATTCATAGTTAAATTTATGTGAATCATCGGGTGTAAATTTGGTCAACGGCTAATAATAGACCATTCAAATATTAACATTCACACGTCACTTTGTAGATGTGTGACATTTTAGCCAAATTAATTGCTTACTTGGTTTGGACAAAATCCAATTTTATATTAATTAACCATTTTTCGAACTTTTATTTACACCAATTCTCTTCATCGAAACTATATCGCTTTGAATTTATGCAATTTGGTAATGGTCAAAATTCCAACATCATTCATATTCAACTCTTTAGTCTAAATACAAAGTCATTGGTTCAATAATAACAACTATTATTAACCAATATGCTTTGCCCAAAGACTTTGACTTTGAGTTTAATTGAGTTTCAGTGATAATATGTAATATCCTGGAATTTTGGACAATATAAATTTAACAATCTGTGTTTAAATTTATATTGAATTGATAATTTTTGTTAATAAATTTCATTTGATTTAATAATCTTCTTTATTTAAATATTTAATTTGTGAAATTATTTTTAATGAGTTAATATATTGTTTTCTATTTTATAATGTATATGTATTTATATATATTTTAAATAGACAAGTTGTTTTTAATTAAATTAGTATAGCAAATTTTAATATTTTGAAAATAGGAATTGTGATTTATTTTTAATTTAAGCTTTTCAAAAACATTTAATTAAATAACTATATGATTTTAAATATGTAAGATAAATATTTTATTGGTTTAAAATTTCATTTTAACTTAAGTTTGTATATTAAAATATGTTACATAAATGTTTGTGTAATTATTTTTAAATTATTAATTGATAATTTTGATTTGTAAATTTAATTTGAAATTTAAAATACAATTGAAAATGTGAACATGTATTCAGTAAGTTACAGACTTTTGTGTAAATTGATTTTAATTGTTTAAAAGTTTCTTTTTCAAAAGAATAATTTGTATATTGTTTTCATAATACTTTGTCTTGTTCTTTAAAAATAATTTACTAAGTTTAAACATTCATTGAGCTTAATTTTTCTTTAACATTTAATTAAGATAACATAACATTTACAAAGACATGTGTAAGTTTGTCAAAGCATAGTTAAACATGTGTTGATAGCTTAGGACAAGTGTCAATTTTATTTTAATTTTTCTTTTAGTTCATTAAATCTGAAAATTACCTTTATATCAACATGCTTCTTCATTCATATCTATTTTTTCATTCCTTAATAAAAAGAAAGATCAAATTTCATTCTCACATCCATATTCAAGTCTGCATACCTCAAAATTCAAGCAAATCTGTATATGCACTTCCTAAAAATAAAATCTACACTTCCTCAAAATCAAAGAAGAGCCTGCACATTGTTTTGCCTTTCTGATCTCTGTTTAAGCCTGGGAGTAAAAGCATCTGCATGCCAGCATTTGAGTCAGGGAAAATATATGCATCTGTATATCAATTCAATTTGAAGTAAAACAAGATCTGACAAACGCATCGGCACCATTTTCCTGCATTTCTTTGCATCTGAAACAAAAGACCTGCATGCAACAATTTCAAGCTACTGCATGTTAAAAATCTGGACAGTGCTCTGCATTTTGGCATATACATGTGAGTAACTCATTTTAAATCTTATTTAATAAGTAATGTTGTGCATGCTTTTTAAACTAGAAATGAATTTATATGAAACTTCTATGAATATTTTACCTGTAAGTAATTGCATGTATCCCTGATATTCACAGTACTTTGTTTGAGTTTCAAAATTTCAAGCCCTGATTTATTTCTTGAATTCTGTCCTTAACTTGTTGCTGTTATAACTTAAACAATTGAATAAAATCTGTTATTTTAGAATAGGGTAGGTATAGATTTTATAGAAATTAGATAGAGTTATTTAAAATCTAGGAAATTTTTTTTTAAGATTCTCAGAGCAAAATAGAATAGAGTGAGAATTCAAACTAGTTGATTTAATGTTTCAGGTTTACTAATAGAATCATCAAGTGAATTCAAGAATTTTAGATCAAAAATTAAAATTTATAGTGTTAAAAATAAAATGCAGTTTTGGAACTAACTGTATTTTACATTTTGGTCTCGTTCAGTTGATCTTTGCAATTGAATTATTTAAATTTGTTTCTGGTGATAGTTTATCTATCATAGATTATAGGAAAATTTCTAAATTAGATTACAATTAAAATTTGAGATTTTAATTTGGGAATTTCTGTTATGAACCCTAGTTTCACTGGGTTACTGTGTTTGCTCGAGTATGATCTCATGGGTCGATCGAGTTCAAAGATCTTTAGGGTGTGAATAGATGATGTGTTTAAGGAGTCATCGCTGGAGTTTGGATGGAGTAGGGTCGCCGTTGACAGGTTTGGTTGAGTTTGCTAACTTCTGTTCCAGGTTTTGGTTCTAAACTTGAAATTCAAATTCAAGTTGAGTTTTGGGAATTTGAGGTTTGAAGGGAGTTGTGGGTTTACTGATCGATGGAGGATGGCCAGAGTTAATGGCCAGTGATGGCCGGAGAGAGGAAGTGGGTGCATAGTGATAATGTTGTGCAGGTTTGTGATGTTTGTTGGTTGCAGGTTTTTGTCTCGGGTTGGTCTAGGGTAAATTGGGGGAAAACTCGAAGAAAGTAGGGTTTTGACTCGAAGTCTTTTAGGGTTGTCTCGAGTCTACATTGTTTCAGGTTTTAACAAAACAGAACCTGTTCTGTTTTAAGAATTTTAAAAGTAAAGTTTAAATTTAATCTGGAAATTTAACTTAGGATTAAACCTGAATCTAAAGATGAATTCAAATAGTTTGAATTCAGACTTTGAAATAATTTGAATTAAGAAGTTCAAGTTTTGTTTAAAATAAAAAAAGAAACAGGAAACCTGTTTCCAGTTTTATAAAATTTGAAATAAATACAAACTAAAATTTTAACTTAGGATTTTGAAACTGAGTTTAAATATGAATTCAAATAAGTTTGAATTCTGGTTTCTTTGAAATAATTTAAATTCAGAAAATTTCAAAGTTTGGTTTTTAAATAAAAATAGAAACTGTTTTCTGTTTTAAATGTAAAGGTAAGGTTTAAAATTTCAGGTGGAAATTTATTCTAAGTTTTTAAAATCTGAAATTTGGATATGAATTCAAATTTGTTTGTCAGAGATTTAAATTTATTTATGTTTTTAAATTTAAAATTGTTTTTCAAACTCACAAGTGTAAATGCATATGTGATTTGTATTTGAATTGAAAGGTTAAATATTTAAATTAGGAATTCAAAATGAATTCAAATATGAGTTTTAAAATCTGGAATAAAATTTAAACTTCATTTTTAAAATAAAGGTTTAAATTTAAATTGCTTTTAAATGATTAAAATGATATGCATTTGAATTGAAGTTGTAGATTGTAGGAAGAATTTTAAAGAGTTAAAACTAAAATGAGTTTGGAAGTTGTATTTCAATTTTGAAATTTTAAAGTAATTTTAAATTTATTTGAATTTAAATTGAATTTGTAATTTAAATTGTTTTAACTTATTAATAAGTAGATGTTTCTTTTAACATATATAATAAAAAGTTTTGAATTATTTCTAAGATTTTATTTAAGATGAATTTGAGTCTTAAGTTTAAAATGAAGTTAAATAGAATTTAAAGTAAATTTAAAAACATTTTGTTTTTTAAATGCTTGATTTAAATAAGAAATGTTTATCTAAAAGATAAATGAAAATTAGATGATTGGATTCATTTAATTATTAAGGTAATTATGATGAAAATTAATTATTTAATTCATTAATAATGTGGATGTTTAATTAAGTTAATTAATTAGATTTGAGATTAATTAATTAAGGTTAATTAATCTATAATTAAGGATGATTAATTAAATTTTAATTTATGATTAAGATTTATTTAATAAAGTGATTAGAGATAAATTAGATTTTAATTAACACTTAATTAATTAATAATTAGTGATTAATTAAGTTGTAATTAAATATTAATTTATTGATAATTAATAATGATTAATTTAAGTTAATTCTTAATTAAGTAATGTTAATGTAGGTCATTAACTTAAGATTATTTAACAATTAATTAATGTGATTAATTTTTGATAATTAATTAGATTAATTAATTAATGATAATCAATTGTTTAAGTTTAATTACTTAATAAAAGTAATTAAAGAATTAATTACTTAGTGTAATTAATTTGATTAATGTGATTAGTCTAGATTAATTAAGTTAAATTAATTTAAACATTTGTTGATTGTTTGATAATTACTTTATGTAATTTATGAATTTATAATTACTTGAGGAAGTAATTAATTAATAATTACAGGATGTAATTAAAGATATTTGATATAGAAGTAATTGGATTTAAAATTACTTTGAAATTAATCAAGGGGATTAATTTAGATAATTAATTAAGAATAATTAATTATGGGATGAGTAATTAAAGTAGTTAATTACTGAATGGTTATTAATCATGGGTGATTAATATTTATATGTGGATTAATTTCAGATTAATTACTTATGTAATTAATTTATAATTTATTAAATGTAATTAGAATCATTAATTAATTAGTTAATGATGTAATTTGGGATTGATTAATTAAGAATTAATTAATAATGAATAAATAATTAATGTAATTAATTTTAGTTAATCAATTAATTTAGTAATTACAAGTTAATTATTTGCAAAGGGTTTAATATAATAAACTTGTGTGATTAACTTATAAGCTAATTACTTATTGTAATTAGAGATAGTTAATCAATATTAATTGAATATCGAGATGGTGATTTATAAATTAATTTGAAATCAATGGATGGTAAAGTTAAGCAGAATTTTAATGATGAAGTAATTAATTTAATTTATTTTAAATTAATTAGAGTTAGGTAATTAATTTAATTCATTTTAAATTAATTATAGAAAGTGTGATCGTTAGATCATTGCTTATGCTTGATGAATGGTATTGGTTGCCTGGTATGGTTTGTAATCTCAGTTATGAGATGAGTAGTGTATGTGATATGGATGCATTGGTTGCTTTTGGATGATAATATGGATTATTTGATTATGATATGAATTATCTGTTGATAATGATAAGGTTGATTATCTATTGTGTTGTGAATTATCTATCTGTGTATATTTAGATAATGATTTGAATTGTTTTAAAGTTAAAACAACTTGGACCTAAAAGACACGCTTTGGATTTCGATGAGACCGGGATCAGGTTTCCATATTTGGACATCCGAAAACCACATCGATCCCAATTAAACGTTAGGTCGTTAATCCAAGTGGAGCGAGTGAAGACTCGAGGTGTAAGGGCTATACGTCAGTATAACTCTGTGGGTGATTCTGTAATGAGTTTGATGGAATAGTGCTTATAGATTCGAGATGGTGATTCAGAGTGCAAGGGTTATTGTCGTTAACTCTGAGGGTGATTCCAAAATGAGTGTAACGAGATAATGCCTTCGGTTTCATTCGAACCCAGAACGAACTTTTATGGATTGAATGCTTTCAGAACATCGTCAGGTGGACGATGAGCATTCTAAGTGATAAGTCCTATAAAGGTAATCGTAGCCTCAAGCCTCATCAACCGGGAATGGCTAAAATAGGGGAGGTGCAGCAAGGCTTCGTGGGTCGTACCCACTGGAGAGTATGATTTACCCCTGTCTAGAGGTCCCTTTATATTTCGGCTGTGTGGACGGTTGATCATGACAACCGTCGGGGTTGTCTTATTCGGAACTATTCGGTAAGGAATGGGTCCGGCTTTGTGTTGCAGGGGAGTTAGGGTGGCTCCTCGGTACGGTGATCTAGGCCACGTACTGTGACGGGCGGTACCCCAGTAGCCCTGCCATTGTATGGAATCCAAAATCCAATAAGTGCCAACGGTTTTGATTGTATTACCCACTTTTGTGGCTAGTAGCTGGAATTTAATAATGTAAAAATTTCAGCTATTTCTTACTTATTTGAAAACCCTAGACACTATTATAATATCATCAGATTTCCTATCAAATGTTTTGGTTAGCGTAAGGTAAATACTTTTCCATTTTTATGTGTGGGAAGTCTTACGTGATACCTTTCTTTCAAAAGGTTTTGAAAATTAAGCAACTTTAACCTGTTACTCACACCAGACCCATGTCTGACCCGGAGTTATTTCTGTTTTTCTTTAACTCTTGGGTACTCAAATTTTTACGAGTAGCCAAGGGAATTCAGGTTAGGATTCAGGTTTGCTTTGATGAATTGTGGAGAAGCAATGGAGCAGGAGGCTTCTGCGTTAGATATTAGTAATCCGCTGTGTGTATTGTGTTGTCTCTGGATTGTATTGAGTTGTAAATACTAGACAGGTGCTTATAACTGTCTAGTATGTGTGATGTGTATGTTGTGTATCTCTGATTGGTATTGTATATTATGTAAATACTTATGTTATTAGTATAGTTTATTCGTTTCGCTGTTGAGATTCTTATGTTGTTTCTTCTTTCTCTTCTTTCTTTTCTTCTTCTATCCCTTTCTTTCTTAATTCATGATGCGACTTTCTGGGAGTAGAAAGTCGGGTCGTGACATAATAAACCATATAACCGAGGAGAGAAATCCTCCCTTAAATAGTGCTTCATAATTCTTCCATCGATCCAACTATAATCACTAAATGGACGTCATGCCATGATTTGACTGTAATCAAAGCAAATCTTTCATATTGAAGATCGATGATATTCTCAAGTCAAGAGAAACTGTATAAATTAGTCATATCAATATTTCCTATTTGACCTTAGTTATATTGGCCAACAGAAAACTATCAAGTGAGTCATTCCACAGTTATCCAATAAATATTAGTACGTAACCCTTTGGTGCCCCTAACAGCCATGAGTAATACACTGTCCAACATTTGAAGAGTATAACATACTGGTCTCAATAGATATATTGATATTCAGTCTCAATACATCTTGACTAGGAGTATTTAAAATGGTATATTCATTTTCATTGTGATAAATTTCTTACAACATTTTGTAACTACTATTAAAATACATACAATTTATGTATTTTCTATAAAATATACTTTAATTAAATTAATTAATTAGCCTAATACATTATATCAAGTATATAATAGAAAGAAAATACCTTTTATTTCAAACAATATTAGTTATCGAGTTAGATATATGTAACAAATACATAACTGCCCCCTAAGGCATTGTAACAACCTTAGTTTTGGTGATTACCTGTAATATTAAATTATAACGGTGGTTATAATTTAATATTGGAGAAATAAAACAATTGGAGATGATATGATTGGTTTATTTAAATAAACAATGGATTTAAATGCATAATGTTGAAAATAAAGTTTTAAAAACTTTATTTTGGTTGTTAGTGATAGAAATAAACATTTTATGATTTTAATTTAATAAAATGCAACAATTTTAGTAATTGTTCTCGAATGTTGGTTTTATTAATTTTAAATTAAGTATTTGTTTTGATATGTTGTATAATATAAATAAAAAGATGGAATTTTGTTTAAAAATAAATTTTGATGTAAAATGATGTTAATATGGTTTATTATATTCACTTACGCAAGAAGATATTTTTTGTGTGAATTTTTGTTGTTAAAAAATTATTTTATGCAAATTTAAGTGTAAATTGTGTATTTAATTAAACATTGAGTTTTTAATAATGGAATAATTTTTAAGGCTAAATTATCTTTTATTTATCGTAAGATATTTTTGTTAAAACATTAAAACACGTTTGTGTGATTTTTATAGAGTTGAAATCATGTAAACATATGTTGTACCTCTATAAATGTGAGTTGTTTGGATAAAAATGTAAGTGTTTGTATATTTGTGATAAACTAATTCTTTTCCTTATTGGGTTAAGCCCACTTACATACACTAACCAAAGAAAAGCTTCTTCTCCTCAAATCAAAAGTACATACAGTAAATTTTCACAACCAGAAAGAAAGAAGACTGGGAAACTATTTTCCTCTGCTATACCTAAATCAAAAATCCATAAATTACTCTATTTCCTTACTACATCTAATCAAATTGAAACTAATAAGTCAGGTAATCACTCCAAAACTAAAGATTAATTCATCAGTTTCTGATTTTATGATTTGGTATTGTCTGTAATTTGGGTTTCTTTGTTTGCATGCCTATATACTGTCAAATCTCAGGTTCTTGAAGCACATTCAAGCCAAAAAGTTATCAGCATGCAAGTTTAAATCGGTTAATTTTTTGATAAGGTGAGTATTCTCACATTTTCTAGTTGAAACATGAAGATTATGTAGAAATATTGATGTCTATGTTGATTTTGATTCGCTGTAAATTCAGTTTTCTAATTTGTGAAACTTACAGTCAAAACAGTGCTTCTGTCCAACTTTGATGGTATGTATCTCTCTCGTTTCAAGTCGGATTTGTGTCGAACTTTTTCTGATTGATAGTATTATTTTTTAAATATATTCATTTCAAATTTTAGGTCATTCTAACCTATAAAGCTTATAGAAATCGGCTGTCGAACTTTGATTCGGAGCCTATTTTGCTCCAGCCGTTTACAGTGAAAATAGGTTGTGAGTCCAATTTTGAGAGGTTATATCTCTCACACTTCATAACCGATTTGAGTCCGGTTTTTTTTGGTTGATATTATTATTGTTAAACTTACGCATGTCAAATTTCAGATCATTCCGACCCTTGTAACTTATTGAAATCTTCTGTCGAACTTTGATTCAGAGCATGTTTTGCTCCATTTGTTTACGGTAAAAATCTGGCTGTGAGTCCGACTTTGTGACATTATATCTCTCTCATTTCTTGTACGATTGTATCCGTTCTATTTTTATTGAAATTAGAGTTGTTGACCTCTATACCTGTAAAATTTAAAGGCTTTTAGACCTCTGTAATTAGTTAAAAACGAGTTTGGAACTTTGAATTGGAGCATGTTTTGCTTCAGCCGTTAACGGTAAAATCTGGCTGTGAGTTCAACTTTATGATATTATATCTCTTTCATTTCTTGTCCGATTGTATCCATTCTTTTTTTATTCAAATTATAGTTGTTGGACTCTATGCCTACAAAATTTCAAGGCTTTAAGACCTATGTAACTAGTTGAAAATTTGCCTGAAACTTTGAATCGGAGCATGTTTTGCTCCAGCTGAAAATTTATGAATTGTTTTACATGGATTTCTGATGCAAATTTTGATGTTGTTTTGATTGGCTTGATCTTAAGATGGAAGAGCCAATATTACCACTTATCCGTATTTCAAATTGGTGAGTTTTTAGGTGATTTTCGCATGACGGCTTTATGAATAATTTCATTGAATTTTTGTTGATTTATGTTGTTTCTGTGCACGTGTTTTCTAAACCGTTTTCGGAAGATTTTTTATAATAAAATAGTTTTCGAAATAAATATTTTATAATATTTATAATTATTTTAAAGCTATTAGAATTATATATCTATTACTTAAATAGGAAAGCAAGAACCAGATCATTAGTATGATTACACGTGTCCTTTTTAAAATTAGGGTATTTTCGGATCTGCAATGTTATTAGTAGGAATACGATATTCTTCTTCTACAACCGTTAATTTGAATGCCAAAACCAATTCCATTTTCGTTCTCCGCACTTCTTTCTTCACGCTCTACAAACCCTACTCTCCTCTTTCTTTCTTTGTCAATCGATTAAATTTTATTACCCTGAACGAATCCATACTGGAGATGTTATACGGTTGGTGATATCGCGAAGTCGAATTGGGGATTAACTCGAATTAGGACAGTAAATTATTGACATTTACTACTCGAATTTGGGATTATTATGCATTCGAGAGCCCGACTCGTATTCATTCGACACCGATCTTAGTTCGATTCATTGATTTCAGATTGAAAGAAAAATCAAACGCATAGATCTAAACGAATTCGAAACAGATCTGGACGAATGTAAAGCTTATTTGTTGAATCCTATACTTGATTTGAGTGTATGAGCAATGACGACGACCTTTTATGGTACTGGAAATTGAGGTTTCGACAGTGGTATTGCAAGTGAACTGTTGCATCTATAGGAATTCAACAAAGTGATGCTGTAAGTTATGAAGGTACTCGATGCCGCCAATATGCCAATGTCGCTATTCAAAGCTACATCGAAGTCAAAAATCACTGTTGCGATTCAGAGCGATGTCGACGTTCAATGATTGACGTCATCCTTCATTCAATTGATGTCGCCAACTAACCTAATGCTGCAAGTAACAACTGATAGAGCAAATAACCAGCTGACTCAAGATTAAGGTTGAAGTTAATAACTAGCACCGAAGTCATGAATGACGACGAGGTTCTTGGTTAACGTTGAACTTAAGAATTGGAGTCGAAGTCATGGTTGATGACGAAGTTCATAATTAAGGTCGAAGTTTGTAACTGGTGTCGAAATTTGAATGAAATTGAAGCTCATCTTTAATCCAGTAAATCATAAGAGTGATGTCAACAATCAAAGAACTCCAGATTTCAAATCTCGGATCTCCAATTTTTGCCATTTCAAGTACAGTAAAATTTCGACATCATTTCAGGTATGTGCTTAAACTGAATCTGAGGCATAATTATATTTTTTGATTTAAATCTTATATGCCTTTCAATAGATTTTATTTGGTCATCACATTGGATATACGTTAGCTTTGAATGTATCTATTTATTTCAAAAATACATGATTTTAAAAGATGTAAACGAATTCATGTTTTCGTGGTGATAAAAATATTAGTATAAACATGAATATTCGAACTTATACATCCTTACACGTGAATAAGATCTTTTAAATTTATTTTAGTATGCATGTTTAAAATTCCAAAAAAAAATATAGTTTTCAAACTTCCGAAACTACCATTTCATTCGTTCTAGAGAGAAATTTATCAAAAAGGGTTCATTTGTCTTTCTAATATATACACGTTTCAAAACAGTTTCTACCCTCACGTTCTCACCCAATTCGCAATACTCCGCTGATCTATTTCTTCTACCTTTCGCCTTCCAATTAAAATAAATTATATCAAAAATTGAAGCAGCAGTTGGTTTGAAGAAGTTTGCTGAGATCTTAAATCCAAGTATCGTCTATTTTCGAATTACTTACTCGACATCGTTTAACTGATTGCAGGCAGAGCGTTTGTGAAATATTTTCTGTGATACTTTTTATTTAATTTTAGTTTATGAACAGTTTTAGTTAAATGTGTAGTAAAAGCCTCTACTTCTCATTAGCGTCAAACATGCTCTATGTTCCTTGATCTGTTAATTCATTTTGATTTATTCAATTCCTAATTTGCTTCTGAAAAGGTCATTATTTCAGTTCTGTAGGATGTTCATCTCATAACAGTTGGTTTTTTTACCGTAGCTTCAGCAATCCATTAGTGGAGGGGGAATTATACATCCAAGGATTTCAGAACTGATGGCAATTTTGATCCATACAATGCAGACCGTTGTAAGCTTACAATCAAATATTATGTATGTAACTTTAATGATTTTGTGTTGCTTGCTAAGCTTAATGAAGAATTAAAATTGGTGTTCTAGATGAGGAGTTCAGTAAAATTCTTTGAATATTAATTCTCTCATGAGCAAGATTATAAACGATTCAGTTCTTACCACTTCTATATACTCATTCTTTAGAATGAGTGTTGTTCTTCAAAAACCTTTCACTGCGTGGTAATAAAATTTTCCTACGATTACCACATTGGTAATTTGAAGTGAAACCTATGGATATGATTTATACAGTACCGCTTTTTTGGAAGAATCTTGATTGCAAGTTTAAAGTTCTTCTCATTTTAGCAAATATCAAACATGTGGTACATATTTTCGAGGGCGAATATGAAATCGAGTGTATTTCAGGTGCTGATTCAACTGTAGTGTCAGAAATTCCAACAGCCAAAAGGAACAGATTTCCTGGCCTTGGAGGTATTTTCGTGTGCCCTGTTCCTCGGTCCTCATTTTGGTTCTCATCCTAAATGCATATCAACTATTAGTATACCACTTCTATATACTCATTCTTTAGAATGAGTGTTGTTCTTCAAAAACCTTCCACTGCGTGGTAGTAAAATTTTCCTACGATTACTACATTGGTAATTTGAAGTGAAACATATGGATATGATTTATACAGTACCGCTTTTTTGAAAGAATCTTGATTGCAAGTTTAAAGTTCTTCTCATTTTAGCAAATATCAAAAATGTGGTACATATTTTCGAGGGCGAATATAAAATCGAGTGTATTTCAGGTGCTGATTCAACTGGAGTGTCAGAAATTCCAACAGCTAAAAGGAACATATTTCCTGGCCTTAGAGGTATTTTCGTGTGCCCTGTTCCTCGGTCCTCATTTTGGTTCTCATCTTAAATGCGTATCAACTATTAGTATACCACTTCTATGTACTCATTCTTTAGAATGAGTGTTGTTCTTCAAAAACCTTCCACTGCGTGGTAGTAAAATTTTCCTACGATTACTACATTGGTAATTTGAAGTGAAACCTATGGATATGATTATACAGTACCGCTTTTTTGAAAGAATCTTGATTGCAAGTTTAAAGTTCTTCTCATTTTAGCAAATATCAAGCATGTGGTAGATATTTTCGAGGGCGAATATGAAATCGAGTGTATTTCAGGTGCTGATTCAACTGGAGTGTCATAAATTCCAACAGCCAAAAGGAACAGATTTCCTGGCCTTAGAGGTATTTTCGTGTGCCATGTTCCTCGGTCCTCATTTTGGTTCTCATCCTAAATGCATATCAACTATTAGTCGATTGTACGGAAGTACACTGAATATTGGGACAAACCGTGTACTGTTATTTCCATAATAACCGATTTGTTACAAATATGTTTATGAGAACATAATATTGATTATCAAAATTATACTAATTGTCAGGTGAGAGCTCAAAGAAAACTCTTGAAGAAATGGTGAGGTGAATATGTTTATTCTCTTCTTTTTCATGAATTTAAATGCCAACATGAATGTTGGATGTATGGTACTGCTATTACATGTTCTTCTCCATTATTACCACACTACAATTTCCTTTACTCCTCGCACCTGAATGGATTTGGAAGCATTATCATCAAAAAATTAACAATGATGAAAAAAGAGGAGCATACAAGCAATTGGAATATCTCAAATTAGTCAAAGGAAAACAATTTAGTTACTAAGGTTTTTTTTGGATTGAATCTTAAAACAATTCTTATTTCTTACCAAAAAATCACATTTGAACTCAGGAAAATAAATGTTTGTGCGAAAAAACTTAATAGTAATCAGTCATCTCTTCTTTCTCTCTCTCTCTCTCTTACAAGCATTAGCTCATTATAATTATTTAACCTTTTGTGTCCATTTGTACCTTTCTTCTCCAACTATTAGCTTCAAATTATCCGCCTTTCTGTGTTTAATTTAAACTTACATTATCAAAAATATAAGTTCCACGGCAATTTCATGTGTTTTCTTATATTCTGTATATACCTGTTACATGTAAATTATACATGTCTATTTTTAATATATTTAAATTTTTACATGTATATATTTATATGTACAAAAACAACTTTAATATGGACAGTGACATTTTTAATGGATTGAATGACACCATTTACTCTTTAACAAATATAGAAATTACATTGACCTCATACAATTTTAAAGCAATAAAATATGAAGCCCAGTTGACACTTGCCCATGACATACTTGAATTGTAAAAATTCATGTGTAAGCAACTTTAACTTTTTTTTAGATATGTTTTCATGTTTACAAAGTTCTATATTACTTACTCTTTACTGAATATATGTGTTTGTTTGCATTCATTCCCAACCTAATTTTGTTAAAAATATTATGTTACTAAATTGTTATGTGCTCCATTTACGCTTTGTTATAACTCAAGCAGAAAAACCAGATAACCACTAGATGAAGCTTTCTTCCAGCAAACAAGTACTTTTGTTCAAAAACATAGAAGACTTATGTGCTCATTATCTCACTAAACAGAGTACGTTGTCTACATACCCTTTATTTCTAAGATTCAAATTATCTACATTACACATCCAGTTCTGCATATGATTAGGAATTTTTGTAAATCTGTACATTACTTTATCAAGTATACACTTAATGATAATACACAAGATGATATATGACACATAAATGAGTTAAATAGCTCAAGATAGGTAAATTATACACCTGCACATGATCAAACAATTAGCATTAATTTAAAATCAAACCATGTACATCATTTACAAACCTTTATTGCGATACACGTAATGTAACGACCCGCCTTTTTGGACAGTTTAAACCGACGATCAAATACACATGCCGGTTCCAAACCATTAAAAAAGGGCAGATGGTTATTGGGGTAATTAAGAAAAGAAAAGAAATAAAGGAAATGAAACAACACAGAATCTCGCAGCGGAACGATAAAATATAATAGTCAAATAAACAGTTCATGAAGTTGTTTACTATACTTAGACAATTATTTATACAACATTTATCAGAGTTATACATATACAACAGAACAAATAAATAATGCAGCAGACAACATGATACATAGATAAAAATAGTAATAGTATACCAAATCTTCGTCTTTGTCCTCCAGAATAGATCTTCAAAAATCTAAAAACTCAGGACTGACCCGAGCGTAATGAAAAGACAAAACACTCGAGTCAGGACTAAAATATCCATATGAAAGTTAAATCAATCGTAAATAAATATGAGTGTGACGGCGTCAGAGATGTTTACGGAGTTTGACATCTCATATCCAGTGTCAACGTGCGTGCAATAACTTAAGAGATGTTACGGGATTTTCCACCTTTTAAGGATCCGTTAAACTATCTACTAGGTAGTAATGTACGCTAAGTAGATAATGTCTATCAGTAAAATAAAGTATCAAAATAGCGTTAAGGCGTTACCATAATCCCCCTTAACACATTTTATATTCCCAAAAGCATATACAAGACCGTAGTTTCCACAAAACCGGAAGTCACCAGAGGGCAATCCATATACTCAAGGTACAAACCAAAATGTAGTAGTCGCGAATAGGATAATCAGTATGACAAGGTACATGAGGCGATACCAACTAGGATACTAGTAGTTGCGTGATCCGGACTGATGTTGAGCATAGCAGCTACTACCTCAACACCGCGAAACAACACTCCCAAATCAAGGGGTGCACCCAAATCAAATCACAAATGTAATAGATATGGTATCGAAGAAGTGTGTCCGCTAGAGGTGGCGAACCTCAATGGCCCGGCGCGGCTCCTGTTTTAGTCATGTCAGGGGTCATCCAATATCGTTCTCTTTCTTCAGTCAACGCGTTCACCAAACCATCCACTTCATTCTGGATCAACACTCCGCGTATAATAGTTATTAAAGTGGTTTTCGGTATCGACAGAGAGTATGTCCATATCCGATCCCGGTCTCTTTAATAACTACGTATTATTACACTGATGGCTCTTTTATATTTCAAATTGATTCATGATTGATAACAAAATATCATATTCGCTTTAAAATCAAATCCATTTCAAAATCATCATATATTCAAAATTATCAATTTTGTCCGATAAATCAATTTCACTTCAAAATTTGATTCGAATTCAATTTAGGTTATAATCTCTACTTTAACCTAGTTCGTATTTAAACCAAAGGTTTAAATATAAATGTTTCCGTCTCTTTAACCAGTTTGAATTTAAGAAAATAGTTTAAATAGTTTAAAATAGTTAAATAATTCAAAATAGTTTAATAGAAAATATTTAAATAGTTTAATCGAAAATAATTTGAATATAAAATGGTTTATATATAAAATAGTTTGGAAAAAATCAAAAATTATTTGATAAATAATTCCAAAGTCAAACCGGTCAACTTCCCAAATTTCCTATCCAAATCAAATCCATATTCCATTTCGATTTAATCGATTTATTCCAATTTCAACTTGAATAAATTTCTATTCCACGTAAATTTCGGTTTCAATTCACAAATTTCTTTAAATTTCAATTCAATTCCAAATTAATTTAAATCTATATTTCAAATAAATTTTCAATTCCAAACTCAAACTTGAAATATCATTTCATATCAATTTTCTTAGAAATATTCAGAGTTCGATTAAAAGTCCAATCTTTTAAAACAAATCAACTTTCAAAAATTTACACCGTATTTCAATTTTCAATTTAAATCTAAACTTCGATTTTATTTAATAATTTCGTTTACCAAGTTTAAATTCTAACATTTCGAGTTCCAATTCAAAATAATTCAATTTCCATAAATTGGATTTTATTCTTAAAATCAATTCATTTGAATAATTTCAAAACAACTTTTAAGATCATTTAATTTATCCAACTCGGTGTCCGTATATAATTTTCTAACCTATGGCCAAGTGATTAGTTATTACAATTAAATGTCAGGGATGAATATATCATTTAAATCAATCACAGTGTCATATGTATGCATAGCAGGATATATATAAACAAATAAACATCCAAACATTTAAATATCAACCAATAACATCCATCGAAATACATCATCCAATAGGCAATACAATTCACGGCAATTTCATATTTATCAATGTCAGGTAATTTAATCGCAATTCAATTTTAATTTAAATTTAACTATCAATTTAATTTTTTTAACGGTGAATTCAAATGACAATCAATATGATAATTAAATTTTATCAAACAACAACAAATAAAAATCATAACTATGCATAATGTCAAATTTAACTAGCATAAAGATATTCAGTACGTTGTGAGCGTTATAAAACACTCACCTTGATTTTACGATTTTAAATCAAATCGAACGACGTTCGATTTAACATAAAATTTTAATGAGCTCCAAACACTTTCGGATCTGCACTGCAGCGCAGCTCTCATCTCCGTGATTCCGGCGCTTCTTCCCCAACGTCCAATTCACGTATGCAAACCCATTAGCCACCGATCTTCAAGCAATTTTCATGACCACCTCGTCGACTTCCAGAACGATCAGCTAGCGCCACCACGAAGCCCTTCACCAGAGCCACCTACGCGCCAAGTTTCATCCCGTCATTCGCCGTCGTTTGCATGCAATCCAAGGAAATACATACACACTTCCAAGTCAGATCTGGACGAATCCATGAAAAATTAGCATACATCAACCGTATGTATTTGAAGAGCTCGTCGAGATTTACACTTTTGCTTTTGGAATTTTTGGATTTCGTCGAACGGATTGAGAGATATTAAGAAGCAGATCGGCAATTTCTGGCCATGGAATGGGTGGCGGCCATGATTTAGAATTAGGGTTTCTGGATTAAAATAATAATAAAACTGTCTCGGTTTGCGTGCGTATTTATATAGGTAGGTCCAAAATCATCCGAACTCCAATCGAGACGTGCCGCCAGGCGTTTATAAGGTTTTACCCCCATTCCGGACGCAATGGAACTAGTTTCAAGGCCTAATTCGATCATATCTGGAAGATAGCTTTTCGAAGTCGATTATTTTAATTAAATTCGAAATTAAATTTCTACGCGTTTCAAGCTCGCACGGCCAAACGACAAGTCCAATTGCTACGAAAATTGAAATCCTACCATAATTTACTATTACGGATCCGATGAAACAAGTTTCGTCGAAATCCGAGACTGTTTGAAAAATGGTTATTTTAACTCATCAATTAAATATTAAAATATTCAATTTTCACAAATTTACTTTTAATTCGATTTTAAAAGTTCTACAACATCATTCTAACTTTAATATGATAAAATAGAATTTTACAAATCATTTTTAATCATATTAAACCCGTTATCCAATTATTCAAATAATTTCAAATATTAAATTATTCAACAATTTACATTAATAATCATTTTCCTTCAATAATCACCTTAAATTTTCTAATTAAAATAGCTAAAAATACGGGTCGTTACACGTAAACCTCATATTTTGTTAACTCGCTCATGAAGAGCTTATATACGACCAACAAATTTATATTGTGACCTATATTGTGGTAGCATCTAAGTATTAATCATTGTTCGCTGTAATTGAAATTTATATTTATAGAAATATTAATTTTCTTACTGGGATTGCCAATATTGTTTATCTTATCTAATTTTTTTAGTTCTGGATACAAAATGGAGGCTTAATTATTAGCTAACCACAACAATCTGTAAAATTAACTGTATAGTTGGATGATGAGTGAGTAGAAAACTTAGGTGTATATAGTTAAACACCAACCATTTTGACTTCATTTGACAATCTGTGGCATAACAAAAAAAATATCAACTAACAATCATAGTTAGATATTGCTGATAAGACCATGCAATAGTTGCTTTTGTCAACTTAATAACTACATTATGTGAACCATGACCATCTACCTACTACTACAGTATTACGTACTCTAACGACATTTTTGCCTAAATAATTCATAGAACATAATCAGACCAGCGTGATATATAATCTAACGCAGTACTTTATTTCTAATAAATCTTATACACTATAATTGTTGTACATGTAACCAGATTGGAAATCATTCATTTATGTTTTCTAATTGATGTCTTACGTATTTTACTTCACAGTACAAACATACTTAATTTCTGCAAATTCAGTACTACTAGCCAAAAATATTTAAAAAAAGTTTACGAATCATAAACAGAATTGAAACGGTTCAAACACTAATCGGTTTATTATATATCATAATCATAAAAAGGCATAGGTTTTCTTACTGCATAAATTATTTTTATAGCAATTACATATGTCTACCTTTTATAAAAAGACAGGCAGTAAGATATCAGTTTAGCAATTTACTTATGCACGAAGAAATGTTGGATTTTGATGGTTTGGCATGATACTATTAAAAGCTCACTCCAATCATTTACATGTAGGAGAAAATACAATTGGAGCATCTCCCTGTGCATCAATCAACTCACGTATGTACAACATCAACCCATGTTTGGCCATTACTAAGGAAATCAGATTGAGTTGTTCGCTACCATTACTGAAGAGATCAGGAAAACTCACATTTGTTAACCGACTGCTTAATGTATATATTTTTCTATCATCAATTTTATGGTAGAAGGCTATTAGAATTTCATATATGTAGCATGGCACATGGATATATTTCCATTTGTAATTTATTTTTGATAGCCTCTAATTGTTTTTGACATTAAACAATTTAATTGTATAGCCCAGTTTGCTATTTGTACTGTCTAAATTACGCAACCTTATATAGGTTTCCTTCATACTAGATGGCCATACTATTATGTACAACGAAAGGAGAAGAGTACCATTCTATTTTGTTTGCATACAATTTCGATGAGCCTCATTTTGCATCTTCATTACTTTAACCATCTGCTATGGCGGACGTGCTACAGATATACAACTGATACATCATATATCTCATTTCAACTCTACATTCAGTAATAGCTAATAAAAATATATCAATACTAAAACTAGCTACAGGCCTACTTTGTCATACTTTGAGTTATTTCATTGTCATACTTTGATTCATTTCAAAATGGCAAGACTACGACAATTCTGTTTTTGAATATAAAATGTTAGTCAAAGTTTATTGGTTTGTGCAATTTCGATTGGCCTCATTTTACATCTTCATTACTTCAACCATCAGCTATGACTTACGTGCTATAGATATACAAATGATTCATATATCTCATTTCAACTCTACATTTAGTAAGAGCTAATAAAAATATATTCATACTGAAACTAGATACACGCCTACTTTGAGTCATTTCATTGTTATACCTTGAGCCATTTCAAAATGGCAAGACTACGATAATTCTGTTTTTGAATATAAAAATGTTAGTCAAAACCTATTGGTTTGTGTATTTTCATTCTATGGTATCTATATTTATCAATAATTTAAACAAGGGTTTTACAGAGAGAATGAAAGATGCAGCTTTTACTACAAGTTTACTATATTAATGAACTAACCCATACACTCTCTACACTTGCGCACAAACGGAACATATAATATACATTTTATCTTATGCCTAAAATTCCTTTATTTTATATAACATGTATTCTAAGTAACTTTGAACACTAATTTAATAACCAACGATGCCCGTGTGCGTAGCACGGGTCACACACTAGTTCTCTATAATAAAGAGAATGTCAAAGGAATGTTTTGCAAACGGTTTTCAAAAATTGTTTTGAAAACTAGTTTCCTCAAAGCAATGCATTTTCTATATAAAATACGCATTTTTGCACTCTTCGAGTGTATGAGAAAGAGAATTAAACAATTTAGTAAAACACATGGTATGGAACACATGCGTTTACTTTTTTGGTTAATTCCGAACTTTTTCATTCGAAGCTACACATTCCTTGACTTTCGGGTTGTATACTTCGATGATATAAGGCAATTATTGTGATTTAAATGATTTTGTTTTCTAGTGTGGCGTTGGCTAGCAGTTAGTAAACCGATAAATGAGAATGTGTAGCACGGGATGCACAGTTAACACTTTTCTACTTCCTATCTGAGAGTTTGTGACACATTCATGAGTTATTGCCTGTACTGGACCTTCGGGTCATTTGTCATTGGGGATGTTGTCCTCTGGGATGTTTTTTAATTCTGGATGTTTTGTCCTTCGGGATGTTATCTTTCGGGATGTTTGTCCATTGAGACATGGTGCCTCATTATTTTGAGAGACAGCAATTGGCAGGCTTCGGCCATTTTATAAGCACATGCTATTTTTTGTGACGATTTCATAATTAATTTTTGATTTTCCAAATGTATCACCTTTCGAGATTATTTGGTCATCTACTTTAGATGCGACGACCCTCCTTTCTAACCACAGAAAGACGTATCATCATTTAAAAAAGAAAGAGATAGAAATAGAAAAGATAGAAAGAAAGAAATACAACATCAGAATCTCACAGCGGAAATGGAACAAAATATAATGCATCACATAACTATTACATAGTTTTACATATATCAGAGTTACACAACATCATACAACAAGACAGTCATATATATATCTGTCATAACATACATCCCAAAATACAACATACATAAATTAACACAACAGAACTAGATAAATAGATACATCTGGACTCCTACTCCAAGCCCCTCAAGAACTCAACAATCCAAAACCTATCACTTGGCTACTCATAAAAATTTGAGCACCCAAGAGTTTATGAAAAAGAGAAATAAACTCCGGGTCAGACATGGATCTGGTGTGAGTAAACGGGTTAAAGTTGTTTAACTTTGAAAATCATTTGAAAATAAAAAGTATCACGTAAGACTTCCCACACATAAACACGGGTAAGTTTTTACCTTACGCTAACCAAAACATTTTATAGGAAATCTAGTGATATTATCATAGTGTCTAGAGTTTTCAAGTAAATAGAGAATAGCTGAAATTGTTACATTCATTAAATTCCAGCTATTAGCCATAAAAGTGGGTAATACAAATCAAAACCATAAGGTCTCGTAGGGAAAATGGGTTTCCAACAATGGCAGGGCTACTGGGATACCGCCGTCACAGTACGAGGCTTAGATCACCGTACCGACGATCACTCCCGACCCCCTACAACACAAGGCTGGAACCATTCCTTACTGAACAGTCCCGAACAAGACAACCCCGCAGTTGTGGCCAACAACTGCCCACACAGACAAAATAAAGGGACATCTAGACAGGTGTACATCTCGTCCTGCTTGGGTGCTACCCACCTAACCTTGCTGCATCTCCCATGTTTTAGCCATTCCCGATTGATGAGGCTTGATGTTGCGATTACCTTTATAGAACATATCTCTTAGAATTCTCATCGTCCGCTTGACGATGTTCTGGAAGCATTCAATCCATACAAGTTCGTTCCGGGTTCGAACGAAACCGAAGGCATTATCTCGTTACACTCGTTTTGGAATCACCCTCAGAGTCAACGATAATAACCCTTGCACCCTAAAACACCATTTCGATCTCCACTTGAGATGCCACGACCTAACGTTTAATTTGGATCGATGTGGTTTTCAGATAATCAAATTGACACCCGATCCCGGTCTCATCGAAATCCAAACGACATTTTAGAGGTCAAGTTGTTTAATAGTTCAAACAATTTAATTCAACACTTTGAATTCACATAGCATTTATCACAGATAATTCATACACAGTCATCATAGATATATCAAGGCATACCACTGAGTGTGTAACGACCCGACTTCCTACGCCCAGGAAGACGTATAGTTCTTAAGAAAGAAAGGGATGAGAAAATAGAAAAGATAGAAAAGAAAGAACAACAACATCAGAATCTCACAACGGAACGACTAAATTATAATAATCACATAAGTATTTACATAATATACAACATCAATCCGAGCTATACAGATAATACATCACATACTAGACAGTTATAAACACCTGTCTAGTTATACAACTCAATACACAAAACAATTCAAACAAAACGACTCAGAGATACCAACACAGCGGAACTATATATATATCTACAACGCTGAAGCCACCTGCTCCATTGCTCCTCCAGAATTCGTC
This sequence comes from Allium cepa, assembly GCA_030765085.1. Classification (NCBI taxonomy): domain Eukaryota; kingdom Viridiplantae; phylum Streptophyta; class Magnoliopsida; order Asparagales; family Amaryllidaceae; genus Allium; species Allium cepa. The sequence continues at coordinate 139,074,293 of CM060931.1, read as the reverse complement.
AAAGCTAACCTGAATCCCTTGGCTACCCGTAAAAATTTGGGTACCCGAGAGTTTATGAATAACAAAAATAAACTCCGGGTCAGACATGGGTCTGGTATGAGTAATAGGTTAAAGTTGCTAAACTTTGAAAATCTTTTGAAAATAAAAGGCATCACGTAAGACTCCCCACACATAAACATAGGAAAGTTTTTACCTTACGCTAACCAAAACATTTGATAGGAAATTCTGTGATATTATAATAGGTCTAGGGTTTTCAAGTAAATAGAAAATAGTCGAAATTGTTACATCTATTAAATTCCAGCTACTAGCCACAAAAGTGGGTAATACAATCAAAACCGTTGGCACTTATTGGATTGTGGATTCCATACAATGGCAGGGCTACTGGGGTACCGCCCGTCACAGAACGTGGCCTAGATCAACGTACCGAGGATCACTCCCGACCCCCTGCAACAAAAGGCTGGAACCATTGCTTACTGAACAGTCCCGAACAAGATAACCCCGCAGTTGGTGTACATCCAACCGCCCACACAGCCGAATAAAAAGGGACATCTAGACAGGGGAAATCTTGTCATGCTTGGGCATGACCCACCTAACCTTGTTGCATCTCCCCTGTTTTAGCCATTACCGGTTGATGAGGCTTGAGGCTGCGATTACCTTTAGAGAAAACATTTCTTAGAATGCTCATCGCCCACTTGACGATGTGTTGAAAGCATTCAATCCATACAAGATCGTTCCGGGTTCGAACGAAACCGAAGGCATTATCTCGTTACACTCATTTTGGAATCACCCTCAGAGTTAACGACAATAACCCTTGCACTCTAAATCTTCATCTTCACTTCAGATTCATGACCTATCGTTAATTTGGAATCGATGTGGTTTTCGGATGTTCCAAATAAGGAAGACCGATCCCGTTCTCATCGAAATCCAAAACGTGTCTTTTAAGGCCAAGTTGTCTATTTAGTCTTAACAGTTTTAATTCAACATTATCAATATACACACAGATAGATAATTCATAATATCACAGTAGATAATCATATCATCCTCATAAACAGACAATCAAAATTATCAACCCAATCAGATAATAATATACTATCATACTTAAACAAACATCCAAGTCACGAGATATTATTCATCTCAAATTTGAGTTCAAATCATCAAATGAAATATTAATTTCATTCATCCATAAGTAATGATTTATAATCATACCATTTGTAATTAATTTAAAATGAATTAAATTAACTACTTCTATCTCTAATTAATTTAAAGGAAATTAATTACTTCATCTATAAATCCTACTTATACAGTCATTAATTAATTACAAATTAATTGATCATCCTCTGAATATTCATCTTGGTTAAACACCCTTGATTAATCATTCTCTAATTACAATAGGTAATTAGTCTTTAATTAATTGCACAAATTAATTATCCTAAATCATTTATAGTAATTAACATTTAATTACTTCATTTATATTAATTCAATATAATTAATTACATTTTTCCTTAATTAATCACCACATTATTAATTATTTCTTAATTAACCAATTCTTAATTACATCATTAATTATTAATTAATGATCTTTAATTTAGATATAAATTAAATTACTTTATTTAAATTAATTACATTGAGTAATTAATCTTTAATTAAACACAATTATTAATCATCCTTGATTACTATCAACCACTAATTAACTATCCTTAATTACATATTAATAAATTAATTATTCCATAATTAATTATCTTCATTAATTAATCCCTTTATTAATTACAAAGGTAATTACCCACATTACTTTATTAATAAATCATCCTTCGCTAATTACATTCCAGTAATTATCCCTTATTCCTAAGTAATTATGATCCATTAATTACATTAAGTAATCCCACTTATCCATTTATCAAATGATTATCTTAAATTAATTAAACTAAATTAATTAACTTAAATTAATCACTTATCTCAATTAATTACAATAAGTAATTAATCCCTTAATTACTTTCATTAAGTAATTACTTAAACCATTTAAAAATTTATTATCTTAACTAATTAGTCTAATTAATTATTAAAAACTAATCACATTAATTAATTACTTAATAATTCTTAGTTAATTATCTTCATTGACTAACAACATTTCTTAAATTACTTTCCTAAGAAATTATCTTAGATTTAATCATTATCAATTATTCTAGATTATAAATTAATCTAAATTATTAATTAAATAAATCATTCTTTAATTACCTCATTAATTAAATCATTCCATTTCCTTAATTATCTCTAAAATAATTCATTTCTTTAATTAATGATTTTATTAATATCAAAGTGCATTTAAAACATTTCACTTAAATTCAAATTCCACTTTGAAATTAAGATTTAAAATGTTTAACCATTTTAAACATTTATTTGAAAAAATTCACTTTTAAAAAATCTACTTTAAAACATTTAAACTTGTTCACATTTACATTAATAAAACTGATTTAAGTTCAAGGTTTGAAACTTGATTTAAATCTTGCTTTAAATTAAAATTTCATTTTAAAACTTTGGATTCAAAAGTTCATTGAATCTAAACTTAAACTTTGAATTTTAAAAACCCCTGTTTTACATTCTATTTTAAATTTACATTTCACTTAAATTTTAAAAACTCATCACTGTCAGGTTATAAGCCTGAAGCCAAACAGACCCGAGACCACACTGCTAGCACTTCGAATTAGAACCCTAAACGCTCCGAGTAAAATACTCGAATTTCTCGAGTAAAACTCGAGTTCCATTTCCTGCTCAACTCCAGCAGTTCACCAAAGAAATAAATGCACGGTGCATATGCACCGTGACTCTGGCAACGTCCAGCCGTCATCGCCACCTTCATCATGTCGCCGTCCATCCCTATATGTGATCTCGACCACCAGAAATCACGCAGTCGCTCGAAATCAAAATCGAGTTCCTAATCCAAAACCTGGAACTCGAACACTAAAACAATGCCCCATACCTGTCAACACGCCTCGTCACTTCATCTCCGACCATCAGAGCACCAACGAATCCGGCCAAACCTTCGCCTACATCCCCTCTTCCAATACCCAAAACCCAGTTGAACTAGATCGTCTCTGTGATCCGTGGTGATCGATTATTTACGCACAGTAAAAATTAGGTTTAGGAAATTAAATTGTCAACCGCTGCCACCACCGTACTCAGGCTATCCACCAGTCATTTTTCCTCCACCCACCAATCATTCCTCCACCTCCAGGAAGAACCCAACATTCCAGATCCACTAGATCATCGGAGCAACCCCAAAAACAAAAGACAGTGCAACTCAAAACCGCACCCTCAACCCTTAACATAAAAATGAAATTTTGCTTTCTAAAATCGTTATTAAGTATAAAGATTCAATTCATGTTACTGAATTGTTAAATTAGCAAATTTGAATTTTCCACAAATTAAAACCTCCCTGTCCCCTTTAGTTTCCAGAACAAAATTAAAGTTATTTTTAACTTTATTAAATTTTAAATCTTAACTTTATAATCAAGAAAACATATCTTGTTTAGATCCTAGGTCATCACAACAAGTAAATCAAGCAATGTTAAGTTTTTAAATCAAACCTGAGTTTGAATTCTAAATACAGGGATGCATTACAGGATTATATAACATGTAATTATCCTATTTCACAAACACACAGAATTTGAACCATATATAAACATAAAAACATTGTTACCCTTATACTTAAATCTAGCAACCAGATACTTAAGTATTTTAAAAAGAAGTTACTCACAGATAAATTAAACTTCAGGGAGAAATATGCACAGAAAAACTATACTTAAAATATTTCTTAGATTGTGATGTTACTTACTGAGAATACAATATGCAGTAATTCCAACTCACCAATGCCCAGATAAAGAAATATATAAATATTCACACAAATATGTTAAGCATTCAAATATTAGTATGCAACAGATTAAAAATTTAAGTAATTTTTAAAAGTGTTACTCACCTTGCCTTTTGGAAAAAGAGACAGAGCACCAATTTGAAATTGCTTTTAACTCATAAAAACCTGAATTTCCCTTTGCTATAAAACTGAATTGCTTATTGTTAAGATTTGCAGGCAGGCCTTGAATTGAAAATGCTTTGCATGTTTGATTGTTGTTTAAATTTTGCAAAAAGAAAAGCTTACTTATATTTTCTAGTTTAGCTGAGTGGAATGAACTAAACAAAAGGCATTGCATATAAATAAGCAAACAGGTTTGCATTAAGAAGGTGTTTACTGGTTTAGGTATTGACTTTGATCAGAGATATTTCCAAATGGAGGCTGAAATGATCTTCATGCAATTCGAAAAGACTTTGTTTGTATGCTGAGAAATGGAAGCATTTAATGAAATGGTACTTTATGTTTCACTTATCTCATTTTTGTCTCTACAGATATTTCTACCTTGCAGCATATGTAACTTCTTATATAAGATTCTTGCCTGTTTTGCTTTTATACTTCATGCATAGATATTTTATCATGTTTTGCATACTTGTCTCTTTTTTTTTTCTATTCTTGCCTGCATCTTAATTTGTAAGCTACCTGCATAATTTTTTTTTCTTATGCTTTTGCATTTCAAAACTCTACAGGCTTCCCTGATTTGTACTTACCTCAAGTACATATAAAAAGTTACTTAAATTATTGATATGAATTTGAGCTTAAGTTTTGCATTTATTTGTTTGTTAAATTTTATTTTTTTGTTCTTGTTGTCCAACTACTTACAGGCTACACATATACACCTGATTTGCTTCATTCTTTAGATACAAAGTTATTTATTTTACTTTGTTCTTAACTTTGCATTTATTTATTTATTTACTTGCCTGGGTAATGTTTTTACTTATGTCCAAATATATATAAAGTTGTTTTAGTCTTTACTATGAATTTAGTCTAAGTATTTAATTCTATTTCTAACATGTGTGTTTACTTTTATTTTTCTTTTATTTTTAAACATAGACTAACAAATATTTGATTACTTATTATTATTTTATTTTATACTTATATTAATATTAATAATGTTTATTTTAATTTGAACATTTTGAAACCTTTATTTTTAATTTCCAAATCATAACTTTCATTCAAACACATATATATAATTAAAGTTGAAATAACAATTTTATTTAAAATTCATTTGTAAAGATTTACATTATTAATAGAGCTTATTATTAAGTCAAAATGATTTATAAAAGGATTTATCTCTTTATTAATAAACTACTTATTTTTATCAAGCTAAATTTAAAACAAATTAAATAAACCTTTTGCTAAATTCAAATGTAAGCTAAAATTATTTTAAACAAACTAAACTTAAATCTTGAGTAATTTAAAATCATATGATCATTTATTAAATAGATTAATATCAAATTTCTAAATTATCAAAAATATTAGAATTAGAAACTTGTCTATTTATTAAATTTAAAACAAAGATTATCCATTTACAATATATACAGATATATACATTATAAATAGACGGCAATATGATTAGCTTTTAAAAGATAAATTATTAGTTAAATATTTATTTAAAAGAAGATTATTAAATCAATTCATATATTATTAACAAATATTATCAAATCAATTTAATTTTTAATGTAGATTATTAAATTGATATTGCCAAAATTTCCGGGATATCACAGAGTATCATAGAATATCACCAAATAGTTATCACAATCAATCAAACAGGAATCAACAATTCATATCAAAATTTGTTTAATTAACTTAAACTTAATTAATTACTTAAGAATAAACCATTTTGTCCCGCTTAATTAATCACTAATTAATCAACCCATTTAATTTATTAATTACTTCTTAATTACTATTTTATTAATTAATTTACATTTTGCTCACTAATTTAATTATTTCTTAATTATTAATTAATAATCTTAATTATTAATTAATAAAATTTAATTACAAATGAATTAAACACTTAATTGTTAATACAAACCTTTAATTACAAATTTATTTAATCTCAAATTACTTAGTTAATTACAATTATAAATTAATTTACATTCTTAATCAACTTACAATATAAATTAATTATTTACCTTACATCTGAAAATCTCCCTTAATAACTTATAAATCAAATCTTAACTTAAAATTTGCTAACATTATTTACTTCATTAATACTAAACTTTGTTTAACATTTTTAACTTAAAAGTTTATTAGGCTGATCCTCTAGAAAATGAAACTCGAGAAAATCTCTATGTTTACTCGAGTTAAAGTCGAGTTCCTCACACCATTTCCCGAGTCCCCTCTCTTTCTTCTCCTCCCACCTTTTTTTTCTTCTTTCCTTTTTGTTTTTAAGTTTTAGTTATAAACTTCGATAACAGGCAACACTCACGCACCCATATTTCACCCGAAGCAACGCCCCATTTTTCTCGAGTATCAACTCGAGTCGTTCACCACAAAGACCCCCTAACACCTATACGCTGCTGTGCACATGCACAATACTTCGCTGGCGTTCTGGCGAACCGCGCCACCTCCAGCAAGTCACAAGATAACGTCACACTCGAAAGCAAAATTCAATTTGATGCCAAAAACTCGAAATCAAATTTTGGCCTTTCGTTCGAAACTGTCACTCGAACTCACCATACAAAAATGCCTCGTCCCACGCATGCCGACCATTAGAGGCGACATAACTACGGCCTCAACTCGCCAATACCCTACTCTACCATCCCCTTGAAGTTCGTGCGACTCAATGCATCAGAGGTGATGAAATCACCTCATTTCCCAACCACTACGAAACTCAAAAAAAACCTAAATTCGCCTTATTCTATCGATTCTTGCAATAGAAATATTTTCTACCACTTTTCCTGAAATCAACAAGGGTCAAGCAAGCTTCATGCAAAATTTTAACATCCAAAATTTCTTCAGTCCTCAGAAATTGATCAAAATATGATTAAAGTTCATCTACGAAATACACTTTACACACTCAACTAAAAATCCCCATTTTTGTTTTAAAAATCTTACTTTGTATGTAGATTCAAGCTATGTAATTGAATTAGCAATTTACAATACTCGAATTCAACATAAAATTATTTGTTGCTCTGAAATCAAATTCCAGTTGATATACTTCACTAACAGGTTGAAAACAAATTTTAAAAGCTTGATTTATGTCCAAACAACCTATTTTATTTTAAACTGTAAGCCTATAAATGATTATATGAAGATTATTTTGTATTTTGATTAACTATCCAATTCTGAAACTAAAACCAGAGAAGACAGGTAAAATAAGTTTACACAAAACACTCATGTATATAAACACAGAGCTATATAAAAAAAAATACATATGCAAGCATATTATTATCAATGAATCATATACATAGATTTAATTAAACTTAAGTCATAAAAAATTTGTTTACTCACCTGAAAAGTGTTTGTAAGGAGAGTAATCTTTGTTTTGAATGTTGCAGTTTTGATTTTCCTGTAAATATTTTCTACTTTTGTTTAGTTGAATAATTGTTTAAGTTTGTAAGATAATGATGTTTAATTTTCTTATATTTTCTACTTTTGTTTAGTTGAATAATTGTTTAAGTTTGTAAGATAATGATGTTTAATTTTCTTTTCTTTCAGGCTTGCTATGTTATGTTTGAACGAACAAGAACTAATATGGTTGTATATATAAATAAAAGTAGGTTTTACAATAGGTGTCTTCTGGTACAAGCTTTTCTTTGTTTTCTAACATTTGGTGAAAGATTGTTTTCTGAAAATTGAAATGATTATTAACATTTCGACGGACCTTATTTTTGTGCTGAGCTGATGGTATTAAATGCATATGCTTCCCATTTTGTTTACAGCCTTATCTCATTTGGTTTTTTGTATGAAGATATTTTGTTTTGTTATCTTTTTTGCTTGCATAATTCACCTACATATCTACATGTATTTCAAAGTGTATATATATATCTAGAATTATATGATATGTTTCATGTAACCACATAATTTAACCTTTATATTTATTCCTATTCTTAGCATAAATTCTTTTTTTTATTTTTTTATTTTTTTATTTTACTTAAAGCTTAAACTATCAAACACTTAATTTATATTCATATGTTTTTATAATTATATTTTATACTTATATTTAATATTGATAGGATTAATTTTAATTTAACATTATTATCTATATCTCATTCATATGCACATGTTCAAATTAAATGTTAATAATGTAGAGCATTAATTAAATCGAATAAGGTAGTTTTATTTTAAATATTTTTGAAAGATTTTATTTTAAATTTTCAAATCAAAATTTCCTTCACAATACACATATATAAATAAATAACTGGAAAATGTTCAAATCCCTATCAGTTTATAGAATGAAAAGCTTGTATTTTATTTAATTAGATTAAATGCTTATTAAAATAATATTGCCAAAATCTCGGGTCGTTACATTCCTCCCCCTTAAAAGAATTTCGTCCCCGAAATTTAAAACAACAGTTAATTCAAAAACTTTTATATCAACAATCCAAACATACATATCATCCATACAATAGCAACCGATTAAGCAGTCTATCCTAACAAACATCACTAGCTATCCGGACACAAATCCGAATAGGCTTTCCTAAAGCTATCTAGAGTTTTCAAGGTACAATCTCTGGGATCCTCGCTCCACTGCACTTTGACAAGCTTCACTACTTTTCTCATAAGTTGCCTCTCGTCTTGATCAACAATCCGAACAGGATTTCTGACCACAGTCAAGTTGGGCTCGATTTTCAAATCTTCCTGGACTATTGGTTCTATAATCAGTGACGGGTCATGGACAAACTTCCTTTGATGGGATGCATGAAATACATTATGAATTCCATATATCCGTTCTGGCAATTCAATTCTGTAAGCTACCGCACCAATTCTTTCCAGCACCCAGAATGGTCCAATATATCTTGGGGCAAGTTTTCCCCTTTTTGCAAATCTAATAGCTCCTTTGATCGGGGAAACTTTGACAAAGACTAAATCTCTGATCTCAAATTTCAATTCTCTTCGTCTTTTATCTGTATATTTCTTCTGACGGTCTTGAAAAGCTTTCATTCTTTTCTTGATAAGCTCATCTTTCGCAGAAGCTTCACGAATCATATCTGGTCCGAGCACAAGACGATCTTTCGACTCTATCCAACAGGATGGGGATCTACACGGTCTTCCATATAAAGCTTCATAAGAAGCCATCTTAATACTTGCTTGGTAGCTGTTATTATAGGAGAATTCCACTAGATGAAGATGGTCTTCCCACGATCCACCAAAATCCAAAACATAGGCTCGCAGCATATCCTTTAGAATTTGGTTAAGCCTCCCCGTCTGTCCATCCGTCTGAGGATGATAGGTTGTACTCAATCTTAAACTCGTTCCCGTAGCTGATTGCATAGCCTCCTAGAATTTGCTGGTGAATATAGGATCTCGATCACTTACTATACTGACAGGAACACCATGCAATCAGACTATCTCTCTTAAGAAAATCTCTACCAGAGAAGCTGAAGTACGAGTTGCCTTAATCGGTATAAAATGGGTGCTCTTAGTTAGACGATCCACAATCACCCGTATTCCTTCATTTCCTTTCTTGGTTCTAGGCAAATCGTCGATGAAATCCATCGAAATCATCTCCCACTTCCACATTGGGATTTCCAAAGGTTGCAATAATCAAGCTGACTTGTGCTGATCTCCTTTAACTTGTTAGTAGATGGCACAACTATTGACGAAAGTAGCTACATCTTCCTTCATGCCATTCGACCAAAAGACTCTCTTCATATCCTTATACATATTTGATATTCCTAGGTGGATATTCAACCTGGAACGATGACTCTCTAACAACAACTCCTGTCTCAGATCTCTATCATTCGGAACACAAATCCTCCCGTTAATCCTCAATGTTCCTTGACAATCAATTTCAAAAATAGGACACTGACCTTTCCTAACTCTCCTGATGACTCTTTTCAACATTTTATTAGATTCTTGCTTGCTCGAAATCCTTTCAATAAGAGATGGAACCACTTCCAAACGAGACAGAACTGCATTCCTGCTAAGGGCATCAGCTACAACATTCGCCTTTGCCGGGGTATACAGAATATCCAAATCATATGATGCCAGAAACTCGACCCACCGCTGCTGCCTCAGATTAAGATCCTTTTGAGTGAAAAGATATGCAAATGGTTTGTGATCCGTAGATAATTTGAATTTCTCTCCCAAAAGATAGTGCCTCCAGATCTTTAAAGCAAAAATAATGGCTAACAATTCTAGATCATGCGTAGCATAGTTCCTTTCATGTGGCTTCCATTGCCGACTCGCATACGCAATTACCCTTCCATTCTACATCAGAATTGCTCCCAGTCCAACTACACAAGAATCTGTATAAACCTAAAATTTTCTCTTCCCATCCGAAATAGCTAGCACTGGTGCACTGGTTAGCCTCGTCTTCAACTCCTGGAAAGCCTCTTCACACTGGGGTGTCCACTTGAATTTCGCTCCTTTCCTTATCAGCTTGGTCAGATGCGAAGAAATCTTAGAATAATCCTTGATAAACTTCCTGTAGTAGCCAGCCAAACCCAGAAAACTACGAACTTCAGTCGGTGTCTGCGGTTGTTTCCACTCTAGAATAGTCTCAACCTTCGCTGGATCTACAGAGATACCTTCACCAGAAACAATGTGCCCCAAAAATTTGACTTTCGATTTCCACAAATGGCACTTAGAGAACTTCGCCTTCAAAACATGCCTCCTCAGAGTCTCCAACACAATTCTCAAATGATGCTTGTTCTCTTCTTCAGACTTAGAGTAGATCAGAATATCATCAATGAACACTAGAATGAACTTATTCAATACATCTCGAAAGACTCGATTCATTAGGTCAACAAAGTAGGCAGGAGCATTGGTTAACCCGAAAGGCATAACCAACCACTCATAGAAACAATTTGGTCCCATAAATGCAGTCAAGAGAATACTGTCCTCAGCTACCCTTAACTGATGGAAACCTGAAGCTAAATCCAGTTGAGAAAAGACAGAATCTCCATGCAGCTAGTCAAAAAGATCATCAATACGAGGAAGAGGATATTTATTACGGATAGTCACTTTGTTCAATTCTCTATAATCTACACAGAACCTTAGCGATCCATCCAACTTAGTGACAAATACCGCAGCAGAACCCTAACAAGAAAAACTGGGCCTAATCAACCCCTTCTCCAAAAGATCCTGAGTCTGCTTAACTAACTCCTCCCTCTCCCTAGGAGCCATCCTCCTACTAGGCTGAATCACCAGCATTGCTCCTAGAATCAAATCAATGCGAAACTCTATCTCTCGATGTGGAGGTAAACACTTAACTTCCTCTAATACATCTGGAAAATCTTGGACCAGATCGATATCTTCAACCTTCCCTTGAGAAGTCTCAACTCCATGCAAAAAACTACTCAAGTGAATTCCAGCATTATCGCACGTCACTCTGGCAATTCTACCCAGATCGGTTTCCAGCGAAACTGTTCTCTCGTCACAATTCAAGACTGCTCTGTACTTATCGAGCCAATCCATCCCCAATATAAGGTCAAACCCCTTAAAATTCAACACATAAGGGTCACAAGAAAAACTATGGGACAGATAGGAAATCTTTAAATCCCTACAGATCATGTCTAATTTGGTGACCCCTCCTATAAGATTATATACAAAGATGGGACAGTCTACAGTACTAGGGGTAAGAAAGAACTTCTCTACAGATTCCAGAGAAATAAAACTCAAAGAAGCACCTGAATCAAACAAAACTTTAATATACTTGCCATTTAAAAGTAATGTACCTTCCAATACTCCCTTGCCTTTAGATAAAGTAGACGGTGCACCTTCCAAAGCAAATACTCTATTCTGTTGAGCTTTATGAAGTAACGGGCAATCCTTGATCATATGACCTAGTTGGTGGCAATTGAAGCATAGAGATCTCTGAACCAAAGCCGAACCCGGTCCACTATGATACGACTGCCGCTGTTGCTGTTGAATCCTTTCCTGGGACACTTATTCGCCAGGTGACCTTCTTGTTGACATATATAGCATTTGCAAGGTCCGTTATTACTTCCAGGCTTCTTCTTATTCTACTTCCTCCAATTAGGATTGAACTTCCTCTTATTCGGATTAGCAAATTTTCCCTCCCGATGCTGCTACTGGTGCCACTGATTTCTTGTTCATCAAATTCTCATATCTCAGGGCCATATCAATTAAATCAACAAAAGGTCCTTCCAAATGCGTCGTCATCTTTTCAAGAAATTCTGACCTCAATCCTTGCACAAACATTTCATTCTTTTTGAGGGGAGTATCAATGAGCCCTGGTCCATAGCTAGAAAGTTCATTGAATTTGGCCTCATACTTAGATATAGACATGCTACCCTGCTTCAAATTCAGAAAATTCTGATATAGACGAGTTTTCCATGCTGTTGGCATGAATTTCTCCTCAAACAGCTCTTTAAATCTTTCCCATGAAATGTCATCCTCTGAAATATTTGCTGTCGCAGCATCCCACTAGGCTGCTGCACCATCCTGCAATTGCCATGATGCCATTTCCCTTTTCCGCTCATCAGACAACTTCATACTCTTAAAGATGCGCTCACAAGTGCGTAGCCTAGCTTGGACCTTAATTATCGATTCTGACCATTTAAATGGTTTACCTCCAAGGTTGATGAAGTCCTTGCAAAAAGCGGCAAAACTAACCTGAGGCGGTACTGGATCTACAGCCTCACTAGCAGTTTGACTTCGTCCATTATCAGTCGAGGTACTGCCCCTACCATTGCCTCTCCTTCCTGAACTCATGTTGACCACCTGGACAGGTAACTCAACAAATTTAGATAGGTATATAATTATATGAAAATACAAATATGCACTCTCAAGATAGATATTACTCCAAAGCCTAGGTGTTATCTCAACCATGCTCTGATACCAACTGTGACGACCCGCCTTTCTAACCATAGAAAGACGTATCATCAATAAGAAAAGAAAGAGATAGAAATAGAAAAGATTGAAAGAAAGAAATACAACATCAGAATCTCACAGCGGAAACGGAACAAAATATAATAAATCACATAACTATTACATAGTTTTACATATATCAGAGTTACACAACATCATACAACAAGACATCCATATATATATATATATATATCTGTCATAACATACATCCCAAACTACAACATATATCAACTAACACAACAAAACTAGATAAATAGATACATCGGGACTCCTGCTTCAAGCTCCTCCAGAACTTAACAATCCAAAACCTATCACTTGGCTACTCGTAAAAATTTGAGTACCCAAGAGTTTATGAAAAACAAAAATAAACTTCTGGTCAGACATGGGTTTGGTGTGAGTAAACGGGTTAAAGTTGTTTATCTTTGAAAAACATTTGAAAATAAAAGGTATCACGTAAGACTTCCCACACATAAACACGGGTAAGTTTTTACCTTATGCTAACCAAAACATTTTATAGGAAATCCAGTGATATTATCATAGTGTCTAGGGTTTTCAAGTAAATAGAAAATAGATGAAATTGTTACATTCATTAAATTCCAGCTACTAGCCACAAAAGTGCGAAATACAAATCAAAACCGTAGGGTCTCCTAAGGAAAATTGGTTTCCAACAATGGCAGGGCTACTGGGGTACCACCCGTCATAGTACGGGGCCTAGCTCACCGTACCGAGGATCACTCCCGACCCCCTACAACACCGGAGCCATTCCTTACTGAACAGTCCCGAACAAGATAACCCCACAGTTGTGGCCAACAACTGCCCACACAGCCAAAATAAAGGGACATCTAGACAGGGGTATATCTCATCCTGCTTGGGTGCTACCCACCTAACCTTGCTGCATCTCCCTTGTTTTAGCCATTCCCGATTGATGAGGCTTGAGGCTGTGATTACCTTTATTGAACATATCTCTTAGAACGCTCATCATCCGCCTGACGATGTTCTGGAAGCATTCAATCCATACTAGTTCGTTCCGGGTTCGAATGAAACCGAAGGCATTATCTCGTTACACGCGTTTTGGAATCACCCTTAGAGTAACCGACAATAACCCTTGCACTCTGAAACACCATCTCGATTTCCACTTGAGATGCCACGACCTAACGTTTAATTTGGATCGATGTGGTTTTCGGATAATAATATTGACACCTGATCCCGGTCTCATCGAAATCCAAATGCCATTTTAGAGGTCAAGTTGTTTAATAGTTTAAACAGTTTAATTCAACGCTGAATTCACATAGCATTTATCACAGATAATTCATACACAGTCATCATAGATATATCAAGGCATGTCACTGAGTATCATAGAATATCACAAATAGTTATCACAATCAATCAAACAGGAATCATCAATTCATATCAAAATTTGCTTAATTAACTTAAACTTAATTAATTACTTAAGAATAAACCATTTTATCCCGCTTAATTAATCACTAATTAATCAACCCATTTAATTTATTAATTACTTCTTAATTACTATTTTATTAATTAATTTACATTTTGCTCACTAATTTAATTATTTCTTAATTATTAATTAATAACCTTAATTATTAATTAAAAAAAATAATTACAAATGAATTAAATACTTAATTGTAAATACCAACCTTTAATTACAAATTCATTTAATCTCAAATTACTTAGTTAATTACAATTATAAATTAATTTACATTCTTAATCAACTTACAATATAAACAAATTATTTATCTTACATTCGAAAATCTCCCTTAATAACTTTTAAATCAAATATTAACTTAAAATTTGCTCACATTATTTACTTCATTAATACTAAACTTTGTTTAACATTTTTAACTCAAAAGTTTATTAGGCTATTCCTTTTGAAAATGAAACCCGAGAAAATTTCTATGTTTACTCAAGTTAAACTCGAGTTCCTCACACCATTTCCCGAGTCCCCTCTCTTTCTTCTCCTCCTACCTTTTTTTTTCTTCTTCCCCTTTTCGTTTTTAAGTTTCAGTTATAAACTTCGATAATAAGCAACATTCACGCACCCATATTTCACCTGAAGCAACGCCCTATTTTTCTCGAGTATCAACTCGAGTCGTTCACCACAAAGACCCCCTGACACCTATATGCTGACGTGCACGTGCACAGCACTTCGCCGGTGTTCTGGCGAACCGCCCCACCTCCAGCAAGTCGCAAGCTAACATTGCACTTGAAAGAAAAACTCGATTTGATGCCAAAAACTCAAAATCAAATTTTGGCCTTTCGTTCGATAGTCACTCGAACTCACCATACAAAAACGCCTCGCCCCACTCACGTCGACCATCGGAGGCGACATAACTCCGGCCTCACCCCGCCAATACCCCACTCTACCATCCCCTTGAAGTTCATGCAACTCGATGCATCAGAGATGACGAAATCACCTCGTTTCCCGACACTGTGAATCTCGAACAAAAACCCTAAATTCGCCTCGTCCTATCGATTCTTGCAATAGAAAATTTTTCTAACAATTTTGCTGAAATCAACAAGGGTCAAGCAAGCTTCATGCAAAATTTTAACATCTAAAATTTCTTCAATCCTCAGAAATTGATCAAAATATGATTTCAATTCATCTACGAACTGCACTTTACACACTCGACTAAAAATCCCCATTTTTGTTTTAAAAAATCTTACTTTTGTATGAAGATTCAAGCTATGTGATTGAATTACCAATTTACAATACTCGAATTCAACATAAAATTATTTGTTGCTCTATAAATCAAATTCCAGTTGATATACTTCACCAACAGGTTGAAAACAAATTTTAAAAGCTTGATTTATGTTTAAACAACCTATTTTATTTTAAACTATAAGCTTATAAATGATTAGATGAAGATTATTTTGTTTTTGATTAACTATCCAATTCTGAAACTAAAAACAGAGAAGACGGGTAAAAAAGTTTACACAGAACACTCATGTATATAAACACAGAGCTATATAAACAAAATACATATACAAGCCTATTATTATCAATGAATCATACACGCAGATTTAATTAAACTTAAGTCTTTAAAATTTTTGTTTACTCACCTGAAAAGTGTTTGTGCAGAGAGTAACCTTTGTTTTGAATGCTGCGGGTTTAATTTTCCTGTAAATCTTTTCTGTTTTTGTTTAGTTGAATGAATTGTTTAAGTTTGTAAGATAATGATGTTTAATTTTCTTTTCTTTCAGGCTTGCTAAGTTATGTTTGAACGAACAAGAACTAATATGGATGTATATATAAATAAAAATAGGTTTTACAGTAGGTGTCTTGTAGCACAAGCTTTTCTTCGTTTTCTAATATTTGGTCAAAGATTGTTTTCTAAAAATTGAAATGATTATTAACATTTCGACTGGCCTTATTTTTGTGCTGAGATGATGGTATTAAATGCATATGCTTCCTATTTTGTTTACAGCCTTATCTCAATTGGTTTTTTGTATGAAGATATTTTGTTTTGTTATCTTTTTGCTTGCATAATTCACCTACATATCTACATGTATTTCAAAGTGTGTGTGTGTGTGTATATATATATATATATATATATATATATCTAAAATTATCTGGTATGTTTCATGTAACCATATAATTTAACCTTTATATTTATTCCTATTCCTAATATAAATTCTTGTTTTTATTTATTTTATTTTTTTATTTTATTTAAAGCTTAAACTACCAAATACTTAATTTATATTCATATGTTTTTATAATTATACTTTATACTTATATTTAATATTGATAGGATTAATTTTAATTTAACATTATTATCTATATCTCATTCATATGCACGTGTTCAAATTAAATGTTAATAATGTAGAGCATTAATTAAATCGAATAAGGTAGATTTTATTTTAAAATATTTTTGAAAGATTTCATTTTAAATTTTCAAATCAAAATTTCCTTCATAATACACATATATATAAATAAATAAATAACTGGAAAATGTTCAAAGTTCTTTCAGTTTATAGAATGAAAAGCTTGTGTTTTATTTAATTAGATTAAATGCTTATTAAAATAATATTGCCAAAATCTCAGGTCGTTACAGTTGAGCCATTTGAAACATTATTATGTGGCGATTACATTTTTGGAAACTCGTATCGATTTCTATAAATTGTGATTTGTAATTGCCATCTTTGGCATTTATTTTGAGATTTATAATCTCCTTTTTTGAAGATATATGTGGTTGCCATCTTTTGGCTTATTTTGAGATTTGGGATTCCCTATTGTGGGAATTATTTAAGATTGTCAATCTTTGACGAATATTGAGTTTTGTGATCTCCTAATTAGGAGTTTGGTTTATGAAAACCATTATATTAGCTTTTCTGTTATACCGATTATATGAGGCAATTGTTGTGCTTAATAGATTTTATCGCTGAGTTTGCCTCTTTCGAGGATATATTTTAATGAAATTAGCTCACTTGAAGTAATGACATATTCATAATGTTACTTTTTCTCATTCGAGAAGAATCATTATTCTTTACCTTTATACCTCATTTAACTTGCTAATCAGTTGTTTAAGTTAGACCGACCCATGTATTTTTATATACTCGGGACACACCGAGTTAGTTTAGGTTAGATACCTGCCATCGGACCTTGCTATGCTGCTTTTGCTTTGGATATCTACTTGTCACCTTTTATATAATTTTGTAGTCGCTTTGTAAAACTGTGATATGTATGTATTGTTTTAACTCAATTTATATATTGTGGTCCTTATACCGCTTATGTTGTATCATTTTGTATTGTACTGGGATTTATCTGTGTATATGTATATATGTGTGTGTGACTGTTGTTCTTTAATATGTTGTATTTATTGTTGGTGTATTTTGTTTTGATAGATCCGTTAGCCATTGTACTTTTTTTTATTAAGTTTTTATTGAATACGTTGATCCACTTGAGAAAGAAAAAAAATTAAAGCACCCAACGACGTACTCAATAGATGTTTAAGACAAAGTTATGGATGGTTACTCCTAACCAGTCCTATTCTCTGCATTAGCAGACGGTATTACTCAGTAATTCTCTTTGTTAATGTGGGTCTTAGGATGGGGCGTCATAACTTGGTATTAGAGCCAGCTTCAAAACAAAATATGATAAACACAGAACAGAACATATATTACGGTACATCAAAGTATAGTATAAGTGTTACATATTCCTTAATCACCGTGTCCTTAACCTTTCGTGTCCTTTAGGGTAGATATAAGTTAGGAATATGTCTAGGGTGCATTTTAATTCTGTAGCATTCCACAATTACATTAATGATATCTTACCCTATGAATAATCCTAATCGTGACCGTTCTATTCAAATTCTCTTCAATACGGATGCGTTCCATTTGATGCTATACCGTTGGATGTTTCTTGCCTTGTTACTTCATTAAGGATTACGAATCCTATCGGGGATCCGCAACCCATAGCATGTTATATGAGAATGTTGTTATTTTGTGTGGCTTTTCTTTACCTGCAAATTTGCACATTACTCCTTTTCTTGGATTTGATATGATTCTGGGCGTAGATTGACTCGTTCGATACAAGGCTCGAATTTTCTGTTTAAAAAGGATCCTATATCTTAAGCATCTTGATTCGCCTAGCCTGTTATCACTCGTTGTTTGAAATGTTGATCATAATTCCGAAGCATCTTTATTTGCTCTTGAGTTTTGGGATGATGATGATATATCTCGAAATTCTAGTTGTTTGGGATTTGGTGATGTATTTTAGTCCATTTTGGGTTTGCCACCCAAGTGGACAATCGAGTTTCGTATTGTCCTCATTTCTGGTGCTCAACTTGTTATTCGTCCTTCACGAGGATGTCCACAAAGGAAAAATTAGGAACTCCAAAAGTAATTATTAGCACCTGAAGCCAAGCAATTCATTCAGTCTAGTTCTTTACCGTGGGGTGCCACGGTTGTCTGGTCAAGAAATCTGATGGTACCTTAGGCTTTGCATCGATTACCGCAAACCTAACAAGTTAGCCATTAAGAACAAGTATTCATTGCCAAAGGTCGATGACTTGTTTGATCAGTTGAGTGGTGCTAAGGTCATTCCTCAACTTAACCTTCCATCATTTTCATCAGCTACGAGTTGCGGAGGATAGCGTCCCTCTTACCATATTCCACACTCGTTATGAGTCTTATGAGTGGCTCTTTATACCGTTCGATTTGACAAACGCTCTAGCTTATTTAATTGATCTTATGAATTGAGTATTCTGGGAATATCTCGATGAGTTCGCCCTTTTATTCATTGATGATTGGTGAAGACAACAAATTTATAATTGCATATTTTTTCTAATAAATGCTATATTTATAGGTATAATTAGATTACGCTTACAAAGACAAGCAAAGAAAATTTTGTAAGCATATAAGAGGCGTTTTTATAGAAAATGATTTTGTGTTGGGTTGTCCATCGAGTTCTATAAGAATTTGGGTCGATGCGCCTTATCAGTGTTATCGATTGGAATTTCCTAAACATTATGATAAGATAGTCAGACATGGTAAATTGATTTTTAATAAGTAAAGTTTGGTAATAAATTAATATGGGTTTGAGTGTTAAAATTTTATTTTAGATGATAAACGCAGCCATTGAACCATAATGATTGTTGGATAAGTGGCAAGGCAGTTTTGCTCTTTTGGTCAACTCTACAGCCAATTGATAGGATCATTCACTAAGAATCAATGGCAAGGCAATGCCATTATATTATTTGAAATTTGTGAAAATGAATATGGTTATGCTTTTAATTGGTTTTGTAAGTAGGGTAAATAATTCTATATTAAGGAGATGTCTTAATTAGAAGAAAATATCATTTGATGCTTTGATTAATAAAATGATGTATTCAAAATAAAAGAATACTTTGATTTGAATTTAATTTTTGTGACGAGTGGAAATATGAATTTGAATTGTTCCTCTATTATAACATGCTATATTAAGAAGAGCAAGGTATAATAAATGAATAAGTCAAGAAATACAATCATTTTAAATTGTGAGAATAATTTTAAATTTTATATATATCTCAAAATTTATTTTGATGGATAATGAATAATCATCTCTTGATAAGGGAAGAGATTAGTTATCTCTTTCGAAATGAGTTTTCATAGCTAATTGTTTAAAAGCTAGATTTTGGAAAATAATGAAAGTATTTCTAATTAGTAAATTGTTTGTTTCAAGATAATTACATGAGGTTAATCATAAGTTTAAATGTCTGAGCTTTCCGAGAAAACAAAGATCATGTAATAAATGATTAAGCATAAAAAGTTCGTTAAGAAAATATAGTTTGAAATTAGAATGGTTTGAAAATTTCAAATTTTATATTGATTTTAAAAGCCGAAATTTTATTTGGATAAGTGTTGTACTACAACAGCGATAACTTGAGAATTATTACTCTAAATAAGCTCTATCTTTTTGTAAATGAAAGAGCATTCAGTAAGCTATAAATTTTATTTTTACCACCTTGGGAGACTTCGCTTTTTATTCTATCCAAAATGGTTTTGAAAGTGAATGGACATGTCTGTTCTATTTTAAATTTTCTAAGATTCAAGATGAAAGTAAATTTGGCATAACTTTCAAATCGTGAATCCAATTTTGATGATATTTATATTTCCGGAAAGCTTAGACTTAGTAGAACAACTTTTATTTTATAAGAGTTTTCAGATTTTGTTGTTTGCTGGTCAAAACTTGAGTTCTTTACAGCAGGTTGAAATTGAAAATGATTTGCTTTCTCTAGTGGTCAAATAGAATACTTCCTATTTGATGAATGTAACCTAATTAATCATTAGTATGGAAAATAGGTTACAAATTGAAGTATGTTCATGGAAAAATTAGAGAATAGAAAACTCAATTTTTTTTATTTACTCGAAATAAAGAGTAATGAGCTTAACTTAGAAATTAAATAAGAAGCTTTAAGCGTTTTCAGGTGTTGAAAATCGAGAAATTTGTTTACGGAGATAATGGATTTGAAACTCTAAAACAATTGATTTGTAAAAGGGAGTATAAAATCTATTCCTTGTGTTTAACTCACCCTAGTGCAATTATCTAGTGACTTGCATCTAAGTGGTCGTTTGATTTGCTGGTATTGGAGAAACCACCTACGTCTTGTTGAGTTCTCTTACCTCAATGGTTGTCAATCTAATATCGGTGTCGCTCCTTTCATAGTGTTATACGAAAGGTCACAACGATAATTATCTAATTGGTGGAAGTTCAAGGTTGAGTAGTGCTAAACCCTGATTCTATCTGTGAGGCTTTCGAAAGATTGATCTCATCCAATTTATCTTTTGTCTGCAACATCCTATCTGTGTTTTGCTTCGAAGGAGAAATGCCTTTGAAACAGGGATATATTGCTTGTAAAGATTCAATGGTCCGATAATCCCAATTATTACACTTAGGAAACCATAGAATTTATCGAGTAATCTTAACCTGGATTTCTATCTTCACATATCGATGGTAAGAATTATAAACTCAATCTTATCTATTTACTTTTGCTTGATGAAATAAATCGTGTTGAATACAGCCCTTCTCTAGAAATTGCCAACATGCAATTTTATAAGGGAAGAATCTATAACAACCCTGATTTTGGCGATTACCTGTAAAATTAAATTATAACAGTGGTTATAATTTAATATTGGAGAAATAAAATAATTGGAGATGGTATGATTAGTTTATTTAAATAAATAATGGATTTAAATGAAAAATGCTCAAAATAAAGTTTTTTTTTTGTTGTTAGTAATAAAAAGAAATATTTTATGATTTTAATTTGATAAAATGCAATAATTTTAGTAATTATTCCCAAATGTTGGTTTTATTAATTTCAAATGAAGTATTTGATTTAATATGTCGTATAATATAAATAGAAAAGTGGAATTTTGTTTAAAAATAATTTTTGATGTAAAAATGATGTTAATATGGTTTATTGTATTTACTTACAGAAGATAATTTTTGTTGTTAAAATATTATTTTATGTAAATTTTACTGTGGATTGTGTATTTAATTAAAAATGGTTTTTAATAATGGAAAATATTTTTTAAGGCTAAATTATCTTTTATTTGTTGTATAATATTTTTGTTAAAACATTAAAACATGTTTGTGTGATTTTTATAGAGTTAAAATCATGTAAATATGTGTTGTACCTATGTAAATATGAGTTGTTTGGATAAAAATGTAAGTGTTCGTATATTAGTGATAAACTAGTTCTTTTCCTTAATGGGTTAAGCCCACTTACATACACTGACTAGAGAAAAGCTTCTTCTCCTCAAATAAAAAGTATGTACAGTAAATTTTCACAACCAAAAAGAAAGACTAAGAAACTATTTTCCTCTTCTAAACCTAAACCGAAAATCCACAAAGTACTCTAATTCTTTGCTATATCTAATCAAATTGAAGCTAATAACACAGGTAATCACTCCAAAACCAAAGATTAATTCATCAATTTCTGATTTTATGATTTTGTATTGTCTGTAATTTGGGTTTCTTTGTTTGCATGCCTATATGCTGTCAATTTTCAGGTTCCTAAAGCACATTCAAGCCAAAAAGTCATCATCTTGCAAGTTAAAATTGATTAAACTTTTGATAAGGTGGGCATTCTCACATTTTCTAGCCGAAACATAAAGATTATGTAAAAATATTAATGTTTGTGCTGATTTTGATTCGCTGTAAATTCAGTTTTCTAATTTTTAAAGTTTACAGTCAAAATAGTGTTTTTGTCCAACTTCGAGAGCCTATATCTCTCTCGTTTCATGTCTGATTTGTATCAAACTTTTTTGGTTAATAGTATTGTTGTTGAAATATATTCATGTCAAATTTTAGGTCATTACAACCTATGTTGCTTATAGAAATCTGCTATCGAACTTTGATTCGGAGCCTGTTTTGCTCCATCCGTTTGAAGTGAAAATAGGTTGTGAGTCCAATTTTGAGAGCTTTTATATCTCATATTTCTTATCCGATTTGAGTTTGTTTTTTTTTGGTTGACAATTGTTGTTGAACTTTATGTTGTCAAATTTCAGGTTATTCCGACTACAGAATCTTACAAAAATCGGCTGTCGAACTTTATTTCGGAGCATGTTTTGCTCCAGTTGTTTACAGTAAAAATCTGGTTGTGAGTCAAACTTTGTGATATTATGTCTCTCTCATTTCTTATCTGATTGTATTAATTGTTTTTTTGTTGAAAGTAGAGTTGTTGAACTCTATGCTTGTAAAATTTGAAGGCTTTTATACCTCCGTAACTAGTTGAAAACTTGCTTGAAACTTTGAATCGGAGCATGTTTTGCTCCAGCCGTTTACGATAAAATCTAGCTGAGTCCAACTTTGTCACATTATATCTCTCTCGTTTATTATCTGATTGTATCCGTTCTTTTTTATACAAAGCAGAGTTGTTGAACTCTATGCCTGTAAAATTTCAAGGCTTTTAGACCTTTATTTAAATTTACTTGGAACTTTGAATCGGAGCACGTTTTGCTCTAGCTGAAAATTTCTAAATTGTTTTACACGGATTTCTGAAACAAATTTCGATGTTTTTTTGATCTTCTTGATCCTAAGATTGAAAAGCCAATATTACCACTTATCTTTATTTCAAATTGGTGAGATTTTAGGTGATTTTCGTATGACAACTTTGTGAATAATTTCATTGAATTTTTGTTGATTATGTTGTTTCTGTACACGTGTTTTCTAAACCGTTTTCAGAAGATTTTTTATAATAAAATGGTTCTCGAAATAAATATTTTACAATATTTACATTTATTTTAAAGCTATTAAAATTATATATTCTCTATAATAAAGAGAATTTCAAAGGAATGTTTTGCAAACGGTTTTCAAAAATTGTTTTGAAAACTAGTTTTCTCAAACAATGCGTTTTCTATATAAAATATGCATTTTTGCACTCTTCGAGCATATGAGAAAGAGAATTAAAGGATTTAGTAAAACATATGGTATGGGACATATGCGTTTACTTTTTCGGTTAATTCCAAACTTTTTCGTTCGAAGCTACACATTCCTTGACTTTCGTGTTGTATATTTCGATGATATAAGGTGATTATTGTGATTTAATTGATTTTGTTTTCTACTATGGTATTGGCTAGCAGTTAGTAATCCGATAAGTGAAAACATGTCGTGTGAAACACGTAGTTAATACTTTTTGGGTTCCTATCTAAGAGTTTATGACACATTCACGAGTTATTGCCAGTACTGGATCTACATGTCATTAGTCCTTTGGGGTATTGTCCTTGGGGATGTATTGTCATTCAGGATGTTGTCTTTCAGGATGTTTGTCAATTGAGATGTGGCGCCTTTTATTTTGAGAAACGATACTTAGCATGCTTCGGTCATTTTATAAGCATGTGCTATCTTTTGTGATGATTTCATAATTAATTTATGATTTTCCAAATGTATCACCTTTCGAGATTATTTGGCTTTTTGAGTCGTTTGAGACATTAGTAGGCGGCGATTACATTTTTGGATTTTGAACTCATATCGAGTTCTACACATTGAGATTTTTGATTGCCATCTTTGGCATTTATTTTGAGATTTATAATCTCCTTTTTAGGTGTGCATGTTATTGCCAACTTTTGGCGTATTTTGAGATTTAGGATTTCTTGGGAATTATTTAAGATTGCCATTCTTTGGTGAATATTGAGTTTTATGATCTCAAAATTGAGAGTTTGGTTTATGGAAACCATTATATTGGCTTTTTTGTTATGCCGATGATATGAGGCAATTTTTGTGCTTAATTGATTTTATCGTTGAATTTTCCTCTTTCGAGGATATATTTTAGTGAAATTAGCTCACTTGAAATAATGACATATTCATAGTGTTACTTCTTCTCATTCAAGAAGAATCATTATCCTTTACTCTTATACTTAATTTATCTTGCTAATTAGTTGTTTAAGCTAGACTAACCCGTGTACTTTTATATACTCAGGTCAGACTGAGTTATTTCAGGTTAGATACCTGCCGTACGACTTTTCTATGTTGCTTCTGCTTTGGATATCTACTTGTCACCTTTTTTGTAGTTTTGTAGTCACTTTGTAAAACTGTGATATGTATCTATTTTTTTGAATCAATGTATATATTGTGGTCCTTGTACCACTTTGTTGTATCATTTTGTATTGTACTGGGATGTATCTTTGTATATGTGTATATATATATCTATGTGACTATTATTCTGCGATATGTTATATTTATTGTTTACGCATTTTGTTCTAATAGATTCGTTAGCCACTATAGTTTTTTATTAAGCATTTATCGAATAAGTCGATCCACTTAAGAAAGAAAAAAATTAGAGCACCCAACCGATGTACTCAATAGATGTTTAAGACAAAGCTATGGATGGTCGCTCCTAACCAACCCTATTCTTCGCATTAGCTAACATTATTACTTCGTAATACTCTTTGTTAATGTTGCTCTTAGGGTGGGGAGTCACTGGCATTCTCCTAACTGTATCAATCTCCCACTATTGGGGCCAATTATGTAATATTATTCCAACTTTTCCAATCGATTCCATCAAAACCAATTGGGTCAATTCCTCATTAAACGCATATGCTATTATGTTTTAGTTATCTACTCTGTCAACCAATCCTTTCAATTCGGGTAAAGAACATTTATCATGTGCAACAATTTGGAGTATGTCTCTCAACTTCCAGTGAGCTCTAGGTTATGTTCGGAACTATATCGTGACGTGTAGAATACAATAGCCTATTATTTTTGTTTGATGATAATAAACACACACACACAAAGATATATATATATATATATATATATATATATATATAGTGTGTGTGTGTGTGTTTGATATAGTACTATTATAATACTAAGATTGAAATAAACATATAAAATTACATTACAACAAACATTTTACTTCAATGTAACTTTTCTAACACACACGAGCTTCCATGATATTTTTATATAGTACATTTTGCGACTCTCTTACATAAATATTTTACAATTACAAACTCTTCTACTCTAATATAGTTTTTTTCATCTAGCTCCAATTGCTTTTTCCATTCTTATGCTTTGCCTGTCAAACAACAATGCATTAAAAAGCAAAAAGAAACAAACTGAAATTGCAAAATAAAAATATGATTGAATATGATATTTTCCTCGGGTAATTGGTTGGTTTTTCTCATATTTTAAATAGGAATCAAAAAAAATATGGTCGAGCAACATATGGCATGCAAAGTGTATTACTAAAAAATCAAAACAGTCAACCAAAGTTAAGCACATTCGGAATATAATGAGAATTTTCAAATACTATCATATAATTGAACAAGTCAAAATCTTATAACCATTCGATCAAAATCAACAACCATCGAAGTTAAGATTTGAAAATTTTAAATCCAAAATCACATATTCTATTTTCGAAATCAAGCCTCATAAATACCAATATCATCGTCGGCAATTTTTGTATGAGTTGAGAACGATACAAAAATAAAAGGTGAAAATCATACTAAATAATCAACCTCAAAAATTTTCAACGGTCGAAGATATCACAATAATCAATCGCCACTAAATGAAGAACGTGATCAATAGAGAAGGAGCGGTGTGAGTCAAACCTCAATTGCAAGTGGAGGCTTCCAAATCAGGAAATCCTAGAAAGAAAAGAGAATATCGACATATACTGAATGAATTCGGGCTAAAGGAGAAAGGGGGAAAAGTTTATTTCTTAATTGGGCTACACCTTTTTATTATTTAATTTAGTTTGGACGTGTATTATTAGGGTTTCAGCAATTTTCATTGTATTTTATTTTATTTTTAAAACTCTACTTTATAACTAAGATATCTCGGGGATAGATTTGAGGTAAGATTTTGAGCTTTGGGTTAGAACAATCTGATCAGTGATAGTCACAAGTTTACAGGGTCTGCAAGCGGTCGATTATTTAATTTTGGTAGAAATTTGGAGGCAGCAGTAGGCATGTTTTACCAAAGTCTAGTAAAATTGTGTGCTACGTTTATTTCTGGATTTACTCTTTTTTTTTACGTATATTACAATATTTATTATTCGGTGGATTTATCATAAACCTTATTCACCCCCTAGTGTTAATTTGATCCCACAAGTCGTATCACGGCAAGACTATTAAGTTCACATATCTTAATATGACTAGTAACGCTTTTTCCAAACGTCAATCCATAGCTACTCCATCCATCTTTAGTGCTATGGAATATGCCTACTGGAAAACTAGGATGAGGATATTATTGAAACAGGTTATAGTAAACCAACAATAACAGTAGATAATCAAGAAATCACTAATGCCAAACATAAGTGGGATGCAAATGAACTCAAATTTCATATCTCAAATGCTAAATCTATTAATTCTATTATTTATGCCTTAGATAAAATGGAATATAACCGTGTTTCACATTATGATACTGCATAGAAAATGTGGCATACACTTGAAGTGACACATGAAGGTACATCGTAGGCCACAGAATTGTAGGATCTAGATTAACCCTAGAGGGGGGGTGAATAGGGTTATAGCAAATTTTCTCAATTTAAACACAGAAACAAACTGCAGAAATAAATATGCTGAAAAGTAAATCACACACAAAATTTACCCAGCTTCGGCAACCCCTGCCTACTGCTGCATTCCCAGATTTCTATTAGAATTAAACAGTATCCCGCTTACAAACACTCTACTAGACTCGCAAACCTTTGCTCACGCTCACAAACACTCTACTAGACTCGCACACCCTGCTCCGCCTATAGAGTTTCGTTTACTCGCAAACTCTGCTCCGGCCTATAGAGTTTTGCAAACTCGCACACCCTGCTCACTGAACTAATTCTAACTAAACAATCTGACACTACCTACAACCTAGGTGGTGATTTACAAATTCTTAGACTCGAAAAGAAAAAACAAATTCAAAAATAAAACCAGGAACAAAAATTAAAATACAAACTTGAATCCATAATTTTTGCTCAAATTAAAAAGTTAAACCCTATTAAAATTAGACTAAAGCCTTTTAAAAATAAAGCCCCCCTTTTATAAATCACGGCCGGCCCTCTTTTGTTTCTTTAGCCCGATCCACTACAATTTTTTTGAGAGAATGATGGCGTCTCTGTTGTTGTTCGATCTGAACTAGGGCTTCGTTCTTCAATCCAAATTGACGCTTTGTTCGATCTGACCGACGTTGCTCTTGTTCGCTTCTTCTCTGATGTATTTCGTTCGTTCTCTGATGATCGATTCTAGTTTGCGTTTTGTTTCGCAGCTGCTCCTTTGATCGAGTTTGATAGATTGGTATGTATACTCTTTCGTTGCTTGTTTAATTGCTTGCTTGACTCGATTGAACTCGATTGCCGATGATGAACTTGGGTTTATATTTTAATTTGATTCGATTTCTCCACACAGTCGATGATGATTTTGGGATTGTATTTATATGAATTCTGGACACTTGATTTTGCTTGTATCAATTCGATACTTTCCTAAGTTATGCTTTCCTGATTTTGTTACACCTTGATACACACGGCTTTAACTTGAGACGTTCGATACGGCAAAGAACTTTCCTCTTTTTTTTGATTACTTTGACTATTTCAAAGAATACAGATACACATTTGATTTTGAAATTGATTTCGTCTTGAGTCCCACGGCAACGAACTTTCCTCTTTTAATCTCGGTCAATGTGTGGTTCCTTGTTGACTTCACTGTGATTATTACTTTGATTTTCCGGCCACTGTGAGCTTCGTCTCTGGCCATTTTCTCTATTGGTATTGACCTAAATTTTACTTGAACATTTCACAGTTTCATCTCTACTTGTTTGTAACTTGTACACTTGTTGTCTGCATTTCACTTGATATTGTGGTATTTGTTGTTATTGCATTCACTTCATGTTTGCATAAGCTCTGGTCATTTGCACTTGCACACTCCATGTTGCATTACTGTACAATTTTGGTCATGTTGTACTTCTACTTGATTCAGTAGTTTGTTGTGTTGGATCTGGACACATGTTTTATCACTTGAGCTTGAATTACTTGTTGTCTTCAAAAAATTGTCACTATGTTATTTGGATTGCTGAATTTTGCTGCAGTCTTCATTGAGCTTGTACACCATGTTGCATGCACTGGTTTTGGTCGAGTTGATACATTTGTCAGTTCTACATTTGTTTCACTGGTATCTTCACTGTGTTGATTTCATGTTGGTTTAGTTGTGCATGTCACTGTTGCCTTGAACTTGGTCTCTGTTGTTATATCACTTCGAATTGCATTCATTTGCTGTCACATTGTGTTCTGGTCATTCCTTCTGTTTGTTACTGCATTCCTATGTAGTTGCTGTTGGTCCGACTTTGTTCTTGCATTGTTCATCTCAACTTGTTCTTGTATTCACTGTCTATCCATACTGTTGACATTTAGGTTTGTTGTGCACTTGTCTTCTGTTCACCTGTATCATGCTTGTGCATTTCTCTGCCTAGTCGACACTTGATGTTTGTAACTTGTGGTTTCATGCTTCATGCATGTTCTCTGTTCATATGTTCTTGGTGGCATTTCTTTGGTCTGCACTGCTTGTTGATGTTGCTTGTGCACTGCCACACTGAACTACTCTGTCTTGCATTTGTGTACTTTGTCTTTGATTGGTCTGCACTTTGCATATGAACTTGATGTTGCAGTCTCTGGCCTTGTATCATGATGCAGTCTTCATTAGCTCGTGTGCTTGTTTGTATGTTGTATCATGATGCACTCGTTATCTTCACTGTGTCATCTGCACTTGTGTATATTCTCGAGTTGCACACTTTGATTTACTTGAACTTTTGGTTGGTCACTGTTGCATTACTGGTTGGAGCTGTGCACACGAGTTAGCGAGGCAGTGCACACGTGTATAAATGTACACGTGTGTATTGCAGCCACTCATGATTACCTGTCCCTGTAGCGTTATCAAGTGTATATATCTATGTGCATGACTTTGTGATGAATTCAAGTGTAAATGATGACGAACAACCCAAATAACTGAGGCAAATCCTATTTTCAAAAATCATATTTTATTTTATATTGCAAAAATATTTCTGTTTCAATTTTACTGCGTTAGTGAATATTTTTGCAGATTGCTCAGATGCTGGATTCAAACTGGAATGCAGTTGAAGACAAAATACGAGTGTGAGTGATATGTAGTGAGGTTATTAATGTAAATATAAAATCGTGATGTATTCAAAATTGTATATATATAGAGAGAGCATGAATTTGTACTATTCAAGATTGTAATAAATATTTGTTTGAATAAAATTTCTGTTTGAATTCAAATTCTGTGTAACTTGTTCTGTTTGAATTCAAATTCTGTGTAATTTATTTTATTCAATAAATATTTATTTAATCTATGAAAAAACAAAATAGTACATTACCAAATACATTTAAATGAATATATATGTTTATTATCATCAAACAAAAACATATAAGTGCATATTCAACATTCTCCCCTTTTTGATGATAACAAACATATATTTAAGATTTTGTACATGTGTTAAATGTATTTGATCAATGATATACTTTAATTGCTCCCCCTATTTAAATGCTTCCTCTCTGCATGATGCTCCCCCTACATATATGCATACAAATAGAAATATATAAATGAGCCTAGATGCAAATAAAAAATTATTTGACCTTTGCTTGATTCTATTTGACAAAATCTTAACTTTTCTCTCCCCCTTTTGTTATCAGCAAAAGAATAATAGTGCTAGGGAAAATAGAGATAAAGTGATCAATATTAATCCAACATTAAAACTCAAATTGAATATAAATATTAAACTCCAATAAGAATCAAACAAAAACCATAACTACCCTTGTTAGGAGCATATTCCACTTTTAGAAGTGATGGTAATGATGTTCTCATATAAAATGATTCAGTTGAATCTTCTTGTGGTACATTTATATAAGAAATTTGAATATCTACTAATCATGCATAACTGTTAGGACTTTTAAATCAGATTAGTAGTATTCCAATTTAATTTTAAAAATGAAATCAAGTATCTTCTAACCACGCATGACTGTGAGCACTTTTAAATGGGATTAGAATCAACTTGTCTATTAAATCAATTAATTTTGATATGCGTTCCATACATGCATAACCATAAGGACTTTTAAATGAGCATGGAAGCACATAATCAAAAATCCAAGTAATTCACCCATGCATAAACGTGAGGACTTTTAAACGAGAGTGAATACTTTGAATATTTATTTATTTAAAAAAAATATGACATGAAAAACAAATGATTCCTGATTATAGTACCACATATCGACAAACTATATTGAATATTTGATAAACAATGGTCGATAGAAATATGATAGATATAGAAATGGTCATGGAATCTTTGCCCAACAAAGAGTTTTATAACTCTTGTTTGAATTCCTAAAGAAATTTTCCAAATATACTCTCTTGAGTAATGTATGTTAAATATCAACACTTATCATCTTTTCAATCACTATTTATCTTTTTGATAATTTGCAGGAAGTCGGATTAGTCAAAATTTGTCATTTAAAATCAAATAAAAATGACTAATTTGAAAATATGGTCAAAAATGATTTTCTCGAAGGGGTTATATGAGAGAAAAAAAATTTGCTATTTGAAAATTATTTCAAGTGAAAAAATATGCAGATATTTTCTTTGAAAAACGATGCAGCAAATGAATATTTCAAACATTAATCACGTTCCACCAGTAATTTTTCTATCAACTATATTACCAGTGTAATCTGCATCTGAATTTCTCTTTCACTCCAAAATATCACAAACTAAAGACCAAACCATGAAGTGTGCACAAAAAAATTCAAACTCAATTTTTTACAGCGTTTTAAATGACATTCTCTTGAATTTGGATTGAAGCCATGTAAATAATCAGAAAACCGTGAATATAGAGTTAGCCATGACCAAAAGTATTATCATCCAACAAAACACCATTTTTAATCCAAACTAACATATATGAAGTAATTCAAAGAATGGTGTTTCTGGCATAAATATAATTGGCCAACTATATTGAGCAAGTCAGAATCAAAAAAAATCATCATCACATCATTATCACAATTTTGGCTGATTTCATTCAGAATACGGTGCAGATTATCACATTTAATATACCTTCACCTGTTTTACCTTTACGATAATTTTTCATGGTCGCCCAATGTGTTCCTGTCACCTTTGTACTAGGCTAAGGAACTTTGCTTTGTTGCCCGTTGTGTTTCTGGAACAGCCAAAATCCAGAGAACACTATTGTTGTTCCTTAGTCTGCCACCATACCTACACGGGAAAAGATTTATGTGACTTATTTGTTTTTATAGGTCCATGATTGTTAGCGGCAGAATATTTTGAAAAATAATTTTGTGGAGACCCAAAACTATTTATAATTGCTCCCTTCGGCACCCAAATTTGTTTAATTTTGAGAGATTTTATATTTGTGCCTTTTGGAACCCAAATTGGTACAGTTTTTATGTGTTTGGGTCTATACCAACAATTATTTTGATTGTGTCCAAATTTTCTACAAATTGTGCACACTGAATTTTCATGATTGATCTTGCTCTCAACATTTTCAGATTTATTATATCCAAGTCCTTGTCTAACCGTATTAACAGTTTGCTTTCCTAATAGCATATTCAATGATTTTTCACTTTTTGAGAATTTATCTAAGGTCATTGACAATTGTTGGACTTGTGTTTTGAGAGATTCATTTTCATTTACCATTTGTGTGCACTTTTTAATAGAATCCTCTCTCCTAGTATTTTCATTCTCTTTTAAAATCAGAATTTCTTTTTCAAGTGATTTTATATTGATTTCTGATTTTTTAATTTCTTTTTCGAATGTTGGAAACTTATCACATTTAGGGATCTTACTTTGATAGGTTTTAACTAATTTGTCGAGTTTTTCATTTAATTCTATCAAAGTATCTTTTTGTGATTCAAGTTTGCATACTTCTCCCTAAGTCGTTCAAAACAGCCATTCACTTCGTGGAAATAAATAAGTAATTCAGAGTGAGTGAGTTTCGATACCTCGCTTGGCTTCATATTGTGCTCTCTGTTTTTGAATTTTATATTTAGAGCTGGATTTCCATATTTGTGGTTCCTCCTTTTGAATTTCTTCATTGGTAATGCCAGCTCGACTGCTCCATCATCATCATCCTCATCACAACTGCTCTTTACCAATCCTGTTAAGCACGTTTCTTTAACCGAGTCGGTTGTGGAGGACATCTCATTACTGTTGACTTTTGCACCATATATTGCATCGAGAGTATTCCAGATTTTATGTGCATTTTCACAATAAGAGACGAAATAAAAATTATCACGATTAATATGAGAATATAAATATGCATAGCAAGAGCATTAATCGAGAGAATTTCCTTATTTGTTATATCACACCCATTTTCAATAATATCCCAACATTTAATATTAACAGATTTTAAAAAAAATTCCATTTTCAATTTCCAGTTCAAAAAATCTCTTCCATCAAAAATAGAAGGAATGATATTGGAATGACCCTCGACAAAAGTATTATTTGGTGGATTCATGACACTAGAGTTAAAGAAAAAATACCTTGCTCTGATACCACTTGTAGGATCTAGATTAACCTTAGAGGGGGCACGAGTTGGCGAGGCAGTGCACACGTGTATAAATGTACACTGTATTGCAGCCACTCATGATTACCTATCCCTGTAGCGTTATCAAGTGTATATAACTATGTGCACGACTTTGTGATGAATTCAAGTGTGAATGATGACGAACAACCCAAATAACTGAGGCAAATCCTATTTTCAAAAATCATATTTTATTTTATATTGCAAAAATATTTCTGTTTCAATTTTACTGCGTTAGTGAATATTTTTGCAGATTGCTCAGATGCTGGATTCAAATTGGAATGCAGTTGAAGACAAAATACGAGTGTGAGTGATATGTAGTGAGGTTATTAATGTAAATATAAAATCGTGATGTATTCAAAATTGTATATATATAGCGAGAGCGTGAATTTGTACTATTCAAGATTGTAATAAATATTTGTTTGAATAAAATTTCTGTTTGAATTCAAATTCTGTGTAACTTGTTCTGTTTGAATTCAAATTCTGTGTAATTTATTTTATTCAACAAATATTTATTTAATCTATGAAAAAACAAAATAGTACATTACCAAATACATTTAAATGAATATATATGTTTATTATCATCAAACAAAAACATATAAGTGCATATTCAACAAGAATCTCATTTAGTCATGCTCAGTTACAAATACAAGGAATTCGTAATGTCAAAGGATGAAAGTATAATGGATACGTATAGATGTTTGTCAAGTCTGGTATATAAATCTAAAACACTAGGAAAGGTAAATATAAAATTGGAAATGGTACGAAAAAACCTCAGAAATTCCTAAGAAATATTGAAGCAAAAGTGACAGCAATCCAGGAATCCAAAGACTTGAAATGGATCAAGGTAGTGGAATTAATAGGGAACCTCATCACATATGAGATGGAACAAAAATATAGAGAAGAATGGATGGTGACTTGAAAAAGAAATCAATCGCTTTGAAAAGTAAAACCAATAGCGAGGAAGATGATGAAGCTATAGCTGAGCTAGGATTGTTGTGACGCCCCCCCTCTATACCCACGCTAGCCAAGCACACTACAGGGTAATGTCGTCAACTAACACGAAGAATAAGGCTGGTTGGGAGCGACCATCTATAGCCTTGCTCTAACTATCTATTGAATACATCAACAATAGACATACCAAGCAGGTCGACATACCCAATGAATACTTAAAACAAAACCATAGGTGGTTGGAGGATCTATCAGAACAGAATATAACAACTCAAATGTAATATACATCACAGAACAGTAGATCAACATATACACATGTATTAATACATAGCAGAGTTACAAACTGATACACGTCAAGTGGTATAGCAAACCACAATATACAGACGAATTCAAAATAATACATATATCAGAGTTACAATAAAAAGGACTACACAAAGCTATAACAAAAAGGAACAAGCTGAATAGTCCATGCAGAAGCAAAATAGGCTAAGTCCAAAAGCACCTAACCTGAAACATCTCGGTATGACCCGAGTATAAAATACACGGGTCAGTCTGGCTAAACAAATCAGTTATATAATCTGAACAACAACAACCTGCAAGGTCACAAAGTATAACAAATATCTCTAAAAGAAATAAGACAATCGTCTAAAAAAAGATGAATCATATCATAACAAGCCTCATATCATCGGCAACTCAGAGAAACAAAGGACAGGAATATCCCAAAACAAGCCATAAGGCAAATAACAAATACCAATGAAGGTAACACAAGTTCCACAAGGTAATCGCTATACATCATGCGGCTCAAAAAGACCAACACCGAAGGGCGATACCTAGGGAATATACATATCAATGAAACATCAGAAAATTTGCACGTGCTCAGTACTATATAAACAAGGATCCATGAGCCCGAAGACTCCAAACCCAAATATCACTCGAGTCGCTCATAAAGACCTAACTCCGAAAGCGACATTATTAGGGCAACAAACCCGAAGGCACAAACCTGAAGGCACAAACCCGAAGGCAACATACCCGAAGGCAACAAATCGAAAGGAGATAGTCCGAAGACACTATCCCAAAGGCAATAAACCGTAGTCGTGAAGGTCCGGAGGCCCAGTACTGGACACCATTAACTGGAGGAATGTGTCATAACTCTCAAAGAGGAATCCGAAAAGTGGTAACGTGAGTCCCATAACCACTCGTTTGCACTAAACGGTTTACTATCCGTTAGTTAATTTCACACTCAAAGCAGTACAAAGTTTACCTTATCTCATTGGTAAACCAGACACAAAGGTCAAAACAATCAATCGAATAGGTCGGGGATTAATCGAAAAGATAAACGCATGGATTCATGGTCCGTGTTTTACCTAACCATTTAATCTTCCATCCACTCCGCTCGAAGTGTGAAATCGTGTGTGTCTAAATAGAATTTATAAATCGAAGTAACGAGCTTTTAATGCGATTTAGAGGGATTATTTACGAAAACCCGTGAATGAAGTTAAAATAAATTATCAAAGCCAAAAGATGCAATGACAACCACTAAGAACCAACTTGAATCGATAAAATTTGAAAAACCAATCAAAATGAGCAAAAATAGGAAAAACAGAAAAATAGGAGCAGGTCGGTCTACCGGACCTCCTGGGTCGGTTGGTTGACCTGATCCAGAGGCAAAAAAGTGCTCGGGGTAGCAGGTCGGTCGACCGGCCCAGGGGTTCGGTCGGCCGAACTGTAATTTTCTGCAGTTCCTGCCCTATTTCATCCAAGTGCAAACTCTTCCAAAATGCAACCGGTCGAGCAATGGACCTAAGGAGCCTTGGCCAATAGATACCCCGACTCCATTAGCTCTTCGATTCGCCACCACAAACATGTTCAAACATCAAAGTTAGGATCTTTAAAGAATTGAACCCAAAACACTAAAAATTTGGATATTCACCAATTCAATCCAAACCAAAAGCAAGTGCACAAGAACAAGTGTTAGGAATCCATACCCAACAATCAAAGATAGATATAAGCATAGATATGAGATAAAAATCTCACCTTACATCAATAATATCAAGAGAAGTAGATGTGAGTTCAAAACTCACCTTTTTACACACAAACAAAGAAGAAGAAGCTCAAACACAAGAAGAAGACTAGCTACTCTTCACTTCAACTCTACAAGCTTCAATCTAAGAATAAAACACATATTTCCTAAATTAGGTTTAGGAAACTTCTAAAATTGAAGAGGAGAAGAGTTGGAGAAGATGAAGAGGAGGCTTACCAATAGCTTCACTTTGATTTTGGAGCAAGAATTCAAGTTGCAAGAGAACTAGGGCTTGGAATTTCTAATTCCCATTCTCTTCCCCCATTTTCAGTTTTTAGCTTAAGTTTTATGAAATGAAATAAGTGAGTTGAGAGGAGAGGAGAGGGACTGAGTTAGGGTTTTAGTTAGTGGGTTGAACCCAGACCCAAACCCAACTAGAAAAGTTGCAAAATTCAGCTTACTCCAAACATATCTAAGTTTATACTCAAAAAGATCGCAAACGTCATTTTGGAACCAATGGAGGTGGTTTCGAGTTTCAATTTGGCCGTTTGCAAAAGGTAACATTTCGGATCCAAAATCCGACTAACGACGCTATATTTAAATAAAACATTTAAGTATAAAATCGTTAAATATGCGGGTTGTTACAGACCTCCCCTCCTTACAAAATTGCGTCCCTGCAATTCCTAGAGACGATATTTGTAACAACTACATACTTATAACATCATTCAAAAGAAAAGGAAATAAGATTGAGATGAAAAGATAAACTCACCATTGCCAAGCGAAGATAGAAAACCCAGATAAGATCGCTCGATATACTCTCTGGTTTCCCAAGTACAGTCATTGGGGTTAGCGGACCATTGAATCTTAATGAGCGGCACGTCCTTGTTTCGAAGGTGTCACAACTCCGTGGCAAGTACGCGGATAGGTTGCTGTACAATAGATAAGTCTGGTGAGACCTCAAGCTCTTGCAAATCAGGAGAATCAATAACAGAATCTGACTCCCGAAGACACTTCCGAAGTTGAGAGACGTGAAACACGTCATGAATGCCAGATAAATGAGCAGGAAGTGAAACTCTATAAGCCACAGGGCCAATACGTTCAGTAATAGGGAATGGTCCTATA
This sequence comes from Allium cepa, assembly GCA_030765085.1. NCBI lineage: Eukaryota > Viridiplantae > Streptophyta > Magnoliopsida > Asparagales > Amaryllidaceae > Allium > Allium cepa. The sequence goes on along the minus strand of CM060931.1, from coordinate 139,036,772 downwards.
AAGCGAGGAGCCAATTCCCCAGTTGTACTGAAAAGCATCACCCCCTTCAAAGGAGAAACATAAACAAAGACAAGATCACCAACTGAAAATTCGAGAGGCTTCCTACGGTTGTCCGGGTAGGACTTCTGGCGGCTCTGTGCCTCTTTCATTCTCAACCGAATAAGATCAATCTTCTTGGAAGAATCACAAACAAAGTCTGGACCAAAGAATAAGCTTCTCCCCAGATTCCAACCAACAAGAAGGTGATCGACATGGACTTCCATATAAAGCTTCAAAAGGAGCCATACCGATACTAGATTGAAAACTATTATTGTAGGAGAACTCTACAAGAGGTAGATGATCCTCCCAAATACCACCAAAATCAAAAATACAAATACGGAGAAGATCTTCCAAGATACGATTCACTCGTTCTGTCTGTCCGTCAGACTGCAGATGATAAGCTGTGCTGAAATTAAGCTTTGTTCCCAAAGCTTGCTGAAGACTTTGCCAAAAATGACTCTTGAATAAAGGATCGGGATCACTCACAATAGAACTAGGAACACCGTGAAGTCTCACGATTTCCTTGACATATAACTTAGCCAAATGCGAAGCAGTCCTATTAGACATAATAGAGATAAAATGAGCAGACTTAGTGAGGCGATCAACAATAACCCAAATGCTAGAATGGCCTGATCTCAAACGAGGTAGGCCGTCAATGAAATCCATAGAAATTTGATCTCATTTCCACAATGGAATCTCTAGAGGCTGAAGAAGACCCGAAGGACGCTGATGTTCGGCCTTAATACGCTGACAAGTTATGCAATTAATCACATAACTTGCCACATCGCGCTTCATGCCTTCCCAATAATAAAGACGACGCATATCCACATACATCTTACTACTACCAGGATGAATGGTATACTTAGAACGGTGACAATCATCAAGAATGTCATGCCTAAGTGCAAAATCAGAAGGCACAAAAAGACGGTTCTTCTTGCGAAGACAACCATAAGAATCAATGCTGAAATCCCGCAATGCCTCATCACAGGATCCAGACTCACAAAGCTGAATAAGATGCAACTAATCAGGATCACGCCGCTGAGCATCGAAAATACGATCCAACAAAATGGGTCGAGCTCCCAAACTAAATAATAGAATAGGAGAATCAGAAGATGAACCTCGATCACGAATTTCACAAAAACATAGAGTCTCAAGAATATCCCATTCGGCAAGCATCGTAGAAATAACAAACGAATGTTTGCGACTAAGCGCATCAGCAACACGATTACCCTTACCAGGGGTATATTGGATATCAAAGTCATAGGAAGCAAGAAACTCGAGCCAACACTGTTGTCTCATATTGAGTTCCTTCTGAGTAAACAAATACTTCAAGGATTTATGATTGGTATAGAGAATGAAGCGCTCGCCCAATAAATAGTGTCGCCAAATCTTCAAGGCGAAGACAATGGAGGCTAACTCAAGATCATGAGTGGCATAGCGAACTTCATTCGGACGTAGTTGCCTAGAAGCATAAGCAACTACCCAATCCTTCTGCATAAGAACAGCACCGAGACCACTACCACAAGCATCGGTGTAGACAACAAGATCATGATTCCCTTCGGGAACCACAAGAATTGGAGCATTAGTGAGAAGTTCCTTTAATGACAGAAACGAAGCTTCACACTCGTCGGACCAAATAAAACGAATGCCTTTCCGAGTAAGGCTGGTGAGAGGAAGCACAACAAGGGAAAAATCCTTAATGAACCGACGGTAATAACCCGCCAATCCAAGGAAACTACGAATCTCATGCACATTCTCAGGCCTCTTCCAATTCTGGATGGCTTCGATCTTTGAGGGATCGACAGAAATGCCATCGAAAGTTACAACATGGCCTAAGAACTTAACCCTATTCTCCCAAAAATGGCACTTGGAGAATTTGGCTCTAAGCTGATGATGACGGAGGGTACCCAAGACAATTCTCAAGTGATTAGCATGCTCAGCTTCAGACTTAGAATAAATAAGGATATTATCAATGAAGACAAGGACGAACTTATCGAGATATTCTCGAAAAACCCGATTCATGAGATCAACAAAGAAAGCAGGAGCGTTCGTCAAACCGAACGGCATAACAAGCCACTCAAAAGAACCATAACGAGTGCGGAAAGCGGTAAAAGGTATGCTATCCTCCGCGACTCGTAATTGATGAAAACCCGTGGCAAGGTCAAGCTGAGAAAAGACCTTAGCACCACTCAATAGATCGAACATATCATCGATCCTAGGCAATGGATACCTATTCCTAATGGTTAACTCGTTAAGCTTGCGATAGTCAATGCCAAGCCTAAGAGTTCCATCAGACTTCTTCACGAACACGACCGCGGATCCCCACGGAGAAAAACTGGACTGAATCAACTGCTTTGACTCAAGCTCTAAAATCTGCTTCTTGAGTTCCTCATTTTCCTTTGTAGACATCCTCGTGGGAGGACGACTAACTGGCTGCGCGTCTGGAATGAGATCAATGCGGAACTCAATTTCCAGTTTGGGTGGCAAACCCGAAACAGATTCAAAAACACCAAAAAAGTCACAAGCAATAGGAATACGAGATATATCATCATCATCTCGCGAATCAAGAGAATAAAAAGCCATTTCGAAATTATCCACATCCCGAAGAACAAGAGATAACTGAGTAGACAAATCCGGATGTCGAAGATACAAAATTCTCTCCGAACAAATAATCCTGGCATCATATCTCACTAGCCAGTCCATTTCCAAAATCAAATCAAATCCCAGACAAGAAATAACGTGCAGATTCGCACGAAAAGAAAAACCACATAAAACAATCTCAATATCATCACAAAGCATGCTAAGGGTCGCGGATCCCCCAACAGGATTCGCAATCCTTAAAGAAGTAACCAAACAAGAAACATCCAAAGATAAATCATGAATGAGCTTCTTCGATACGAAAGAATGTGAAGCATCCGTATCGAAAAGAACTCGTATACTATGATAATGAAATAGAATAGAACCTTCCAAAATAGATGGAGATATACCTCTGGGCTGAGAAGGACCTCCAGAAGCCTTAGCAGCATAAAGCTTGCTAGACTTGGCGCCAGCCGGAATAGTAGGGCAAGTGGAAACATGATGACCTTCCTTCTTGCAATAACGGCAGAAGAGAGGCTTGGAACAAGCTCGAATAACATGATCAGGAGAACCACAATTGAAACACTTCTGAATGAAAGGTGTTCTGGAAGACTGAGGCTGAGAACTAGAACTACCAGCCTTCTTCTTCTTAGAAGGAAAAGACCTGGACTTCTGAAATGGAAACTGCCTCTTGTTGGGGTTCTTAGAAACCTCGACATCAACATCACTATCACACTCCTTCTCGACGGTCTCGAGATGAAGTGCCGAATCCACCAACTCCTCAAAAGAAAGCTTAAGCTGGAGCAACAAAGACTTCTTAAAATATTTCTTAAGACCAGAAAAAAACTTCAAATTCTTCTTATAAGGAGTGCTAGTGAATTCAAGATCATACTTAGATAAAGCCTCGAATGATGCAACATACTCAGAAACAGAAGATTTCCCTTGCTTCAACTCAAGGAAGCGACGGGTCAATAAAACTTTTTCAGATTCAGGAACAAACTTGAGTTCAAATCGCTCTCGAAATTGAGTCCAAGAAAGAGTAGACTCATCAATTTCGGCCACAAGAAGCTCATACCAATCAAGAGCATGCTCTTGTAATAAGCTAGAAGTTACAAGAACTCTATCATCGTCAGAAAGATCCATGCGAGAGAAAATACGCTCGCACGTGCGAAGCCAAGCTTGGACTTTAAGAACAGATTTGGAGCCCTTAAATGGCTTTCCTCCAAGATGAGAAAAATCACTGCACAAACGTGCAAAGGCAGACTTGCGAGGTGGAGATACTCGAGGAGGAACTGGAGGCTGAGTGCACCTAAACAACTCCAAAAACTGATCAGCAGACATATAAACGCCATCCGGATGTGAGCCACTGGATTGCCCAGCATCCGAACGTCGTCCTCTGCCTCTTCCAGCCATACGTTGAAAGTAAGATAAGAACAAGATTATTCACAAGGTAGATGATTCAAGATGGAATACTACAGAATAAAATGCATTCCTAGACGTATTCCAAATTCTATCTACCACAAAAGCACGGAAGGAATAGAGACAAGATGGTTCAACTATTTGTATCACTTGTACACTTTGATGTACCAGAATTTGTGCATCTATTCTGTATTTATCATATTTTGTTCTGAACTCAGCTCTGATACCACGCTGTGACACCTCACCTCTATATCCACGCTAGTCAAGGACACTACAGGGTAATGTCGTCAACTAACACGGAGAATAAGGCTGGTTGGGAGCGACCATCTATAGCCTTGCTCTAACTATCTATTGAATACATCGACAATAGACATACCAAGCAGGTCGACATACCCAATGAATACTTAAAACAAAACCATAGGTGGTTGGAGGATCTATCAGAACAGAATATAACAACTCAAATGTAATATACATCACCGAACAGTAGATCATCATATACACATATATTGATACATAACAGAGTTTACAAACTGATACACGTCAAGTGGTATAGCAAACCACAATATACAAACGAATTCAAAATAATACATATATCAGAGTTACAATAAAAAGTACTACACAAAGCTATAACAAAAAGGAACAAGCTGAATAGTCCATGCGGAAGCAAAATAGGCTAAGTCCAAAAGCACCTAACCTGAAACATCTCGGTCTGACCCAAGTATAAAATACACGGGTCAGTCTGGCTAAACAAATCAGTTAGATAAACTGAACAACAACAACTTGCAAGGTCACAAGTATAACAAATATCTCTAAAAGAGATAACACAATCATCTAACAAAAGATGAATCATATCATAACAAGCCTCATATCATCGGCAACTCAGAGAAACAAAGGACAGGAATATCCCAAAACAAGCCATAAGGCAAATAACAAATACCAATGAAGGTAACACAAGTTCCACAAGGTAATCGCTATACATCATGCGGCTCAAAAAGACCAACACCGAAGGGCGATACCTAGGGAATATACATATCAATGAAACATCAGAAAATTTGCACGTGCTCAGTACTATATAAACAAGGATCCATGAGCCCGAAGACTCCAAACCCAAATATCACTCGAGTCGCTCATAAAGACCTAACTCCGAAAGCGACATTATTAGGGCAACAAACCCGAAGGCACAAACCCGAAGGCACAAACCCGAAGGCACAAACCCGAAGGCAACATACCCGAAGGCAACAAATCGAAAGGAGATAGTCCGAAGACACTATCCCAAAGGCAATAAACCGTAGTCGTGAAGGTCCGGAGGCCCAGTACTGGACACCATTAACTGGAGGAATGTGTCATAACTCTCAAAGAGGAATCCGAAAAGTGGTAACGTGAGTCCCATAACCACTCGTTTGCACTAAACGGTTTACTATCCGTTAGTTAATTTCACACTCAAAGCAGTACAAAGTTTACCTTATCTCATTGGTAAACCAGACACAAAGGTCAAAACAATCAATCGAATAGGTCGGGGATTAATCGAAAAGATAAACGCATGGATTCATGGTCCGTGTTTTACCTAACCATTTAATCTTCCATCCACTCCGCTCGAAGTGTGAAATCGTGTGTGTCTAAATAGAATTTATAAATCGAAGTAACGAGCTTTTAATGCGATTTAGAGGGATTATTTACGAAAACCCGTGAATGAAGTTAAAATAAGTTATCAAAGCCAAAAGATGCAATGACAACCACTAAGAACCAACTTGAATCGATAAAATTTGAAAAACCAATCAAAATGAGCAAAAATAGGAAAAACAGAAAAATAGGAGCAGGTCGGTCTACCGGACCTCCTGGGTCGGTTGGCTGACCTGATCCAGAGGCAGAAAAGTGCTCGGGGTAGCAGGTCGGTCGACCGGCCCAGGGGTTCGGTCGACCGAACTGTAATTTTCTGCAGTTCCTGCCCTATTTCATCCAAGTGCAAACTCTTCCAAAATGCAACCGGTCGAGCAATGGACCTAAGGAGCCTTGGCCAATAGATACCCCGACTCCATTAGCTCTTCGATTCGCCACCACAAACATGTTCAAACATCAAAGTTAGGATCTTTAAAGAATTGAACCCAAAACACTAAAAATTTGGATATTCACCAATTCAATCCAAACCAAAAGCAAGTGCACAAGAACAAGTGTTAGGAATCCATACCCAACAATCAAAGATAGATATAAGCATAGATGTGAGATAAAAATCTCACCTTACATCAATAATATCAAGAGAAGTAGATGTGAGTTCAAAACTCACCTTTTTACACACAAACAAAGAAGAAGAAGCTCAAACACAAGAAGAAGACTAGCTACTCTTCACTTCAACTCTACAAGCTTCAATCTAAGAATAAAACACATATTTCCTAAATTAGGTTTAGGAAACTTCTAAAATTGAAGAGGAAAAGAGTTGGAGAAGATGAAGAGGAGACTTACCAATAGCTTCACTTTGATTTTGGAGCAAGAATTCAAGTTGCAAGAGAACTAGGGCTTGGAATTTCTAATTCCCATTCTCTTCCCCCATTTTCAGTTTTTAGCTTAAGTTTTATGAAATGAAATAAGTGAGTTGAGAGGAGAGGGACCGAGTTAGGGTTAATTAGTTAGTTAGTGGGCTGAACCCAAACCCAAACCCAACTAGAAAAGGTTGCAAAATTCAACTTACTCCAAACATATCAAAGCTTATACTCAAAAAGATAGAAAACGTCATTTTGGAACCAATGGAGGTGGTTTCGAGTTCCAATTCGGCCATTTGCAAAAAGTAACATTTCGGATCCAAAAATCTGACTAACGACGCTATATTTAAATAGAACATTTAAGTATAAAATCGTTAAATATGCGGGTTGTTACAATTGTTGCTGAAATAAGTCAAAAGTTGGACAAGAAAATATGGGAATCCATCATTAAATTGACGATAAAATAAAGTATTGTCAAAGCTTTGGATGATGCTGAAGAAGAAATCACATGTTATAAGTATAAGAAGCCAGGTCACATCAAACCAAATTATCCACTGAACCGACTTGGCAAAGGAAAGAAGAAGAAGAGGAGTTTTGCAGACATTTAGGATGAGAGCGACAAAGAAGAAGAGGGGAACACCAACAGTGACGAAGAGGAGGCAAACTTGTGCTTAATGGCAAAATCAAGTGACAGTGATGATGAACTTAGTGAGTTTTCAAAATTATCACACTGATTTGTTATTGTTATGTCACGAGGTAAATGGAAGCTATGATAGACCTAAAAAAAATACACCTGAATCTCAGAATAACAATCTACTTATTCTAACTAAGGTCTAGAACAAATGAATCAAAACATCAGAAAAGTAAACTTAGAATGTGAGAAGTATCAACCTTTAAAGAAAGAAATAGGTCTAAGACTGAAACTGAAACGCTTGAAAATGAAATTTTGACTTTAAAAACAAAGATAACACAAAAGGAGAAAATTCCATCAAAAGATGCTCCTCGCTTTTGAATGGAAATATTTCTCTTAGATCTAAAGTTCAACAACTTGAAATGACAATAAGAAAATTTGCTAAAGGAGAAAGATCATTAATTATATTGTTAGGTAGCTAGACTATGAACAAAAACAAGAAGGGTCTTAGATATGATGGGGCTAAAAAAAATAAATGAAAGAGTTACGATAAGATCAAACCTTGCAAAGAAATTTCAATGTGTGTAATTTGTGGAAAAAATTGGGTATACACAAAAGAACTGTCTGTACAGAAACAAAACTATTAAAAAAAATTGGTTCCAAATAGTACAAATATAGATTCTCTCATATTTAAACTAGTTTGGTTACCAAAAGGAACAAATATAAATTATCTCATACTTAAACAAACTTGGTTACCAAAATACTTTTTCACTAACGTTAATGGACCTACGAAGACTTCCTCCCTCGTGTAGGTATATTAGCAAGCTAAGGAACATCAGAAGTGGTACTTAGATTCAGGCTATTCTATGCACATGATAGGCGACAAATCAAAGTTTCTTAGCTTAGAAAATTACAAAGGTGGCAGTGTTATGATGGCTAATAATAGTAAGTGCAAGATTATTGGTAAATGTAAAGTAGGTTACAATACTTTTGCTTTGAGTGATAATTTTTAGGATAATTTTTATGTTAAAAACCTACATCATAATCTCATTTCAATCAGCCAACTATGTGACACAGGTATGAATGTTGTGTTTGATGCTAACCTATGAAAATAATTGACAAATCTTCAAGTGATGTCTTGTTTACAGAAAAGAGGAAAGGTAATACATATTCCTTGTCATTTGAATATTTCACTCTTTCTAGATGCTTAGTAACTAAGGGAAGTTACTTAATGGCATAGACGACTAGGGAATGACAGCATGAGTCTATTGAAAATCAAAAAGGAAAAGACTTGGTAAGAGGATTACTACAACAAAATTTTGAATCTGGTACGATATGCAAGGCTTGCACCATGGGTAAACTCAGTAGATCGTCTTTCCATGCCAAAAAACACTATATGTACCTCTAGAGTTCTTGAGCATATTCGAAATATAATCATAACTTTTGAATATATATTGGAGAATTTACCGAGTCAAAAATCATATAACCGTCCAATAAAAAATAAACAACCACTGAAGTCAAGATTTGAATTCTTCAAATCGAAAATCACGCAGTCTATTTTCAAATTCAAACCCTATAAATAACAATATCATCATCCGCAAATTTTACATTAGTCAAGAGTGACAAAAATAAAAGGCAAAAATTATACAAAATAATCAACCTTGGAAACTCCCGACAGTGGAAAAAATCGCAATAATCAATCGGCACTAACTAAAGAACGTGATCAATAGAGAAGGAGCAGTGCAATTCGAACCTCAATTGCAAGCGGCGGCTTCCAAATTAGGAGACCCTGAAAGGAAAAAATGAAATCTACATAGACAGAATGAATGCAGGCTAAAGGAGAAAGGGGAAAACTTTTTATTTCTTAATTAAGCCGCACCTTTTTATTGTTTAATGTAATTTGGACATTTTTATTAGGGTTTTCAACAATTTTTATTATATTTTCTCTTTAATTTTTAAAAAATATAGCTTCTAAATAGGATCAAATTGCATGGAGTAATTTAAAGAATTCTCATGATAGAGTTAAGGTAGGGTTTTGAATGTAGGGTTAGAACAATCAGGCTAGCAATAGTCGCAAGTTTACAGGTTCTGTATGTAGTCAATTGTTTAATTCTATTAGAAACCTTGGGGACAGCATTATGTAGGTTTTATCAGAAAATTGGTTAAAATTGTGCGTTTCTTTTATTTCCACATTTACTCTTTTTTTACTATGCCACAATTTTTATTGTTCTATAAGTTTATCATAAACCCTATTCACCCCTCCCCCTCTTGGATTAATTCGATCCTACATGACATTGTTACCATATAACAATGTTTAGGATTCTCAACGTTTAAAATTACACTTAGCGGTGTTATCAATTTTTCATTTACATTCATTTACGTTGCTTTTATTACTGTGCTTTCCAAGTCGATGTAATTAGCCTTTTTCATTGAATCAGCCATGGTCTTTCTTTTGGAACAGTTCCAATTTAAAGATTCTTAACTTGAATTTATTATCGACACATTATGCTCAATATTACTTCTGAAATTTGAGTCTGAATATTACTTCATATGGAGTCTTTTGTTTTAATAAACAATCCTCTAGTATTTTGTAAATACACGAGAACACCTCAAATAACCATTTACTGATATGAATTTAGATTTGATACTTGCTTAAGTAACAAATATATAAACAAACCACAACATAGTAGAAAACATAACATGTATGATAATCATTATTGCTAATGCATAAGGAATCTATCTTTCATGTTCCGTATTAAACATTTTAATATGGTATCCTTACATATCGTTTGGGGCATTCCTAGTGTCTTTTATACTTACTATAAAAGACATCATTTAAAAATAAAATATCAAGTATTAAAACAATAAAAACTAATTTTAACACAAGTACATCGTTACAATCAACAATGTATAGTTTACATATGGTTTAGAAATATTTATGTACCTTTTGACTTTCTTTCTTATGAGCACATGCTTCCTCTATAATTTTATTGACAGTCAAACTGTTTGATATTAAAACGTTGTTCAATTTTGACACTCATCAAACGACACTTTCGTATTTGTTCTTGGATCATATCCAAAAATTTACAAACTCAACATTGCTTCTACTGACACTGAGACACTTTGGTTGTTATGTGCAAATAGACTAGTCTAATTATATGTTCAAAACTTTCTATTTCAACATAAATATACCAAAAGATAAAGTCATACTAGATGATGACTTTGTGAGTAAAATCAGAATCAATTTGAGCATATCAAATGGTGAAACTGCTACCTTAATTTCAATAATTGAAATTCATAGTAATATTCTTATCAGTGTTGCTCATTATACTCCAACTCCATTTGTCTTTCTCACAAAAACATATCTTCGACCAATGGATCATATCCTTCGGACACAACTATCAAAAACATACTTTGATTGTGTACTTAGAATCAATTTTAGATTAGAGCATCGTACCATATCATAGAGTCAATACTCTTAATGATTTAATTGAACAATCGAAGATTGTTCATTCTTAACATTATCAAGAAACTCATAATTTCTTTATAAAGTACAAGAATACTCATTAGACATTCTGATATATTTGTATTCCTTTAGGTTCAATCCATTCCAACTCATTCCTTGTGATCAGTTTTATTATTGGATCGTATTCAAATTCATTTTATACTAATAATTTCTAAAAGAAATTCCTTCGCTGCGAAGTTGGCATTTCTTGAAACAACAATTATTTCTCGGTGCAATGGAATGGGCATTCATAAACATTTTTTGAATTACTTTCTATTAAAACTGATTTTGCATTAATTCACAATATATTTATGTTCACAACTTAAAACTAGTCGTCCATTGATTAACGATCCTAAAATTCTCTTGGTACAATTCATACAAGATCCTTTACGTGCAATTATTATGTGTAGTCTTCCGACTCGCACAATCTGCTAACTATTTAGTCTAGGATATATATATACGGGTTTCTTATAAACCCTTATCTCGTATGGTTTTGTAAACTATCTTGGAATGATATTAATTTTAACCTTATGTAGCACTCTTAAGTACATGACCTTATAGAAGAAATTGACTCAACTTCACTCATAATAAATTATAATTTGTGCAATGGAATTCGATGACTTATTATCGATACATCATTATGTATCATTAGGAGGATTGAATTTTGAGATTGAACCTTTATTCAATTTTAGGTACGTTCGAAACTCTTTCCAACAATTCTCATGGTCAACTGAAGTCAACTTAAAGTTAAATTCTATAGCCAGAGCATTTCGATTAATAATAATTGTTATTATTGAACCAAGGACATTGTGTTCGGACTATAGAGTTAAATATGGATGATTTTGGTATTTTAACAATTACCAAATTCCATTAGTCCAAACTGATATAGTTTTGACGAAGAGAATTGGTGTAAATAAATGTCACAATCGAGTAATGATTAATTAAAAAAATTGGATTTTACCGAAACTAAGTAAGTGATAAATTTAGCCAAAATATCACATCACCTACTAAGCACGTTAATATTCGAATAGTTTGATATCAATCGTTAACCAAATTTACACCTAAAGAGTCACACAACCGAACCATTGGATACTCCTTGATTAGATGATTTATTTAGTTTATACTTGTTGTAAATAAATTAATAGTTATGAAATATTAGTTATAAAAATTTATTTTGATTTGAAGAACAAATACTTTTAAATGTATTTTTAGTAGTTATAAATATACTGATAAATATATGATATTGACATGTGCTTAAATTAGATTTAAATGTAAAATATTTTATTCGAGCTTCAAATGGGTTTGAATCCCATATAGGGGGATGATGTATTCGGCTATAATAGGGTTTCAGGTGCGGCCATATGATAGAACAAGAGGGCTTTGTTTTGCATGGATAAGGAAGGAAAATTGGAAAGAGATCTAGATCCTAACTTGTCTCTATTTCCTCCTCTATACAAGCATCTCAACCCACTCGCCTTTCCTACTTTTTAGAGCCTCCATCTACATTCCCTATTGCCCAAAATAATCCATATCTATTCAGATACAAATCAAATATAAACAAACACTATTCAATAAATGATGGTCATTAGTTCAGGAGCTAACACCTTGTTGGATTGGAACCAGCTTAAGGAGTCGATTTCATCATTTCAAGATGTACTAATAGGCTATAAAGATAAGGTAATTTATAAGCTATAATTATAATTTAATGTCTGAATAGTTCATATATTATATATTGCTTCATTGGTTAGGTGATGATTCTAATATATCGATATATCATCACATTTAGAATATTTGTATGAACGTATATTTATATATATGTAAAAAATTATTTTATGGTACACACTAGCCATCATTGCTCATGGTAAAAGTAAAATATTTTGATTTTTTTACTATTTAGTTAATTTAATATTCATTATTTAAATTATATTAGCATTATAATTTAAATACATCATCTTATGCTATGTAAAATATGGTTTTATAATTATATATTCGGTTTCTTACTTAAAATATTTTCGACTTAAGTAAAATAATTATATATATATTAATATTATTTAAATCAATTAATTACATAAATTAATTTTATCAACATATATATATATATATTATAAAATTAATTTAGTACATGATACACGTTCGGTAGAAAGATAAAAGAAAATTAAATATATAATTTAAATATTTAATATTAGCCGAAATTAAAATTTTATTTTAAACTATAATATATATATAATATTTAAATATTACTTTGATTTTTACTAAAATGATTAAATTGGAAATTTTATTTTAAAATTAATTATTTATTAATATATATTAAAATATATATATATTTAAAAATAATTTCTATAAGCAATATAATAGGCATATATTAATTTTACATAATTTATATATATTTATAGTTTATTTAAATATATATATATATATAGTTTTATTATTAAATTAATTATAAGGCATATATGTATATATTATATATATGTTAAGTTTAAAAAAATTAATTTTGTTTTCGAGTTTCTAGTAAAACAAATAAATAAAATTTAATAATTTTTTTAATAATTTCGAATATGTACATGTACATATTTATACATGTACATATGCATATATGCATATTTATTATAAATAATACATATATGTTTATTTATATATTTACAAAAATTTCAAATAAAATATTAATTCATATGTATGTATGTATATTTGCAATATTTTGAATATATAAATTAAAGTATATAATCATACATTTGGATGGTGTATTTATATACCAGATGAGCCAACATGTCCATTACAGTGTAAATCCCAAGACTTATACATGGGCATGTTATACCTTACATTGATTGTTATGTTCCTTGTGCACACACACATATATATATATGTGTGTGTGTGTGTTATGATATGTGTGTGTGTATATATATAATATTATATTAATTACATAATATAAAATTATAATATAAACTTAAGTAAAATAATAATTTTATTTAAAAGAAATTTAGAAATGTTGAAAATAAATTAGACTTCATAGGCCCGATAAAGATCCAAAATGATAATTTTTTGTGAAACTCATCAATTTCTTCTACTATGGTTTGGACCAGTTCCAACACTATATATACTGGTAGTTCTATATGTATGCAAGTTTCCAAAACCCAAATCTTTATTTTCATACAGTAAATTCCACACCCCTACGAATAGTGCATGGTTCAACTAATTTTGCATTCAATCTTTATCATCTAATACCTAGTACACAATTTCTAACATTCAAAAATTTTAAAATCTAGTTTTTCTAAGTCTATACTTCTATGTTGGAAAAGGAATTTAGATGGAGAATTTTACGCTTCCACCCTTCTTTTGGATACCTATTCTGTTCTACCCTGAAACCTTCTCTTTTACCCCTAAATCTTTACCAATTATCCAAGTACAATTTGCATGAGGTTTATTTTTGGATTTTCAAATAGAATTATCTTAAATGCAAGTTTTGTTCACTATCAACAAGGTATGAAAATAGAAAATCCAAAGATAAAACGGTTTTTTTCCTCGTTATTCTCTATGTTTTGTATACCGTCACGCCTTACTGGACAATGAAATTCATATTCACTAACACCGACCCTCCCTACGCTATGCATGTGGCATTTGAAATTTAGAATTTTTTTTCATTTTTTTGTCAAATTTTTTTCCCTCTTTCAATAAAACATGTGAAAAAAAAAACTTTAAAAAGCATTTAAACAAATTTTCAAAAGCATTTGAGCACAATTTTTCAATAGCATTTGAACAGAAAATTTCAAAACATTCGCTTTTCCATCCTTAAAACAAATCAAGCCGCGTCTTAACATAATAAGGATTCATTCAATCAGTTAATGCATCTGATTGGCCCTAGCATTGCGCATTTAATACTAAATTTTGAAACCAAAACAACAGACGACGCATAAGCATATCTATAAATTTTAGCTTTTAACTTATAGGGATAGTTACCCATGGTTTGGCAACAACCCTTCTCTATTTTCAACTTGCCAAAATTTATTTTTCCCAAAATACTATAGTTTTTCAGATTCAAGCGTTCTTCATTTCTTGTTGCTAATTTAATTTCCTAATTTATTTTATAAACTTTCAGTTTTACTTACATTCATCACTAGTTAAGTGTCCTTATGATATTTCCTTATTTACACTATTTACCAATATATATAGTGGTAAAAGATTATCCAAAAAATCAACACGGTAATAATATAGGAATGTATCTCATATCATATCGTATGCTTTTCCAATATCTAAAAGGAGATAACTAGCAATTACACCCTAAATTACCTAAAAAGAAAAAATTACTGGAAGCCACCCTTCGTCATCATCTGGTATTAATGATGTTGCAGTTCTATTGCTTTTTAGTCAATTAAAATAAATATTTCTAATATGTCATTATATTATAACCCGCATACCTTAACTCCCCTTCTTGTCTTCTAAATACGGTGTCCATCCATTACTTTGATTATTACACCCGGTGATGAGATAAATTGTGCATTCCCACGCTGAAGTGGGTAAAAAATATAAACTATGAACATTTCGAATAACTCATTGAAAAATTGGCTTAGTGGAATAACTTTCCTACCACCCATCTTATCTTCTTTAACCTGATTCAATCAACATTCTTTATGTGTTTTTGCTATCCTATTACCCTCTTCTTCAATCATACTACCATATTTCTTCAATCAAAATTTCTTGATAGTATTCCAAAATTTTGGTATTTACTTTCTTTATCATTGATCTTTCATGCGAGTATACTTTAAGACCTGTAAAAATGTACTTTGATACCATTTCTCATTCCTTTAAGGGTTCTTCTTATGACTTTCACATATGTCTAATCAAACGTTCCTAATTTCGTGCTAATATTCTTTATATTCAATAGGGATCCCTTGTTGCTATCCTATGAGCATTCATAGTTGTTTTATTTATATCCTTGACCTTTACCCTGTCTTCCTAGACAGTCATCCCTATCTACTCCACATTAAATATTGGTTTAGTTCTCACAGCTCTTTATAAAATTAAAACTTCAAAGTCGAGAAGTACTTAACCTAGATTTTTTTTATCCTTGAAAGTATAAATACAGAACCCTTTTTATTAAATTCAAATATCGCTTTGTTTTTAAAAGAAGCCATGAAAATTTTCTCATTCTAACCAATTTTTAAGGATCTCCTATAACAGAGACTTAGTTCTTTAAAAGCAGACTCAAAATATTTATTTGTGTCCAAACACTTAATTATCATACTAAACCATTTTTCAAAAGCATCTTCAATAACTTTAAACAATGCAAACTGGAGTAGACAATGATAACTTATGTTAACCATAAAATTCACTCAAGGATGAAGGTGTGAAAGAAGACTTCTAAAGACATCGAAAGAAGGGTTCTACAAGTGTTGAAAGAAGGATTATGAAAGAATCAAACATAAACTCATCATTAGGACTTCACAAGTATTGGAAAGGGTTTCGCTATAGTACAAAAGGGGGAGAAGGAATTGAAATTGCTTGCAAAGGAGATTAGATTGGTGCAGTAAGCATTGAACACTTCCATGGGAGATGAAGTAAGGGCTTCTACTAGGAACTACCCCTTCCACATAGATCAAACCTTTCGAAACTACTGGTTCCGCCACTGTCTACCTTCCGCGGAAGAGGAATCTACCAACACTTCCCTTCCACAAGCATTATAAGGAGTTTCGCATGCATCAATAGGGCTTCCGCAAGCATTAAAAGTTACGCTTCCGCAATAGTCGAAGAGATTACCTTCGAAAATGACCTTCCGCGACCATTACAGCCTTTCGAACCAGTCCAAATACCCATCCACTCACGTCAAAATAACAAACTTCAACTCCGATGCAAGGTTTCAAAGGGGACGAAGGGGCCAGAAATGCTTCCGCTTATACTCAAACAACACAATGAGGTATAAAAATCCACTTGTTACCCAAAAGCAGACCTTTCGACGGTTTTGAAAGACTTCAAAAGTATGTGTAAGCGTTATTGATAAATGTCAAATTAATATCCATCAATAGCATGCCTTCGATAGAGATGAAAGGGTTTATTCAAGCGTCCAAGAAGACCCGAGTACCTACCAGCAACTTCGAAACTATGGGACTGAAAGGATGGATGCGAAAGGGTCCAATACGCCTCTATAAATATGACCCTAGAGGTCCAAATTCGAGGAGGTCTTCAAACCCACATTTATTGGTCAAATAAATTTTGGCAACCCTAAATCAAATTGGATACAAATTCTATTGCTTATGTCCCTTTATGAAAAATAAAATAGAGAACACATGGACTTGATCATTCATGCTTACATGAATAATATTATTTTGAGCTATTGGAGGATGGATGAAGCTATTGGAGGATGGATGCTTAATGTCCTATGAATATTTAATTCGAATATGTGATCAATCATTTCGCCATTAACTTGCTTAATGACCAATTGCACATGATACACACTTATCTTCTTAAAACATATTTATGTCATAGAACTAATTTGAAAATCTTGACTCCAATCCATATTATTATTACAATCAAAGCCCTTGCGGCACCAACTTATCATGGTTATGAATATCCAATATTACCGAGGCCAATGGGCATATGATATTTTATCGAAAATGAGGCTCTATAGTATAATTGTATCTACTCTTTACTCAAATACACACACACACACATCGAGTTTCGAATGCTTCTGAAAGGCATTGGACCTTTGAAGGAGTTCTCATTATAACTGGTGAATCAACTCCATTTACAGGACTTCCTCGAAAGGCATTTTAATGCTTTCGAAAATATATTTGCCTTCGAAGGAGTTCCTTCTATAACTTCTATATAGACACCTATGGAGGGGTCGTTTCTAATGAATTTTCAAAACTAGAACCCATTTTGATCCTTCGAAAGGGTCTGTACACAAGACTACAACATTGAATCACAGTTTTGTCAATACAAGCTATTTTGAAATCCTCCGAAAGGGTTCTTGTTTTTATTTGCTCTCAATTCAATGCATCTTTAGATGTTGACGATTATATCATTAACATTTTTGGGCTAGAAGGAGAGCTTGAACCTCCGACATTATTCTTTCATTATAGACTAATCATAGAAATCTTGATTTGTTATAGGAAAATGAAATCAAAAATAACTAGCTGATTGGATGAAGAAGCGGTGAACACAGCAGTATTAGAGGAAACTATTGCGCCAACCTTCAATGGCGCTGTGTTAAAACAACAGTCAACTCCAACACCACCTAATAAATATGCAGCTAAGATAAAACATTTAAAGCAGTGGCAACTGGAAATGCAAGAAATCCTGGAAGCAGCCCTTACTCAGAAATCATCTAAAACTGCTAAGCCAACGACAGGGGACAAAGTGGTTTCCCCAAGGAGGAATCTGAAGGCTTACACATTCGAGGGCAAGAGCAAGATTGACTTGAGATCATCAAAGAAGAAGGAACATTATGCAACTAAAGCTGATCACCAGGGCAAAATGCAAGGCAAATCTTTCGAGCAATCCGAAAGATCGACCTCAAAGGAGTATAATCCAAATCGAAAACGCTACCATAATATTGAATCATGCATGAAGGACGTGGCATAAAAAGCTGCTAAAGACATGTTGAATGCTAAATGGAAAAGAACTTTAGATGGAAAAGTGAATGATAATGATCGATTAGCTCCATTCATTGACAAAATCATTTCAACCACAATTCCATCTCATGTTAAGATTCCTTCTATAAAATACCGTAGCATTACTGATCATGATGACCACCTAAAGGCTTATGATAGCCAAATTGACCTTTATAATGCTTCGGGGGCAATGCGATGCAGATTATTTCTCGTAACACTTCAAGGGGCTGCTGCAAAATGGTACTGCCAATATCGAGAGAAAACTATGTACTCATAGAAACAATTATCCTACGAATTCTCTGTTCAGTTTTGCATATGCAAAGATCCAACAATTGACTACACTATCTTAGCGAACATCAAGCAAAGGCAAGGAGAGTCATTTGGTGATTATCTAAAAAGGTTCAATGTAGAGGCATTAAGGCAAAAGACATGAATGATAGAGATAAGCTAATCGTAGGGCACTCAGGATTGATAGAAAGCATGCTATTCTGGAAAGAGCTCTTCGTCCATGGATGCAAAAATTTATAGGATTTTCACTTTCAAGCTGATAAATTCATTCAAAAGGATGAATTATACTATGCTAACAAGGAAAATGACCCCGAAGAAGGAAATTGGAGGATTTGGATTCTATCGAGGATACAAAAGTTTAAGTTGGGAAGACTCCAACACTAATTCAGTTGCTTTGAATAAATCTTTGTCTTATATCTATGCTACAACTAAAGAAAAGGTTAATTTTCTAACTTCTTTTAAGGCCAGGAACTTCCCCGAGTAGAGAAAAGAGGATGATTATTGTGCTTATCATAAGACGAATGGCCATAAGATAGACAAGTGCTTAGTGTTAGCCAAAATTATTCAAAAGCTGATCCATGAAGGGCATTTGAAAGAGTTTGTCCAAGATAAACAGAAAGCACCATAAACCGACAATGGACCCCAAAAATTCACTAGTAATGCTGTGAATGTTTTAATGGAAGAAGATCCATCGAATTTAAGTACAATTTTGAACGTGATGGATGTGATTCATGGGGGACCGCATTCAGTGGGAAATAGTAAGGAAGCTAGGAACAAATACAAGGAAGATAGGGAAGGAGTGTTCTCTGTACAGGAAGAGCCCCCACTCATAAACCCACAATTTAGTTCAAAAAATGCCAAATCTTGCCATCACTCCACAAGATCTAAAGAAAAGAATCTGTCATCCCCATAATGAACCCCTTATGATCACAGCTTAAATTAAGCTTTCCATAATATTCAAGATTCTGGTAGATACCGGATGCGCGGCTAACGTCATCTTTAAGCACGCTTTCATCGGATGGGCATTCCTGAGGATAAACTGGAGCTAGTCTTGAAACCTATCTTTGGGTTGAATAATAAGGGTTCGACATCGTAAAGCTACTTGTACAGATGGGCCTGCCACCATGCTGTAGAACTTTTGAGACTCTCTTTATGATCTACGATCAGCCTTCATATTACAAATCTTGCACGCGATGAGATGGATGCTTTTGTCTTACCAAAATACCTGATGGGAAGGTTCTTGAATAAAAGCGATTGGGTTACTATGCGTAGAGAATAATTTAGCTCCCACGAAATGTATTTTGCAACTCTCGATCATAACAAAAGGGAGTACTCTTCTTATTACGATTCCTCTACTATTTTTCAACCTTTGGATGATGGATTTTTACATCCAACATTTGAAGCAAAAATAATATCTAATAAAACGAATAAACATGTATTTAAAAGGTACATCTCACCTAAAGGGAAGACAGAGAACAACGATGCTAACTCTGTAGAAGAAGGCGAGATCATCACAAAACTAGATTGCCAAGGAGAAATAGAGAGAGTAAAGTCTATAAAGGATCTTGAGGAAGTATTTATAGATCCAACTGATTCAATCGAAATAGTCAAAGTTGGAAAAGAGTTAGAGAACAACATAAAATTAGACTTGATTTAATTCCTCAAGGCTAGGAAAGATGTATTTGCATGGACCCATTCAGTTATGGTCAAGATTGACCCATCAGTTATGTGCCATGCACTAAATGTTGATCCAAATGCGACTCATGTCAGACAAAAAAAGGCAGTTTGACAAAGTTCGGTCTGACGCCTTGAAAGAAGAGGTTAAAAAGCTACTTGAAAACGGATTCATTTGGGAAGTTTTTTGTCCAAATGGTTGGAAAACCCTACGTTGGTAAAGAAGTCGACTGTCAAGTGGAGAACCTACGTAGATTACACTAATCTGGATAAAGTATGCCTGAAAGACTATTATCCGCTATCCAGAATAGACTAGTTAGTTGATGCGACTAGTGAACACAAACTATTATCTTTCATGGATGCTTATTGAGGATATAATCAAATCCCCATGTTAAAGCCAGACGAAGAGCATATAAGCTTCACTACCAATTGGGAAACTTTCTTCTATAAAGAAATGCCTTATGGACTAAAGAACGCAGGTGCTACTTATCAAAGGTTAGTCAATAGAATGTTCAGAACAGATTGGTCAAAAAATGGAGGTTTATGTGGATGATACGCTAGTAAAGTCCCATGAAAATGGGAGTCACCCTTTAGATATTTAAGAAACGTTTGAAGTATTACGAAGGTATCAAATGAAATTAAATCCTCAAAAATGTTCTTTCATGGTTCATGCCATAAAGTTCTTAAGTTATATTATTAGTGCATAAGAAATTGAAGTCAGCCCTGATCATATCGAAGCTATCAAAGACATGGACAAGAAAAAAAACGAGCAAAGATGTAATGAGTTTGAATAGTAGAATTGTAGCTATGATCAGATTCATATCCATGGCAATCGATAAATGCATCCCATTCTTCAATGTAATTAAGAAGAAAAAGAATTTTGAATGGGGAGAAGATTATAAGAACGTCTTCAAGAATTAAAAGGTCATTTGGAAAAGCAACTGGTATTATCCAGTCTCGAGAATGAAGAAATCTTATACTTATATTTGGCTAAGTGGTTAGTTCGGCTCTGATTAGAGAAGAAAACGAAACTCAGCTTCCCGTTTATTATGTAAGCAAACGATTGAAGGATGTCAAAGTTTGATAACTGGTCATAGAAAAGTGGACTTATTGTTTGATACTTACAGTATGAAAACTTATAGCATACTTCCAAGCACATCTGATCGGAGTTTTGACTAGCTTCCCGCTCAAGCAAGTTTTTAGTAACACCGAGACATCAGACAGGCTAGGGAAATGAGGAATTGAACTTAGCCAACATGACATCGAATTTGAGCCACAAGAAGCAAACATAGGGCAAGCATTAGTGTATTTTATCAATGAATACCCGGGCTTTGTTAAAGAGCAATCAAAGAAAGAAAACGATCAAAAAGCCTAAATGGAAACTATTTGTGGATGGTGTGTCAAATAAGCAAGGACTCGAAGTAAGGTATGTCATAATCATACCTTATGGACACCGCCTGCACTGTGCAATGAATCTTGGCTATCCTGCAACAAACATTGTAACTGAATACGAGTCAATGGTGGTAGGACCAACTTTAGACTTATAACTCAAAATCCCATTAATTCAAATCTTTAGAGACTCTCAACTAATGGTAAATTGGATAAAGTAGATATATCAAATTAAATACGCTAGACTATCCTTATATGTTAAGAACGTGCAAAAAATGATTACCCTATTTAAAGAATTTCCTATACACCAAGTCCCAAGGGGAATCATTCTCAAGCAGATTCATTAGCAAATTGGCTAGTTCAAGAGGAGCTCTTGGAACCCATATCATACCAGTAGTGTAACGACCCAGAATTTTTGTTAATTAAAATATGAATATTTAATTGAATTTAAATATTAATAAGTGAAATTTATAAGTCGAATAAATTTTATTTTGAATAATTGGATTTAATTGGATAATTAAATCGATAATTTAATATTTCAGATTACGGAAATAATTGAAAATCGAGTTAAATATGATTGAAAATGATTTGTAAAATTTTATTTAATCATGTTGAAGTTAGAATGATATTATAGAACTTTTAGAATCGAATTAAAATTAATTTGTGAAAATTGAATATTTTAATATTTAATTAACGAGTTAAAATAGTCATTTTTCAAAAAGTCTCGGATTTCGAAAAAACTAGTTTCATCGGATCCGTAATGTGATATTATTATATGGTTTCAAATTTCGTGTCAATCGGATTTACCGTTTGTCCGGGGCAAGCCAAAACGCCTAGAAATTAGTTTAAATCGATTTAATTTAAATTGATCATTTATTGCCGTAACTCTCACATATGATCGAATTAGCTTCCGAAAAATGTTCCATTATGTCTGAAACGCGGGATAAACCCTAGAAACGTCGGTCACCGCGTGAGATTTGGAGTTTGGAAAATTCGGGATGAATAGTGTTTCGTAGAATTTTCTATATAAGCACCTCAACAATTCATTTTTGCAAAAAAATAAACAACCCTAGGGTTTTGAAGTCTCAGCCACCACCCCCTAAAATCAATGGCCAGAAAAACACGAAAATTCTTCTCTTAATCTCTCTCGATCCACAACCTTTCGCGAGAAACTTTCAACTAGGAAATCGAAGGGGATGGTGTATGCTTCACATTCGTACGGTGGGTCGGCGCGAAGATCTTCGTGGTGGTCAAAATCAGGGCTCAAAGCCATCACGTTCGGTCGCGTTTTACGAGGCAAGGGTAGGGCCGAGTGCCACGTGGTCATGGCCGTGGGTGGTGCCGAGCGCGCGCATGTGGTGGAGATCCTTGATCGAGTTGAAGTGGTCGGGGATGGGTTGCGTTATCTAGGGCATAGGGGCGGTGTTTGGGTTCGAACGAACCTGGGGAGTTGTTTCGCTGGGAAGAGGAAGAAATAGCATGCGGCCATGATGGTTGCATACAAAATCTAACGGTCTGGATGAAAGAGGTTTAAAATTGAAAATAAAATGTAAATAATTATGTATATTAATTCGTATAAAACTTTGTAACACTATAACTTCATCATACGAGGTCGGAATTTCACGAAACCAGTTGCGTTGGAATCATATTGACGAGCACTACGCGATGGAACTGGATTGGAGTCGTTTGGAGCTAGTGAAAATTTTGGGTAAAATTAAACGTCCGTTCAATTTTATTCGAAATAAAACGCTGGAATCAGAATTAAAATCAAGGTGAGAACTTCTCACTCAATCGAATCAGTTTCGATTTAAATTTTAAATAGTTATATTTAAAAATTGCTTGATTGTATGATTGAATGATGATTGTTATTGATTGTTAAAATAGACATTATGCGCCGTTAGTAAGCGAAGATTATTTATTAAAAGCATATACCGCGAATATTTCACCGTATAGTGGAATTGGTATTATATGTACTTGGAGTTGATTTCCCGCATTATATAGAGGATGAGACCCTATTGCGCCGCATAATAGCGGATAGTATTTTATAAATCCCATATACCGTGATATTTCGTCTTGAAGCGAAGTTGGTATTGTGCTAACATCTTTGGATGCAGGGAAACAGGCTGGAGGGATCCAACTGGATTCCTTAAACATTTGAATTGGTTTCAATGTTGTGTGTTGATCTATTTATAATCTGCGTGATTATCTTTGTGATTGAGATTGTTAAAGGCTAAACTTTAGCCGAATATATTTTGGTATCGTTAGATGCCGAAAATAAATAAAATTTGATTTTTGAAAACTTAAGTTGAGAATTCAGAATAAAATTTAATTTTGGAATTTATTCATTTTAAATAAATAAACGTTAAAATTTTTATTATTATAAAAAGGATATTTTTGGAAAATAATACTTAAGTATGATTTTGGAGTTATATAAGCTTTAATAACGATTTGTAAATTATTAAAAGGATTGGTTTATTTAAATTGGGATTTCTGAATTATTATAAATGATTTATATAAAAAATTTATAAAATTGATATTTATAAATTAAAAATATTGGAATTATAAAACAAGTTTTTATAAGTGTTAAAATGGAATATAAATGGATTTTATAAGTGAATGACATCTATATATCTATAAATTGTGGAATTATAAAATGAATAGATTTTATAAAATAAAAGATTTATAAGTAATTAACTTATAAATTGGATTTTTGCGTGTAAATGGAATATGGATAGAATTTGTTAATAATTGATTTTATAAGTTGAAGTGGCTATAAAATATAAATGGAATTTATAAACGTTGTTTTATAAATCCGAAAATGACTTATTTTGATAAGTTAATTATTATAGCTATTAAAGGAAATATCCACGATTTTGGACAGTGGATAATCCTTTAAATAAAATATGTAGAAATGTTGAATTTAAGGAAATATATTCACGATTTTGGAAAGTGAATAATATATTAAAGAAATATTTTAGAAAAGTGATGTTTTAAATAGAATTAAAACGAAGCCATAGATTTCAACATTTATTGTTGAAATAGATGTTTCGAGAAATAGAAGGAAATGGTGGACTATAACACTGTTGTTATAGTAAATGATTTCCGAAAGGCAAAGTTTTGTATAGTATTGGGATTTATATATCTATCTTAATTTTGAATCCCCATACTAGTGATTTTGGGTTGTCGTGACGATGTTTTACATAACATTCGTTTTGACCCAAATAAATGTGTTTAAGAGAATGTTTTCCTTATAAAATAAAAAAACATACTTAATTTAGATTTAAGTATATTGAATATTTTCAAAATGTTGAAAATAAATAGATTGGTGAATTACTTATTATTAAATAAGTATGGAAATGTTTTTCCAATATGAAGTGAATGTTTTGAGATTTTTATCTTTTAAAGATAAATTGAAAATGAATATTAGAAATCGATTTAAAAATCGTATATTCATAGATATTTTGGAATTGTAAATTCACTATGGAATTTATAAAAGAAAGGGAAATTAGTTAAAAATAAATAAACGTTGATTTATTTTTAAAGTGTGGAGATTACTTTACGGATTTGGAACGTAAATTTAATAAATCGGTAAGGATTTATTTAATTGGTTGTAAGGGTGTAAATTGATTTGAAATTGGTTTTCAAATGGTTGAAGTGTGGGATATATATCTAGTAAAGATATTTTTGGAAAATAAATAATTTGGGAAATTATTTGGAATTTGGTGATGCTGAACACGCCTATTGATAGTTAAATAACCGACTATCAATATTTACCTTTAAATAGGTATTTGTTGTGATTTGCTTGAATTTGAATGCTACACTTATTTTTGAATAAGCGCTCACTATTCGGGTTAGCCGGGAAAGGACCTTGGGGCCGTATAACCCATTCCGAATATGTGATACGTCGTTATGGATTGCATTTGATGACCGGTGTTGAAGATCGGGTATTTGTGAAAACGATAGGATGACCTATCGATTGTCTCTGCACCGTTAACTACGATATGGAGATTTCCTTTGTGATGGGAAGTTTTATCGGGATTGTGAATACCCGGATTGCAAGGGCTTCTTTGGAAGTGCCTTCGGTTCTGTTCGAACCCGAAACAGACTTGTATGGTTACGTGTCTGACATTACATTTTGAGATATAAAGCAGATTTCTTTCAAATACATTTCTGTTGGTGGCGGAGAATTTATTCTCTAGCTTAACGCCCTTCTCTGAGACGTACGCGCTTGGAGGTTATGTAGTTGAAGGTTATCAGCGATATATTCCCAATTTGGTAATGTGGCATGCTTAGTGTTGTTGTGTGATGATTATTTATTGATCATTTGTTGATCAAAGCGTGGCTTTGTGAAAAAGCATAGCTTTGTGGACGAGACTTCGTCAGACCTCACTCCCCGGAAATGGTCAAAACAGGAATATGCGGCAAGGTTATGAGGGTCGCGCCCTTTAGGGTATGTCATTTCCTTCTGGAAAGGGTGGTCTCATGGTATGGAGCCTAGATACTTACTCATGTTGATACACTATATCTATTACTGTGTGGTGTTGTTGGAATCGAGCGCTCGGATAAAGGTCTAAAGGGACCGGGGGATGGCATATTCATGTAGTAGTTACCTAGTGACAAAGGTAACCCGGCCTTGTGTTGGCAGAGAGCTGGTTAAGTTCTCGGGACGTCCCGCCAGAGGCGATCCCATATGGCAGTAGGAAGTTCCTTAGCCTGACCATTTGTTGGAAATCCAAATAAAACAATACGCACCTTGTACGGTTTTAGTTGTAGAACCTGCCATTCACTTATGGTGGCGCCCCACTGTTTGGATGGTAGCTATAGTAGGCATACGATAATGGTCGTATGTTGGCTAAGATTTATTTCTTTACTTTCGAAATGATTTTTCCTACACTATGCACTAGTAATAATATCGAATGTTTCTTTTAATGCATATCAAGCATCTTTGACTATCATTAGAAGAAATCTCCTCTAATTCTGCGTTTGCATTGTGCGTGTGGCGGGAGGTCTTATGGTTGTCTCATTTTCCAAAAGCATTGCGAATTGCTTTAAAATTTTCTTTGTTGTTGTTGTTTTAAAAGATAAACTGTTTAAGTTCTCACACCAGTCCCATGACTGACTCGGAGTTTATTGTTTTCCTTCCTAAACTTTGGGTGCCCATAATTTTCAACACGGGCAGTCAAGAGTTAGGTTATCAGGATATTCTGGAATTCAGGAGTTGCTGGAGGCAAGCTGGAGAGCATGGCATATTCACTAGTATATAGTATTTCTTTTCCACTGTTTGTTGTTGTACACTCTGATGATGTAATGTAAAGTGATGTAATGTAATAACTGATATAGTTCTTTGTTTAAAGATTATTCATTTATTTATTATATGTTGTTCCGCTGCGATATGTGAGATTCTGAATTGTTTCTGTTCTGTTTCCTTGTTTCTTCTATCTTTTTCTTCTACCTCTTCCTCTTTAACCATAACAATTCGGTTTTCCGGCATTCGATTATGCGGCATTTGATACAGTGGACGTATGAATGCCGACCTTCGGATCCCGATAAAATCGTATCGTTACAGCTGGTATCAGAGCATATTGTTAAGCGACAACCATGGCTCTGTTGGGAATTACTCATTTGAGATAGAGTCAGTAGTACTCTAGAATGAGTTTGAGTGTAATAATAAATATGAGCTCGTATTTGTTAGTGAATATAAAATTATTTTATATTGTGATGATTGGTTTGTTGTGTGGTATATGGATTCTGGTCGGTATAGTCCGTACAACTCTATCGATAGGGATCTCTAAACACTTGTTCAAAATAATTCGGCATGATATTTTTTTAAATTGGGTAAATGAAATAATTTTACATCTTCAATTGCTAATCCATCAAAATCCACAATCATAAGGCAGCCTAGGGCCAATAAAGGAGTCAAGAGCCATCCAGCCTTCGGTATCCTTTTATATGTCGTGCTCATGCTCTTCTCGGTCCACTTATTACAGTACAACTTCCATCACAAGGGGTAATCGAGGTAGGCCCATCAATTTAACTCTATTTGTTATTGCAACTCATAGTTGCCTCATCCTTTTTTTCTGAATATGGTCACAACTACTTCTATAGCCAAAGTTCGTATAGTTTAGTACAATATATATATAGACTTATATCTATATATATATATAGATGTAAAGGTAAAAGTAAAAATATTTTCTCTCAATGTATCCTAATTCTTATGATCAACTAGCCTAAGCTTCGATGCCAAATATAACAAACCACACCTTAATAGGTCTGAATTTCGATTAACATATCACTAATGCATTTCAAACACTCATTTAAGAGTTAACTAGCCCACCCCCAACAAATGAATAACTAATTAAACTTTGAGTTTTTGCGTATCACATAGAGCTGTTATGGAATGGTTACCATTACCATTTTGTAAATGCCATTACTATACCGTTTTTACTAGTAAATTAAAATTGTTTATTGTTACCATTATCGATCGACTGGTATACCGACAAACTGGTAACCATTATATTGGTAATGGTAAATTACCATTTGTCTAGAAAAATAATAAGTTGATATATTTTACACTGAAAGATGCTTCATTAAATATCTCATTGGGTTACTTAATAAAGGACATAGAAAAGAAGTGTATTTATCATCATTTGAGTTGAATTGCTGAAATAAATTGAACTGTTTTATTGCTTCTAAATGCCCGTGATACAACATCTTACATGAATACAAATGTATTATGAATGGACTGGTAAATTACCGTTACCGCTGGTTTTGAAAAAATATTACCGATTTTTTACTATAAAAATGGTAAATTTACCGTTATCGTACTGTTATGCTGGTATACCGACTTTACTTTAAAATGGTAACCAATTGATTGGCAATGGTATGTTAATGGTAAATTTACCATTACCATAACAGCCCTAGTATCACATACGATTCTACACTAGTAGAAAATGAAATTCGTCAAGGCATAACCCAATCTACTAATGACAGCTCAGGACCATTAGCAGTCCAAGTATATACGCCAGCCCTACTTCTAAATACTAGTGTATCAACAACACTAACATAGCCCGTCAACCCCCACAATTGAAATCCCGTTTAGACTTATCTAATATAAGTCAAAGAAAATACTCACTCCAGCTACTTAATACCTCTTATTAGAAATGAAGCAGACCATGTTTCCTTATTAGGTACCATCATAGGTTATTTAAGACTTTTATATGGAGAGGAGGAAAACCCAGTGGCCATTTATCACCTTAAAGGTACTAAGCCATTTAATACTTCTAATCCGAGGCGAAACCTTGATATATTTTCTCAAACCTATACATAAACGTATATCCCTTCCCCATGGGTTCTATAATTAAAGATGTCCCATAACAGTACCATGTATACACGACTGCTGGTAGCCTCTAGGTGAATAACAAACTTTTGTTGTGTAACTCCACTGACCTCTCCCATACTAAACCAAGCCCTTTGTCCTAAACTTGAATATTGGGCTGGACCCACTAATTTAAGCTTGTCCTAAATGTATTATTGAGCCAATATGATTTCCACTATGGAAAATATATGTTTTCCTAAGTTTATTTATTAGTATAAAATTACTTACTCGCAGCGAACATTTTACTATCTTATTCCTATACTCTTCATTTCCTTCTTATGTTTCATAAATGTCCATTTTCCATAACATATGGTCATTTAATATTTAAAATGGACGATCACTAATGACATTTATTTATTCATTTCCAATTCAACTTATTATGCCTATTCCATTTTCCCATAAATATCATGTTAAATTCTTTAAGCAATTCCATTAAATGCGTTTGTGTCTCCATTTACTTTCTGTAACTCTCTATTAACTACACATTTATTGTCCACTAAATTTATAATCATTAATGGTAATTTTTGGAGTTACTACCTCTTTTCCATGGCAATCCCCTAATTTTATGATTTACTACATTATTATTATTTAGTCATCCTAATTATAACTAATGATAGTGGTGATGTATATTTATTTATTACACTTTATTTATTACCTGCGTATACTTATATTTTTAATAGGTAGGTGTGATTACACGTGTTGTGTGTGTGTGTTCTATTTTTAACTCAATAACTCATATGCTTAGGAATCCTATAATACACACTAATATGTACATTCTGTATATAACATTTATTTTCACATTTTAATATATTAGAGCTATCCCTCCAAAAAGGATTGTTACAACTTTCCATAAACTACCTAAAAGTAGGACTTTTGCTCAGCTTGAAATTAAAAGGCATTATCTTTTAATATTAAAATAGACAGTGCAAACTATGGAGAAGAACATATGTACTTTATACATCCCTTTTATTTTAGTATATCCTTATTATTCTAAACGATGCACTTTTTATACATAATTGTGGAATTAGGTAATTTATGGAAATTTACACGAAAAAAAATACAACTAAATTGTACCTTCAATGTCCCCAATAAATTAGAACACAAAAATTCACATACCACATCAAATTAAGGCAATCCAAATAAATATTACAAATTATAACCTAACTATAGTAAATCTGGAGTAAATTTCACAAGCTTGTCAGCATTCTACTTTTAAAAAAATTAGGGACTGGTTTCCAAATTTCCAGATTTGAGTGTATATATTATTTTACTACAATTACTTTGCTTACAGAATGTGTATATGGAATTTCAATTAAATATATTCATTTTAAGCCTACATTTCGATAGATCTTGCATAGGCATAATAATCAAATAAAATTCAATGATATAAATTTCAACTTATTATATAAATCATGTAATTTCTCACCCATCCTTCTAGATTTCCAAATATTCTAAATCTGAATTCATCCCTTTAACTGACTACTTTTTCCTTTCAAATCTAAAAGTATATATGATAACACACACACACATACCGATACACATACCCATTAGAATTACAGATCAAAGAGAAGATTTGAGTTAAGTGAAAATTTAGATTTATAATTTTAAGATAACCTTTTTGCAAAATTGATTCACTCCTTTTTTTCCTCTTTTGTCTTCCATCCTTCTCAATTTCATACACACATATAAATATATAATATTTTTATAATTTCTAGAAATAGTGGTGAAGAGAAAATGTTAGAGCTCCATTGCTCTGTCGAGAAATTATGAGAAGGAAAGTGAGGGGCTCAGCCATTATTCATAGACGTTAGAATAAATTCTATCTATTAGATTAATATTAATTAAATCTGGACCGTCAGCCCGCAAATCTAACCGCTACAACTTCAATCGGTTGACCACTCTATTATAGACGTTTGACTGCTAGCAGTCGAAAAATCCAAGGAGGGGTTCGATGGGTGGGGTCCATGCGATTAACATTATTTATTTTCTTTTTGTTCCTTTTAATTATTTTCAATCCGAAAACTTCAAATACCAAAACTTGTTCATTTGAACTCCGATCGCAATACTTTATGTATGAAAGTTTCTTAGAAAATCACGGCGAACACAATGGAGCAAGTTTCATGGTCAAATACTAATGTTTGCTCAAATTCCATCTTTGAACCTTAATAATAATTTATTAGTTACTGTTATTTTTATGGGATGTTACATTCTAGCCAGCAATCCATAAGTTATAGCTCCAAAGTCCTTCATATTACTAGAAAGTGTTAGTCACTGAGATGATGGTTTTGATGACAACAATCTTAGAACTTGTTATAAAATATAAATACTAATATTCTTGTCTAGATATATATGTACATGTAGGATATATACATATGCAAGTACTGAGAATGAAGACTACATAGTATAAAGATTTAAGACTGAGTATAGAGATTCAAGACTGACAATTTCATGATTGAAGAAATCAAGACTAAAGACTCATGAGTATCAAGAGTTCAAAATATCAAGAGTTCGGGATATCGAGAGTATCAAGATTACAAAAGTTCAAGATATCAAGATAAGTAGATAGAATCTAGATTTATGTTAAAACTTCATAATAGCACTAAAATCTTTATTCTGATTTTAATTATGGAATGGAATCCACCTTCTCACTTTAATAGTGGGATGGAACCCACGACCTCTTTAGTGGGATGGAACCAACGACCTTCTTCATTGGAATGGAGTCCACGAAATTTTCAAAATGATTTATTTTTTCAAAACTATCTTTTTAAAGTCAACTCTATCAATTTAAATATTTTAGCCCTAATTCAAAAACTATTTTTAGTCGTATTAATTTCAAAATCATCTTTTTTAAACTATCTCTTGATTTTAATATTTTAGCTTTAATATATTTACAAAAATCTACACTTAGTTTTTAATATTATTTTATATTATATATTTTAAGATTACTTTTTAAAACTCTTTTTTAAGTTTAAACAACATTCAAAATGGTTTATAAAGTTTAGAAATTGTTTTGACAAGTTTTAGAATAGAAATCATTTTAAAGAAAAATCTATTTTCAAAATTAACATAGACATGTCGACATCCCTCATCCCCCATGTCGACATGGTAGCCGTAGAATTTAAATTCAAATTTCCAAAAGAAGTGTCTATTCGTTATAACCTTTCACGAATGGACATGACCGTTGTTCTCCTATAAACACTAGTTGTTTTCGTTGAATTTTGAGTTATCTTATATTCGTTTCTTCACTCCTTCTTCTCCACTCAAATATTATCTCATATTTCAAATGCTTTAACAAAACTCTACCGAAATTCTAAATGAATCAAACCCGATCATCTCTAGTTTAATTCTCTACCGCTCTCTCTCTCAAAGACTGTAAAGACCTGAGATTTTGGATATTTAAATTTGGAATATTTAATTTATTTAAAATATTTAAAAGTAATTTCCAACTTGAATTTCAAATATTCAATATTCATTGAACAATTTAATTATTGAATTAAACAATTGGAATTGGGTAAAAATATGAAATCTTGAGTTTTAAGCTTGTTAAAAATATTTTAAGAGTTTGTAAAATTTATATTGATAGTAATAAAGGCAATAAAAGTTTTAAAACTGAATTTGGAGGTGATCTGTTCAGTTTTAAAAATATATCGTTTAAAACAACGTTTAAAAATAGCCTTCTGAGGCACAGTTTCAGAATTCAGCGTGTAGCCATACGATATATAAACGTGCTGAAAATCGAAAATTTAATATAATAACTGGATCCAAAAGCTATCTTCTCCATACGATCGAATTAGGGCTCGAAACTTTTTCCATTACGTTTGAAATAGGGGTATAACATTATAAATGTCTAGCGGCATGCCTCGATAGGAAGTCGAGATTTTGAGCTACGATTTTGAGATGGTTTTAATTTAAAACTTAAATATAATTTGACTGATCAAAAATTTCTTCACATCAGAACTATGCCTTTTTATACCATGGCCACTTGTCTTCTAGTTCACGCCATATATCACATTCATGCAATCAGTAAAACTATGTCTTCTTCTTTTTGAATTAAAATCAGTAAATCAAAAATCGAATACTCAAAGAAAAATTGTCGAACCTCATATTAGAGCTTTAACTCCTGTTACTTTTCCCTCTTTCAGCTCTAAATCGCAAATCGGGTTTGCTTCGAAAAAATGGCAGCTGCTCTTTTCGTCTTTAATTCACAAAAAAAAAAAATCAACTCGCGTGCGCGTGTTGTAAGTTGCAACGATTGGGGGAAAGGCATCGAGATAGCTCGCGTGTGATCGAATTGATGTAGGGGAGAAGCAGCGTTCGATGACCGGGTGAAAGCAAAGAGTCGTCGCGTTGATGGTGGCTGCAGGTCGCAAGGGGCGAACGAAGTTGAGGTGCTAGACATTGCAAATGGCGAGCAGTGGGTTTGGGAATTTTGAGCCTGACAGCTGTAGGCAAGTCGCGGTGGAAGGAGAGCTGCGCAGTTAGGCTAGGCAGCAAAGTATCTGCGTTTTATTGAATTTAATAAATAAAAATATATATATGTGAGATTTTAATTTACAGTAAGATTTAAAACAATTCCATTTTAAAAAATTCAATATGTATATATGAGTGAAAAAGGAATTTTATTTTTTCTTACAATTTAATATACTGGTTTGAAAGGAATTTTTATTTTATTTAGAATTTAATATATATAAATATATATATAAGATTTTGGAAAATATGTAGGAATTTTAAAATGTTGAAGAGTTTATAGAAAATTGGATTTTTGAATCTATATACATTAATTTTTACAAGTGTATGGGTTTCAAAGGAAAAATATATAAATATAAATTATCTATATAAAAATGTACACACATATTTTCTAAACTAGTTTATTTTAAAAAAATAAGGGATTAAGGTGATTAACTTGTTTAAATTAACTTATTTAATTATTTTAGTTACTAAAAATTTATTTAAAGGAAAATTTGTTTAAAATAAATTAATAAATGGTAATTTATTTGATTGATTCAAATATTAATAAACCGTATAATGTTTGTACAAGGTCTGAAATCGTGGAGAGGCAAGCCGGTTTGGATCGGGCTGCAAATTAAAATCAAAGGTGAGTTAATCTCACTCATTTGGAATATCATTTAAATTTAATAGTTAAATTTAAATTATTGGTTGTTGCTTGAATTGATAATTTAATATCGGTCTGGATGTGATATTATATATAATATTATATGTATATTGGAGTGATTGATTCCTGCATTATATAGCGGATGAGACCCGATGCCCTAGCATAATAGAGGATGACTCTTTATACCGTGATATCCCCCTCGAAGTGGGATTGTTATTATTATATTGTGCTATATTTGTGGCTGCAGAGAAACAGGTTGGAGGTATCCAACTGGATTTCTCAAAATATGAATTTATTTTATATTCAGTGATATGTTTTATTTGATAATCCGAAATAGGATATTTTGGAATTAATGTTATTGAATGTTATGGTTTGGTTGAATATATTTAGGTATCTTAAGATATCAAAAATATGAAAATGGGATTTTTAAAGGAAAATAAAATGGGAGTTTTAAGTAAAATAATTGTGGCGGGATTGTATAAATTAAAGAAATAAAAGTTGAATTAAAATCCTATTTAATAAATTCCAAAAATATGGGAAAATAAAGTTTGTGAATTAATGTGAATTAAAGGATTTTAAAATATGGACTTGTGCAATATAATTTAAAGTACAAAGAATTATTTTAAATTTCAAGATTCAAATGGTTTTGGAGAAATAAAGGGAGAAATTGAAATAAAGTCTAAAATTGGTATTTCAGTTTTAAGATTTTAAAATCATAAATAAGGAGGGAATTTGGAATTAATGGGTTTCGGAATAAATTTGGAGTAAGTAAAGGAATTTATTTTCAAATGAAGTTAGCTTTGAAAGCGATTTGAAAATCGACTAAGTGTTGAAACTGTGATTCAAAGAAAAATAAGGGTATAGAAATTAAAAACTGGGTTTATAAATAAAGTGAAATGTTTAACAGTGGATAAATTTGAAAGTATAAATTCACGATGGGAATTTATAAGGAGATGGGAAATGTGTTTTAAAAATAAAAGTGGTTTTATTTTTAAAGTATTAAAAGAAATTTACGGGATTGGGATGTAAATTAAATTGGGATAAATCAAGAAGGATTTATAATTGATTAAATGGTTATGTTGGAATGGAAGGTGCATTTCCTTAAAAACTAATTATATTTTCGAAGGAAGATTTTGTACATATAACTAAAGGATTTAAAGTTGTTTAAAAAGAAGATTTTAGAGAAATTAGTATTTAATCATTTTAATATTTTTAAGTAAATATTTATTAAGTTAATTATAGAAGTGATTATTTTAAAGGTTTAACTAGTATTATGATTTAAAAGATAACTATTTAATATTTATACCTTATAAAATAACTTTTATTTTAAAATTAGTTTTGGCTTTAGTTTTATATGAGAAATTATTATAAAATTTCATAACTAATATTTTAAATAAAGTGTTTTAAGTAGTTTTTATTTTAAGAGTTTTAAAGTATATATTTTTGGATAAAGTGATTTAAATTATTTAAAAATCTAAAGTATTAAGACTTGGTGATTTTTAGTGGAAATAAAACAATTGGGTGGAAATTTATTCCGCGAGAGAAAAAGTGATTTGAAAACTATTTTCAAATGGTTGAAGTGTGGAAAAATATCTTGCGAAGATATTTTGAAATAAGTAATTTGGAAAATTGTTAAGGCCTGATGGTTGTTTGTGGATGTTATATGATAGTTAAATAACCGGCTATCAATATTGGCCAATGCGCTGATTGTTTCGAAGAGATTGGGATGGGGATTAATTTTTCGAAAACCACTTCGATCCGGTTTGAATGTTTCCATGAGGAAGACAAGAGCTTGGAGTCGAAGATGGAGCAGTGAAGTGCAAGGGCTAATCGCTACTAATCTTGAGGGTGATTTTCAAAATGGATGTAGTAGGAGTAGTGCCATCGGTTCCATTCGGACCGGGAACGGACTTGTATGGGCGAATGCTATCAGAACACTGTCGGGGGACGATGAGCATTCTAAGTGTATTTGTGCTAAACAGGTAACGCATAGCCTCAAGCCTTATCAATCGAGAATAGCTAAAACAGGGGAGGTGCACCAAGGCTAAGTGGCTAGCAACCAATCAGGGTAAGGTCATCTCTGTCGAGATGCCCCCTTTTTATTCGGTTGTGTGGGCAGTTGCTGATCCCAACCGCAGGGTGATCTTATTCGAACTATCCAGTAAGGGGCAGCTCCGGTCTTGTGTTGTAGGGGATAAGGGGGATCCACGGTACTCCAACCTAGACCAGGTACTATGACAGGAGGTACCCCAGTAGCCCTGCCATTGTATGGAATTCAATCTCCAATAAGTGCCTGTACGGTTTTAATTGTGCCCAACTATTGCGGGAACATGAGATGCAAGCATTTCAGCTTGATTCTATTTTACTTTCAATAGACACTATTATAATATCAAACGGATTCGATAAAAAGGGTTTTGGTTATCGTAAGGGAAAAAACCCAGCATGTTTATTCGTGGCGTGCTCTTACGAGATACCTTTGATTTCAATGGATTTTGAAAACATTAATAATCCAATTGAATGTGTTTTCTCACGCTGGTATTCTAGACTGACTCGGGTGTTATTTCTCTATAATGCTCGGGTCAAACCAAGCATTATAGAATTATAGATTCTGAGTGGACTGCTATGGAGCTCAGGGGATGCGTCGGATGGCGAGACGTATCATATGTATCTGACTTATTTCCACTGTGTATGGTATGTTGTATATTCAGCTTTGTGTGGACAGGTTATCATAATTTTCCAGTTTTGTGTTTTTGTTTGATGTGGTACACTGATGATGTAATATATAAAATAGTTATCTTTTGTATAAAAATCTGTTGTTATCTACTACATGTTACTCCGCTGCGATTGTGAGATTCTGATTTTGTTTTGTTTTCTCTTCTTCTACATCCTTCCTCTTTCCTTTACGGTCGTGTTTTCCGACATTTGATTGTTCGGCATTTAAAGCAGTGGACATATTGATGTTGATTTTCGGACGTCGAAAACTTGGGTCGCTACAATTGGTACCAGAGCTGAAGGTTAAGCGAGAACTTTGGCCCTGGTGGGGATTACCCATTAGAAATAGAGTCCATGATACTCTAGAATGAGTTTGAGTGTATTAATAGATATGAGCGTGTATTTGTTAGTGAATATAAAATTTATATTATGTTGGTTGGTTTATTGAGTAGTTTATGGATTCTGGTCAATATGAGTAATTAACTTTATTGATAGGGATCTCTAAACACTTCAATAGAACAATTCGACGCGGTATTGTTTTAGAATAGGGTAAATGAAATAATTTTTCCCAAATTATTTTTATATGAAAGAAATAATTTTCAGAAGTTATTATAATTATATATGGTTGCTTGGTTGCTAGGAAATGATAATATTAAATTATTATCATTGTTGTGTGGAAATTAAATAAGAAATTGAAATTATAACTAAACTAAGAAATAAATTCATATACAAATAGAATTCATAAATTTAAATTATAAATGTGATTTATAATTTGAAATAAATTCCAAAGTAATATTTGAATGTAGATTGAAAGGATTTGGAATTTGAAATTTTGGAAATTAAATTCCTTTGAGTTTGAAAATGGTTTTCAAAGGTTTTGAAGGAATAATGATGATATTATTTCAGAAATATTTTTGAATTGGGAATGAAATCTGGTGGGATTTGGAATCAAAAGTATTTGAAAATGTTTTAAAAGAAGTAAAACCATTGAACTCACTTCGGTCGCCGGAAAATAATTTCGGTGATGATTGCAGCATCATTGGTGTTCATTTTCGAGTTTACAAAAGAGGAATTGCTACCCAAATGTTTAAGTTGGGGTGTTTGCAAAACTGAGTTTGGTTTTAAAATTCCAGGGATAATTTCATATGCAAATGAATTATGTATATATATGATTTCAAAAATGTTTTTGAGTGTTTAAGCAATTGTTTAAAACTCTGAAAGTAAATTGGAAATGTTTATGAAATATAAATAAGTTTGATAACTTATAAGATTTGGAATTGCTAGAATAAAACCTAAGTTGAAGAAGAGTTAAATTAAAACAAGTATGAACCCGAAATAAGTTAGAAAAGTAAGTCAATTGAATGAAATAAATTAAAAGAAGTTAGCAAATGGAATGTAAATAAAGTTTGGAAATAAAATTATTGAGTTTTGAAATTTATTAGTAAATTGGAAGGTAAGTTGAATTCAAAATAGATATAAAAGCTTAAGGAATAAGTGAAATCGGAAAATTTGTTCGAATGAGCTAAGTAAAATAATAAGGGTTTGGTAATGGAAGGTGTTTGAGATATGAATAAATTAGCCAATGGAACTAGTTAATTAAGAATGGGTTTGAGATAAGGTGAATAGAATTCAATATTAAATTTATTTGGAAATAAATTAAGAATTGAAGATAAATTGAATTCAGAATGGAATTGAAAATTTAAGTTAAATGGAAATAGATGTGAAAGCTTAAGTGGCGAGATGAAAATAAATATAAGAAATATGGAAAATATTTATATTGAACTTAAAAAGAAATGGTGAAATTCTTAAGTAAATTTGGTATTAGAAATATTCTAAGTTTATATCTGAAGGAAGATTAAGTAAAGTGTGAAATGGGATAATTGAGGAATATACTAAGTAAGTTTGTGAAAGAAGGTTTAATAAGGGTGTGTGAAAGGATAATTGTGAATAAGTGAATAGAAATAAAAATAAATGTGAATAAAAGAAAAGAGAATTGATATAGCTAATAATCAATTAAGATAAATTCGTAGGATGTACGTATATTATTTTATTCGCACAACAATTTGATCCAGATTAGAGCATAGAATATCGAGATAATTATATCGATCTGAGTTGGGATTTTCACTCAATTTTCGACGGCGAACCCTGGATATGGATTTTTGATTGATTTTGGAAATTCCCTATCATAATTATGGCTATGCAAGGAGAATGACGGTTTCTGATCAAGAAACCAGATCTGAGTCTACACTAGGAAGTCAGGTGGACAATACTAGTTCGGAAGTGAGGTTGTGTGATCGAGTGAGCGATCGGATTTGATATTGCGTACGGATGATATGTGTGCATCGTACGGCTTAAGTAAAGCAAATATTGAAAATTTTGAAAAGCGATGAGTAAAATAATTTTGAACTATATTAGTGAACACTATCGGTAGATAAGGTACAGGTATCTAAAGGCAAAGGATAAATTGGGATTTTTGATTTCAGAAGATAAATTGAATTGCTCGACAAAATGTATGTATTTAAATTGTCATATGAAATTTGATGGTTTTCTGATCTAGCCACTTGGCATTTTGTTATCTTTTGGAATTTAGGGTCCCGTAGAGGCATTTTGTAATTGTACCGATCTAGGCGCGTAAAGAAGACGCTGGTGAAATTTTTCAAAAATTTAGAGAGTTGGAAAATTTTAAGAAATTTTGATAGTTCGAATTTGATTTTAAATTAAAATTTGAAATGGTTGCGTAAGTGATATTGTTTGGAACCTATGAATAAGTTTAGGAAGTAAGGGTGATAGTGTCTTTAATAAAAATATTGTTTTTGGTGTTGTTAAAACTGTTGGGTTTTGAGAAGTTGATAAAACTTATTTGGATTGGAAAAATAGTTAACGAGTTCTGGATCATTTTCTTAACTAGTAATTTTGGGGACGAAATTCTTTTAAGGGGGGAGGAATGTAACGACCCGGGATTTTGGATATTTAAAATTGGAATATTTAATTGATTTTGAATATTTAAAAGTAATTTCAAACTTGAATTTCAAATATTTAATATTTACCGAATAATTTAATTATTGAATTAAACAATTGGAATTGGGTAAAATATGAAATCTTGAGTTTTAAGCTTGTTAAAAATATTTTAAGAGCTTGTAAAATTTATATTAATAGTTATAAAGACAATAAAAGTTTTAAAACTGCTTGGAGGTGATATGTTCAGTTTTGAAAATATATCGTTTAAATCAACGTTTAAAAATAGCCTTCCGAGGTAGAGTCTCGAAATTCGATGAAACTAGTTCCATTGGATCCGTAATATTGTATTATTATCGAATTTCAATTTTCATAGCATTTGGAGTTAACGTGTGGCCATACGATATATAAAGGCGCTGAAATCTATATCGAAAATTTAATATAATAACTGGGTTCAAAATCTATCATCTCCATATGATCGAACTAGGGCTCGAAATCTTTTCTGTTATGTTTGGAATAGGGGTATAACATTATAAATGCGTAGCGGCACGCTCCTATAGGAGGTCAAGATTTTGAGCTACGATTTTGAGATGGTTTTAATTTAAAATTTAAATATAGTTTGACTGGTCAAAAATTTATTTACATTAGAACTGTACCTTTTCATACCATGGCCACTTGTCTTCTGGTTCATGCCAACTATCACATTCGTGCAATCGGTAAAACCACGTCTTCTTCTTTTCGAATTAAAATCAGTAAATCAAAAATCGAATACTCAAAGAAATATTGTCGAACCTCATATCAGAGCTTTAACTCCTGTTACTTTTCCCTCTTTCAATTCTAAATCGCGCATCGGGTTTGCATGTAAAAAAAGGCAGCTGCTCCTTTCGTCTTCAATTCACAAAAAAAAAAAATCAAAGCGCATGCTGGAAGTCGCAAAGATTGGGGGAAAGGTATCGCGATGGCTCACGTGTGATCGAGTGGAGGCAAGGGAGAAGCCACGTTCGATGACCTGGTAGAGGCATGTGAAAGCGAATATTCATCTTGTTGAGGGTGGAGACAATTCGCAGGGGCGAACGAAGATGAGGTGCTGGACATTGCAAATGGCGGGCAATGGGCTTGGGAATTTTATGCTCGAGGCAGGTCGCGGTGGAAGGTGAGCGGTGTAGTGAGGCTAGGCAGCGAGGTATCTGCGTTTTATTTAATTTAATTTAATAAATAAAAATATATATAGGTGAGATTTTAATTTACAATAAGATTTAAAATAATTCCAATTTAAAAATATTCAATATGTATATATCAGTGAGAAAGGAATTTTATTTTTTCTTAGAATTTAATATACAGATTTGAAAGGAATTTTTATATTATTTAGAATATAATATATACATAAGATTTTGGAAAATATATAGGAATTTTAAAATGTTGAAGAGTTTATATCAAATTGTATTTTTGAATCTATATAAATTAATTTTTACAAGTGCATGGGTTTCAAAGGAAAAATATATAAATATAAATACATATTTTCAAAACTAGTTTAATTTAAAAAAAATAAGGGATTAATCTATTAACTTGTTTAAATTAACTTATTTAATTATTTTAGTTACTAAAAATTTATTTAAAGGAAAATTTGTTTAAAATAAATTAATAAATGGTAATTTATTTTTCGATTGATTCAAATATTAATAAACCGTAC
This sequence comes from Allium cepa, assembly GCA_030765085.1. Taxonomy (NCBI): domain Eukaryota; kingdom Viridiplantae; phylum Streptophyta; class Magnoliopsida; order Asparagales; family Amaryllidaceae; genus Allium; species Allium cepa. The sequence continues at coordinate 138,995,330 of CM060931.1, read as the reverse complement.
AATATTTGTACGAGGTCTAAAATCGTGGAGAGGCGAGTCCTTTTGGATCGGACTGGAAATTAAAATCAAAGGTATGTTAATCTCACTCATATGGATTACCATTTAAATTTAATAGTTAAATTTTAATTTATTGGTTGTGCTTGAATTGATAACTTATTATCAGTCTGGATGTGATATTATATATAATAGTATATATGTTGGAGTGATTGATTCCCGCATTATATAGCGGATGAGACCATATGCTCTCCGTAAAATAGCAGATGACCCCTTATACTGTAATATCCCCCTCGAAGTGGGAATGATATTATTATATTGTGCTAACATCTATGGACGTAGGGAAACAGGTTGGAGGGATCCAACTGGATTCTTCAAAAATGTGAATTTATTTCATATTCAGTGATATATTTTATTTAATAATCCAAAATAGGATATTTGGGAATTAATGTTATTGAATGCTATGATTTAGCTGAATATATTTGGGTATTTTAAGATATCAAAAATATGAAAGTGGGATTTTTAAAGGAAAATAAAATGGGAGATTTAAGTAAAATAATTGTGGTGGAATTGGACAAATTAAAGAAATGAAAGTTGATTTTGAAATCCTATTTAATAAATTCCAGAAATATGGGAAAATAGAGTTTGTGAGTAAATGTGAATTAAAGGATTTTAAAATATGGACTTAAGCAATATAATTTGAAGTGCAAAGAATTATTTTGAATTTCAAGATTTAAATGGTTTTGGAGAAATAAAGGGAGAAATTGAAATAAAGTCTGAAATTGGTATTTCAGTTTTGAATAAAATTTTAAAATCATAAATAAGGAGTGAATTTGGAATAATGGGTTTTGGAATAAATTTGGAGTAAGTAAAGGAATTTATTTTCAAATGAAGTTAGCTTTGAAAGCGATTTGGAAATCGACTAAGTGTTGAAACTATGGTTTGAAGAAAAATGGGTATGGAAATTATAAACTGGGTATATAAATAAAGTGAAATATTTATCAGTGGATAAATTTGAAAGTATAAGTTCACGGTGGGAATTTATAAGGAGATGAGAAATGTGTTTTAAAAATAAAAGTGGTTTTATTTTTTAAGTGTTAAAATAAATTTACGGGATTGGGACGTAAATTAAATTGGGATAAATCGAGAAGGATTTATAATTGATTAGACAGTTATGTTGGAATGGAAGGTGTATTTCCTAAAAAGCTAATTATATTTTCGAAGGAAGATTTTTAAGTATAACTTAAAGGATTTAAAGTTGTTTTAAAAGAAAGTTTTAGAGAAATTGGTATTTAATCATTTTAATATTTTTAAGTAAATATTTATTAAGTTAATTACAGAAGCGATTATTTTAAAGGTTTAACTAGTATTATGATTTAAAAGATTATTATTTAATATTTATACCTTATAGAATAACTTTTATTTTAAAATTAGTTTTGGCTTAAATTTTACATCAGAAATTATTATATAATTTCATAACTAGTATTTTAAATAAAGTGTTTTAAGTAGTTTTTATTTTAAGTGTTTTAAAGTATATATTTTTGGATAAGGTGATTTAAATTATTTAAAAATCTAAAGTATTAAGACTCGATGATTTTCAATGGAAATAAAACAATTGGGTGGAAATTTATTCCACGAGCGAAAAAGTGATTTGAAAACTATTTTCAAAGGGTTGAAGTGTGGAAAAATATCTTGTGAAGATATTTTAAAATAAATAATTTGGGAAATTATTAAAGCCTGATGGCTGTTTGTGGATGTTATATGATAGTTAAATAACCGACTATCAATATTGGCCAATGCGCTGATCGTTTCGAAGAGACCGAGATCGGGATTAATTTCTCGAAAACAACTTCGATCCGGTTTGAACGTTTGTGTGAGGAAGACAAGAGCTTGGAGTCGAAGATGGAGCAGTGAAGTGCAAGGGATAATCGCTACTAATCCCGAGGGTGATTTCCAAAATGGATGTGGTAGGAGTAGTGCCTTCAGTTCCGTTCGGACCGAGAATGGACTTGTATGGACGAATGCTATCAAAACATCGCCAGGGGGACAATGAGCATTCTAAGTGTATGTATGGTAAAAAGGTAACGCATAGCCTCAAGAATCATCAACCGGGAATGGCTAAAATAGGGGAGGTGCAGCAAGGCTAAGTGGCTAGCAACCAATTAGGGTAAGGTCATTCCTGTCTAGATGTTCCTTTTTATTCGGCTGTGTGGGCGGTTGTTGATCCCAACCATTGGGTGATCTTATTCGGACTATCAAGTAAGGGTTAGCTTCGGTCTTGTGTTGCATGGGATCAAGGAGGATCCTCGATACTCTAATCTAGACCAGGTACTATGACAGGAGGTACCCCAGTAGCCCCGCCATTGTATGGAATCCAATCTCCAATAAGCATTTGTATGGTTTTGATTGTGCCCAACTATTGCTGGAACGTGAGATGCGAGCATTTCAGCTAGATTCTATTTTACTTTCAATGGACACTATTATAATATCAAACGGATTTGATAAAAAGTGTTTTGATTATCGTAAGGTAAAAACCCGGTATATTTATTTGTGGCGTGGTCTTACGAGATACTTTGATTTCAATGGATTTTGAAAACTTTAATAATCCAATTGAGTGTGTTTTCTCACGCTGGTATTCCAGACTGACTCGGGTGTTATTTTGCTATAATGCTTGGGCCAGACTGAGTATTATAGAATTACATATTCTGAATGGACTGCTATGGAGCTCGGGGGATGCGTTGGATGGCGAGACATGTCATATGTATCTGACTTATTTCCGCTGTGTATGGTATGTTGTATATTCAGCTTTGTGTGGACAGGTTATCATAATTGTCCAGTGTTGTGTTTTTGTTTGATATGGTTCTCTAATGACGTAATATATAAAACAGCTACAGTTCTCTTGTATAAAAATCTGTTGTTATCTATTATATGTTATTCCGCTGTGATTGTGAGATTCTGATTTTGTTTGTTTTCTCTTCTTTTACCTCCTTCTCTTTCCCTTACGGTCTGGTTTTCCAGCATTCGATTGTATGGCATTTAATACAGTGGACGTATTGGTGTCGATTTTCGAGCGTCGAAAACTCGGATCGCTACAAGGATCTCAGTGCTATTCAGAGTTATAGGATCATTTGTAATCAAAGATTGAAAGATCGAAGCGCATCGAGTCTCTCTCTATCAAAGTGTGATTGGAAATGGTGTGATTGTGGCCTGTAAATCAATTGGGGGTGGTTGTAGCCCGTAAATCAATTAGGTGATCTCGCAGCCTAGTTAAATCTAGAGAGTTTTCCCTAGACACAGAAACAGGAGGGTGTATCTTGTGGCCTTGGAATCAAGTTTGTAATATCGACATTATATTTGAAAAGAAATCTACACAAGAAATTGTGTGGGACTGGATGTAGGGTAACTCCGAACCAGTATAAAATTCTGGTGTATTCTTTGCTTTGCTACTTTTATTTACTATTTTCATCTCTATCTGGTTCTTTGATTATCTCTATGTTTGTGAAATTGCATCTTTATGCGTTTAATTTGAAAAGATTTTAAAATTTTCACAAAATCGATTAACACTATTCACCCTCCCCCCTCTAGTGTTAATCCAACCTTAAGATCCGTAATCCGCATTTCATATATTTGGTATCGAAGCATTGGTTTTCAAAGTTATCATAATCTAAATTTTGAAAAGTTTAAAATGGAAATTTTTGAAGATTCTGCTAACACTTGTTCAAAACTGTCCAAATCATCGTTGTCTCATAAGTGTGCATGTTGTTATTATAGAAAATCAAGTTATCTACCGAATTGGTGTGTTGTGCGGGAACAAATATGTTATATGGCTTTTGAAGAATCAAAACTCAATGGGAAAATGGTGCAAATCAAGAAAAAAATGGATACTTGATATTGGATGTTCAAGATACATGACTGGTAATTCAGAGAAACTGAATGACATAATTTATGAAGATGGAGGAATGGTCAACTTTGGAGATAATTCAAAAGGATATGTGATTGGCATCAACAATGTCGGTAACTCTAAAACTCCTACTATTTCTGATGTTCTGTTAGTTAGGAATCTAAAAAACAACTTACTTATCATAAATCAACTATGCGACAAGGGCTACAAAATTATGATTGAAAAAGATAAGTGTCACATCGAAGATAATAAATCAAATATTATCTCTGAAGGAATTAGAAAAAAATATATTTATATTCTCAGTATGAAAATCTCAAATGATAACCTATGTCTTTTGGCTAATACAAATGACCCTTGGATTTGACATAAAAGATTTAGGCATTTGAATTTCAAACTCATAACTGGGCTTTCAAAACTTGATCTAGTAAGAGGTCTCCATAAAATGGATTTTAATGTAGATAGTATATGTGATGCTTGTCAATTAGGAAAACTTAGAAAGAGTTCATTTAAATTGAATGATATGATTTCAACTTCAAAACCTCTTGGGGTACTTCATTTAAATCTTTTTAGCCCATCTCAAATTCAATCAGTAAAAGACAGTAAATATGTTTTTGCAATTGTAAATGATTATTCTAGATTTACATGGACAATTTTTCTGAAACATAAAAGTGATGCTTTTGATTTATTTAAAACTTTTGCAAAAAGAATTCAAAATCAACTTTCTTTAAAAATCAAAAACTATTCGTAGTGATCACGGTGGAGAATTTGAAAATGAAAATTTTGAGAATTTCTGTAATAAAAAATGAATAACTCATAATTTTTCTTTTCCAAGAACTCCACAACAAAACGGAGTGGTAGAGCGTAAAAATAGAATGATTTAAGAGTGTGCAAGAACTATGCATTTAGATAGTAAATTACCAAGAAATTTTTGGGCTGAAGCAATCGCTACGGCTTGTTACATTTTGAATAGGATTTTAATTAGACCTATAACAAATAAAACACCATATGAATTTCTTTTTACAAGAAAGAAAAGGTATTATTTTAAAGTTTCTGGAAGTAGATGTTTTACTCTAGATACAAATGACAATTTGGATAAATTTGATCCTGAATCCGACAAAGAAATCTTTATCGGATATTCTAATAGAAGTAAAGCATATAAAGTTTTTAATTTAAAAAATAACACTATTGAAGAAACAATGCATGTATCTTTTGACGGAAGTTTCGAAGATTTTGTTTAAATAAACGATGAAGATGATTTGGTTACTTTAAATAATGAATCAAATGGAACAAATTGTGAAACTGTTCTTCCTAATAAAAGGATCAGACTTTTAAAAGAACATCTTATAGAAAATATACTAGGAAATATTGAACCTATTATTAGAACTGGAAATCAACTAAACAAGATGAGTAATGTAGCTTTCATATCAACTATTGAACCTAAAAATCCAAAGGAAGCATCATCTGATGATTCATGAATTCTTGCTATGCAAGAAGAGCTGAATAAATTCACCAGAAATAATGTATGGGAACTTGTTTCTAGACCTGAGGACAAAACTATAATATGAACTAAATGGGTTTATAAAAATAAAATGAATGAACAAGGTGAGATCGTTAGAAATAAAGCTCGGTTAGTCGCGCAAGGTTATTGTCAAGAAGAAGAAGTGGAAGAAGCGCAAATAGACGAAGACGATAAAGTTATATGCGTAGGAGAAGTTTGTTTTGAAAAAAATGGTAATTTGGTCGAACAACATAGAAACTTTGTCTCCATTACCATAAGTGTTCGATTCACAAGTCACCAATTGTCAAGGACTCTCGTTAGATTGTTATTATATTAATGTTTTATGTTTTGTCTACTTGTATATATTTGTGTCTACATTTCATATACATGTGTAATGTAACATCATACATAATAAAATTAGATGTATGTTTCGCTTATTATACTTCATTATTAGCATTTAGTTCCATGGTATTAGTTTGTGGGGGAGTTATGTAATTTAGACTTAGTTTTTTGTTGATGACAAAGAGGGAGAATTATAAAATAGGTTAGATAGGCTTAGATTAAGAGGGAGTTAGTAGATTAAGGGGGAGTTGTTGGAATAAGGGACAGTTGGAGTAGAATCGAAGTTTGTGGAGAAGATTTTATAAATAAAGGTTGTAATTATCAAAAAGGGGGAGATTGTTAGTTCCTGAGATGATGGTTTTGATAATAACAACCTTAGGACTGGTTATAGAATATAAATACTAATATTCTTGTCTAGATATATATTTATAGGCACTGAGAATGAAGAATGTACAGTATAAAGGTTCAAGACTGAGTATAGAGATTCGAGACTAATGAATTCAAGACTGAAGAAATCAAGATTGAAGATTCATGAGTATCAAGAGTTCAAGATATCAAAAGTATTAAGAGTACAAAAGTTTAAAATATCCAGATAAGTAATAGAGTCAAGATTTATGTTAAAACTTAATAATAGCACTAAAATCTTTATTCTGATTTTAATTATGGAATGAAATCCATCTTCTCGCTTTAATAGTGGGATGGAACCCACGACCTCTTTAGCGGGATGGAACCCACGACCTTCTCCGGTGGAATAAAATCCACAAAAAATTTCAAAATGATATGTTTTTTCAAAACTATCTTTTTAAAGTCATTTCTATCAATTTAAATATTTTAGCCTTAATTCAAAAACTATTTTTAATCGTATTAATTTCAAAGTCATCTCTTGTTTTTTAAACTATCTCTTGATTTTAATTTTTTAGCTTTAGTACATTTTACAAAAATTTATACTTAGTTTTTAATATTCCTTTTATATTATAGATTATATATTTTAAAATTACTTTCTAAAACTCTTGTATAAGTTTAAACGATATTCAAAATGATTTACAAAGTTTAGAAATTGTTTTGACAAGTTTTAGAATAGAAATCATTTTAAAGAAAAATCTATTTTAAAAATTAACATAGGCATGTCGATATCCCTCATCCCCCCATGTCGACATGGTGGCCGTAGAATTTAAAATTCAAATTTTCAAAAGAAGTGTCTATTCATTATAACATTTCAAGAATGGACATGACTGTTGTTCTTCTATAAATACCAGTTGTTTTTAATGAATTTTAAGTTAGTTTTTCTTCATTTCTTCACTCTTTCTTCTCCACTCAAATATTCTCTTATATTTCAAATGCTTTAACAAAAATCTACCGAAATTCTAAGTGAATCACACTCGATCATCTCTAGTTTTATTTTCTATCACTCTCTCTCAAAGTTCTCGGTGCTATTCAGACTTATAGGATCATTTGTAATCAAAGATCGAAAGATCGAAGTGTATCGAGTCTCTCTCTATTAAAGTGTGATTGAAAACGGTGTGATTATGTCTCGTAAATCAATTGAGTGTGATTATAGCCCGTAAATCAATTAGGTGATCTTGTAGTCTGGTTAAATCAAGAGAGCTTGCCCTGGACTCGGAGATAGGAGGATGTATATCGCAGTCTTGAAATCGAAGTTGTAATATCGACATTATATTTGAAAAGAAATCTGCATAAGAAATTGTGTGGGACTGAATGTAGGGCTACTCCAAATCAGTATATAATTTCGGTGTGTTCTTTCCTTTACTGCTCTTATTTACTATTTGCTTCTGTGTCTGATTCTGTGATTGTCTTTGTGTTTGTGAAATTGCATCTGTATGTGTTTAATTTGAAAAGATTTCAAAAATTTCATAAACTCGATTAAACACTATTCACCCTCTCTGTAGTGTTAATCTAGCCTTAGAAACTGTAATCCGCATTTCCTACAAAAAGAGTTTAGAACCCACCAGAAATCAGGTTAGTCTGACCTGATTTCTTGGTTCCTTAAGCACTTTAAATTCTTGAGATGGCTTCCATATTCCTCCCAAGCATGCCTTCAAGTCCTTAAGCCATTTCATCTTCACTCTAATATCCAGATTCATTTGAAAGCCACTTGATCCAAAATTCGAATAACAGTTTTCATTTGCGTTGAAGAAATAAGCCATGCATGAAAACCACACACGTGTGTGTCATTCGTCCGATCGGCTCGACCCTAGTTGGGTTGGTGTAGCACTTTATATTTTTGGTAGAAAATATTTAAAAAAAGGGTAAAGTTTTAGCATGTATTTTGTGTTGACTCGTTAAAAATGAGACTCAAGATATTATTTGTATGATCCCATTTTTCTTGCATCGATCCGATTTTTACCTCACTCCCAAACGATTCCTTCTTCTTTTCTGTTGGAAAACTTTGTTAGTTTAACCAAGGATGATACTACCTACACCCATTTAAAAACTTCCCTCAACCATTTATTATCCCACCCACTTAAATACTTCATTCACTCACCCACACCCATATTTTTTTTTTAATTTTCACATAATAATAACTTAACTTTTCCTCTCTCTTTCTCTTCTAACGATGAAATACAAAAAAATTAATCCAAAATTTTCACGTCCAGTCTTTTTTTCATCTAATGCTTCACCGACAAATATGAACCCAACTAATTTGATTCTAAAACTTATGTTATCGCCTTTAATCGTATGTATATTTTCAAATTTTTTTTTTAAATTATAGGACCCTAACGAAGATTATCATAATGAAGAATAATTTACAATTCAAATTTGGTGTTATTGTGAAACATAGTAAAGAAGTTACGTTACCACTTCAATCAAAAATATTGATCATTATTACTTTTGTTGCTATTTCGGTAATAAAAGGGAAAAAATGATGAAACCAATTGTAATAAAAGGCAGTATGATATAGTCAAATATATTTAGTTTTATCATCATTTCCTACAACATTAACGTTCCCTATAACATTAACGAAGTAATGAAAATATTGAGTTACACGCATGTTCTAAATATAATCAGATACCTTAGTATATTAACTCATATTATGAATTGATAAAATATTTATTACGTCATTTATCTTATTTTCTTCCACTAAACATTAGTTGAGAGGATGAAATATAATTATGTTTGAGGTTTGCATTTCATTTTATTTCGACATGTTTACTTTTAAATACTTTTTTAAGGTTAAGGTGGATGTTCGAAATAATTTTTATGATTTAACTTTATTAAAATGTTTAGGTGGCATTGCTGAGTATTTAAATTGGTGTAAATATTAATCAATGAATAGTCAATCAAAAGATAGTAAAATGCTCGTTCATTCTTTCATTTTCTAAAAAACTTTCCTTTCAAATTAAAACCACTATGAATTTCCTAAGCAAACTAAAGAGTGTTTCGATCAACTTCCTTAGTGCAAAGGAACATCTAATTGAAAGAGAAGCTGAAAGCTTTATTCTGACGATAACGTGATCGATGGTCTACCTTGCACCATTCGATTACAGCCATGAAACATGTTAAAGAAAGCAACTACACGTCCACGATTCAACCAGAAACTCATTCAGTACTATTATGCTAAAACAATTCTCATGTACGCAATGTGTACTTTTTTGTCACATACATGCATGAAAATCCCCAATTATAAATCTCTTTTCATCCCTTTTATCTTTTTTGCGTAAAAACATTTTGAATCAAAATGAAATTTTTGTAGATAAGTTTTGAACCAACAAAACTTATCTGTTTGTGATTTTTGACCCATTCTGATTTTTTTTCTTCCCAAGAAGACAATGTTGGGTAAGAGTGTACTTACAAAGTTCGGCTTACAGTCTGAACCAGCAAAGCTATTTAGGTTTGCTAAAAATATAAATAGCAGAAGATGAAAACTACATAACAAATAAAGATGAGCTAGTTAGTTTACAACAATTATTGCTCATCGTTGTCCATATTTTGAATTTAAATATATTCTCGACGCACTAAAACCTCAAGAAAACCAATATAAATTTCAAAACAATAACGGAAGGAGCTCTTCAATCTTGTACTACTAATTATTCTGGAAATAAATGCTCAAAAGTGAAGATAATCTTCCAACAATTGAATTTCTGTCATACCACATAAATATCAGTTGAGATTTATATAGGACAGTTAGCATTTATGGAATCCGATTATCTTGTTAGTTTGCAAATTTTATTCATACACCATAAATCGCTATACATACACTGAAAAATTTACTCAAATCAGATTATAAAATTATCCTTAATTTGAAATAAAATAAAACTCATTCCCAACTTGCTTCTTTCTGGCTACTGTCAGCATTTTGCACCCACAAAGTAAATTACTGTTTCATTGCCAAGAAGTTACTTTCTAGTCAATGTAGTCAAACGTTGAAAAAAACAATAGATTGTACTGAAAACAGCAGAATACAAGGAAAAGCCTGGAGAATGTGAGCACATGCATGCTTGCTCAAAAGCAAAGAGAGGACTTTCCATGTATTTGGCACTGAATTGTACGTATGTCCTACACATGTTGATAAAATTTTGGCCCTACACTTGAAAAGTAGCTTACAGGCTTAGTCAAGGTTGACGAAATCCTCAACTCAATTATCATCAACAGTGAAATGGAAAAGATGATTAATCTGGTCCATATATGGTCATAAACTTACAAGTTAAAGCTAACTTTTCAAAGGTAAGAAAATTAAAGACGTACACTTAAAGAATAATTTTAAATATTAGATTGGAACTCGAAAATTAACAATTGAGCAGAGATTGAACCAGAAATTACAACAGTTCCATACTATTTGAGCCAGCAATGCTGGAGCATTTTAAACTTCTTGTCAAAATGTCATGAAACATAAAAGGACCCTAACATTTTTTTTTCTCTGTCTCTGTGTACATTTCTAATCTTCGTGCATGTTTCCTGCCTCTTGGTTTGGTTCATTTGAGCCATCTTACAATACTATACGTCAACTCATGATAAAGCTTTAGAAAAGTCAAATTGATTAGCTGTTTACAAGACAAATTGTAGAGTCTCATTCGGACCACGGTACAATTGAATCAGCTTTTATGTCTGCATCATAAATTATACATTTTTTTCCTGTTCCAACCATTTTCTTCTGCCAAGTCATAATGACGGAGAGCCATTTGTACGGTAGATCACTTAGTTTTGATTCTATATTACTGCATTAGTAATACATTGTGGACTTTAGGTCAGGGATAAGGTCTCTAAATTTCAGTGTTGCTTGAATTCACGGCCGTAATTCAAGCCGAGATCCAATGCTTTTTTTTATCTAGCAGTTTGTTGGAGGAATGGTGTTTTGAGGGCCAGTCCTTTGAGTTTCCCTAAAGCTAGTTGAGAGGTGATCTACTGTTGAAATACTATTACAGTCGCATAACGGTTAAAAACCGACCATTCGGTTATACTAGTATAACCGCACAACGATGGAAAAACTGACCGTTCGATTGTGTAACTTTGATAAGAAATATACATTTAAAAATTTTGTTAATATTACTTAAACACTAAGTGATAATATGTTGGAAAGAATAAATTGAGATTTGAATCTGAAAATATGAATTTCAAATTTAAATATTAATCAAATCATTCAAAATTATCGATATGAAATTGAAATTTTAGAATTTGAAAATCATAATAGATTTGAATTTGGAATCTTTGATGCGTGAAATAAAAAGAGAAAGTTTAGGCAAACCGCGATGAGACAAGATCCACGTTTTTAAGAAAACCGCGATGAGACAAGATTCACGTTTTTTTGGCTTCAGAAAAATTGATTTTGGTCAGTGACAGTAAGCAAACCTCCCTAATGGTCGGTTTGATAATTAAAAAAATTCTGCATTTTTTTATTGATTTCAATTAAACTTAATATAATTTGAAAATATGAGTTGAATTAGAATTTGAATCTTGAAAATTCAAATCTGAATTATTAAATAGAAAGCTAAATATTAAATTTTAAAAATTACAAAAATGTAATTTGAAATTTGAATTTAAATTCTTCATAAATCAAAAAAACAAAATTTGAATTTTTTAAAGTTAAAATGACAAACTTCTAATTTATAAGTCAACAATAGGGAAAAGTATCTATGTAGAATGTGAGTTTTAAAAGTTTGAATTTTTAAATTTCGAAACATTATTCTTTAATATCATCTTTAATATTTATAATACTAAGTTCATATTTTAGCATCCTCGTATCATCTTTAATACTTAATGCTAAGTTCATAACAATATAGCCCAGTTTATTTTATATTCTCATGTCCTATTATAAGAGAGAGTAACATATCATACACCTGATCGTATAATAGATTTAAGACTTTGATACTGATGTATATCTATTTTGTTGGAGACAATGAATTAAAGAACATTTATACTTCACCCACTTTAGAAGGATATGATAAAAGCTCTGCAAACAAGGTCATCTCAAAAGAAAATGGATACAAACTGCATCAAGTTGCACTTGTAGGTTGTTGCATAACCTTTTTTCATATAAACATTTCACAAGTTATGATCCCTTTTGTCCTTTGCCTTATGACCCCTTTTGGCTATGCATAGACAATCATTACATGGACAATTAGAAACAATCACTAGTTGAATTAGCCAGTCCCACCAACATATCATTTAGCTTCTTGACCTATATAGCAAAGCAAGGGGAATAATCAGGAAGCAAATCTATAAAAAAAAATGTTATGTAATTAGGATTTCCTCCTATATTAAAGCATTTAGCATAAACATTATTAGCCAAAACACTATTACATCTAATTTGGTAGTAAAGTATTTTTTTTTTGTAACCCATAATAAATACTTTCATGATGCACTTTTATCGTCAAATCATTGTTACAGTATTTTGATATAGGAAATATGAATTCTATTGTTGTTTGGTCCAAATTCGCACCCAGGATCCAAATACAAATGGAACCTGTTGATAATTGACCCTACATTCTTGCATGCCCTTATTTATTTCCTTATAATACGACCGTTGCTACAAAGTGATTTGGCTCCCACGGTGTTAAGAAAATACAGGGTGGTTGTTGTTTTCTTCAAAACATATGGACATTAATTCTATGGTCAGAAGACTGCGTACACTTAAATTTCACACAAAGCAAAGTTTACCATCTATCTTGCTTGTAAAACTAAAAACACTTGCATACGTATTTTACTTGAATCTTTTTTTACTACCCAACAAAACCATGGAACGTGACTTATACATATTGTGTTATAAAAGCAAACTAAATATTTATCAATATGTCAATGTTGTTGCTTCAAAATGTGAAAATAAACACTAGGTAGATAGATATGATGTACCTTCCAATCCAATTCAGATTTTCCCTGTTATACATCATTTTAGCTTTAATGATGGAACTAGCTAGAGAACTTTGGCAGGAATTTTGTCAGTTATTCATCTTTTAAAAATCGTGCAATTTTCAATTAAAAGTTCATAGTCATAAATAAAAATTATCAAAAGTTCATTTTCATATCATGTTCAAAATTTTATATTGCTTCGCAGCAGCGAAAAATTATTTCATTTTGTTGTATAGTTGCTGCCATTTAACACAAACAGACTTATACAATTGACTTACCAATCTTGCTATCAATAAACAAATATTTAATTATGAGCCTAAATGTTTCAGTAGGCAAACGAGGCAGAGAGCTGACAACTATAATCATCACTACAATTGATAAACTTTAGAAGAAAGATATATACAACTTAAACATTAGTGTATTTAAACAAATTGAAGCATGAAGAATGACATGAATTTAAAAAATACCTCGTCGACTGCCATTTCTCGCTTGTTGGAGCTTGCACAGAACTTGACTCATCTTCTATCATCTCTCTTAGTTTGGATGTATATACCTAAATGACGCCACTAGCAAACAACATGTAACGACCCGCACTCGGCACCCTTTGAACCCAACACCAAACCTCGCGTGTTCGACCCAAAGTGCAACGATTGCAGATGATCATGAGAAAGATAAGAGAGTGAGAAGAAAGAGAGGAGAAAGAAAAAAGAGAAGAGTAGAAGAAGAGAGAGAAGCAGAACCAAAACAGTACAGAATTCCACGTCGCAGTGGAATAACATATAATATAGATCAATAATATTTACAAAGAGAAACTTTAATATACATAAATCAATATTAGAGTACGCAATAAGAAATCATCAGCTTGGACGGTTATAATAACCTGTCCTTACAAATGTTGATAATTTACAATAACAACAATGCAAAGCAGCAGGAAAATAAATAGATACATGTATGTGACATAAAGATCTCCAGCTCGTCTGTTGAAGCTCCAAAAGCACCAAATTTAAACTTGTAATAATACTCGGTCTGACCCGATCATTGAAATGGAAGAACGCCCGTACAGTTTGGTAAACTAGCGTGAGAAAAACACCTCAACTGAATTTATTTTAAAGTTTATAAAAGCGTTCTTTTATCAAAACAAATATATCTCGTAAGATACGCCCACACATAAACACGGATGGGTTTTTCCCTTACGTAACCAAATCATTTCATATCAAATCATGTTATATTATAATAGTATCTATTATACAAATAATAATCAACGCAGCTGAAATTGTTACCATTATTGAATTCCAGCAACGCTAGGCTCTACAAACAAAATGGCAAGCACGTAGTGGATTTTGGATTCTATACAAATGACTAAGTGAAGGGACTACTTTTTTCGAAACTCGGTATACCTCTAGAGGGATGTACCTAGGGTCCAGATACTGGACGTCTAAACCAACATGAGATCGGCATACCCCTCGTTGGATAGTAGCGATTATGTCACCACTCCGGTTGTTACCGACCTATAATCCGCGGCCACAAGCATACATCAATAATAATCAGATACACGAAGTCATAGTGTGTAAAGATATATCAAGAAGAGTGATGACATCTCCTAGTGGGAGCGATCCATTTTAGCCTTCTGCTTCTATCCCTGTTTCAGTCATTTTTCGAGGAGTGAGGCCAAAAGAGGTATCGATTACATATCACATGTCACATCATAATCATCTTTGAATGCGGCATTGCCATTCTCGTTGACTACTAATTACCTTCCACAAAAATATAACCCTTAAGCTTATGTCTCAAGGAGGGTGTTAAGCTAAGAGAAGTTGTCATCTCCGCTACCACAAGATGTATATTTGTAAAAACCAATGTACGTAATATTAGAAATGCAATGTCAGACACTCGTACATACAAGTTGTCCAGAAGCAGGACAAACCGAAAGTACTCTCCTGGCACATCCTATAGGATTAGTAGTGACGACCCTTGCAATGGATATTTCATAATGAAGAGACTACTGCTACTATATGTGTATTGTGATTTTAACCCCAAATGATCAACAAGTAGTCCTCCACAATGAAAATCCTAAATATCATTATCATCAACCAACCTACACAATCGTCGCATATATGTTGGTCCAAAGTGGATTTCAGATAAATCTGATCTCGGTTTCTTCGCGTCAACAATGCAAAAGCGTTTCTCAACCTTACATAGAAACCAAGTCTCGTAGACTTGTCACGTTTTCAACTTTCAATTTGCTATCTTTCGGCCAAGAATGAAGCTCGATGGATTGGAGTAATCACTCCGCACTACATGAATTAATATTCTCAACACAAATGGTAATCAAGCCTACACAACCAATTATGTACTAAGTGTTAGAACCTCTTGCTGGATTTTAATGATAATAACTATACAATTGTGCCAAAAAATCTCTAAGATAACTTGCAGGTTCATGAGTATCAAAAAGAGACAAACAAATACGCTCAACATGAAGATACCCAATACAAAAGAGGATGAAAGTATGTATATAGAGATATAAGAAGGGATATACATGATAGAGACAAGAGGAAGGTGATAAAAAAAGTATTATTAGTCATAGAGTGTCATGTAGAGTTTACAAATGTTAAAATCCTCTCAAAGTGGTATACACACATATATATTCATATTTTAAATGAAAAATCAAGTTTTCAAATATTGTATGGAGTAGGGTCTGAATCCGGGTCACTAGTTTAGAAGACAGGTGCTCTAACCCAATGAGCTATAGTAATATTTGTTTATCAACAAAATTCAGCTGGCTGAATCATACCATTCAAACGGCTGAATGCCGAAATAAAGCATAAATTAGTATGAAGTTTCAGCTGGCTGAATGAGTTCATTCAGAAGGCTGAATTAGGCCTAAAAATACCTACTTCCTTGCTATTTCGAATTTAATTAAATTTGGAAGGCTGAATTATAATTTCAGCCGGCTGATTATTTATAAGGCTAGTTTTTATGAAAAGACATTTCCCTTAAAAGAAGAGAAACATATCAAATCTAACAATTGCATTTGTTTCTTTTCATCATTCTCTTTCATGAAAGATTGTGATTTTAAATCTATATTAATAGAGTTTAGAATTCAACAATCAATCGACCTAACCGATTTTAGTATTCTTGAATTCTTATCTCTTTGTTTTTTAATTTTCACTCAAACTGCATATACTCTCTGACCGTTGATCACTCTATCTTCCACAGCACATTACACTATATATCATAAAGGAGAAGATTATAGGAATATTGCAGTTAATTGACTTATCGGTGCTATTTAAAGAGCATACTACAGTCAGATACTTTTGTTTATTTGTAAATGATTCCCGTTTGGTTGCTCAGGCGGTAGAAGTCCTACTCGATTGCTTTGGCGGTAGAATTCATGTTCGGTTGCTCAGGCGGTGTAAGTCTTTTCCTCCGGTTTATGTGAGAGTTGCTAGTTTAATTCCAAACGAAGTCTGGGAATGGACGTAGAACGAGAGTTCGAACTAGTATAAAAATCTCTGGTGTCATTTACTTTACAGCTTTAATTATTTACTTAATTATTATTCTGCACAAGTAGTTTATCCATATTACACGATCCTATAGCACCGTCACTTTCATTTGGTATCATAGCCTGGGATTCTAGAGATCATAACAACATTCTAGAATAACTGGTCATAAACAGATATAGTCAAGGCAATAGGAAGAGGAAGAGCAATAAAGAAGAATCAAATGAGAAAACAAACAAATGCTTCATGGCTAAACTCAGATCACAATCGATATGCTTAGATTCCTTATATAAAGATTTTTTGTTAGCACATGATGAATTATTAAAAATTGTAAAACTTTGAATAAAATTAATAGAATTGCTTTAGCTAAGTTAAAAGATTATGAGCAAGAATTTCTAATTTAAAAGAGGAAATTTTTTGGTAAAATAAACTAAATGTTTTGAAAATACTGTAGAAGAACTTGTTTTACAAAAAGCTTTCTTACAAAAAGAAGATGAGCAGTTAGAAGATAAAAACAATGATCTTTTTGAGGCAATCAATGTTTTGCAAAATAAAAATACATTTTTGAAAAATTCTTTAAATAATTCTAGTTCTTTAATTTTGTCTCTTGAAAAAGAGAATGAAGCTTTAATTAAAAAGAATTTAGAATTATCTAAAAAATGTGAGATTTTAAATTTTAATAATAATATTTTGCAAAAAGAAGTTTTTGATTCTAAAGCGAAATCATAAATTTTAACAAAAGTAAAGATATCTTATCTTCCTTAGTTACAAATTCAAAAGCTCACAATGATAAAAGTGGTTTAAGCTATAAACAAGCTAAAGTTAAAAATAGTACTAAATATGCATTCTCGTATACCAATTTTAGTGGTAGTACTAGTAGCCAAGATAGTTTTAAAACCAGTTACAGTCATAATAGTACTTTATTTAGAAATGATAGAAATTATTCTTCAAGTACTATGCTAATGACTAATAGTATTAAGATATGGATTCCAGCTAATATCACTGACCATGATAAACAACTTTATAATAGCAACTATTATAAGAATGTGATTTATAATGAAAACTATATCTCTAAAGATTTAACCACACCCAATTGGGTATGGTTTCTTAAAAATTAGGAAATTATAAGAAACTTGGACATCGCATGCTTTAAATGTTAATTATTTTACTATTACCTTAGATTATAAGTAGTAGTTATTTTAAAATTGTTTCATTTTTTTGAATACAACTACACCTATTTTGGTAAGGTTTTCATCCTATGATTAACTCTTGGACCCTAACATAGTAAGGGGGTACCAAAAATGATTATTATTTATTGCAGGTACTTGAAGAAACAAAAGAAAAAGAATAGATTTTGTAATTTTAAAGGATGTTCCATACATTTAATATAATTACGTACTTACAATGAAACATGGAATTAAGCAAATTCAGTAAAATCTAATTTTTTTTCTCCATAATTAATATTGGGTTTATCCTGCTATTTACAAAATATTTCATTAAATTTACTAAATTCTCTCAATCTTTTTGATAGTGACAAACGGGGAGAAATTCATATACATATTGATAGAGGGAGATATTATACTTAGGGGGAGATGTTATAATTAGGGGGAGCTTTAAAATATTAATATTATTTTATATATAATGAATATTTAAAAAAAAAAATATATAGTTGTCATCATCAAAATGGGGGAGAATGTTAGAACCTCTATTATTGGATTGTAATGACAACAACTATACAATTATACCAAAGAATCTCTAAGCTAACTTGTAGGTTCACGAGTATCAAAAAGAGACTAAAAAATACGTTCAACACGAAGATACAAAATAGAAAAAAGGATGAAAGTATGTATGTGGAGATACACGAAGAGATATACATGATAGAAACAAGACGAAGGTGACAAACAAAGTATTATTAGTCATATAGTGTCATGTCTAGAGTTTACAAATGTTAAAATCTTCTTAAAGTGGTGGTATACAAACATATACATTCATATTTTAAATGAAAATCAAGTTCTTAGAAATACATAGAGCAGGCTAGAACCTGAGTCACTTGTTTTGAAAGCAAATGCTCTAACCAAATGAGCTATGGTAATTTTTGTTTGTCAAGAAAATTCAACCGGCTAAATCATACTCAGTAGGTTGAATGCCGAAATAAAGCATAAATTAGTATGAAGTTTCAGCCTACTGAATGAGTTCATTTAGAGGCTGAATTAGGCCTAAGAATACCTATTTCCTTGTTGTTTCGAATTTAATAAAATTCATAAGGCTGAATTATAATTTCAGCCAATTGATTATTTATAACGGCTAGTTTTTATGAAAAGACTTTTCTCTTCAACGAAAAGAAACATCTCAAATATAACAGTTGCATCTATTTCTTTTCATCGTTCTCTTTCATGAAAGATTGCAACTTTTAAATCTATATAAATAGAGTTGAGAATTCAATAATCAGTCAACCTAACTGATTTTAGTATTCTTGAATTTTTATCTCTTACTCTTCGTTTTTCAATTTGCAGTCAAACTGTGACGCAGCGGAATATACGAAAATTAAATGAAATGGTGAAAGTAGCAATCGGTGGATTGAAAATACTGCAAGGCCCAAATTCGTTGATTCGAAGATACCGAATTCTAGCTATCTCTTACACGTTGATCGTGCACGATACCGTGAAAAGAGATCTACAATTCTTCGAGCGTTGATCAAGTGCACTTGATTCTGCGAATTGGCTTCAACGAAGGTTGATTCGAGCGCACTCGAATAACATAGGTGGAGATGGGAGATTACACTCAACTACCAATTTGGATGAAAGCACAAAGCTAACAAAAGGAATTTTATTCAACAATAACCCCCGTTACAAATGACCCACACCATGCATATTTATAGGTTTACAATATGTACAAGACTCGCATACACGACTTAGCATAGGTCGGCAGTGACCTATTACCGAACATATCAACATAAGTCGCCACGCGACCTACGACCTAAAAATAACACGACTTAACACGACTCAGGTCGCACGTGACCTAACAACATACACAACATACGACTTAACGACCTAAACAAGGTCGTTAACGACACAACAGAATGCAACACATATTTACAACACAAACAACTCAAGAAACAAACGACTTGCGACCTAAAATACAACCCACGCGACATAAACAAACACGACCCAAAACTGTAGCGACTCAAGAAAAACAGCTTCAGGAAACCTTCATGCGACCCAACTTAGGTCGTAACTCGTTGCCGCGACCTATCGTAGGTCGTAAGCTTCAGAACTTCTTCACGCGACTTAAGGCTTCAATAACGTGATCTTCTTTACGCGACCTAACTAGGTCATAGGTCGTTGGAGTTAGGTCGGAGCGACCTAAGGCATCACCAATCCCAGCATATGCGGCATATCCCGAGCGACCTAACCCCGTGCGACTTAACTCCGAGCGACCTGATTCTTCATCAATTTCGATAGGTCGTTTGTCTTGATTTGTTAGGTCGGTTGGACGAGCTATCTTCATATTAGGTCGTTGCCCATCAAACCTTACTGCAGATTGCACTTGCGAGCTTACCTCACTAGGTCGTGAGCGACCTAAAACTTCGTCCTTAGGTTGTGAGCGACTTAAGCCTCGTAATTCTGTAGATCGCGCTGCATCATCCTCCCCCGGTTGACAGAAATTCGACCTCGAATTTTCACCATCGTCTTCAACAACAAGTTCATTTCCATGATACGGAATTAGGTATTTGACGTTGAAAACATCTGAAGTATGAACATCATCTGGTAATTTCAATTGATACGCATTCTCATTGATTTTCTTCAAAATTTCTACAGGACCAATCTTTCGTGCCTTCAATTTATTGTACGTTCCCACCGGAAAACGATCTTTTCTCAACACTGCATAAACCAAATCACCTTCCTCGAAATTCACACTTCTCTGCTTCTTATCCGCCAGTTGTTTATACTTTTCATTTGATGCAAGCAATCGTTCATGAACAGTTCTGTGGCACTCCTGTAACTCATTTACGAAGTCATTAGCCCGCTTAACAACTCCATTCTGATATGGTACTGTTGTCAAATCCAATGGTCCTTTCGGTATTTCAGAATATACAACTTGAAACGGACTAAATCCAGTGCTTCGATTCACAGCGTGATTATGTGCAAATTCCGCTTGACATAGTTTCATATCCCAGCTTTTCAGATTATCTTTTACCAGACATCTCAATAAATTTCCCAACGATCAGTTAACCACCTCCGTTTGTCCATCAGTTTGCGGATGGTAAGCACTACTAAATTTCAATTTCGTTCCGACCATCTTACACAAACTTAACCAAAAGTGACTCAGAAAACGAGTATCTCTATCAGACACTATAGACTCTGGCAACCCATGAAGTCGATAGATCTCTTTGAAGAATAACTGAGCAACATGAACTACATCTGCCGTCTTCTTACAAGCAACAAAATGTATTTTCTTCGAGAAACGATCCACCACAACATATATAGAGTCATTTCCCCGTTGAGTCCTTGGTAAGCGCAACACAAAATCCATGCTTACATCTACCCACGTTTTTGTAGGAACAGGTAAAGGCATATACAACCCCGCATTTGTAGCTGTCTCTTTCGAAACTTGACAAATATGACATCTATGCACAAATCTTTCAACTTCCCTTCTCATCGATGGCCAATAGTAAGACTGAGAAATCAACTGCAATGTGCGATCCCGTCCAACATGACCCTCTTCATGTAACTCTTTAACGATTTTCATTCTAAAGCTGCAATCTGGTACACATAATCGATTCCCTTTGAATAAGAATCCATCCACCAACACAAATTCATCAGTTCTCCCATCCTTGACTTTCTCAACAAACTTCGTAAAGTAAGGATCTTCTTCAATCAACTTTGGCAATAGTTCAAATCCTGTCACTTCAACCTTCATTGTTGTCAATAAATGATTCCTCCTGCTCAAAGCATCAGCTACACGATTCGTCACCCCTGATTTGTGTTTTACAACAAAAGTAAACTGCTGTAGATACG
Source organism: Allium cepa (assembly GCA_030765085.1). NCBI lineage: Eukaryota > Viridiplantae > Streptophyta > Magnoliopsida > Asparagales > Amaryllidaceae > Allium > Allium cepa. Next base: position 138,973,775 of record CM060931.1, on the reverse strand, counting down.
CGACCCATGAAGTGTGCCTAGCTGAAATTTTGTCCTGCCCTTGCAAATGCTTCAAAGCTTCATGATCCGTATAAAGAGCAAACTCTTTCTGGAACAGATAATGTCTCCAGTGCTTCACACCCTGAATAATCGCGTAAAATTCCACGTCATAAGTGCTATATCTCAACTTAGCTCCAGACAACTTCTCACTTAAATAAGCAACTGGTCTTCCATTCTGACTCAAAACTCCACCAATCCCAACTTTCGAAGCATCAGTGTGTAACTCAAACAACAACTGAAAATCCGACAATACTAGAATTGGTGTTGTCGTCAACAGTGTCTTGATCTTCTCAAAAGTAACCCCTGCTTCCTCTGACCATGCAAACTTCTTTCCTTTCATGCAATCGGTTACAGGTGCCATTATACTGCTAAAATGTGGAATGAATCTTCGGTAAAATGAAACCAACCCATGAAAGCTTCTTACTTCAGTAATTGTCTTGGGTTGTGGCCAACTCCTGACAGCTTCCACTTTACTTTCATCCACTTGTATGCCTTCCTTCGACAGAACATATCCCAGAAACAAAACACTGTGCGTCATGAACACACACTTCTTTGCTGCTGTATAGAACTGCTCCTGTCGTACAATCAACAGTACTTCTCGCAAATGTTGGATGTGTTCTTCCATACTCCCACTATAGATTAAAATATCATCAAAGTAAACAACCACGAACTTTCCAATGAATGGTCTGAAAACCTGGTTCATCACTCTCATAAAAGTACTAGAAGCATTTGATAAGCCAAACGACATAACCAGCCATTCGTATAAACATTCTCTTGTTTTAAAAGCAGTCTTCCATTCATCACCAAGTCTAATACGAATCTGATGGTATCCACTCTTCAAGTCAATCTTTGAAAACACAACAGCTCCACTCAACTGGTCAATCAAATCATCAAACCTTGGCATAGGGAATCTGTATCTCACAGTGATCTTATTTAAAGCCCGACTTTCTGTACACATCCTCCACGAACCATCCTTCTTTGGCACTAATAAAGTTGGCACTGCACAAGGGCTCAAGCTCTCCTGAACACGCCCCTGTTCTAACAACTCCTCCACCTGCCTTCTTAGTTCTTCATGCTCCTTGGGACTCATCCGGTAATGTGGCCATTGAGCTAACACTGACCCTGGCACAAGATCAATCTGATGTTGAATATCCCTCAAAGGCGGTAGCTCCCTTGGTAACTCTTCTGGAAAAACATCACTGAATTCTTCCAATATCGGTTTTACTTCCTCTGGAACTTCAACGGATTCAATAGCTTCATGTCCAATCAACAAAAACACCTCTGGACTCTCCTCTACTTCTTCGATGAATTCCTTCAAAGTCAACAAAGTTTTCAGCTTCTCAATTTCCTCTGATTTGCTCTCTCCTTGCTGTCTCTTCTTTGGAACCAAAATGATCTTAACACCTTCAAACATAAAGTTGTAGCTATTGGTCCGACCGTCATGTTGCACTGCTCGATCATAATGCCATGGTCTTCCCAAAAGTAAGTGACAAACATCCATCTCCACAACATCACACCAGATCTCGTCTTTATATTTCTTCCCAATAGAAAATGGAACTTGAACTCGCCTGTCCACCTTCACCTCTCCTCCTTTTCTTAGCCATGCTAAATTGTAAGGATTTGGATGTGTGACGACCTGGAATTTTTGAGCATCTGGAATTGGAATATTCAATTGTTTTTGAATATTTAAATGTTAATTTTTAACTCGAATGCAAATATCACCAATTATTTGGTAATTTAATTATTAAATTAAATAAGTTGAAATTGGATAAAACGTTGAATCTCCAGTTTTAAGCCCGCTAAAAATAATTTGAAGGCTTGTAAAATTTATATTGATAACACTGAAGATAGTAAAGGTGTTGAAATTAAATTTGAAAGTGTTTTGTTGAGTTTTGAAATTTATATCGTTTAAATTGAATTTAAAAATAACATTCCGAGGCAGAGTCTCGGAATTCGACGAAACCAATTCCAATGGATCCGTAATATTGAATTATTATCGGATTTCAAATTTTGTATTTACCGGAGTCAGTGTGTGAGTGTACAATATATAAACGCGCGGGAAAATTAATCGAGATTTTTTTTTCTATATAAAATATAAACGTTAAATCAGTAGCCGCCCTAATATCTGATTTCCGTCGACCTAGTTGTATCCTCTTCTCGTTTATAGTACGCTACTATCTTTTCATGTTCCTGTTCTTCTAAACAAAGAAATCAATGGCCAATATCAGAGGGGATTTGGATTTTTTTTCTTTCCTCCTCCAGTTCGATTTATGGCTGAACCGAACCTCTCTTCTTTCCAAAACCCCAAATCTATTCGTATAAAAAAATAATAATAAGGAGGAGATCGAGTTTCGTTCGAATCAAAATCGAACGAGATCTAGGCGAACTCAATCTCGCGTGGACAAGTGAGGCCGCGACCTATCGAGGTGGTAATCACTCGTTGGGGCAGCAGAGGTGTCGAAGGCCAGACAGGGGGTCGTCGCTATCGTTGTTCGGCCAGGGGTCGCGTTCGATTCGAGGCTCGCGATTTCTGAGGAGGGGAAGGCGTGCCATGGAAGAAGGGGGTGCATGTTTTAGGAGGCGATGTTGGGCAATGATGCGCGATCTTGTACGGGCAGAGAAACGTTAAGGAGGCATCGCGGCTGGAGCTTGGTGGCGACTGTAGGAAGCTAAGGTAGAGGAGCGAATGCCAATGGTGGTGGTGAGGGCCGAGTTTGATCTCGTTCTGAGCATTCTCGATTTTCGATTTTTAAGGTAAATTTGGTTTACCCTAATTTTACTTTTCTTAAGTTTAAACCTTTAATCGAAACTGTTGATTTTCACTTCATTCATCTAAGGATTTAAATAGTAAGGTACCGTGGAATTTTATTTTTAACTGAATTTAATGTATGCATACCTGTAAGTTAGGTGGAACAGGAAGCAGAAGAATAATAATAATAGTAAGATATAAAATTATTCAGTTTTAATTAAATACTATTGGGATATTTTAAAATAATGTATTATAGAGATAGAACCGTCTACCAACTCATTTACTTATTTTAGTAACTTAAAAATCTATCTATCAAAGGATTATTAGTTTAAAAATTAAGTTTATTAGTCCTAAATGAAATTTATTAAATGGAAGTATAATTGTTCGGTTTATTCAAATATTAATAAAATCATCTAATGCTTTTACAAGGTCTATAATCGAAAAGAAAATAAGTCGAGATGGAAGTGGATTGCCAACAGAATAAAAGGTGAGCTAATCTCACTCAGTTAAATAAATTTTAAATGATTAAATTTAAATAATTGTTGGATGGTTGAATTGATTGATGTGATATAGTATAATATTTTGGAATTGGTGTATTATGTTGTGCTAACATCTGTGGATGCAGGGAAAAACAGGTTGGAGGGATCCAACTGGACCCCTCAACATTTATTTCAATTATTTAATACCCTCTGTTGTGATTATTTGATATTCTATGATGGATTATACTGGAATATTGAATGTTATGTCTCGATTTGATATGATTGGGTATAATGGATTACCAAAAAAAAATATAAATTGGATTTTTGAAAGAAAAATAAAGAAGTGACTTTGTAAGATAATTATGGAAATTTGAATAAATGTAAGAATGAAATAAAAATAAAATAAAGTGATATAAGAATTCTAATTAATAAATCTTGAATATAGAAAGGAGATTTTTGAATTAATAGGAAGTTAATGAATTGTAAACTCCAATGCTAATATCTAAAAGAACAGAACATTTATTTTAAATTTAAGATTTAAATTTTGAAACGAACAAAGAAGAAAATGGGAAAAAGCCTGAAATTTGTATATTTCAGTTAAAGATTTAAAATCAAACAACAAATAATAATAATAATAATAAAAATAAAGTCCATAATTAATGAATTTTGAAATGAACCGAGCAAGTAACGAAATTTATTTCAAATAGAATGAATTGGAAATCAATTCGGGAAATTGATTTAAGTGTTTAAAGTTGGAATTCTCTCTGGATGGCCAAGTACACGTTTTTAAAAGTAAATTTGTAAAAATAAATTAAATGTTTTTTTTAAAGTTGTTTTTAAAGAAAGCAAGTTTTGTAAAATTTATTATTTCTAATATTTAATTTCTAAAGCAAGTATTTCCTTTTCATATATTATAGCATTAACTATTTAAAGGTGACTTAGTATTTGTTTTAAAAGTGAAAACCTGGTTTTATATTTTATTAAGTAACCTTATTCTCTCAAATTCATACAATATGTATTTCTAACAAATTATTTAAGTAGTTTTATCCTAAATGTTTTAAAGTATATATTTCAAAGTAAAGTGTTTAAACTATTTTAAAAATCTATTTTTGTGCTTGGTAATTTCAGAGGCGATAGAAAATATTTGGGAAAGTTGATTCTGAAAAGAAAGATGGTTTTGAAACTGTTTTCAAAGGATTGAAAATAGAAATATATCTTGTGAAGATATTTTGAGGTTAATAAATAATTTGTGAAATTATTTATTGTTGGATGGATGTTTATGAATATTTATTTGATAGTTAAATAACCGACTATCAATATTGGACAAATGCGTTAATCGTTTCGAAGAGACCGGGATCGAGATTTATTTCTCGAAAACCACTTCGATCCGGTTTGTACGTTTCGTGAAAATGATTTTGGATTCGAAGATGGAGCAATGAAGTGCAAGGGCTAGTCGCTACTAATCCTGAGGATATTTCCAAAATGGATGTGGTAGGAATAGTGCCTTCGGTTCCGTTCGAACCCGGGACGGACTTGTATGGATGAATGCCTGCGAAACATCGTCCGCTGGACGATGGGCATTCTAAGGGATATATTCTAGAAAGGTAACGCTTAGCCTTAAGCCTCATCAAATGGGAATGACTGAAAATCAGGGGTTATGCAGCAAGGCTAGGTGGGTAGCACCCAAGCAGGGTGAGGTCATTCCAGTCTAGATGTCCCTTATATTTTTTCGCCTTAGTGTGCGGTTGCTGATCCCAACCGCGGGGTGATCTCACTCAGGATTATCCAGTAAGGGGTAGTCTCGGCCTTGTGTTGCAGGGGAGCGGGCGTACTCCTCGGTACGGTGATCTAGGCCCCGTACTGTGACAGGTGGTACCCCAGTGCCTAGTCATTAGTTGGAAATCCATTCTTCCCATGAGCCTTGTACGAGTTTTGTTTGTATTACCCACTCTGTGGCTAGCAGCTGGAATTTAATGAATGTAACAATTTCGGCTATTTTATAAGTATTTGTATATAGACCCTATTATAATATCAGAGGATTTCTATAAAAATTGTTTTAGCTATCGTAAGGTAAAAACCCGACATGTTTATTTGTGGCGTGGTCTTACGAGATTCTTTTGTTTTCAAAGGATTTTTGAAACTTTAATAATCAACTGGGTGTGGTTTTCTCACGCTAGTATTCCAGACTGACTCGGGTGTTATTTAACTATAATGCTTGGGTCAGACCGAGTATTATAGGATACAGGATGATGCTATGGAGCTCAGGAGACGAGCTGGATTGACGATACGTACATTCGTACTTGTATATATATATTCCGCTGTTGAGTTGTTGTGTATCCATTGTATGTTATTGATGTGAGCTATGACTGATGTACTCTGATGATGTAATATATGTAAACTGATATATTTGATTTTGAGTAAAGATTATTTATTATCTATTATATTTTATTCCGCTGCGATGGTTAGATTCTGATGTTGATTTTGTTTTCTCTTCTTCTACCTCTTCTTCTTAAATCCAAATGGTTCGTATTTCTGTGCAACTTGAGTTGATTGTTGTAGAATAGTGTTGACTCAAGGGATATGGATTTGCGGGCTGTTACAGTTGGTATCAGAGCTTAGGCTGATGATAACCTTGGCTCTGGTGGAAAATTATTCAATTAGAGTCCATAGTACTCTAAAATGAGTTTGAGCGTATTAATAGATATGAGCGCGTATTTGTTAGTGAATATAAATGGTTTTATATTGTGTTGATTGGTTTATTGAGTGACATATGAACCTTCGTCGACACAGTCTGCGCAACTGTATCGAAGGGGTTTCTGAACTCTTTAATAGAACAATTGACATAGTATTGTTTTAAAGGTGGGTGAATGAAATAATTTTACCCAAAATATATTTTGATATAAGAAAAGTTTTTGTAAACTATTTTAGCTAGTATATGGTTGCTTGGATGTTAGAGATGATAATATTAAATTAGTGTGTAAAAATTTAACTAGAAAATGAAAATATAACCAAAGGTTAAGAAAATAAATTCATTATAAAATGAAATTTATAAATATGAATTGTAAATGTAATTTATAAATTGGAATATAATCAAATGAGAATTTGTATGAGCATGAACTATGCAAATGAATTATACTTAAATTTGATTTGAGCAGGATTTGAAAATTTAAAATCCCAGAGATTTTGAAGTGTTTATCGAAGTGTTTTGATGATAAATGATATCATTATTGTTTTAGAAGTATTACTAAAAGGAAATTGTTTTAAATGGATTTTGAAAGTGATATGGCATTGAAATCACTTGGATTTTTGGAAAATAATTCTGCTGATGACGGCCGCATCATCAGTGTTCATTTTCAAATTTCTAGGTGGTGGATTGCTGTAAAAAATTGATTTATTCAGAAAAGCTAGTTTTTTTTGAAAGTCTCAAAAGAAATTTGTTGGGAATAGAACAGGATTGGTTTAACTTTTGAGAAATGTGATTTGAGATGTTGAGGATTTCAAAATGATTTGAAACCAAAGCCGGGAGTTTAATAATCCTGATGAGATAGGTTGTAAGCTTATAAATTGTAAACTTATAAATTAAGATGAGTTTTAAATCAGGAAGGAAATATAAGCTTTGAATGTTGGAATTTAAATTTAAAGTGAAGGGTTAAAAATGGAATTAACTTGGATTGGGGAATAAAAATTTAACTGGATGGAAATAAATTGAATAGGCTGAAAATAATATCCAGTTAAGTTATTGAATGGAATTGGATTCTTACATGAATAAATGGAAATAAATTGGATAAGGAATTGGATTGGAATAAATAAATCAGGATAACTTATAAAAGAATTAAAATGCATGGAATAAAATATGCTTGAGTTATAAATAAGCATAATGCTTGAGTTAAAATAAAGGAAGAATATATTCGAGCCTATAATGAATGGGGTTGTGAAAATAATAAGTGGTGACTTCTAAAATTTGAAAGGTGGGATAGAAAACCCAAAATAAATATTTTTAATGAATTTAAAAAAAAATGAAAATGAAAACCAGAACTGAATTATAAAAGAACTTAAGAAAATTTAATGAAGAGATTTTGAGATTAAAATCAAGTTCTGGATTATAAGTTGGGAAAAGACTATTTAGATAGCCAAATATATAATGAGAACTCAATGCAGTTAAATAAAAGCTGAATTGGTAAGTTAATATTGAGTTTAGAAATAAACTCAAGTTATAAATCAAATTCGGCTTGAATCATTAGTGAAGAAAGAAAAACATAATTGGAAGTGACTTGCAATTAATTAGATGAATGGAGAATGAAATTAAATTGTGAGTTCATGAAATTGGGTGGTAAATTGAAAATGGATTGTGGATCCAGAACTTGAGTTGTAAATTAAAATTTAACTTGAAGTGTTAACAAATTAAATATAATTGGGAATGTATCGAATAAAAATGAAATTGGATTAAAGTGGTAATGGTTTGTATTGCAAATAAAATCCAACTAAGTGAAGATAACTTGGAAATAGCCAGGAAATAAATTGAATGAGTTAAATCTGGAAAGTTAAATTTTATAATAACTAATCAAATAAATTTGTAGTTTGAAATGAGATTGGATCGAGATAGAATCAAATTAAATTGAAAGGAGAAATTTATTTGCAAAAAGGAAATGAGCTTAAGAATAGAGAAAAAAAGGAGATTTGCTTGAAAATAAAATGGGCTTAAGTATAAAATTGGAGTGAATAAACTAAGCTAAAAAAAATGGATTGTAAATGAACTTTAATGGAATGTGTCGAGCTAAATAAATGATTGCGAATGGATTAAAATAAAAAGGAAATTTAATTGGTAATGGAGATGGCACCTAAGTTGTTAATGGTTTTGAATGAACTAATTTGGTTAATAAAATTGAAATGCAATGAAACTCAGAAAATATGGATTGTGAATAAATTTTCAAATGGAATAAAATTAAGTATAAATTGAGTTGAAATCCATTTCAATTGATTATAAAACATAAGTATTTATTTATTCACATAGATCTCGTCAAATTGCATAGAATAAATTGTCATTGGATGTAAATGGAAGTAATTAAAATTCTATAAATTGGTGGGAGTAAATAAATTGATTTTGGAAGCAATTGAATTAACTATGAGTTCAGTTTGCTTAAGAATAAATTGAAGGTAAGCTATTGTGTTTTAAACCATTCAAATTTGATAAAGATGTATACGAATGGATTGAAAACCATTCGAATTGAATGAAAATGGTTATAAATAAATTGAAAACAGCTGAATTGGCATCGAAACTATATAAATTGCTTATGGAAAAATATTTGGTGTGACTTTCTTACATGTTTAACTATTGTAAATAAGTAAATTGTAGTTAACTTCATTTATATCGTACTTACATGTTTAAATTGAGTAAGTACAGGTACCTGGAAGCCGTGTGATTGGATTTGGTTGCGCGAGTTGCTAAAAATTATAAGCCACTTGCTTAAAAATGCTAAATAAGGTACGCCTGCGTTATAAAAATAGGAAATATGAACTGTTTTTGGTTTTTCCGACCGTGTGGGTCGATGTATATATATTTATCTCTTTTGTCAAATTGCAAAAGCTCCTCCGTACAAAGGAGACTCTGCCAAAAAATTTCAGAAATTTTGAGAGTTAGAAAATTTTTGGAAAATTTTGTTAACGACAAAAGAATTTCAAATTGGGAATTGAAATAAGTTAGTAAATGAAACTAATTAAAATAAGGACATGAATCAGTAAATGAAAAATAAAATTTAAATATTAGAGTTTAAGATAAATTAGATTCATATGAAAATGAAAGAATCAATTTGAATAGGAATAAATATAAACTAAAGTGGGGGATGAAAATAAATATAAGAAACATATAAAATGCTTATACTAAATTAAGAGGGAATGGTGAGTTCTTAAATGAAAATTGATACTACTAATATAATTTAAGTCAATATTGGGATAAATAGATATTGGCATTTTGTGAGGAAGTCGATAAAATGTTTTGGAATATTGTGTTTGGATATTGGTGCTAAACAGGATATGCAGGTAATATAAAGGGAAAAGAGATTTGGTTTTGATTTCAGAAAGATAAATTAGAATTGCCCGACCAAAAAGGTATGTGTTTAAATTTCTGTATGAAATTGGATTGGGTTTTTGATTGAGCCACTTGGCCTTTTTGTTTTCTTTTGGGATTTGGGAGGCCGTAGAGCCATTTTTGTAGTAGTACCGAGCTAGCCGCGCAAAGTAGACGCTGACGAAATTTTTCAAAAATTTAGAGAGTTAGAAAATTTTTGAAAATTTAAATTGGGTTTAAAATTTACATTTGAATGGATTGGGTCAATGATATTGGTAGAAACCTAATGGAAGAGTTGGGAAGTTAGTAAGATGGATAGTGTGTCTTTAATAAAGATTGTTGGGTTGTTGTTAAAAACTGTTTGGTTTTGGAATATAGTAAGTGGTATTGGATCATTCTTCCACGTTTGTAATTTCGGGGACGAAATTCTTTTAAGGGGGGAGGAATGTGACAACCTAGAATTTTTGAGCATCTGGAATTGGAATATTCAATTGTTTTTGAATATTTAAATGTTAATTTTTAACTCGAATGCAAATATCACCAATTATTTGGTAATTTAATTATTAAATTAAATAAGTTGAAATTGGATAAAACGTTGAATCTCCAGTTTTAAGCCCGCTAAAAATAATTTGAAGGCTTTTAAAATTTATATTGATAACACTGAAGATAGTAAAGGTGTTGAAATTAAATTTGAAAGTGTTTTGTTGAGTTTTGAAATTTATATCGTTTAAATTGAATTTAAAAATAACATTCCGAGGCACAGTCTCGGAATTCGACGAAACCAATTCCATTGGATCCGTAATATTGAATTATTATCGGATTTCAAATTTCGTATTTATCGGAGTCAGTGTGTGAGTGTACGATATATAAACGCGCAGGAAAATTAATCGAGATTTTTTTTTCTATATAAAATATAAACGTTAAATCAGTAGCCGCCCTAATATCTGGTTTCCATCGACCTAGTTGTCTCCTCTTCTCGTTTATAGTACGCTACTATCTTTTCATGTTCCCGTTCTTCTAAACAAAGAAATCAATGGCCGATATCAGAGGCGATTTGGATTTTTTTTTTCTTTCCTCCTCCAGTTCGATTTATGGCCGAACCGAACCTCTCTTCTTTCCAAAACCCCAAATCTATTTGTATAAAAAAAATAATAATAAGGAGGAGATCGAGTTTCGTTCGAATCGAAATCGAACGAGATCTAGGCGAACTCAATCTCGCATGGACAAGTGAGGCCGCGACCTATCGAGGTGGTAATCACTCGTTGGGGCGGCGGAGGTGTCGAAGGCCAAACAGGGGGTCGTCGCTATCGTTGTTCGGCCAGGGGTTGCGTTCGATTCGAGGCTCGCGATTTCTGAGGAGGGGAAGGCGTGCCATGGAAGAAGGGGATGCGTGTTTTAGGAGGCAATGTTGGGCAATGATGCGCGATCTTGTATGGGCAGAGAAACGTTAAGGAGGCATCGCGGCTGGAGCTTGGTGGCGACTGGAGGAAGCTAGGGTAGAGGAGCGAATGCCAATGGTGGTGGTGAGCGTCGGGTTTGATCTCATTCTGAGCATTCTCGATTTTCGATTTTTAAGGTAAATTTGGTTTATCCTAATTTTACTTTTCTTAAGTTTAAACCTTTAATCGAAACTGTTGATTTTCACTTCATTCATCTAAGGATTTAAATAGTAAGGTACTGTGGAATTTTATTTTTAACTGAATTTAACGTATGCATACCTGTAAGTTAGGTGAAACAGGAAGCAGAAGAATAATAATAATAGTAAGATATAAAATTATTCAGTTTTAATTAAATACTATTGGGATATTATAAATAATGTATTATAGAGATAGAACCGCCTATCAACTCATTTAATTATTTTAGTAACTTAAAAATCTATCTATCAAAGGATTATTAGTTTAAAAATTAAGTTTATTAGTCCTAAATGAAATTTATTAAATGGAAGTATAATTGTTCGGTTTATTCAAATATTAATAAAATCATCTAATGCTTTTACAAGGTCTATAATCGAAAAGAAAATAAGTCGAGATGGAAGTGGATTGCCAACAGAATAAAAGGTGAGTTAATCTCACTCAGTTAAATAAATTTTAAATGATTAAATTTAAATAATTGTTGGATGGTTGAATTGATTGATGTGATATAGTATGATATTTTGGAATGGGTGTATTATGTTGTGCTAACATCTGTGGATGCAGGGAAAAACAGGTTGGAGGGATCAACTGGACCCCTCAACATTTATTTCAATTATTTAATACTCTTTGTTCTGATTATTTGATATTCTATGATGGATTATACTGGAATATTGAATGTTATGTCTCGATTTGATATGATTGGGTATAATGGATTACCAAAAAAAAATGGATTTTTGAAAGAAAAATAAAGAAGTGACTTTGTAAGATAATTATGGAAATTTGAATAAATGTAAGAATGAAATAAAAATAAAATAAATTGATATAAGAATTCTAATTAATAAATCTTGAATATAGAAAGGAGATTTTTGAATTAATAGGAAGTTAATGAATTGTAAACTCCAATGCTAATATCTAAAAGAACAGAACATTTATTTTAAATTTAAGATTTAAATTTTGAAAGGAACAAAGAAGAAAATGGGAAAAAGCCTGAAATTTGTATATTTCAGTTAAAGATTTAAAATCAAACAACAAATAATAATAAAAATAAAAATAAAGTCCATAATTAATGAATTTTGAAATAAACCGAGCAAGTATCAAAATTTATTTCAAATAGAATGAATTGGAAATCAATTCGGGAAATTGATTTAAGTGTTTGAAGTTGGAATTCTCTCTGGATGGCCAAGTACACGTTTTTAAAAGTAAATTCGTAAAAATAAATTAAATGTTTTTTTAAAGTTGTTTTTAAAGAAAGCAAGTTTTGTAAAATTTATTATTTCTAAAATTTAATTTCTAAAGCAAGTATTTCCTTTTCATATATTATAGCATTAACTATTTAAAGGTGACTTAGTATTTGTTTTAAAAGTGAAAACCTGGTTTTATATTTTGTTAAGTAACCTTATTCTCTCAAATTCATACAGTACGTATTTCTAACAAATTATTTAAGTAGTTTTATCCTAAATGTTTTAAAGTATATATTTCAAAGTAAAGTGTTTAAACTATTTTAAAAATCTATTTTTGTGCTTGGTAATTTCAGAGGCGATAGAAAATATTTGGGAAAGTTGATTCTGAAAAGAAAGATGGTTTTGAAACTGTTTTCAAAGGATTGAAAATAGAAATATATCTTGTGAAGATATTTTGTGGTTAATAAATAATTTGGGAAATTATTTATTGTTGGATGGATGTTTGTGAATATTTATTTGATAGTTAAATAACCGACTATCAATATTGGACAAATGCGTTAATCGTTTCGAAGAGACCGTGATCGAGATTTATTTCTCGAAACCACTTCGATCTGGTTTGTACGTTTCGTGAAAATGATTTTGGATTCGAAGATGGAGCAATGAAGTGCAAGGGCTAGTCGCTACTAATTCTGAGGATATTTCCAAAATGGATTTAGTAGGAATTGTGCCTTCGGTTCCGTTCGAACCCGGGACGGACTTGTATGGATGAATGCTTGCGAAACATCGTCAGGTGGACGATGGGCATTCTAAGGGATATATTCTAAAAAGGTAACGCTTAGCCTCAAGCCTCATAAAATGGGAATGACTGAAAATCGGGGGTTATACAGCAAGGCTAGGTGGGTAGCACCCAAGCAGGGTGAGGTCATTCCAGTCTAGATGTCCCTTATATTTTTCGGCTTAGTGGTGCGGTTGCTGATCCCAACCGCAGGGTGATCTCACTCGGGATTATCCAGTAAGGGGTAGTCCCGGCCTTGTGTTGCAGGGGAGCGGGCGTACTCCTCGGTACGGTGATCTAGGCCCCGTACTGTGACAGGTTGTAACCCAGTGCCTAGTTATTAGTTGAAAATCCATTCTTCCTACGAGCCTTGTACGAGTTTTGTTTGTATTACCCACTCTGTGGCTAGTAGCTGGAATTTAATGAATGTAACAATTTCGGCTATTTTATAAGTATTTGTATATAGACCCTATTATAATATCAGAGGATTTCTATAAAAATTGTTTTAGCTATCGTAAGGTAAAAACCCGACATGTTTATTTGTGGCGTGGTCTCACGAGATGCTTTTGTTTTCAAAGGATTTTTGAAACTTTACTAATCAATTGTGTATGGTTTTCTCACGCTGGTATTCCAGACTGACTCGGGTGTTATTTAACTATAATGCTCGGGTCAGAGCGAGTATTATAGGATACAGGATGATGCTATGGAGCTCAGGAGACGAGCTGGATTGACGATACGTACATTCGTACTTGTATATATATATATATTCCGCTGTTGAGTTGTTGTGTATCCATTGTATGTTATTGATTTGAGCTGTGACTGATGTACTCTGATGATGTAATATATGTAAACTGATATATTTGATTTTGAGTAAAGATTATTTATTATCTATTATATTTTATTCCGCTGTGATGGTTAGATTCTGATGTTGATTTTGTTTTCTCTTCTTCTACCTCTTCTTCTTAAACCCAAATGGTTCGTATTTCTGTGCAACTTGAGTTGATTGTTGTAGAATAGTGTTGACTCAAGGGGTACGGATTTGCGGGCTGTTACATGGATGTTTCTCCGTTTTCAGCTTCAACTTTCTCACGGCTTCGGTAGAAATAATATTGTCACAACTTCCTGCGTCAATCACAAATTTACAAACCTTCCCTATAATAGTGCACGTTGACTGAAAGATGTTACTCCTCAACCAACTAGCCTCTTCTTCCTGCTTCGGTATTAAACAAGACCTCCTCATCATTAGATTACATCTTTCATCTCCTGACGCAACATCCTGTTCATCCTCCTCAGCTGGACTAGAATAACCTTCATTAGCATTCTCACCTTCAGCTTCAGCAATCATAGTTTGTTTCTTCGGCTTCGGACATTCATTACTCTTGTGACTCACTTCCTGGCAATTATAACATTTGAAACTGTTGTTGACCTTCGTCTTCGCAACTTCATTCACAACTGGTTTACTGACTGATTTAGAAACATTGGAACTCCCACTAACACCCTTGCTCTGAGTATTGGAACTTGGAAACACACCACCTCCTCGCCTTCCCTGCTTTTCCCAAGCCAACGTTTTCTGATGTGCTTCTGCTACAGATCTAGGATCAAACATGTTCACCGTGTCTTGAATCTCCATCCTCAACCCTCCAACAAACCTCGCAGTCAATTGTTCCTCTGTCTCCATAATGTCATTTCGCGCAATCAGTTGATAAAATTCATCAGCATAATCATTAACAGTCTTCGTTCCTTGCCTCAGATTCTGCAACCTCTGATACATGAGAAATTGATAATTATATGGCAAGAATGTAGCTTTCATCATCTTCTTCATCTTTTCCCATGATTCAATCTTTGACTTCCCCATTCTCTCCCGCGTAAGTTTAATTTGCTGCCACCATGCCATAGCTCTACCTCTCAAACGAGTAGCAACCAACTTAACTCTTCGATTCTCAGGAACTTCTTTGAAATCAAAAATTTCTTCAACATTAGACAACCAATCCAAAAATTCTTCTGCTACCATTCCACCTTTAAATTCAGGAATTTCCATCTTCATACCCGACTCCCATCGTCGATCATCATCTACATCCCGATATGAATTTCGAACTTGGTCTCGATCTCGATAATGAATGTTAGCTCTATCACCATCTTCATCAAAATCAAATGTATGTCTATATCGATCTCGACCATCAACATCCCTTCGATCACGCATGTCCCTTCTACCATGTCTCTCTTCATCTCTATATGGCTCATCTTCAAACTCACGTGGAGTTCTTCTCTCTTCATGTCTATAATCATGGTGATCTCTTTTCGACGAAATTGATGTTTCTCTTCTTTCTCTAAAAGATTGTGGTGACACCCTTCTCGCTTCCGTAACCGATGGCGAAACTCTGTTTCCTCCATGGTTCGAGACTGGCGACCTTCTCCTTTGAGTTTGATTCATATCTATCATCAACTTCTCTAGCTTTCCAATGCCTTCATCAAATTTCTCATTAATGCGTTGTTCCATCTGCTCGGCTTCTTCCCTTCTATACAACGCTTCAACATTTTGATGACGATTAGCTCTTCTCGGCGGCATGATTACACACCCACGAATACTTCAACAAATACAAATGCAAACTTCAAACTTTAACTTCCAGTCTCGGCTTAGCTATGATTGGCTAAGTCTAGCTCTGATACCAAACTGACGTAGCGGAATATACGAAAATTAAATGGTGAAAGTAACAATCGGTGGATTGAAAATACTGCAAGGCCTAAATTCGTTGATCCGAAGATACTGAATTCTAGCTATCTCTGACACGTTGATCGCGCACGATACCGTGAAAAGAGATCTACAATTCTTCGAGCGTTGATCGAGCGCACTTGATTCCATGAATTGGCTTCAACGAACGTTGATTCGAGCGCACTCGAATAACGTAGGTGGAGATAGGAGAGTACACTCAACTACCAATTTGGATGAAAGCACAAAGCTAACAAAAGGAATTTTATTCAACAATAACCCCCGTTACAAATGACCCACACCATGCATATTTATAGGTTTACAATATGTACAAGACTCGCATACACGACTTAGCATAGGTCGGCAGCGACCTATTATCGAACGTCTCAACATAAGTCGCCACGCGACCTACGACTTAAAAATAACACGACTTAACACGACCCAGGTCGCACGCGACCTAACAACATACACAACATACGACTTAACGACCTAAACAAGGTCGTTAACGACACAACAGAATGCAACACATATTTACAACACAAACAACTCAAGAAACAAACGACTTGCGACCTAAAATACAACCCACGCGACCTAAAAAAACACGACCCAAAACTGTAGTGACTCAAGAAAAACAGCTTCAGGAAACCTTCGTGCGACCCAACTTAGGTCGTAACTCGTTGCCGCGACCTATCGTAGGTCGTAAGCTTCAGAATTTCTTCACGCGACTTAAGGCTTCAACAATGTGATCTTCTTTACGCGACCTAACTAGGTTGTAGGTCGTTGGAGTTAGGTCGGAGCGACCTAAGGCATCACCAATCCCAGCATATGCGGCATATCCCGAGCGACCTAACCCCGTGCGACTTAACTCCGAGCGACCTAATTCTTCATCAATTTCGATAGGTCGTTTGCCTTGATTTGTTAGGTCGTTTGGACGAGCTATCTTCATATTAGGTCGTTGCCCATCAAATCTCACTGCAGATTGCACTTGCGAGCTTACCTCACTAGGTCGTGAGCGACCTAAAACTTCGTCCTTAGGTCGTGAGCGACTTAAGCCTCGTAATTCTATAGATCGCGCTGCATCAAACTGCATACAATCTCTGATCATTAATCATTATATCTTCCACATTTCTCAAGCATATTGCACTATATATCATAAAGGAGAAGATTATAGAAAGATTGTATTTAATTGACTTATCAATGCTATTTAAAGAGCATACTACAGTCGGATACTTTTTTTTGTAAAGAAGTCATGTTTGGTTGCTCATGTGGTAGAAGTCCTATTCGGTTACTTAGGCGGTAGAAGTCATGTTCGGTTGCTCATGTGGTAGAAGTCATATTTGATTGCTTAGGCGTTAGAACTCCTGTTCGGTTGCTCAGGCGGTGTAAACCTATTCGTTCGAGTTAAGTGAGGGTTGCTAGTTTAATTCCAGAAGGGGTTTGGGACTAGACGTAGAATGGGAGTTTGAACCAGTATAAAAATCTCTGGTGTTATTTACTTTAGTACTTTAATTATTTACTTACTTGATTATTATTCCGCACAAGTAGTTTATCCACATACACGATCCTATAGCACAACCACTTTCACTAAGTGTACGACTAATTAGTTTCTACATCAAGTTGAGAAAATAAAATGGTCAAATTTGATAGTCGATTATTTAGCTATCAAAGTAACAAACAAAATCTAATATACAAGTAGTCACTGGGCCTGATTTTATTAATCGTTTATAAATCAAATCATTTTTCAATTATTCACTTCAAAATATGTTTAAAGAAAATAATAGTCAAAACCATTTCACTTATTAGATATTTGGAAAACATTTTCATATACTTATTTTAATAATAAGTAAATTCACAATTTATTATATTTTCAAACCATTTAAACTCCATTTTAAATTATCGCTTTCCAAAACATTCATTTTAAGGATTTTTCGCTTTAAAAATGTGAATATATTTCCTTTTATAAAATTCCATATTTAGCTTATCAAATTAAATTGATTTCACATTTATAAAACAGTGTTTATGATTCACATTTATATGTTAAAATCCCATTATAAGTTTATTTACTTATAAATCTCTTTATTTACAAATTCATTCTTTTGTAATCTCATTACTAATAAAGTCCATTTTAAATTCATTTCCAAATTTTAAATACAAATCCATATACAAATTTGTTAAAATTCCATTTCTAATATTTATAAAAATTTGTTTATTTAAATTTATTTCATTAAATCTCTTTATTAATAACATTCCTTTATACTTTCATTTTAACACTTATAAAACTTGTTTATAATTCCATTACTTTTGTTTATAAAATATCAATTTTATAAATCTTATATATAAACCATTTACAATAAGTTCAAAATTCTCAATTTAACTTTTTTACAAAATAGTTAACTTCATATTTCAAAAATCACATTTAAGTAAGTTTCATAGAAACATAATTTTTATAACATAAAAATTATAACTTTTTATTTATTTAAAGTAAATTCATTTCTTTAATCATTCAAAAATTCTTAAAACATATATATTTCAAAATCACTCTCAAATCCTTTTTAAATTGAAATTATCATTCCTATATTTTAAATTTCAAAAATATGGCATAATGCTACAAAAGTACTAAATAATGGTATTCACATCAATAATAGCAATCATGGCATTCATTACATCAAATATCACATAATACAATATAGATAACAATATGTGTAAATAAACATCAACCATAGTGAAAATCCCGTTGGATCTCTCCAACCTGTCACCTGTAACAAATATACATATGAGAAAATATGTACAATGGTTATTTCGAGGCAGATGCGCGTAAAAAGGGTCGTCCGCTCATACACGGGAATGTATATGATCTCATCCGCTTCAATCGGCAGGAATATATTCAACTACTAACTACTATAGCATAACATCCAATACACACACACACCCCCCATCCAACGGTCATCAAAACAGCATAATAAAATTATTCCCACTTATATAAAAATATAAACTGGTCAGAAAGAGTGAGTTTTACTCACTTTGCTTGCATTCGTCGTTGTAGCATTTTATTTCGATTAAAAACAAACAATCATTCGAATTTAACCAAAATTTTCACTAGTTCAAATAAATCTCAATCCAACTCCATAGCGTAGTATTTTCAGTAATGAGTGCAACGCAACTCGTATTGTTTGATTTCGACCTCGTATGAAGAAGTTATGACATTTATAAGATTACGATTATAAAATGTAATTAATTTACATATTTTTTTAATTTTTTAATCATTGAATCAGAGCCATTCAATTTCTCAAACAAGATCTGGGCCATTGTTTTCCTTTCCTTCTCCGTCTTCGATCAGAAAACCCATTACGTCGCTTCCACTTCATTGATCGTTGCATCCACCTCGTGCCATCATAACTTCATCTACCTCCGCCAAAACACGCGCCTCCAGCCCAAGCCTGGCCTCCCCGTTCATCGCCAGCGACAAGAAACCGCCTTCGAAATATGACGCCTTCGAACCCAAATCGTGGTTGTTCCACCACTCCGAACAGCATCACAACCTTTGAGATCATAGATCTCACTGCCCTCTACAATCTTCATTTAGGTATGTTCCAATAATATTGGATGGATTGATCAGTAATTGAGGAGGAAGGATGGGAGTTTTTGGCTGTTCATTGAGTTGGTAGCGTCAGCGTTATTTTTGCTCTAGGGTTTGCAAAGGGAGAAGGGTTAGGGTCCTATGCTTATAGGCCACTAAAAGTTACCATTCATTCGAAATAATTCCGGACTTCAATTGAAGCATGTTGTTTGGCGTTTCGAATGTTTTACCCCTATTTCGAACACAATAAAATATATAACGGGAGTCAATTCCATCGAATTTGGAAGACAGGTTTTGAATCGAATTATTTTAATTAAAATTTCCTTAAATAAATTCCTATGCATTTCAACTTCGCATGACCAAATCGTAAGTCTGATTGACATAAAATTTGAAATCCTGTAATAATATACTATTATGGATCCAATGAAACTAGTTTCGTCCAATTCTGAGACAGTGTCTTAAATGGCTATTTTCCACGTATTAATTAAATATCAAAATTTTCGATTTCTGCCAAATCGTTTTTAATTCTAACTCCATTCAAATACAAATAGCATTTAAAAAAAATGTTAAATCATTTTTATTCATACTAGATTCCAAATTCAATTCTTTAACCAATTCAACTTATAATATTCATTTTTTAATATTTAAATCCAATTAAATATTCTAAATTCAGATGACTGAAAAACTAGTTCGGCACAACAACAAATCAACTAACTTAGCAAATATATATTATAGTACTATCAGCTAAAAAAATGGTGCAAGTGCTATGCTATTGGATTTTCTACTTCCTTAGGTCCATCTTCGCTAAACCGCACATTTTTAATTGTTTCTTTTAGCAAATATCGACCATTTTTTGGGATACTCTTAGATAACAATGTCATCCTTATAACACACAAGAAAAGGCCTACAAGATTTAATGCCAATAATATTTGCTCAACTACAAAGTTGATTTATCAAATATTTTACAAACTACTGGTCACAAACTGCTGTCAATCTTTTGTTTGAAAAACTGTTGCTGCCACACCTATCTTCCATAATTATCAGTTTAGCTATAGATATGAATTATAACAATATATTAAATTCAATCTGAATTATTGATTACTCATATTAGGCATAGTTTGCTCGCCTACTTCCTCCGTAAATACAAAAGCAATCTCCCTATATCAAACCAAAATAGAAAAAGGAAAAAAAAGCTCAAAGGCTACACCTTACAAACCAATGAACACGAACTAACTACGTTAACCCTACTATATGTCACAATAATACGGGTCCAACTCATAGCCCAACAAAGGTCATCTTTAACAATGTGTAAAAAATACAGTAGTCATAATCATGGGAACAACCCAACTATCAACAATATTATTATTTCGTATACCAAAAACAATATGAGTACACATGTATACATGCATTGTTAGACCACCTTTTATTTAGACTAGCCTGCTTCGCAAGCTGCAACTTATGCCCATCCCAATGCTTCTTATTAAGGCGATGCTGAATTGCCCTTATTATGCCTCATGTTCACATTATCGCATAAGCTACAACCCTGTCAACTAGTCGTGTCACACTACAGTCAGCCGATGCATTCTTCGCACATCATCTAAAGCACTTCCAAGATACACTACATTTATCTTGTTCATATATGGACCAGCCTATTCAGTTTCATTTGCATTCAGCGGTTACTTTGATCAGACTAGCATGATCACTTCAAATGCAACAATTATTTTTTTAATTTTTAAAGCATACAATCTGCTCAAACATGCTCTGTCATCTCAACATGCATTCACGCATGCACTATTATCATGCTTCCAACCTGCTTGCATGTCTACCTGCTTCTCAATATGCCTTGTTGATGCAATCTCATCATCATTGAGCTATGCTCGAATACATTCAAGTAACTTTGGTCAAACTAAGCATGAATGCAAGCAGTTATATGGCCTTAGTTACAATATCCATTTAACATGCTCCAAATACTTCAGGTGGATTTTGCGCTTTTAGACACAAAACTAGTACTTGAAAATTCAGTACATTATTAAGAAATGTTTAAAATAGCAAAAACTTGCAAAAGTTTTACTTATCCTAGAAGAATATAAAAAGGAAAGCCAGGAAATTTCTTATTCTTGAAGATTACAAAAGCCAGTAGTAATATATAAAGTTCTTCAGCGGTACATATCCAAACATATACAAATAAAAGGGAAAATCTCACTTGATATATTGTGACAACCATATGAACCCATTTCCAAGGCCCATTTTTCGAACGGTGCTACTATGTCGAATTAGTTTTGGTTTAATCTATTCTTTCGAAATTCAATCAGTTTGATTAAATGTCTACAGTTGACTATAATTAAACCTATATATTGATTTGCATAACCCTCGAGGATTTAACAAATGATACGGTTAAGTTTCCGAGTCCTAAATCCAAAACAAATATGAAAGGGGAATAAATTTAACCTCTTCGGAAACATTCAAATACTATATAGCCAACAAATTTTCACAAATCACCTCAAGGCCGTTCAACTCAATAACCGAATCGCTGATGCTTGGCATAGAATCGCACAATTTTGGATCGAGAAAGGAAAAGTGAGGAAATTTGGATCCAGAAAAGTAAGGGGATGTAGACCTGAAAATTTTGAGAAAAATCCGGGAAGATAAAGAAACAAGGGAAGAGGATTAAACGGGGAGGTATTACGCGTCAAGATAATCCTTCAAATTGATGTCATAATATTTGCTTTTGAGCACTGACGGCAAGAAAACCTCGCCGGAGTAATAAAATTAACAGGTAACTTTTGTCAATGATAGTTTTTTGGGTTTTTTTTGATGTAGGACGGCCCGTTAATAAATTTTTTTGAGGGATAAATTATCGTTTTTTCTTTGCAGTCCACTTTCACGCGCTTCTTCTTTTTTCTTTCGATTAAAATTTTCAGTCGCGATCAAATATCTCTCTCGCAATAAAATTATCGATCTAATTCGTTTGGTTATTTGAATTTCGTCATTCTGAAAATTGTAGTTCATCGATCATTTTTTTTCTTACTCGCGTTTTGTTAATCTCATTCTTTTCCTATTTGTACCATGATCTCGTTTTTCTTTAAATTGTATTAATTAGGTATGTTTATATTACTCTATTTTTTGTTGTTTTTCTATTCGAGTTAAAAAAAATTGGCCATGATTTCTAATAGTGTTCATTTTTACAAATGATATGCAGTGTTGTTGTTCTCATTGTTTGTTCTTTCGTCTATGGCAAATTGTGGAAGTAGCAGCATGTTTTTTATTATTATTTGTTTCTTTATGTAGTGTTGTATTTTAATTTTCTTTTCGTTTAATTTATCTTGCATTTTCGTGCATTAATGTTGGGATGATTGGAAAAGTGTTATTGTTTGGGTTGTATATAAAGTTGTGATAGAGTGAAAAAGTATCATATTTCAGGTTCAGTTTTTGGGTATCCTTTTTATTTTTTCTTAGTATCATTTTTTTATCATCGGTAACTAGGTATCAGTTTTATATACGGTAGGTATCAGTTTTCTGAAATTGAATAATTAATGTTCTAAATTGAACATATTTTTACTAATGCTTATTTATTTTTTTGGCAGTGGGGATAACAGTCTTCTTTGTCTGTTTGTGTTGAATAATAACTTTTTAGCACTCGATTGTCTATCGATTGCTCTTTGTATGAAGAATGAGGTATGTCGATGTTGGTCTCAATTAACTCCTTCTTCTATTCAGATTTCTTATGTACTTGAGGACAAAGTTATTATGGTTGACACCGATTCTGATATTCAGAGCATAATTTGTTTTCAGTTATACAAGAAAGTTTCTTTCTTTGGTTTTACTGTTAAGGTTAAGGATTCTGAATTGGAATATGTTGATGGTGCTTCTATTTCAAGTTCATCCTATGTTCGTGCTTCTTCATCTTCTACTGTATCTGTCCGCTTAAATGTTGTTGTTAATGGTAAAAGTTATTTAAAAGATATGTTGATGAGAGGGTCGACATTATGCATTTCAGATTTTGTTGGTTTTTGTTTTGGAGGAGCTGAACGTTTTAGAGTGTTTTTGATGGCATACCAAATTCAAAAGGAGCATGAATTAGTATTTTTAAAGAATTGTGCTACAAGAGTTACTGTGATTTGCTCTTCATATAAGAATGGTTGTCTTTTTAAAGTCCATGGTTCCTGTGATTCTGGAGAATTAAAAAGTTTTTTTATGAGAAATTTGATTGTTGGTCATTCTTGTGGGGTTGGGCTTAGAAATGTGAATAATCCACATGTATCTAGTTCGTTTGTTAAATCGATGATTATTGAGGAGATCCGTGATTGTCCTAGTAAGTAGCCTAAAGATATTATACTTGATTTTAAAAGAGAATACAATTTTCAGTTGTCTTACGGTTATGCTTATCATGGGAAATAACTTGCAATGATGGAGTTGCATGGTAATGATGCTTTGTCATATAACGATTTGAGTTGGTATTTGGAAGCAGTGAAGAAGTCTAATCCAGATAGTTATGTTGATATGAATGTTGATCCTTGTAGTAATGAATTTGAAAGGATGGTTATTGCTTTTGGCGCTTGTTTACTTGGTTTCAAGTATTGTCGTCCTATGATTTTCTTAGATGCTACTCACTTGAAGGGACGTCCTGCTATATTGATGGGTGCTACTGCAAAAAATGGTGATTAAGGTATGTCTTTGTTTTCAGATTTGATTTATTTGTATTGAGATCATAGTACTTGACATAATCATTAATATTAAGTTGTTATCATAATTTGTATTATGTTGGTATCAGTTTTATTTACAATTGACAAGTTTAGAATGTTAATTGTATTGAATTGTAAGTTTGTATTTGGTATTATAATTTCATCCTGCTTTGCAGGAGATTAGTATCAGTTTGTGTATATTGTTAGTATCAGTTTCAAGTATGTTAATACATGGTATCATTTATAGTTGTATAGTATTGAAATTCCATTTGTATCATTATATATGTCAATTTTTGTAACTTTGTTCTTTTAGAATGAAGATTAATTTGCATAATGTTGTGGTTATCAATATTTTTATAATGGTCATATCAAGTTTCAGGTATCAGTTTATTTACTGTTAGTATCAGTTTTATGAATTGTTTTAGATTTAAGGTCATGATTACTTTCAGTTTTTTTACTAATTATTTTTGCATTCGCAGGTTTCTTCCCTTTAGCCATGAGTGTAGTTTCTATAGAAAATGTGGATAACTGGATATGGTTTTTGAACCATTTAAAACAAATGCTTCAAGAAGATCGTACTTTGGTTTTTATGTCAGATCGCCATCAAGGTTTTCTTTTAGGTATTCGTGATGTTTTTCCTTCAGATTATCACAATTATTGCTATTTGCATATGGAACAAAATCTTATTTCAGCAGTAAAAGCCAAAAATGCAAATGTGTCTATTGTTGATCTATTCAAAATGTGTTCTAGATCTTCTAATCTATATGAATTTGAAGGGGCATATTCTAAGTTTTGTCAAATTGGTGGTGCTGCTGGTGTGAATTATTTAAAGGATAAACAATTTGATAAGTGGGTGGATTTATTTTTTCCAGGGAAACGTTATGGTGAATACAGTTCCAATGTTGCAAAAAGTTTAATAGTTGGATTTTAGATGAACGAGCATTTCCTATTACTTTGTGTTTAGATGGTATTCGTGTTAAGATTATGGAACAAATGGCTAGAAGAAGAGGAGAATGTCGTTTGTGGAGAACAAGTCCTTGCCCTTCTATGAAGTTACGTTTAGGTGAATTGATTGAAGAAGGATTTGGATGGGATGCATATAAGTCTTATGTTTTTGCTTTTGAAGTGAAATCTCCAAACTCTCCTTATGTTGATTTGAAGGAACGGGTTTGTAGTTGCAACCAATGGAAAATTACGGAATTTTCTTGTGCTCATGTTATAAAGTGTATGAACAAGTCTAAGTTGTCTGTATATGATTTTGTCGAGAATTATTTGCTTATCGATGTTCTTATGCAAATGCTATAAATCCTATTCCAAATTATGATAGGCCTATTCTTGATGGTAGCATTCAAGATGTTATCAAGCCACCAAAGGAGAAACGTGGTGCTGATAGACCATCAATGAAGCGCAAAGGAGGATTTTCATATTTTCATAACAAGCAAAATAGATGTGGCGAGTGCAAGCAATTTGGTCATAATAAACGGAATTGTCAAGCTTCAAAGAGAATATGATTTGATTTTACATTTTGAATTTGTTCAGAGTAATAATTGTATGTGAGACTTGTTTTGGTGGTCGATAGTAATTGAACCTTTTGTTATTAATTTGTATTTAGTATAGCATATTATGAAATTGATTTTAATTTCAGCTATTTAGTATAGATGATAGTATCGTTTATATGTTTTTGCGGTATCAGTTCTGTTGTTTGTTTTTACAAGTTTTGGTACCAGTATCATTTTTTACATTACCAGTTTTTATAAGTTTTTACAAGTATCAGTTTTTCAAGTTTTGGTATCGTTTTTTACAGTTTCAGTACCAGTTAGCTTGGTTGGAGATAATGTTTGTTTGATTGGATATAAACGATTTTAGTATCAGTTTTGGTTTTTTTTAGTATCAGTTTCGTGTATTATAATATGTGCTACAATTGACAGCTATACTACTAAATAATTAGAATGATAACTGGTGTAAGCAAAACCTGACACCAGCACTAATTGTTGTTTCATTAAGTATGTTGAGTGTAATGTTTAGCAAAACTGATACTATCAGTCATAAGAACTGATACCCAGTTACTGTTTTGTATTGAAATATTATATGAAATTTGATAATATCATTATACAACTGATAGTTGCATCATAAAACCGATAATATTATGTGGGATCCATAGTTGCATGATAGAACATACACTAGTTAATCTTGTTATAATATGAACAACGGGAAAAGAAAAGAACATCAACCACAATATATCATTCCAGGAGATCAGTATCATTTCTACAAGTAAGAGCATTTTATTTTAAGAACAGAACAACATTACTTCATAAGTATGAAATTGCAACATAACATCATTACTTCATAAGTACACATTTCTACAGAACAACATTACTTTACAAGTAGCAAATTTAATTGTGAAATAACGCAATGTGAATTTAGTTCTTTTTTTTATTTGTTCTTCTAAGCTTGACATGTATTTAGACAGACTCCAGCAGTGTTCAACATCTGTTAATATTGCATGTACAATCTTTGCTCTTGTTGATAATATTTTCTTCTTTTTAATTTTTATTAGTATCTTGCTTTTGTTCAGCGAAATGATGAATATCATTAAAAATATTCCACAGTCAAGCCTGTTGAAACCAAAATGTAATATTAGTATCAATTTGCATCAGTTGTATTAACAGGTTTATAATTAATATAAAAATTTGAATTTTAGAGATAATGGTACAAGAATATAGTATGCTTTGAATTATAATATTTAACAGTTTACTAGCATACTTAGTATTAATTTCTGCAGGTATCAATTTGTTTTATGTGGGTGTCAGTTTTATTTCTGTAGGTATCAGTTTCTTTTATGTAGTTATCTGTTTTCCCCATGTAGTAACTGTTTATTTCTGAGCTAAAAGTTTATTGAATTGAGAGATAATAATTTTCAATATTTTTGTTAAGAATCAAATTCAATTAAATATAAAAGGTATACAATGATGTATAGAAGTATGTATGAAATATTATAATGCAAAAACATAGATAGTTTGAATAATGAGCAACTGTCAATTGATTATGAATAGTTTTTTTTTTTTGAATACCCAGAAGAACCCGGCGGACCGGTAAACTCCTGAGGAGGGTATAGTAAAGCCGTCCGCTGATCCAAGCCCCCATACCCCCGGGTAAATTTATATAGGATAGGGAAGCGCATGGTAGGAATCGAACCTGGGTCTTTTTACCAGAACCCAAGCCTCTTTTTCACTGCGCCGCACCCGCGGACTAAAAAAATGGTACTTTATATACAATATGTCACTGGGGCTACATATCACATGTCAATAAACGTTCAAAGCAAGTTTCGAACTTGTGATCTTTCGCACCAAAGCCAAGTCACTTAACCACATGGGCAATGGTGCTTGTCTTGATTATGAATAGTAGTTTCAATTGTATTGTTCATTTTGTTCTCAGTAGATAACCTTTTAACCAAAAAAAACTTACGTGTCTTCCGCTTGCTATCCACACTTTATTTGATGCATATCATCTGCTTTCACCTCCATGTCTGGTATGTTATTGCTTTTCTAGATTTCTTTGAGCATGTCCTCTATTTCATGTCTCTAAAACAGGTAAAATATTAAAAATTTAGGTCATATTCACTGTGATAAGTATTTTTTTAAAAAGAAAGAGAAATCTCATACCAATTTTACAGCTTCTTTTAAACTGGAATTGTTTCTTTCATTTGATCATCTAGGACGATTTGAATTAACATGGCACCATTGCATTGTTGGATATGTTAAAGTCACTAATGTCCAGTGGTTCTCACAATGCAAAGGAAAATATATACTTTCAATAAATTTGTCTTGTACAATGAATTCTAGCATAGGGAGGACAAGACTTTTTTTCACGCCCTTTATATCACACATAATTGCTTTCTGTTTAATATGAAAATAAGTTATGATTTAATAAATGAAGCAATTATTATGTACTTGGATATTAAAGTTTTATTTACCGTCATCGTAGTTGTGAAAGCATAGTTGTGTTCTTCCAGTCCACATTTTGAAATATACCAATCTATAATCTGTATTAAAATCAGAAAAGTATAAGTTTTTTTATTGGTAAAGCAATATTAAACTGTAAATAGTATCAGTAATGTTAAACATTGGCTGTGCATGTTGATGAGTATAAAAATAATAAAGCATCAAGTCTATTTAAACATGTTGTGGATTTGGGTATCATTTATGCTTTTATTTTGGTATTAGTTTTGATGTAAAGAAAGAAAAAAATATTATGTACCTGGCAGTCTGTTTCGTTTCCTTCTAGTACACGTTTTAGCGCATTCTTTGTTATGACATAACCTCCTCTGCTTGTGTCCTTATCTTCCCATGCCACTACACTATGTTAACAAAAACAATTTGTATATGTTGGATACACTTAATTTCATATTTAAAATTAATATACATATTTGAACACTTACTTTTCTGATGATATCGTTAATGAAAAGAAAGTTTTGATCACGTTCTATTGTTCAATGTTAACGTAGATCAAACATTTGCAATGTCCAAGCCTTATATCTGAAAGTATTGGCTCTATCATTGCAAGTGGCTTTGGATTATTATCTTGTTCACTTTTGTTTTCAACATCTTCTTTTTTTCGGGTTTTGGTTTATTTTCAACTTTTTTTGTTTCATCCCATATTCAAAGCTATCACGTTGTTTTTTCACTCTTGTTCTTGCCTTCAATCTTTGAATATAAGAAGCTGTTCTTTTTTGTGTTGCTTTGATTTTTTTGTCACTTAATTTTGTGACTGTTTCTTTCTTTTTTCTAACAGCTGGTTTTGCAGGTTCTTCAGCATCTTTTTTCTTCTTCTTCAGTTTTTTCACTTTCAAAGTCTTGTGTGTCGTAAAGTTTTAAAGATGGAGGGGTAAATTCAAGCACTGAAATGACGTATTGTGCATTTTGATTTTTTACATATATATCCTCTTGAAGATGTTGAGTATCTTGTGTTTTGTCTCTATGCACTTGACTTTCTTTTTCCAACTCTTCTTTTTGATGTACTTCAATTGGAGTGTGTTTTTTTTTTCTTCATGTTCACATTGTATTTCTTCATTGTTCGTTTTTTTACCCAATTCACTTTCTATTTCGATGGGCATATTTCTCCATTTCTTCTGTTTTATCTGCTCGTTTTTGTACACATTCTTCAGCTTTTGTTTCTTTATTTTCTTCATTACTTCCTATTTCCATTTCTACAAAAGTATCTGCATTTAGTTCAGTTCGTAAAATGTCGCTTTGTACATTGAAACCTTTTTTTTTGCCTTTTTTTTCACTGTCATTCAAATCATCTTAATATTTCTTGGTGTTGTCTTCAGCCTGTGATCTTTTCTCTTCATTTTCTTTCAGCTTCAACTTAATTTCTTTCAACTCTTCTTTCAACCTCAAAATTTCTTGCTCTGCTTATTTTCTTTTTTTTTCTACTTCCAATTCTTTTTTTGTTTTCTATGTTTCTTCTTCCAAATCTTTTATATGCATTTGGAAGATCCTGATGCTTATGTCTTCCTTAAACGAATGTGCATTTTCTTTGATTTCTTCAAACTTTCTTTTTTTCCCATGCTTTTCTTTTTGAATTTTGAGGAAATTTTGTTCAATAGTTTCTGTTTGAAGTAGACATTCTTCATATGGGCTGAGATTTGTGATTTCTTTCACCTATAAAATTGGTATTGGAAAATTTGTTTCAGTTTTGAGCTATGATCTCAATTTGCAATGATAATTGAATTTTTATTATAATGAAAAGAGGAAATACTATGTGATAAAACAAATAGCAAATGTTTTAGTTTTTGATACTACCAGTATTAGGTTCAATCATGTAAAACCTTGGCATCAGTTTTTGAATTCCAGTATCATTTTCTACTAATATTAGTATCAGTTACTTATAACATTAATATCAGTTTCAAGGATGTAGAACTATGGTATCAGTTATTGTATTATAGTATCAGTTTATTATACTTCAAGTATCAGTTTCAATTGTGAAATTATATCGTATCAGTTTTTGCATTCTAGTATCAGTTTTTGATACTTCCACAATTAGTTTCAAGCATGTAATCATATGATATCAGTTTTTTTCATTTTTGTATCAGTTTATGATACTATTAGTATTCGTTTCAAGAAAGTAAACATTTGGTATCATTTTTTTCATTCTATTTTTTGTTTTTGATACTATTTACTATGTACTGATATGGTATCAGTTTTTGCTTAGTGTAGTATAAGTTTTATGTTATAGAAGATATGATATAAAATTAAACTTTATTCTACATAAGAGTTAAAGCATATTAATTAACAAAAATTAAATGAAATTTTCACTTACATCACCCTCTTTCACATTATCAAAAACTTCTTGGATTGCTTTGTCTTTTAGTTTCCTTAAGTCCCGCGTTGCAAATCTTGGTAAAGCTGCAGTATAATGTTGTCTTTGTTGAATGAGATGCAATTTCTCACAAATGCAATACTATTAACATAGAAAGAATTGATTAGATATGTTTGTTAAAAAAAATTAAGTAATAAATTTTTGATTAATTTGTCTTGCCAATGGAAGCATGGAGCATCCCGACATATTTCTTGGCTTGTGGATGAATTTCTTAACAAATTTATTGAAATTCTTATCTATCGTTAGTAGCCACGAAACCAATTGCATTGTCTCTACGTTAAATAAGTATGGTAGAAGTCCTCGTCTTAACTTTTGCTGGTTGTTTGGAATGAAGAATTTTAATAGTATTTCTATTACTATTAAAATTGGTAAGTCTTCTTCATACTCCTTTTTCTTCTTTGCCGCTTCTTGTTTATTCCTTTTTCCACAACATTTCTTGTTATATAAGTGCGATTGCCAAAGTTTCTCTTTGCAAATTCCCTGCACTGCATTGGAATTGTTCTGTTTATCATTTTCTGAGTTGGCTCAATGTTAATTCCATTTAATGGTAGACCAAAAATCAAACTTATATCTGTTGCTGTAACTTTCATCCTTTCTTTGGAAAATAAGAATGCATCTTCAACAACTAAGTAGCATTTGCAAAAAGCATCCAGATTGTGTTGATGCTTTTTACATTCTTTCATCAAAATTTTCTCTTCATAAAAAACTCTAAAGAAATTGTAGAAAGGAGAGCTCTTCAATATGTCCATTTGCTTCTTGGATAGAGAATTTTTTTGTTTTATCAGTTTTACCATTTTGAATACTGCTTGCAATCCACATCTATAAGCAGTTTCATGCTTTTCATCTTCAGATTTTGATACTTTTTGCTGTTTTGTTTGTGATCTTTCTTTTATGCATTTTGGATGTGGATTAACAAAATCATCATCATCCTATTATTTCAAAATAAAGACAATAAGTTATTTGTGAAACAAATTATGTTGAAACATAACAATAGATTGGGTATTAGCTGTAGTGAAATATCCTCAGTTAAATATGTAACAATTTCAAGTTTGTAGTAACTAGGTATCAGTTTGCAGTAAATAGGTATCAGTTTATACTAAGTAGGTATCAGTTTTCTATAACCAGGTATCATTTTTTCAAGTAGGTCAGTTTTTTATAAGTAGGTATCATTTTTTTGTAAATAGGTATCAGTTTTTTTATACATTTCAGATTTCAACTAAATGATACTGATTATTATTTTATCAAACAATTTACGCTAAATGATAATGACTATTATTTCTGATAATTAGGTATCAGTTTGTTGTAAGTATCAGCCTTTTCTTTTACCAAATGATTTACAAGTATTATTTTTGCAATATTTATCATGTTATAAAGTTATTATGTTTCTTATTTTATCGGACTGGGTTGTTCTTCTTCTAATTCTTCATCTACAGCTTTTTTCTCTTCTTTTTTCTGAGATTTTTCCTGTTTAACATTTTTGATAATATTAGAATACATTTAACAGTATGAAATTGTTAGTATTAGTTTTATAATTTTGCAATTTCAGTTACATCAGTTTCTGTTTGTATTTTGTTTTGAATCATTTTTCATTTTTTCTTTTTGTTTTTTGTTCTCTTTTTTGCATATTGTCTTCAACTCCTTTCTCTGCAGTATTTTTTGGTGCATGTTCTCTTCTTTGTTCTATGCAAAAAAATTCAATGTTACTATAACAAAACTATGCTAACTTTGTTATATTTTATTTTATAGTATCAATTACCTTCTCTGGTATATTTTCATTATTTCTGGTCTGCTTTCAATTGCTGTCTTTTTTTCGTGTCTTCTCTTTGTTCTTTTTTCCCTATTTTGTTTTTTCTCTTCTACTGATGTAGGTTTTTGAAGTTTTAACTTGTTTCTTTTTCCCTTTATTGTCGTCGGTATCGTTTGCATTAGAGGTAGGTTTTCCTCTTCTATCATTGCGTTTTTTCTTGAATATTTACTGTTGGAAGTGATTTGAGATTTCGATTTTCACTTTGTTTCTTCACTTCGACGTAGTTAGGTTTTCATCGACTGTCGATTGTTGTGCTTGTTGTTCATCGACTGTCGATTTTCGAGGTCTTGTTGGAGATATAGATTTGTTTCTGGCTTGCGGTGCCATTTTTTCTTTCTGTATGATCGATTTCACCCTAGAGGGGGGTGAATAGGGTGATGCTATCAATTATAAAAATTATTGCGAAAGTTTATAAAATATTTTCAACACAGATATATCAAATTAGTAGCACAGATAATAGAAGAATAATTAATGCAGAAATAGAACGACACAAAATTTACCCAGCTTTGGCAAAACCCTACCTACATGCTACCCCCAAGGTTTCTACTAGAAATTAAGCAGTCAGACGCTTACACAAGTAATCTTACAACACCCGCTATCGACTAGCCTTAACTCTACGCTCAAAACCCTGCCACAACTCAGCCACTGAGTTGCGAATTCTCAAACTACGCCACGTAGTTTGTCCCATAGTCACACGACTA
Organism: Allium cepa; assembly: GCA_030765085.1. Taxonomy (NCBI): domain Eukaryota; kingdom Viridiplantae; phylum Streptophyta; class Magnoliopsida; order Asparagales; family Amaryllidaceae; genus Allium; species Allium cepa. The sequence goes on along the minus strand of CM060931.1, from coordinate 138,941,002 downwards.
GAAATCACATAGAAGTTTGAAAGGAAAAATACAATTTAAAAACAAAACAAAACAAAACAATAACCCTAATTAAAGAATTATAAGCCTTATAATTATAAACCCAATACAAAGGCCGGCCCAAAGTATTCTTCCTCTTTTCTTTTATCGGCCCGTTCCTTTGTGTTTGTGATAATGCCGGCTCTCGTTCGTTCGTTCTTCTAAAATTAGGGTTTTGGCAATTGAGGCTCTGATTGATTGTTGGTTGATTACAATGCCTATTGTACTGCTTTGCTTCAGCAATCGACCGTTTCTTCGATTCTCATATGGCTGCTTCAATTCGATCGAGTACGATTTAGACTTTGGTATGTAATTTATGCCTTTTTGCTTTACTCGTTAGTTTGCTTGAAATCGATGATATTACCGATGATGTTACTTGTTTATATAGGTTTGAATTCCTTTATTTTCGTTCGTTTAATAATTTGCTTGAATACCTTCTCGACCATTTGATTTAAGTTGAATGTTTGTGATGATTTCAGACTTGTTCAAATTCATGACTTTCGTTGCTTGATTACTTGATACCCATGGTGTTGATTTCTGACTTGGTTGGATTTCGTTCGTTGATGCCTTGGTCATCACGGCATTGAATTCTCTGTTGACATCGGCTTTGACTTTGATTTTGAATTGCACCTCCAAATTTTTGTTTACGGTTTGGTGATGATATATTTTGTTTCTACTTCAACTGATATCACCTGACTTTGGCTTCTCTATTTACTGCCTTTGGTCATTGCATATATTGTTTACATATTGAGTTGTTTCACCGATGCGTCACTTGTTGTTGCCATTCATCTGGTTCGGTCTCGTACCACCTGCTGTTTGCTTGTATCATTTTGAAATTCCTGATGCACTTTTCGACCAGTTCGATTTTTACTTGTCGTTCCATGATTTTTTCTTCTTGTTTCACTTTGGTATGTGCAGTTACACTTCATGTTTGAACTGGTATGGAGCAGTTTGACATTAGTTGAGTTGTTGTAGTTTCGAGTCTTGTTCATGTCACTGGTTCTGGTTACATGCGCACCACTTTGCACTGTTTACCGCCATACTGTTGTGTTGTGTTGTGTTGTGGTGTTTGTCACATTGAGCCTGGGAAATTTGGTTGTGCTGCAGTACTGCATTGTATTTGCATCATGTTTATGGTTTGTGTGATATTACATCACTGGTGGTTTACTGGTCTATATGCATTAGTGCATTCATGTGCTTGTTCCTTCAAGTCAGTTTGCATTTGAATTTGACTGTCCTGGCCATTTGAACTAAGCATGTTGAATTGGGTTGTATTGTCCACTTCATTTCACTGTTGCATACATGTTGACTTCGTATATTTGTTACTCCAAGTCTGAGTGTTATTCATGCATCCAGTTGTGCATTCGTACTTAAAGTACTTGTCGACTTTGCTCGCTGCCTGGTTGACATGTATGTAACATGTATGTATGCATGGACCGTCTAGTCTTTGTTGATCTGGTTCACCTGGTTACAGAACGAGTTCTGGTCTTGGTCGAGGTTTTGTAGTCTTTTGAAACTGTCATCTCATATGTATATATGTGCAGTCTTGAATCTTGTGTCATTTGAGGTGTGATATTGTGTACATGTTGCTGCATTTGCTTGCATATCCATTGTGAACTTCATTGTTTTGTTGTGATATGCTTCATTTGTATATCCACTTGAGTTTGGTTGCTTTGTTTATTCATGTACATTTGAGTTTGCTTTGCTACTGAATTTGATCATTTCATGAACTTGCACCTGTGTTGAATCCAGCTTAAAGCTCGAGTTTGACCTCATGCTCGTATCGTGACTTTATTTGTATTGCACTTGAGTTGAACCCGGCTTTTCATTTGGCTTTGACCTCTACTCACCTGTCCCTATAATTTTATCAAGTGTATATATCGGTGTGCACGATCTTGTGGCATGTATAGTGATACATTGTGCAAGTCACAAGTTGTTCGTGTATGATGAATTCGAATTAAATGACGACGAACAACCCAAATAACCGAGGCTAATAAAATTTTCAAAATCACATTTTATTTTATACTGCAAAAATATTTCCTTTTCAATTTTACTACGTCAGTATTTATTTTTGCAGATTTCTCAGACGCTGGATTCAATCTGGGATAAAGTTAAAGATAAATTACGAGTGGATGAGCGATATGTAGTGAGGTGTATTTGTAAATGACAGATTGTGATGTAATTGAATTTGTATTGTAATCGAAGTTGTATATGTATAGTGACAGCTTGAATTTGTACTATTCAAAATTGTAATAAATATTTGTTTGAATCAAATATCCGTTTGAATTTAAATTCCATGTTATTTATTTTATTCATCCAATATTTATTTAATTATGTGAAAAATATAATAGTACATCAACAAATACATTTAAATGAATATATATATATATATATGTTTATTATCATCAAACAAAAATCATATACTTGCATATTCAACAATCTCCCCCTTTTGATTGTAACAAACATATATTTAAGATTTCGAATTTGTTAAATCTATTTGATCATTCAATTTGCTCCCTTTATTTGAATGCTCCCTCTCTACACAAAACTCCCCTTTATATATGCATGTAAATAAAAATATGCAAATAAGACTAGAAGCAAATAGAAAATATTTGACGTTTACTTGATTTTATTTGACAAAATCTTAACATTTCTCTCCCTCTTTTGTTATCAGCAAAAAGTAATGGTGTTAGAAAAATAGAGATAAAGTGATATATATATTAATACAATATTAAAACTCAATCAAATATAAATATTAAATTTCAATAAAAAATCAAACAAAAATCATAAATACTTTGTTAGGTGCATATTCCACTTTTAGAATGACGGGAATGATGTCATCATATAAAACTATACAGTTGTGTCTATTTGTGGTACATTTATATCAGGAATTTGAATATCTTCCAACCATGCATAACTGTTAAGACTTCTAAATGAGATTAGTAGTATTTCAATTTTATTTTTAAAAAAAATGAATTCAAGTATTTTCTAACCACACATAACCGTGAGGACTTTTAAATGAGATTAGAATCAACTTGTTTATTTAATAAATCAATTTTGATATGTGTTTCATGCATGCATAACCGTGAGGACTTTTAAATGAGCATGGAAGCACATAATCAAAAATTCCAAGTAATTCACTCATGTATAACCATGAGGACTTTTAAATGAGAATGAATACTTTGAAAAAAAAATTAATTTTAATTTTTAAAAAAATATAAGATGAAAAACGAATGATTCATGTTTAAAGTACCACATGTCGACAAACTATATTGAATTTTGATGAGTGATGGTCGTTAGAAATATGATATTTTTACCAACAAAATTTTGTTATAACTCTTGCTCAAATTTCCAAAGAAATTTACTAAATATACCGTCTCAACCCCATCACTTTTTCAATCACTATTTATCTTTTTGATAATTAATAGGGAGTCAGATAAGTCAATGTAGTCATTTAAGCTCAAATTCAAAAATAATTATCAAATCAAATTTTCAAAATGACTAATCTGAAGCAAGGTTAAAAAATGATTTTCTAGAAGGGGTTTTATAAGAAAAATGTCTGCTTTTTGAAAATTATTTGAAATGAAAAATATGCAGATATTTTCTTTGAAAAACAATGCAGTTACTAAATGTCTCAACATAAATCACGTTCCACTAGTAATTTTTCTATCAACTAGATTACCAATGTAATCTACATCTGAATTTTTCTTTCACTCAAAATTATCATTTAGTTAATGTTATAGACCAGACTGTGAGATTTTCAACAATTTCTTGAAATCCTTTTTTTTCAACTTTTTAAATGAATATTCTTTTGAATTTTAATTGAAGCCGTGTAAATAATCAAAAACCGTGAATATAGAGTCAGCCGTAAAATAATCAAATGTATTATCATCAACCAATAAAACACTATTATCAATCCAAACTAATATATATATATGAAGTAGTTCAAAGACTCTAGAGATTTTAATAGTGGTCTTGGCATAAGAATATAATTGGCCAACAATTTAGAATAAGTCAGAATCAACATCATCATTTATTTCATCATCACATTACCCGGCTGATTTAGTTCAGATTATGGCGCAGATTATCACATTTAATATTTCGTTCGAAATATAGCATTACCTGTTTTACCTTTACGATAATTTTTTGTTGTCATCCGTTGTGATTCTGCCACCTTTATACTAGACTAAGGAACATTGCTTTGTCGCCCGTTGTGTTCCTAGAACAGCAAGAATCCAAGTAACACTATTGTAGTTGCTTAGCCTGCCACCACACCTACACGAGAGAATATTTTTGTGACCTATTTGTTTTTATAGGTCCGTTGTTGTTAGTGGCAAATAATTTTGGAAAATAATTTTGTGGAGACCCCAAACTATTTATATAAGTTTCTTTCGGCACCGAGATTTGTTTAACTTTGAGAGATTTTATATTTGTGCCTTTTGGAACCTAAATTGGTATAGTTTTCATGTGTTTGGATCTATACCAACAATTGTTTTGATTGTGTCCAAATTTTCTACAAATTGTGCACATTGAATTGACTTGATTAATTTCATTTCTAACATTTTCAGATTGATTATATCCAAGTCCTTGTCCAACTGTATTAACAGTTTGTTTTCCTAATAGCATATTCAACAATTTTTCACTTTTTGAAAATTTATCTAAAGTCGTTGACAGTTGTTGGACTTGTGTTTTGAGAGATTGATTTTCGTTTAACAATTGTGTGCACCTTTTAATAGAATTTTATCTTCTTGTATTTTCACTCTCTTTCAAAATCAGAATTTCATTTTCAAGTGATTTTATATTACTTTTTGATTTTTTAAATTCTTCTTCAAACAATGGACACTTGTCACACTTAGGGCACTTATTTTGATAGTTTTTAACTATTTGTTCAAGCTGTTCATTTAATTCAATCAAACTATCTCTTTGCGATTCAATTTTATCATATTTCTCCCTAAGTCGTTCAAACGACCATTTACTTCGTGGAAATATATAAGTAATTCAGAGTGAGTAAGTTTTGATACCTCGCTTGGCTCGTCATCGTCACTATCAGTTTTATTACCTTGAAGGCACATATCTACTTTCTCACTCTCATTGCTAGTACTTTGATTATCTTCATCGCTTGTATTCCACGTGGCTGTAAAACTTTTCCTTTTTGACTTCTTTTCTTGGCTGTGTTGAAGTTGAGGACAATTGGACATGATGTGTCCGGGTTTGTTGCACTTGTGACAAATGATCCCGTGTTCTTCTGAGTTGTCTAGTGCTTTGATTATTCTGCTTTTCAATTGTTGATTTGGAGCCGGATTTCCATATTTGTGGTTCCACTTTTTGAATCCCTTTATCAGTAATGCCAGCTCAGCTGCTTCATCATCATCATCCTCATCACTACTGCTTTTTGCCAATCCAATTAAGCTCGTTTCTTTAATTGAGTCGATTGAGGATGATTTCTCATTGTTATAGACTTTTGCACCATGTATTGAATTAAAAGCATTCCAGATTTCCTGTGCATTTTCACATTGAGAGATAAAGTTAAAATTATCTTGATTAATATGAGAATACAATATATGCATAGCATGAGCATTAATCGAGATAATTTTCTCATCTGTTATATCACACCCATTTTCAATAATATCCCAACATTTAATATTAACAGATTTTAAATAAAATTCTATTTTTAATTTCCAATTTAAAAATCTGTTCCGTCAAAAATAGGAGGGATAATATTAGACTGACCCTTAGCAAAAGTAACCATTTAAAAAAAATTCAAATTTGCAAAAAATTGGTCTTTGAAAAATCGAACTTTTTAAAATAATAATGGCTTTTGTACCTTGCTCTAATACCACTTGTAGGATCGATTTCACCCTAGAGGGAGGGAGGGGTAAATAGGGTGATGCTATCAACTATAAAAATTATTGCGAATATTTATAAAATATTTTCAACACAGATATATCAAAATAGCTGCACAGATAATAGCAGAATAATAAATGCAGAAATAAAACGATATAGAATTTAACCAGCTTCGGTAAAACTCTGCTTACGCGCTGCCTCCAAGGTTTCTACTAGAAATTAAGCAGTCAGACGCACGTAAACTCAGGACACCCGCTATCGACTAGTCTTAACTCTACGCTCAAAACCCTGCCACAACTCAGCCACTAAGTTGCGAATTCTCAAACTACACCATGTAGTTTGTCCTCTAGTCACATGACTAGAAATTACATAGAAGTTTGAAAGGAAAAGTACGATTTAAAAACCATAAAAAAAAAACCTAATTAAAGAATTATAAGCCTTATAATTATAAACCCAATACAAAGGCTGGCCCATAGTATTCTTCCTCTTTTTCTTTTATTGGCCCGTTCCTTTGTGTTTGTGATAATGCCGACTCTCGTTCGTTCGTTCTTCTGAAATTAGGGTTTTGGCAATTGAGGCGCCGATTGATTGTTGGTTGATTACAATGCCTATTGTACTGCTCTGCTTCGGCAATCGACCGTTTCTTCGATTCCCGTACGGCTGCTTCAATTCGATCGAGTTTGATTTAGACTTGGGTATGTAATTTATGCTTTTTTGCTTTACTCGTTTAGTTTGCTTGAACTCGATGATATTGCCAATGATGTTACTTGTTTATATAGGGTTTGAATTCCTTGATTCTCGTTCATTTGATTATTTGGTTGAACTCTTCTCGACCATTTGATATAAGTTGAATGTTTGTGATGATTTCAGACTTGTTCAAATTCGTGATTTTCGTTGCTTGATTACTTGATACCCATGGTGTTGATTTCTGACTTGGTTCGATTTCGTTCATTGATGCCTTGGTCATCACGACATTGATTTCTCTGTTGATATCGGCTTTGACTTTGATTTTGAATTGCATCTCTTAATTTTTGTTTACGGTTTGGTGATGATATTTTTTTTGCTTCAACTGACATCATCTGACTTTGGCTTCTTTGTTTACTGCCTCTGGTCATTGTATATATTATTTACATATTGAGTTGTTTCACTGATGCATCACTTGTTGTTGCCATTCATCTAGTTCGGTCTCGTACCACCTGCTGTTCACTTGTATCATTTTGAAATTCCTGATGCACTTTTCGACCAGTTCGATTTTAACTTGCCGTTCCATGATTTTTTCTTCTTGCTTCACTTTGGTATGTGCAGTTACACTTCATGTTTGAACTGGTATGGAGCAGTTTGACATTAGTTGAGTTGTCGTAGTTTCGAGTTGTGACGACCGCCCATGACTCCCGCACCAAATCAAGGAAATAATGCGCTAAAAGGTGTGCCAGGCAGCCATGGACGATAGTCAGGGTAAAACAAAATAGAAGAATCTCTATCGCATAACTCACAGCGCATGGATAAAATACAATAGAGAAATATAATATAGTGAAGCTCCATAGAACAGAACATCATCATATAAGCATCACAGTAGTTTCATACAATCATCTACTCAAATCCATACATGAAAGCCTCACTACAAATCACTCAACCAAATACAGCAGCGGATACCCAGTACATATAGTAAGAAAACTAATATGCAAAGCCTCCTGCTCGTCTTCGTCATCTTTAGCGTAGAACTCCTAGCACAGCACCTGTCACCTGCTACCTAGTCTGCCCATCCCGACATGGATGAACAGCCCAAGGTAATAAGAGGAGACATAAAACCTTGAGTCAGACAAAGTCTTAGTGAGCAGTAAATCAACTATCAAGCATACCAAAAGAGCATAAAGGATAAAAGGAATAGGAACCAAACCATCCCACTCCACCTCTTTCTACAGTGATAGCCCCAGACATACACTAAGGAGAAGCAAGCATAACAACATAGACAATTAAGGTAAAGCGAATACCACTCGAGTCAAGGACGATGTTTTCCAAATACAAACCCCCAAGGCCTAAACCAAGATCAGATAAGCACCCAGAAAACACCGCTCTTGAAGCCGAATGATAATACAACCAAACATCCATGACTCTGGCTATCACTGTTATCCTTGCCTCGATTTCACCGTTAGTTGAATGACCATCTGTCAAGGGCTAATGGTAACCCCGGTTCTAACCATAACTCCGCACACTGCCTTGTGCCTAGGACTTATCTACTTTGCCCAGAGTACTCAACTACCTACCTGTAGTCTTTTGGGTGTCCCGACTACCTACCTGTAGTCGTTATGGGCGCCCCATGTACTCTTGCTTTTGAGCATGCTAGAACCTTCAACAACGACGAGATCCAAGCCTCCTAGCCATCCTTCTTGACGACTATCCTCATACAAGCTCAAGCTACCTCTTGAACAATCCATTATCAACCAACTTGAACTACTCTTCAAGTTATCAACATGCTTGGAATGATCCCTGCTTGGATTAAGCCAAGACTCACATCATACTTCGCTTCATCGCATCAAAGCAAAGTCTCAACTCAACAACATGGTTTGCCTCATCAAATCATGGCAAAGTCCCATCTCAACATCATCCAATCTATACATATGAGCTTCAACATCCGCTACATATGCCTTAAGCAGCTTTCACCATTCAAGAGCCTTCTTCCATAGCTTTTGAATCCTCTTTCATCATCTTGTTCCAAATCAACTACTAGCTAACTTGGAAACAATCAAATCAATCATACATTCAAATAATCAATCATTCAAACAAGATCTATTAAGCAATTTAAGCAATATCAACTATAATGGCAATTTCGTAAATAAACGAGCAAAAGTCCAACATATGTGAAATCATGGTTTTTAGCATAGATCTATCAATTATAAAACATGGGTTTTGTCTCTAATGCTTATTAAACAAACTTGCATAAGTAAACATCTTCAAAAACCATGGATCTAGACTTAGATCTAAGAAAAATGCATGAAATCTCTAACTTTAACACCCAAACATGCCACCAATCCAATATACTCCTTTGGATCCGCGTGAGAGATAACTACCACTCACCAAATCACCAAAACAACCTAAAATCAATCAACTTCAGATCTGGACAGCAAGGACTTGAGCTTGATCCGGAGAAATTTCACTTGAAACGGTGAAATCTAGCTTCTTCGGATGAAAATCTTCAACTTTGGCTCTTGATCTTTGATCTTGATCTTCAATCTTCAATGGATGTTAGCACTTGATAGAAGTAGAGAAAGAAGTGAAGAAAATACTGAAGTCGAGTTCCAAAATGGCAGCACTTCGTCGCTTCGAAATCCGGTGCCAAAAAGTGAGCCAAACCCCTCTATTTATAGGCTGGAATCCCCCTTAACTCGGCCAACTTCTTAACTCGGAGCTCGCTATTAGGTCGTCCCCGACTCATCCTTGCCGACTCATCCTTGCCGACTCACGACCTAAGCGACCCCATACGACCCAACACTCTGCCGACCTATACGACTCAACTACCTACGACTTATCCCCAAGACGCCGACCCAACTACACAACACATACAGGGTTACACGACCTAGTTCCTGCCGACCTAAGCCAAAGCCTTATCCCGACCTAACACGTATGCACGACTCAAAGGCCTAAGTCCCCAACGACTTATCTACTAAGTCGGCCCACCGACCTAACAACACAAGGGATAACGTACTCTACCGACCCAATCCCTGAGTCGCCCCACGACTCATCTCCAAGCCTAACCGAGACAACAACCTAGCTACACAACGGCTCTACGACTCAACGCTTCAATCAAACACGGCCGACTCAACCCTTTGCCGACTCAAGCCAACGACTCAACAACACGCTAACTCGGCCATACGAGTTAACTTTTAAGCCGGCCTCCTATGAGTCGTAACCCGTACACGACTCATCCCTTGACCCCTATCTCGCCTCTCATCTTAAGTCGGTAACCCCTATGCCGTTCTAACTCTTAACTCGGTCCAAATCCCTATCCAGTTAACTCCTATAGCTCGGCCCCTACCTTAGGTCGGCCATACGACCTAAACTTCCTTAGGTCGGTTATGCGACCTAGACTCAACTCGGCAACTCTAGACTCAGTCACGAGTTAACTCCATAACTCGTTCCAACTTATGAGTCGGTCACGACTCAATACTCCAACACACGAGTTACTCTCCATATGACTCAGGCTAGAGACAACACAAACAACACTAACAACCTGTAAATTCTACGATTTATCGACACGTAAAAATACGGGTCGTTACATTCTCTCCCCCTTAGGAATTTCGCCCCCGAAATTCCAAGCAAACAACAGCAATCAAAATTATTCCGCATGCCTATCATCCATGGCAATCAACAATCCATGCAACCAATTCTAACCTAGCATGCAGAATTCTAAGACTTAGAACAAGCTACAAATTCATGAGATGTCACGACACTTTAGGGCCATACCTCGAAGAGTTCGGGATGAGCTGCCTTCATCCTCTCTTCCTCCTCCCACGTACAGTCGTTAACATCATCACTCCATTGTACCTTGAGCAACGTAATCGTCTTCCTCCTAAGCTGTTTCGTATCGGTTTCAACAATACGAAGCGGCTTACGAGGTCTCGAAACAACTGGATCAACCTCCAAGTCTTCACAGCTATCAGCAGAAACCACCGTAGTTGGGTCGTGCATATACTTCCGTAGATAAGATACATGAAAAACACTGTGCACACCCGCCATCTTTTCCGGTAACTCCAATCTATAAGCGAGCTTTCCAATACGCTCGATAATCGGGAATGGTCCAACAAATCTCGGAGTTAACTTTCCTTTCTTCCCGAATCTAATGACACTCTTCAGAGGAGAAATCTTCACAAAAACCATATCACCTACGTCGAATTCCAAATCCTTACGACGATTATCGGCATAACTTTTCTGACGATCTTGGGCTGCCTTCATTCGTTGCCGAATGATCTCTATACAATCTGAAGTCTGTCGAATCATCTCTGGCCCAAGTATCAGCTTTTCTCCAGTTTCCAACCAACATGTCGGAGAGTTACACGGTCTTCCATATAATGCCTCATATGGTGCCATACCGATACTCGACTGATAACTGTTATTATAAGCAAACTCCACCAAATGAAGGTGATCTTCCCATGATCCTCCGAAGTCCAAAACACATGCTCTAAGAAGATCTTCCAAAACTCGGTTGACTCTCTCAGTCTGACCATCTGTTTGAGGGTGATAAGCTGTACTCAAACACAACTCAGTTCCCAAAACTTCCTGGAAGCTCTTCCAAAATCTACTAGTGAACAATGGATCTCGATCGCTCACTATACTCTTCGGAACACCATGGAAACGAACTATCCACTTCACATATAATTCAGCCAACTTCGATGCAGTCCTAGTCGATCGAACAGGAATGAACCTTGCACTCTTGGTCAAACGATCTACTATGACCCAAATCCCTTCATTCCCTGCTCTTGTCCTAGGTAGACCATCGATAAAGTCCATCGACACTTGCTCCCACTTCCATGTAGGAACCTCTAATGGCTGAAGCAATCCACTGGGCTTCTTCTGCTCAGCTTTCACCAACTGGCAATTCATACACTTGGAAATAAAATTTCCAACATCCTTCTTCATACCTTCCCAGTAGTAGGTTCTCTTCATATCCCGATACATCTTATTTCCACCTGGATGAATTGTCAACTTCGAGTGATGACTCTCCCTCAGAACTTCATCTCTCAATCCATCTACATCGGGAACAACTAGTCGCCCTTGCTTTCGAAGCCAACCCTCTCGATCGACTTCAAATCCTTTATCCTTTTCTGGATCCAATCCGGATTCCAAATCACGGATAATCTTGATAAGCTTATCATCTCTCCTTTGCCTCTCGCCAATTCTTTCCACAAGAGTAGGCCTTATCGATAAGTTTGCCAACATCTCAGGTTCCAATTCACATCTAGGCCTGAAATCAAATCCAGCCAAATACTCAAGACTCTTCCATTCCGAAAACATGGCTCCCAATCCTGCATGTCTTCGACTTAACGCATCAGCCACTGCGTTACCTTTCCCTGGAGTATAGGCTATACCAAAATCATACGATGCTAAGAACTCTAGCCACCTTTGCTGTCGAAGATTCAAATCCTTTTGGGAAAACAGATACTTCAACGACTTATGATCTGTAAACAGCTCGAATCTAACTCCCAATAGATAGTGTCTCCACATCTTCAAAGCAAACACAATCGCCGCTAACTCCAAATCATGAGTCGGATAATTCCTTTCATGCGGCTTTAGTTGTCGACTAGCATACGCAACAACTTTATGCTTCTGCATTAGCACCGCTCCTAGTCCAGTGCCACATGCATCGGTGTAAACCACCATCTCATCATTCCCACTTGGAATAGTCAAAACAGGAGCGCTCGTCAGTCGCTCTTTCAGGATTACGAAAGCTTGCTCACACTTATCATCCCATCTGAACACTTGGTTCTTCTTCGTCAATCCTGTCAACGGTGCAGCTATCTTGGAAAAGTCTTTGATAAACCGACGATAATATCCTGCTAATCCAAGAAAACTTCTCACATCAGATGCATTCTTAGGCCTAACCCAATCCTGGATCGCTGCCACCTTAGCGGGATCAACCGCTATTCCATTTCCAGAAATAACATGACCTAAGAACCTCACTTCATTCTTCCAGAAGTGACACTTCGAAAACTTAGCCTTCAGCTGATGTTTCCGTAAGATTCCTAAAACAATCCTCAAGTGCGTCTTGTGCTCTTCCTTGAAGCTGTCTCGATGCAAGCTTCCTCTTAGTTGCATCCTCAATCCCTAAGTCACCAAAGATTCTTTTGCAAGCATCAATCCATCTCTGCACCTCAATAGTCGACTCCGTCCCCAAGAAAACTTTCCCTCCAAGAGCAGTATAATCCTTGCAAAGCTTGGCAAAATCCACCGGTCTCGGAGCTTGGACTTGAACTCCCACATCCACAGATGATCCTGAAGCTGGTATTCTCCTCATGATTGAAGTCATCATGGCCTCAAACATAGGAGCATAATCAACAGCTTCCCTAGCATCACGGCTACCCCTCGCAGCTTGTCTCTCACTTCGACTCATCCTTAATATCTGTAAATAAGAATGATTAGAACACCTTAAGAAACAACTGCATAAGGAGTTCAAACCCTTCTAAACTACTATATTATATATAGTAATCATCCATCAAATTACAATTACGTCTCTCTTACGTAGTTACATCAGCGAGCGTTGGCTAAAATCGATTAACCAAAGCTCTGATACCAAATGTGACGACCGCCCATGACTCCCGCACCAAATCAAGGAAATAATGCGCTAAAAGGTGTGCCAGGCAGCCATGGACGATAGTCAGGGTAAAACAAAACAGAAGAATCTCTATCGCATAACTCACAGCGCATGGATAAAATACAATAGAGAAATATAATATAGTGAAGCTCCATAGAACAGAACATCATCATATAAGCATCACAGTAGTTTCATACAATCATCTACTCAAATCCATACATGAAAGCCTCACTACAAATCACTCAACCAAATACAGCAGCGGATACCCAGTACATATAGTAAGAAAACTAATATGCAAAGCCTCCTGCTCGTCTTCGTCATCTTTAGCGTAGAACTCCTAGCACAGCACCTGTCACCTGCTACCTAGTCTGCCCATCCCGACATGGATGAACAGCCCAAGGTAATAAGAGGAGACATAAAACCTTGAGTCAGACAAAGTCTTAGTGAGCAGTAAATCAACTATCAAGCATACCAAAAGAGCATAAAGGATAAAAGGAATAGGAACCAAACCATCCCACTCCACCTCTTTCTACAGTGATAGCCCCAGACATACACTAAGGAGAAGCAAGCATAACAACATAGACAATTAAGGTAAAGCGAATACCACTCGAGTCAAGGACGATGTTTTCCAAATACAAACCCCCAAGGCCTAAACCAAGATCAGATAAGCACCCAGAAAACACCGCTCTTGAAGCCGAATGATAATACAACCAAACATCCATGACTCTGGCTATCACTGTTATCCTTGCCTCGATTTCACCGTTAGTTGAATGACCATCTGTCAAGGGCTAATGGTAACCCCGGTTCTAACCATAACTCCGCACACTGCCTTGTGCCTAGGACTTATCTACTTTGCCCAGAGTACTCAACTACCTACCTGTAGTCTTTTGGGTGTCCCGACTACCTACCTGTAGTCGTTATGGGCGCCCCATGTACTCTTGCTTTTGAGCATGCTAGAACCTTCAACAACGACGAGATCCAAGCCTCCTAGCCATCCTTCTTGACGACTATCCTCATACAAGCTCAAGCTACCTCTTGAACAATCCATTATCAACCAACTTGAACTACTCTTCAAGTTATCAACATGCTTGGAATGATCCCTGCTTGGATTAAGCCAAGACTCACATCATACTTCGCTTCATCGCATCAAAGCAAAGTCTCAACTCAACAACATGGTTTGCCTCATCAAATCATGGCAAAGTCCCATCTCAACATCATCCAATCTATACATATGAGCTTCAACATCCGCTACATATGCCTTAAGCAGCTTTCACCATTCAAGAGCCTTCTTCCATAGCTTTTGAATCCTCTTTCATCATCTTGTTCCAAATCAACTACTAGCTAACTTGGAAACAATCAAATCAATCATACATTCAAATAATCAATCATTCAAACAAGATCTATTAAGCAATTTAAGCAATATCAACTATAATGGCAATTTCGTAAATAAACGAGCAAAAGTCCAACATATGTGAAATCATGGTTTTTAGCATAGATCTATCAATTATAAAACATGGGTTTTGTCTCTAATGCTTATTAAACAAACTTGCATAAGTAAACATCTTCAAAAACCATGGATCTAGACTTAGATCTAAGAAAAATGCATGAAATCTCTAACTTTAACACCCAAACATGCCACCAATCCAATATACTCCTTTGGATCCGCGTGAGAGATAACTACCACTCACCAAATCACCAAAACAACCTAAAATCAATCAACTTCAGATCTGGACAGCAAGGACTTGAGCTTGATCCGGAGAAATTTCACTTGAAACGGTGAAATCTAGCTTCTTCGGATGAAAATCTTCAACTTTGGCTCTTGATCTTTGATCTTGATCTTCAATCTTCAATGGATGTTAGCACTTGATAGAAGTAGAGAAAGAAGTGAAGAAAATACTGAAGTCGAGTTCCAAAATGGCAGCACTTCGTCGCTTCGAAATCCGGTGCCAAAAAGTGAGCCAAACCCCTCTATTTATAGGCTGGAATCCCCCTTAACTCGGCCAACTTCTTAACTCGGAGCTCGCTATTAGGTCGTCCCCGACTCATCCTTGCCGACTCATCCTTGCCGACTCACGACCTAAGCGACCCCATACGACCCAACACTCTGCCGACCTATACGACTCAACTACCTACGACTTATCCCCAAGACGCCGACCCAACTACACAACACATACAGGGTTACACGACCTAGTTCCTGCCGACCTAAGCCAAAGCCTTATCCCGACCTAACACGTATGCACGACTCAAAGGCCTAAGTCCCCAACGACTTATCTACTAAGTCGGCCCACCGACCTAACAACACAAGGGATAACGTACTCTACCGACCCAATCCCTGAGTCGCCCCACGACTCATCTCCAAGCCTAACCGAGACAACAACCTAGCTACACAACGGCTCTACGACTCAACGCTTCAATCAAACACGGCCGACTCAACCCTTTGCCGACTCAAGCCAACGACTCAACAACACGCTAACTCGGCCATACGAGTTAACTTTTAAGCCAGCCTCCTATGAGTCGTAACCCGTACACGACTCATCCCTTGACCCCTATCTCGCCTCTCATCTTAAGTCGGTAACCCCTATGCCGTTCTAACTCTTAACTCGGTCCAAATCCCTATCCAGTTAACTCCTATAGCTCGGCCCCTACCTTAGGTCGGCCATACGACCTAAACTTCCTTAGGTCGGTTATGCGACCTAGACTCAACTCGGCAACTCTAGACTCAGTCACGAGTTAACTCCATAACTCGTTCCAACTTATGAGTCGGTCACGACTCAATACTCCAACACACGAGTTACTCTCCATATGACTCAGGCTAGAGACAACACAAACAACACTAACAACCTGTAAATTCTACGATTTATCGACACGTAAAAATACGGGTCGTTACACGAGTCTTGTTCATAATACTGGTTCTGGTTACATGTGCACCACTTTGCACTGTTTACTGCCATACTGCCATGTTGTATTGTCTTGTAGTGTTTGTGACATTGAGCGTGGGCAATTTGGTTGTGCTGCACTACTGCATTGTATTTGCATCATGTTTATAGTTTGTGTGATATTACATCACTGGTGGTTTTCTGGTCTATATGCATTAGTGGATTCATGTGCTTGTTCCTTCAAGTCAGTTTGCATTTGAGTTTGACTGCCTTGACCATTTGAACTAAGCATGTTGAATTGGGTTGTACTTCCACTTCATTTCACTGTTGCATACATGTTGACTTCGTATATTTGTCACTCCAAGTCTGAGTGTTATTCATGCATCCAGTTGTGCATTCGTACTTGAAGTACATGTCGGCTTTGCTCGCTGCCTGGTTGACATGTATGTAACATGTATTTATGCATGAACTGTCTAGTCTTTGTTGATCTGGTTCACCTGGTTACAGAACGAGTTCTGGTCTTGGTCGAGGTTTAGTAGTCTTTTGAAACTGTCATCTCATATGTATATATGTGCAGTCTTGAATCTTGTGTCATTTGAGGTGTGATATTGTGTACATGTTGCTGCATTTATTTGCATATCCATTGTGAACTTCATTGTTTTGTTGTGATATGCTCCATTTGTATATCCTCTTAAGTTTGGTTGCTTTGTTTTTTCATGTACATTTGAGTTTGCTTTGATATTGAACTTGATCATTTCATGAACTTGCACCTGTGTTGAATCTAGCTTAAAGCTCGGGTTTGACCATGTGCTCGTGTTGTGACTTTATTTGTATTGCACTTGAGTTGAACCCGACTTTTTATTTGGGTTTGACCTCTGCTCACCTATCCCTGTAATTTTATCAAGTGTATATATTGGTGTGCACGGCCTTGTGGCATGTACAGTGATGCACTGTGCATGTCACAAGCTATTCATGTATGATGAATTCAAATTAAATGATGACGAACAACCCAAATAACTGAGGCCGATAAAATTTCATAAATCACATTTTATTTTATACTGCAAAAATATTTCATTTTTAATTTTACCCCGTCAGTATTTAATTTTGCAGTTTGCTCAGATGCTGGATTCAATCTGGGATGAAGTTGAAGATAAATTACGAGTGAATGAGCGATATGTAGTGAGGTGTATTTGTAAATGATAGATTGTGATCTAATTGAATTTGTATTGTAATCAAAGTTGTATATGTATAGCGAGAGCTTGAATTTGCACTATTCAAAACTGTAATCAATATTTGTTTGAATAAAATATCTGTTTGAATTTAAATTCCATGTTATTTATTTTATTCATCAAATATTTATTTAATTATGTGGAAAATATAATAGTACATTAACAAATACATTTAAATGAATATATATATATATGTTTATTATCATCAAAAAAAATCATATACTTGCATATTCAACACTTTCGAGCAAAACTTTTGTCAAATTCTGAGTGAAAAGAATGAGAAGGAAGATGAACGAAATACTTTGTTTCGTTTGAAATTGTATTTGGGCTTTGGGCTTTGTCCTTACGGTAAAAATTTTATGCGCGTGTTCTTGTGATAATTATTTACTTTAATCTGTCCTTTAAAAAAAATTCCCTAAAATTAGAACATCAAAGTTATACAACAGTTTAAAACAAAAATAATTTTTCAATAACTGATTTATGATGAAAATGTTTATGTTTAAATTACAAAGCAAAGGAGCTTATTTATCATGAATTTCATCATTTAATATTCTATAAATAGAAATTCATAACATAAACGTTAATAAAAATAAACATAAAAAGGTCTACCCTGTAACAACCCGCATATTTGTCGAGTTTGTATTTAAATATTTTATTTAAATATTAACTCGTTAATCGGATTTTGGTCCGAAAAGCTACTTTTTGCAAACGGTCAAATTAGGACTCGAGACCACTTCCATTGAGTTCGAAATGTCGTTTACAATTTTTTTAAGTATAAACATCGATAGGTTTGGAGTTAGTGAAATTTCACTAACTTTTCCCGCTTTGGACTTTGGGTTAGTTTAGCCTATTAAGCCCAAGTTCCAACCCTCTTCTCCTCACTCTTCATAAATTTCCTAACTAATCAAGCTTTGGCATTAATGGTGGAGGGAATGGGAAATTAAAATTCCAAAACTCAAATTCAATTGCAATCCATCTTTCTACTCCAAATTCAAGAAGAAGACATTGGATTCAAGCTTCTTGTGCTTAGATAGAAGAAGGATTGATCCTTGCTTGCTTAAAACTTCATTTTCATTGATATTTGGTACAAAGGTGAGATTTTTACCTCACAATTCTAGCCTATAACTATATTGGACTGTTGGGAATGATTCCCTATCATTTTTGCATGCATGTTAGCATTTGGTTTGGATTGGATTGGTGAAAAACTCCAATTTTTAGCGTTTTGGTGAATTTTCTGCACTTAGGTCGTTCTGGCCGTTTTTAGGTCATTCGGAGTTAAGTCGTTCGTCCATAAGTCGTGAGTCGTTCACGAGTTAACCCTAGGTCGTTCTGGCCATTTTTAGGTCGTTCGGAGTTAAGTCGTTCATCCATAGGTCGTGAGTCGTTCACGAGTTAACCCTAGGTCGTTCTGGCCATTTTTAGGTCGTTCGGAATTAAGTCGTTCGTCCATAGGTCATGAGTCGTTCACGAGTTAACCCTAGGTCGTTCTGGCCATTTTTAGTTCGTTCGGAGTTAAGTCGTTCGACTCTCAGGTCGTAACACTTAGGTCGCTCGCCTCTTAAACCGATAGGTCGCATGACCTTTATACTTTTAGGTCGTTAGACCCTTGAGTCGTTAGGTCGTAAGACCCTTGAGTCATTAGGTCGTATGACCCTTGAGTCGTTAGGTCGTATGACCCTTGAGTCATTAGGTCGTATGACCCTTGAGTCGTTAGGTCGTAAGGCCCTTGAGTCGTTAGGTCGTATGACCCTTTAGTCGTTAGGTCGTATGACCCTTGAGTCGTTAGGTCGTATGACCCTTGAGTCGTTAGGTCGTTAGACCTCATTTTGTCTTCACTAGGTCGTACCGTTTTGGTCGGGGCGCTGCCCCGCACCCCGCCGGGGGCGCTGCCCCCTGGACCCCCGCGACCTGACCGGGCAGGTCGAACCCCGTAAGCGGTGGCGTTGCCCCCGCACCCCCACCTTGGGGGGTTGCCACCCCCCTGGACCCCCCTGGACCCCCCCTCCGTAGGGGATCTTATCTGAAAAAACATTGAGCTGATTTCCTTGGATTTTATTCACATCTCCGTATGCGATTTTTGTGACTGATTGTTTCTACAATTGCTTCTGTGTTTTGTCACTTTATAATATAAAGGTTTCAATACTAGTAGTAAATATCAAAACTCTTTTAACAAACAATTTCAACTCTATTTTTAATAACAAAGCTCTTTTCTTAAACCGTTTTCCAATCTATTAGTATATACAAACCTTTACCTCACTCGGATGAGAAATCTAATTAAACGACTTAGTAAAACAAGTGGTATGAAACGCTTGCGTTCACTTCGTCGGTTAATTCTTGGACTTGTTCGATTGAACCTCTTGTGACAATTTTATTAGTGAAGATTTACAGTTTGTTCGTAAATATTTAAGTTAAGCAAGTGGTTATGGGACATGAAGCTAAACTTCTATATTTACTAGCTTAGTATAATTGACACTTCTCGTTGATCATGATGATCATTCTGATGATTTAGACTAGCAACTGTGCGATGTCTCTTGTTACGAGGTTAGACTAGACACCACTTGTGTGATTCCACTCACACTTACCTTTTTGCTTTCTGGTTAGTCTGGACCTTAATCTGTGTGATTCCATTCACACATGTGGGGTAGCTCCCCTTGGTCTTCGGACCGTCATGTGATAGGCCTCTTTCTCTTTTCTATGATTTCTGGACTTCTTGCATTGATTTCTAGAATTTATGTCATTGACTTGTTATGAGTACAAGTTTGGGGTATGATGCCCTTTCCGAATCTTTGAGAAGATTCTTGTGATATTGATTATCTCTTATTGATTGATCTTCTGTTGATCATTATTTACATACTTATAGTGGTATGTCATTATGGATGTTTATGTTTATGCCATATCTTTTATGTTATATCATGTCATCTGATATTTATAGCTAGACTGACCCGTTTATTATTTTCTTGAATAATACTCGGGTCAGACCGAGATGTTACAGGTGCTTCTGCTTGACTTCTTCCCAGGGATCCATCACTCTGACTTTTGGCTAACTGTTTAGATTAGCAGTTTTTGTTGTATACACTTGAGATATAGACTCATAGTTGTATTCTTTTGTATAGCACGTGTTGCTATTCTTTTGTATTATCGTGGATCTTACTGACCACTACTCTGATGTATACTTTCATGTGTTAGTTATATATTCATATCTTCTTCCGCCTTTGTAATATGGATATATGTGACTGATTTGTGATATGATTATTTCTATGTTTGTTTCCGAAGATTATTTATAGCTCCCGTGTGATAAGCAATTACATGGATGGTCGCTCTTCAACAGCCTTATTCTCCGTGCTAGTTGGCAGCACTACTCCGGAGTGTTCTTGGCTAGCGTGGGTATAGAGGTTGGGCGTCACATACCCTCTAATGCAAAATTCTAATTTCTGAAATTTATACGATGTTCTAATTTTTCCTCCCATTTTCTTTCAATAAAAATAAAGGTTGAAAATTATAATTTTTGAGATTTGTAAAAGTGATGATTTTTAAATTCAGAAAGCGTAATTTAAGGAATAGAGGATGAGTTGATGCTCGTCATCCTTGTGCCTATTTTCGTTCAATTGTTTTTTTTTTGGCGTTTATTATAAACTTTTACATTTTGATTTTAGTATATTTCTATTTTGATGTCTTAGTGTGAAATTGACTCAAAGGCGTGACTTAATGGCACTATCCAAGGGTCACCTTTGGATGTTTTGTGCTTTTGACCCAAACGATATTATATCAAAATTTTAAGAATCAGGGTCATAAAGTGGAAATTTATAAGAACTTAGTGATAGGCATACAAATATTGAGAAATTTTTGTAGGATGACAAATATGCAATTTGGTCACTAATGTCATAATAATCACCATATTTTAGACGAAAGCGTGGTTTGAGATGCAATTTCTAATTCATTTTAAATGAAATGGAAACTTTGTGAAAAAATATCTAATATAAACCCACATTAAACATTTATTTAAATGATAAAAATTTATAGTAAAGCTTAAATTAAAAATACTTCAAAGGCGGTGTATATCGAAGATCGATAATAAAGAAATATCGTATTGTAAAGAAATTTTAGATTAATAAATACAAATTGTTAAAATATATGTACAAAAGTGGGTCGAAGAACACTTTCTTTTTAGCCTCTAGCTTCACAAATTTTGTAGTAGGGATGGGAGTTATGCACATAGCCCTTCGAAATATGGTAATTGCAAAATGTGGGCAGCTTTTGCACCTAGACCCTTAGATTTTTGAATATTATATTCTGGACCAAACAAATTGCATTTCAGCTCCTAAAATTTAAGGTGGTATAATTTTACATATAAGTCCTAGTATTATATTCTCAACTACATATATTTTTCATACTAGGTCCGATTGAGATGCGGTTTTGATATTAGGCTCACGAAAGCATTTCAGATCCATTTGCGGGCTTCATTTTGGGTTTTTAGGTTCTTTTTGATGAGTGCGTCATTGGGACTTATAAGGAGGTTTGTGTATCTCTTTATTGGTACCCTATATTATGTTACACAATTTGATGTATGTATATGTACTATATAATATATTAGGTATTATCCACTCATAGTCAGATTAGTTGCCTTGTTTAGGTGATATTTTTGGTTATTTAGCTACAACTGGACTATTTTGACCTTTATGTTACATTTGTGTGCCATAGAGTCTTTATTAAATTTTTGGTTTGAGTATTGTGTTGGAATATTTCAACAGTTTGAGTCATATATGTAAAATAAAATATGTTATTCTATTCTGGTGTATAATTTAATTAATGTGATCAAATTTTGAATTAAATCTGAAAGGTTTAAACATATAATTGTAATGGTATAGATTTGCATGGGCATTCTATTTTGTTGAAGGAAAAAGTTAGAAATATGCCAATATAATAAATAAGGGTTTATGTACTTCAAATACAAAGGTTCTATCTTTCTCCCGACCTTCTTCTAAAGAGGAATATAACTTGTGATAGTTTGGAAGATCAAATCCATATATTTTCTTTCAGATCCATCTCTTTCTCTTATCAATTCATGAAATCAGGTACGACTTCTGCTAATTTATTTAATGTTCCACATTTCTCCTCAATTAAGTCAATATTGGGTATCGGTTCAGATTTAAGATTTAATGGTTAATAGATCTAAAGTGTATTAAATTCTAACAAGTGGTATCAGAGCCATCCATCATTGATTTCATTGGAAAATCTTTAAGTTTTTTATGAGTAAGTTTTAAATTGGACTTCATCTAGAAGTCGTTGAATTTAATATCTTACTCAAACTATAGATTTGTTTGATCTATGTATCAAGGATTTTTTGTGATAATTTAGATTTGATCCAGAATCATTTCGTTTTTTCCATTGAAAGGTTGATTTGTGAAACTATTTTGATGTAGAAAGATGGATCTAAATGATCTATAAGTTGTTTATGAAATAAGTTAAATTTTTGAAATGATTTAATTATTGAGAAATAATATAAACTCGTTATATTTCAAATGTTAACCCAATTTTGGTTAGGAAGTTAATCATCAGGAACCATATACTAGGAATTGACCTAGAATTGTTAGATGATGTTGTTCAACCCTTTGGAGGGAAACTTTTGTAAGTTGTTTATGGTTATATGTGTAATTAGAATTATGCTCTTGGTTTGTAAAATAACCAATTCTTTATATATAGTAATTAAACATAAATGGACATCCTAAGTCATATGGGTTGCAATGAAGTTAATTGTTTGTGAAAAACCATACGTTGGTAATAAGATTCATTTATCGGACTTTGTTTGATCCACCTATTAGTGAAGTTTTTCATCTACAACACACTCAACTGGCTTGTGAAGCAATCTTAAATGTCGATCACTTCCATAATTTTGAATCAACAGATTTAAATTGCATTAAATATGCCTTCAAGGAGCGACTATGTTGTTGGACGCTTACATTGCCTTGTAGTCGTACTATAACTGTTTGTTGAAATGTCATAATGGGTTTTTTGTATGAGAAATGTTGTTCTCGAACATGTATAACAAAAACAAATAAGAAGGAAATGAAAATAAAAGACATAGAAATTTTTTATGTGGTTCAGATTATTGTTGTTCCTACGTCCATGGGATAGTCCACTTTACCTTTGTTATTTTGGTACAAATGATTATAATTGTTCAGTAGCATACAATATTTTATCTTGGATTTTCCTTCTTTTGGAAAGAAGAAGCAGAAGATGATCCTTGTTTTGTCTTTTTTTGCCTTCTTTCATAATGTGAAGTAAAGCACTTTTGATTGCCTTATTTTCTCTTTATCCTTAGCTTTAATCTCCACCGTCAGACCTTGCCATCCATCATTCGTCTATAGTGTTGGTTTGTTGTGCATAGATTGGTGATGTATCTTTGGCGGGAAACTGTCGCATTGGCCAAAACCTTGGAAATTTAAAGCAGGATACCTGAAAAATTGGACGGGAAGCCCATGCCTATATGGGCTGGCCTTTTCTTTCTTAGAATTGTGAATGCTTCAAGAGGAATGGTGAGGAGCCGCCCTGAGGCTTTGGGATGCTACTGATGTGTGTGAAGTGGTGCAGCGGTGAAAGCTGCATGATGCTTAGGTTGTATTGCCTTGCTATCATTTTTGAAAGTTGATCTGACACATGCTTGGAACGTATTCGATGCTAGATGTCATCTGAGGTAGTTGTCATTTGAGTTTCCCCCCTTGCAAGTATACTCGGGTTACTAATGAGAGAGAGCTTTATATCTTTGTCGTTTAGCTGTAGCTATGATTCTACATCGAAGCGTATCCTGATTGGCCCAGCATGCAGCCCTTTGGAATTCTTTTGATCCCATATGGTGCTTCCTAGGTTGCCTTTGGTATGTGCTACTGCAAACTTTTTCTTGTAGGTTTGACAAAGTATATGCTTTAGAGATACGATCAGTTTAGCATAACACATTATGCCTCTTTTGTCTCAACGTAGCATTCTTGTCTTGCCTTTGATTTACATATCGTCATTTTGACATGCCCATGTTTCCCTTCACTATAGTTCATGGTAAGAAAAGGTGTAAACTTGCCCCCGAAGTCTGCGACGATCGCAGGTCGGAGTAGACTTATTGTCTTAAGCACCTGGTCTGTATGTCTGGTCAATTCCGTCTAGTTTATCATTTTGGAGGTGGAAAATTTTGTTTGGTTATCCTCGTATATAACGGTTTTGCCCACATGCCAATCCATTATTGGTCTACTTTCAAATTGTTTTCAACTTGGCTTTTCATTTCTGTAGGTAGATTTTTATCAATCCTTGCACTTATTATTTTAGCAACCATTCCATGTCTCATAAAAAATCATTGTTACTTCGATTATGCGGCCATTACTCAAATTGAGGTATGTATGTTCTTTTGTCATCCTCCTCAAATTTTAATTTATCCTTTTGCTTCAAGAGAACTGTTATTGGGTTGATTTCCAAATTTTAGGGTATTTTGGCATATTGAAAATAGGAGAAATCGTTTCGATTCTTGTTTAATCCTGCTTTAAAGTAGTGTTTAAACTTTGATACGTATTCGTCTTCCTCTACGCTTTTTCCTTCTAAAAACACTCGGTTGGAAGATGGCATTGGGGTCCTTAGGCAATTTGGATTTTTTGGTTACACAATTAGGATTCTCGAACCTCATGAACATCTTAATATGCCATTAGAGGGATATGTCTCTATCACTCTTGAACACATTCGGTGTGGTCTTTATCTTTCTATGCATCTAATACTCGTCAGTGGCTTACTTCCCTAAGCATTGCTTCGGTCGAACTTTCTCCTCATTCCTCTTTTCTTGCCCTGGCCACCTTCGTTTTTTATGTTGAAAATGACATCGATCTCACTGCTGAGGAACTTCAATTTCTTTTTGAAGTTAGCAAGAATGCTATAATAGGGAATAATGGCTTCTTTTACATTCAGGCCACTGAATCGGTTTTTCCTAATGTTCTACGGAAAACTGAAAAATGGGCCAAGTTCTTTATTTTGGATTTGGATAATTTTTCTTCTTTCTCCCATCACTATTCTGTCCATATTATCTCTTGTGAGGAAAAAAAACAATTGTACAACTCATAAAGATGGCAGATTATAAGATTAGTGGTAGAGGATAGGAAAAAAAAAAGTTTTTTAATAAATCAAAAGAGCATCATCTACTACATCCTCATTATACACTCTCGTGGCATATTTAAGCCCGGTTCTTCCTCAACTAAATCCGGGGGAATAAGTTGCTTGCAATAGATTTATGGGAATTATCATACTTGCGATCTTAATCTTGTATCTCTTCCCTTTTTAGATACAATGAATGCTGCAGCTGCTGCTAAGCTCTGTGAAGCTTTGAAGAAGAAAAAAGGACTTAAAGAGACAACATGAAGGATCTGATGATTCTCCTACAGCTTCCAAAAAATTAATTGCTTCTTCTTTTCATCATATGTTATTTTTCTTCCCGATATAGATATTCCTCCCTCTCCTATTGTAAGACCAACCAGGCTGATCACTTCTTCTTTGTGTAATGATCCCGCCCTCGGTGTGGGGGGCATGACTACACCTGATGTAGCTACATCTTATTTTATAGAGAAGGTAGGAAGAGATGTACAAGTTCCATCTCTCCTTCCTTCTCTGGCCCATGAGATATCTTCTTCTAAGGTTCTGTCTAAATTAGAGAAGCTTTTGTCTTATGTAAGTGATCTTCTTTCCCTCCATTTCTTCTCTTAGTTGCTAGTATATTACTTATACCTCTCAAACCTTATTTTCTGATAGTTCGTGGCCTTGATAGTGAAAGCTCATGAGAAGGAAAGTTCATATACTTCGCTTTTGGAACAGGTGTATAAAATTGAAGCCAACCTTGCCTTGTCTAATACTGAGAAGAATACACTAACTTCTACTAAGGCTAAGGATAAAGAAGAGGCTAGGATGTTTCGAGAGAGGGCTGAGAGGGAAATTAAAGTTGTAGAGGATCTTCTGGCTTCGAAAGAGCATAAGCTAAGGTTGAGGGATGAGGCATTAACCACGGTGGAAGAGGAGCTGGAAGTGGTGAAGAAAGAGTTGACCCAATCAAAGACTAAGATTTATCAGTTACTTCTAATGTGGCTTGTGGTTTTTATGCTTTGGCCGAGCATGGCTTTGGAATAGAGGTTAAGCCTGTTTTCTTGGAGGAAGATTCCTTAGCTGCTTAGATCGATGAGTATTGCCTAAATAGGTGGAACAAGGAGGAGGTTGTGAAGTAAGATGTTGCCTCCGGTCATTTTGAGCATCCTACTAACATGGAAATGGCAAAGGATGACCCTAGGAGCTTGTAATTTGAGGGAGGGGAGAAAACATCTACGGACAAGGTTAATTCGAATTCTGCGACAGACTAGATGATTAATCCTAGATTGCTTATGTTTCCTTGTGTATTAGGATTTTGAAACCCATTTCAGTATGTGCAATGAAGCATGATTTTTGTTCTACTATCTTATGAATGATCATATTTTTCTTATTTTTTGGTTTAGTATCCTATGGAGAATGTGTTCATAAAACTATTGAAGGAGACCGAGGCTCAGCTCGAAAAATATATCATAGATCGCTTGGTTTAAGTGCTACAACTTTATACAGGCATGAAAAAGAATTAGACAAGTCTTATGCAGAGCTTAAGAATAAGACTTATTATCTCAAATAGATCAGATAGTTCAAGAGACAGAGGCCCTTAGTGATTTTGTGTTGCATCGATGGTGATACACACTAGAGAATGGTTTGTTCCTACATGATGGCCCTAATTTGGAGTGGTTTAGGCTTAGGCTTAGAACCTTGACTAATGAATGAGCTCTCTGTTTTTTTATTAACTTACATATGATCTTTAGATACATGGACAAGTATAAATAATGTAATGAATGATGGATGCTAAAATTTTAATATATTATATTTTGATTATATAACCAAGTTTTATATTACTATTGATTGAGTTGGTTCTCTTCAAGCTATGTTTAACACTAACCGTGCCCATCGTCAGGATGTTTCTACCTCTGCTATCATTCCTACCCTTAGAGGTTTTGATGTGATTCAGGAGGAGGCTACTTCCAAAGATGAGGTTTCTCAACTTGGGTATGAGAATGAGAGGCTTAAAACAGAGCTGAAGTTTGCTTATGAAGAGCTTAAAAATGCCAAGGACGAACATGGGCGCCAATATGAGTACAACAGAAAACTACATGCATGGTCAAGGGGCGCTGCATCAGAGTTGTAAGGGACAGAGAAAAACTTAAAGGTAGGTGAATAGCTCTATGGTATTGTTTATAGAGAGGAGATTGCACAGTATAAGAAACACGTGGAGAAGATGTCCATAGAAATTGCTAGACTTCTTAGTGAGAAAGAGGCTTGTGACGACCCATGAGATTTTGATAATTTTTAATTGGTTTTATAATGTATTTAATTGGATTTTTGAGAAATTTTAATAACAATTTTTGAAATAAAAAGTTAATGTTTGGATTACGTATAATTAAATATAGCAAATGGTAAGTTTTCAATTAATTTTATGAAAGTTTATTTATTATAAAATATTCTAATTAATTCAAGATAGCTAATAATTGCTGACAATAAAATATTTTTCAAACCTGAATATTTTACATAGAAAATTCTAAATCATCTTCTGACTGAGACGTCATTTTTCGTTTTTCTAAATTCGGACCTTTTAAGCTCCATCGATCTTATTTTCTGCGTCCTAGCTGCATTTTTCCGCTGGCTAAAATTCAATTTTTATAATTTAATCATATCACTGATATCTGTATACCATTTTTGATCGTCTCGTCGCGCTGATCTCTACGGTATATTTATTTCTATGTGTTGAAGCCCGATACACAATGGAACCCACGAAACCGGTAACCGTATCGGTACCAGATCCGTTACCATTTGATTTCTTTTGGCGTTTCAAAATTTTAAACGCGCATCTATTATCAATTGCTTTATTATTTGTCAGCTGAATTTTGGGAGACTGTTACAATTTCATTTATTTGTGACTTTATTTCTTAACGTGCAGGCCAAGCACTATAATAAATTCCTTTGATAACGTGGCTGAATCAACGGTCATCAATCTATTTTATTTGCCTAAAAATTCAAACGTTATTTTTCCAATATTCTTCAGCTAATTTATACTCTCTGAGATTTAATACCAGACCATCACTATTCCCGTTGTTTCAGTTTTTACGTTCTCCGTGCCTGTCATCAAATTTATGTTTTATTTCAAATTTGTGTAACCGGCTCATGCATTGATTATCAAATTTAGTCTGTCAAATAGAGTATGTATAAATTTTCTTTGAATAGCTTGTGTTCTTTTTATAAATATAAATCAATGCATACATTTCTCTGTGACCACTCATCCCTCTCTCCTTTTTTTCCTCCAACCTTCCCACTCTTCTTCCACTTTTCCCAGATCTATAGCATCTCCTCTGCCTCCACGTCATCCCCGACGCAACCGGCCCGACCCGTCACCCCTCCACCTTCGGACAACAACCAAATGTTGGATCCATGCCGCGGCAGCACCGCACCCCAAAACTCCACCGCCTCCTCGATAAAGCCAACGCTTTGCCTCATCCACCAAGACAGCCACCTACCCAACCCCTGACCCGCATCTAGCCACTATCACCCCTAGCCGACCGTGCTCCTTCCACTTCACCCTCTACCGCGGCCTGGCACCATCACCTCTTCCCCTCACCGAAGCCAAACACGGCCTTCCCCATGTCTGTACAAACGAAACCCATCATACCCACGAACATCAACCAAACCGAAGCCACCACCCACTGCCATTTAGCACTTTCAACATCTCACCGTTCGATCCCCGCTCGTCCCAGGCCAACCGGAGTAGTCACTGATGCCACAAACCCGTACACCACCATGACCCGAGCCTCCTTCTTCCTAGATTTGGGTGTGACTGTTGTTTATATATTATGGTATGTGTATTACATGTTTTATGTATTCTATGCTTAAAATTTTTTTTTTTTATTATTTTAAGTTGCTGACATGTTGTTTAAGTATATAAATAACAATAGTTGTATAGTTTATATAATATAAAGTGTATGTATTATTATTTCAAAAATTTTCCAGTATGGTATTTTATCTATGTATTATTAAAGAAGTTGTATATATAAAGAATTTTTTTTTTCTGGAAATTTGTTTACCTTTGCCGAGAATAGTACAGTGGTAGGCTTTGTTGCTTTGTGATAGGATGTTAGTTGTATTTACTTTTACAGTAGGGTATTTTATAAACATCGCTATTTTATACCAGACTATATACCTATATCGGCTTTTAATAGGTTCTGTAGGAGGGTACATCATGTGTTATCGGCTATAATTATAGATGAGTGTTTATAATATATGGTAAAAATATCAGGTTTTATTTACACGTGTATTTTATAATATAATATATGGTCTATACTAGGCTACTGAGTAGATGACTTATAGTACAGATTTTAAATTCTAGTGATATTGATTTATAAATATGATGAACAGCTTATACTATATGTCATATTATATATATATGTATATATATTTATGGTTAGTGGTTTATTTAATGGGGTTATAAAGTTTAGTTAGCCGTATGTTTAGAGAAGAGGAAGTATTACATAAATATCGTTTTAAATAACTATGGATATTAAAGCATATTTATGTTAGTTATAAAGTTGCAGTGTGAAGTACATAGTAAATTGGTTTTATATACATAGGCGTTATATTATATTAAAGGTAAACTTTTGACTTGGAAATAAATATGTATGTTTTAAATAAATAAAAAACATTTAAATTTAGAGTATGGTTTTTATAAATATAGTTATATATATAAGGGTACCTGTATCAATTATCTTCGTCAATCCAGCCTGAATTTATTTTTGTCTATTTCTATTGATCAGCTTTGCTCGTCAATTCGTGCCCATTTCGCTCTACTTAGGAATTCACGTTCGGAATTCGTAACTCATCCTATTCTCGTTCATCTCTAGCCTTGAAAGGTTCACTCACGATTAACATTCTTTTATTCATTAAATTTGATTTCAATTGAAACGACAATTGAAATATGCTGCTGTAGTTATTTAATTTGTTATATTTATGCATTATCTATAATTGTTCACCTGTGGGATATGGCACCATATCCTATTGTTTATATTTTATTATTGATGATATCTGCCTGTTATTATTTCATATCTGTTATCACTCTGCAAGTTCCCTGTTAGTATAGAAATCATTATGGGTTGAAATGATACATACCCGAACGAACTTTAGAATAGGAGAATTTCGTTATGGGTTGAAATGATAAACCCAAGTGATTTTCATTTAATTGAATTTGGGATTACGGGTTGAAATGATATCCACCCGTATATATTTAGTGTACGGGTTGAAATGATAAATATCCGTAGCACTTGACTATATGATAGGAAATATATACAGACACCGTTGGTCCATATAAATATTTTGAAAATAAATTTCTACAGTTGAAACGTAATATATGGGATTTAATAAATATTGGTTCTTAAAATATTATATATATATAAATGGAAATTTTATATATAGATTTAATGATAATATTACTGAGATTGATTTAATCCATATAATATGTTTGAGTATTATTTAAGATTTATATTTCAAAATTTACCGTTGTAAAAGTTGAATAATTAAGATTGGGAGATAAATTGGGTTTATTAAAAATGGTATTTAAATAAAGATTTATTTAATGAACTTAATTTGAAATTATTGAATGGGAAATTTAAGGGTATGATTTTGTAGTTGGATTTTTTTTTATTTAAGAGATTTAATGAATATTTCACGTTTAAGTAAATTAAAGAAAATTATTGAGTAAAATGTAATTCCAGGTTACTTAAATGATATTGAATCTAAGGAGGAATTATTTCAAGGCTAAATAATAATTTGGTTAAATCAAGATCTTTATGAAACTGTTAAATTGAACTTTGAATGTAGAATACTAAAGCTTTGAACTATACTAAAATTTAATTGGTTTATTTATGTTTCAGATCTGTATTTGAATCAGTATAAGTTGAATCTATTATTTAGAAAACTGAATTGAAATAAAATTTAGTTTGAAACGTTTAATATATTAAGTTTGAAATATTAAAGTGAAAAAGGTATTTTTGTGATTTAAAATCCGGAATTGAGATCGATAAGGTTGAAATGGTTATTTAGAAATTTAGTTGAATTTAAATTGTTTTAAATTGAGATTTGGCTAGATTTGAATTTGGAAATTTAGTAAATTGAATCGTAACTTTGAAAGTGAAAATTTTGAAATAATTACATATCTAATGAAAATGATATTTTGTTTTGAAGTACGAATAACTGGGAATGACCACGGTGTTATAGTGTATATTTCTACCTTGTAGATAGTTCCATGGACCCTTAGAGGATGGATATCCAAACATCCTTTAATTCATTTGTATTTCAGTTGATATTTCACTTGAGTTGGATTTATTTATATAAGAATGTTAATCCTAACTCGAGTGTTTGGTGTTTTGCTTTACGCTCGGGTCAGACTGAGTGGTACAGCATTGAGACTCGCCTTCGAAGTTGGAGTTTTGCTTGAAGATCCAACTATCTATCCTTCAGCCATCCAGTTGATTGGTTCAGAGAAGTCATCCGCTTGTACTGGAGACTTCACTGCATTTGAGATATTCAGATGTACTTTATTTCTAACTCTGATGTATATAGTCGCTTCATGAACTACTTCTTTATCTATTCCGCTGCATTTTTATTACTCTGTGTCTGTGATCTGTGATTATTTATCTACTGTTTATGCTGAGTTTTCCAAATTTAAATTAACA
Source organism: Allium cepa (assembly GCA_030765085.1). Taxonomy (NCBI): domain Eukaryota; kingdom Viridiplantae; phylum Streptophyta; class Magnoliopsida; order Asparagales; family Amaryllidaceae; genus Allium; species Allium cepa. The sequence goes on along the minus strand of CM060931.1, from coordinate 138,908,913 downwards.
ATTCGGTGTTTTGAGCAATTCAAGTCAGACATGTTTGGTTTTATTGTCGATTTGAATGGTCCAAAATAGCGGGTCGTTACAGTTGGTATCAGAGCTTTGGCTCTAGGCAAAACTTAGTACATATGGTAAATTTATTTACAGAATCACTTTCGCTCGAGTTGAATCTCTTCCTTTTGACTCGATTTCCTTTGAATTTTGGAATGTCCCTCGGTTCCGAAATCCATTCTGTCTCTCCCTATTTATATTCGTTTGATTCCGGAGTATCCCATAACTCCACTGAATGATTTGTAAAGGGGGTGAAAACTCCTTTTCAATTGGCATTGACTCACTGAAGATTTCTGTATCCTCGGTTTATGATGCTGCTATATCTTGTTATGCCGAATTCTATATCCCTGGCGATCGAATGTCGAATTGGCTCAGAATTCTACACCGATCTAATTGTGGAATCACAGTTGACCGGTAAAGGTCGCCCGCGATTTATAGAAGTATCCATCTTCTATTTTGTAATTTAATTATCTCATCTTCGATCGAGTCTATCTTCGAATCAGGATTCTATTGATTGGAGTTCCTCTAATTTAAATCTCTATCTTTGTTTTGAAATCCATTCTTGAATCACCCTTTGAAAAATCGGGTAAGTTGTATTTTTGAAATTGTTTATACCGAAATTATTATTTTGGTAACTATGATTTTATTCTATATATAAAAGTAAAATGTTTTCGATAAGGATTTTTACTTATATATAAAGCAAATAAGAAATGTTATTCTATATAAAAAGGTTTAAAAAGGATTTGAAATTTTGAAAAATTATAAGAAATTGATTTATATAAAAATGATTTATAACTGTAGATTTAAATTTGAAATTCGAGAACTGAATTCCGGTATTTTGAAATTGGTTTTAAGATTTTGGAAAATATATTAAAATAATACGATTTAAAAGTATTTTTTCGAATAAGAAATGTTTCAAATGAGTTCAAATGAATTCAAATAATTTTGAAGAAATTTCAAAGAAGTTTCAAGAAAATAGAAGTCCAGAACTCACTTATGTCGCTGGAAAATAATTTCGGTGATGAGTGCACGCATCATCGACATTGATTTTCGAGTTTCAGAGTGGGGGAGAGGCCACTTTAATAGCTTCGCTATGCAAGTGATTTTGTAAAACCGTTTTTGATTTCAAATTCCGAAGTATAATTTGATATTTTAGAAAGATATAAGTATATATTTGAAACAATTTAAAGTGAGATCGGAATTCAGTCCTCGAGTTTCGGATTTAATAATTGATTTATTGTTGATTTTCAACTCTTGAATTGAAAATTTGATTTCCCTAACTATTTTGAATGTTCGAACACTTCCAAATCGAGATTAAATTTTTAAAGCTAAGAAATTTTGAAGAGTATAAAATGTTTGATAAAGAATATAAAATTTAGTTTTGAAATGTTTTGAAAAATATAGTTTTGAATAATGGGTTTTAGAAAGGCAAATTGGATATTTCAAATAGAAATACATGGTTTAAAAGTTTTAAAGGGATAATTATAAATTTGGGAACCATTTTGAGTATAATTGATTTTGAGAAAATATTTGGTTTTGAAAATTTAAATTGAAATTAAAAACCAGTACTTATATGGTGATTTTGAAAATGAATTTGTTCGACTTGAATTATTTTAATTTGGAAACTAGGAACTTTGAAATTTAGATATTTAATTTGGAAGAAAATTTGATGAAATCATATATGATTTTGAAACTGAATTGATATTGAAATGATTTGAAATTTGAGAACCTTATAGTATTAAGCACTTGATTTGGGAGTGGTCGAACTCATATAAAATGGATTGTATAAGCATGAAGTTGATTTGAAATATATTGATTTGGAAGGTACTCAATTTGGAAAGAGATTTCATATAATCGAAGTCTATATAAGTATGATTTGATCTACTATTGATTTGGAAAGTATTCGATTTGGGAAAAATGAAATCCTATATATATGGACTTTATATAAGTACGATATTTGAAAGTGATTTGAAAAGGTACTATATGATATATATTTTCGAAGTAAAGATATGGAAAGTGCCTTCTGCTTGATATCCGCTTTGTGGCCACATCGTGGATTCATTCTATCGATATTATTCTCTCTGATTTTCGGTTTTCCGGATGTAATACTCGAGTGTTCCCACCGTGGCGTAACCCATGGTTTCTTTTTTCCTCTCGCGAATGCATAGCGCAATTGCCTGGCTGAGTCTTGCCTAGGGGTACGGATTGTTTCCTGGGGGATCCAGGCGTAACCATTGTGTATCCTGCAATCTGTGTAGGTCGCGAATAGTAGCGCAAGTGCCTGGCTGAGTCTTGCCTAGGGGTACGGATTGTTTCCTGGGGGATCCAGGCGTAACCATTGTGTATCCTGCACTCTACTAGTCATCGTGGCATAACTCGCAGGGCTGAGAAAGCTTACGGATATGGATTGTTTCCTGGGGGACCCAGGCGTAACCATTGTGTATCTGCGAACCATGATCGGACAAAGGTTTTGGTTTGGTTGTTTGTTTGGATTGTACTTTCCATATCTATTTTTAAAGGTTTTTCAAGTATTTTCACTGGGTGTTGAAACAATTCTACTAAGTACTTAAAGAATTCTAGCTTTGCGCCTGATCAATGCATGACCAGAGTCTGCAAAAACGAGGATAAACTTGTTGAAACATCGAGTTATAAAAATATTCTGAAAGAAAGATTTATTTCGATATAAAGGTATGTTATTATAAAGGTATTTTTCAAAAAAGAAATTTTGTGTTAATATTTGAAATTGAAACTCTTATGGTTTAAAATTTTCGATTCGTGCCCGATTCTATTCTTTAAATCTACCTTATCTTCTCAGCTTTAGTTGTTCACCTTGATTCTGTTTTTTCGAATCTACCTTCTTTCCTTTTTGAATATAATCTTTTAAATATTGCTTATTTGTATACTACATTGTTTAATAGAAAATTTTAGTGTTATAAATATTTTTGAAGTTATTAATTAAATAAAACATATTTAAAGCAAATGATTTATTAATAATGTTTCAAAGTATCTAAAGACAAATTTATAAACTATGAATTTTTGGATTTAATATTTTCAATGGCTTCTTTGTAAATATAAGTAATAATGTAAATAATTGTTTTCAAAGGAGTTTTGAAAAGGATTAAAGCATTAAAGAAAATTAAATTTCAAATGAAGTTTTAAATGAATATTTCAAGTAAAATTTATATAGTTTTTAAAATTAATTGTTTATCTTGTCTTTCAATCTATTTTCTTTCTGGTTGTTTTATTTCCCCCTACCTCCTTCCTTTTCGGGGACGAAAAGTTTTGAGTGGGGGAGAGTGTGACGACCCATGAGATTTTGATAATTTTTAATTGGTTTTATAATGTATTTAATTGGATTTTTGAGAAATTTTAATAATAATATTTTGAAATAAAAAGTTAATGTTTGGATTACGTATAATTAAATATAGCAAATGGTAAGTTTTCAATTAATTTTATGAAAGTTTATTTATTATAAAATATTCTAATTAATTCAAGATAGCTAATAATTGCTGACAATAAAATATTTTTCAAACCTGAATATTTTACATAGAAAATTCTAATTCTGACTGAGACGTCATTTTTCGTTTTTCTAAATTCGGACCTTTTAAGCTCCATCGATCTTATTTTCTGCGTTCTAGCTACATTTTTCCGCTGGCTAAAATTCAATTTTTATAATTCAATCATATCACTGATATATGTATACCATTTTTGATCGTCTCGTCGCGCTGATCCCTACGGTATATTTATTTCTGTGTGTTGAAGCCCGATACACAATGGAACCCACGAAACCGGTAACCGTATCGGTACCAGATCCGTTACCATTTGATTTCTTTTGGCGTTTCAAAATTTTAAACGTGCATCTATTATCAATTGCTTTATTATTTGTCAGCTGAATTTTGGGAGACTGTTACAATTTCATTTCTTTGTGACTTTATTTCTTAACGTGCAGGCCAAGCACTATAATAAATTCCTTTGATAACGTGGCTGAATCAACTGTCATCAATCTATTTTATTTGCCTAAAAATTCAAACGTTATTTTTCCAATATTCTTTTACTAATTTATACTCTCTGAGATTTAATACCAGACCATTGCTATTCCCGTTGATTCAGTTTTTACGTTCTCTGTGCCTGTCATCAAATTTATGTTTTATTTCAAATTTGTGTAATCGGCTCATGCATTGATTATCAAATTTAGTCTGTCAAATAGAGTATGTATAAATTTGCTTTGAATAGCTTGTGTTCTTTTTATAAATATAAATCAATGCATACGTTTCTCTGTGATAACTCATCCCTCTCTCCTTTTTTTCCTCCAACCTTCCCACTCTTCTTCCACTTTTCCCAGATCTATAGCATCTCCTCTGCCTCCACGTCATCCTCGACGCAACCGGCCTGACCCGTCACCCCTCCACCTTCGGACAACAACCAAATGTTGGATCCATTTCACGGCAGCATCGCACCCCAAAACTCCACCGCCTCCTCGATAAAGCCAACGCTTTGCCTCATCCACCAAGACAGCCACCTACCCAACCCCTGACCCGCATCTAGCCACTATCACCCCTAGCCGACCGTGCTCCTTCCACTTCACCCTCTACCGCGGCCTGGCACCATCACCTCTTCCCTTCACCGAAGCCAAACACGGCCTTCCCCATGTCTGTACAAACGAAACCCATCATACCCACGAACATCAACCAAACCGAAGCCACCACCCACTGCCATTTAGCACTTTCAACATCTCACCGTTCGATCCCCGCTCGTCCCAGGCCAACCGGAGTAGTCACTGATGCCACAAACCCGCACTCCAGCACCCGTACACCACCATGACCCGAGCCTCCTTCTTCCCAGATTTGGGTGTGACTGTTGTTTATATATTATGGTATGTGTATTACATGTTTTATGTATTCTATGCTTAAATTTTTTTTTTTTTTTATTTTAAGTTGCTGACATGTTGTTTAAGTATATAAATAACAATAGTTGTATAGTTTATATAATATAAAGTGTATGTATTATTATTTCAAAAATTTTCCAGTATGGTATTTTATCTATGTATTATTAAAGAAGTTGTATATATAAAGAATTTTTTTTTCTGGAAATTTGTTTACCTTTGCCGAGAATAGTACAGTGGTAGGCTTTGTTGCTTTGTGATAGGATGTTAGTTGTATATACTTTTACAGTAGGGTATTTTATAAGCATCGCTATTTTATACCAGACTATATACCTATATCGGCTTTTAATAGGTTCTGTAGGAGGGTACATCATGTGTTATCGGCTATAATTATAGATGAGTGTTTATAATATATGGTAAAAATATCAGGTTTTATTTACACGTGTATTTTATAATATAATATATGGTCTATACTAGGCTACTGAGTAGATGACTTATAGTACAGATTTTAAATTCTAGTGATATTTATTTATAAATATGATGAACAGCTTATACTATATGTCATATTATATATATATGTATATATATTTATGGTTAGTGGTTTATTTAATGGGTTATAAAGTTTAGTTAGCCGTATGTTTAGAGAAGAGGAAGTATTACATAAATATCGTTTTAAATAACTATGGATATTAAAGCATATTTATGTTAGTTATAAAGTTGCAGTGTGAAGTACATAGTAAATTGGTTTTATATACATAGGCGTTATATTATATTAAAGGTAAACTTTTGACTTGGAAATAAATATGTATGTTTTAAATAAATAAAAAACATTTAAATTTAGAGTATGGTTTTTATAAATATAGTTATATATATAAGGGTACCTGTATCAATTATCTTCGTCAATCCAGCCTGAATTTATTTTTGTCTATTTCTATTGATCAGCTTTGCTCGTCAATTCGTGCCCATTTCGCTCTACTTAGGAATTCACGTTCGGAATTCGTAACTCATCCTATTCTCGTTCATCTCTAGCCTTGAAAGGTTCACTCACGATTAACATTCTTTTATTCATTAAATTTGATTTCAATTGAAACGACAATTGAAATATGCTGCTGTAGTTATTTAATTTGTTATATTTATGCATTATCTATAATTGTTCACCTGTGGGATATGACACCATATCCTATTGTTTATATTTTATTATTGATGATATCTGCCTGTTATTATTTCATATCTGTTATCACTCTGCAAGTTCCCTGTTAGTATAGAAATCATTATGGGTTGAAATGATACATACCCGAACAGACTTTAGAATAGGAGAATTTCGTTATGGGTTGAAATGATAAACCCAAGTGATTTTCATTTAATTGAATTTGGGATTACGGGTTGAAATGATATCCACCCGTATATATTTAGTGTACGGGTTGAAATGATAAATATCCGTAGCACTTGACTATATGATAGGAAATATATACAGACACCGTTGGTCCATATAAATATTTTGAAAATAAATTTCTACAGTTGAAACGTAATATATGGGATTTAATAAATATTGGTTCTTAAAATATTATATATATATAAATGGAAATTTTATATATAGATTTAATGATAATATTACTGAGATTGATTTAATCCATATAATATGTTTGAGTATTATTTAAGATTTATATTTCAAAATTTACCGTTGTAAAAGTTGAATAATTAAGATTGGGAGATAAATTGGGTTTATTAAAAATGGTATTTAAATAAAGATTTATTTAATGAACTTAATTTGAAATTATTGAATGGGAAATTTAAGGGTATGATTTTGTAGTTGGATTTTTTATTTGTTTGAGTGATTTAATGAATATTTCACGTTTAAGTAAATTAAAGAAAATTATTGAGTAAAATGTAATTCCAGGTTACTTAAATGATATTGAATCTAAGGAGGAATTATTTCAAGGCTAAATAATAATTTGGTTAAATCAAGATCTTTATGAAACTGTTAAATTGAACTTTGAATGTAGAATACTAAAGCTTTGAACTATACTAAAATTTAATTGGTTTATTTGTGTTTCAGATCTGTATCTGAATCAGTATAAGTTGAATCTATTATTTAGAAAACTGAATTGAAATAAAATTTAGTTTGAAACGTTTAATATATTAAGTTTGAAATATTAAAGTGAAAAAGGTATTTTTGTGATTTAAAATCCGGAATTGAGATCGATAAGGTTGAAATGGTTATTTAGAAATTTAGTTGAATTTATATTGTTTTAAATTGAGATTTGGCTAGATTTGAATTTGGAAATTTAGTAAATTGAATCGTAACTTTGAAAGTGAAAAATTTGAAATAATTACATATCTAATGAAATGATATTTTGATTTGAAGTATGAATAACTGGGAATGACCACGGTGTTATAGTGTATATTTCTACCTTGTAGATAGTTCCATGGACCCTTAGAGGATGGATATCCAAACATCCTTTAATTCAGTTGTATTTCAGTTGATATTTCACTTGAGTTGGATTTATTTATATAAGAATGTTAATCCTGACTCGAGTGTTTTGTGTTTTGCTTTACGCTCGAGTCAGACTGAGTGATACAGCATTGAGACTCACCTTCGAAGTTGGAGTTTTGCTTGAAGATCCAGCTATCTATCCTTTAGCTATCCAGTTGATTGGTTCAGAGAAATCATCCGCTCGTACTGGAGACTTCACTGCATTTGAGATATTCAGATGTACTTTATTTCTAACTCTGATGTATATAGTCGCTTCATGAACTACTTCTTTATCTATTCCGCTGCATTTTTATTACTCTGTGTCTGTGATCTGTGATTATTTATCTACTGTTTATGCTGAGTTTTCCAAATTTAAATTAACAATTCGGTGTTTTGAGCAATTCAAGTCAGACATGTTTGGTTTTATTGTCGATTTGAATGGTCCAAAATAGCGGGTCGTTACAAGGCTGCTGGCTGAAGGACGATCTCTTTGTCCTACTTAGATGTTGTTCTTGTCCTTCCTATAGGTTCTGGGCCCTCTCATTTTCATAATGATGGATGGAAAACTATGGCCCATGAGTTATTTGGTGATTTTACAAGGCAATCTAGAAAGATGAGACCTTAACTAATTGAGGCTCCAAACGATACAAGAAGAAAAGTTGTATTAGTAATAGGCGAGCTTGAGGAATCATCATAAGTTTCTCAGGGCAGAATCATCTCTTATTTAGAAAAACTTAAGCAAGAGGAGAATAAGAGGGCGAAGGCATTGCTGTAACGATCCCGATATGTCTTAAAACTATTTTACCTTAGGCTAGACCAGAACTTTATGAACAACAGAGAGGACTTTGAAGTGACGGCTGAACATCCAATGGATCACTGGGTAGAAGCACGGTATGACCCCCACAGGACCTTTCTTGATAGACTAGCCCCACTAATGGGTGTTGCAAAAAGTGATCCTCCAATGCCTTCAGCTACCCATTCTCTTCTTAATTCAAATGCAATTCATGTACCTCCTTTTGGGATTGACCCGGACGAGTTCCTCTAATGGAAGAATGACATAAATGACTATTATAAGGCTAAGACTAAAAATTTTAGAGGATTATTATAAGGAAGAGCTGGGAATGCAAAGCACTAGGGTTTCACCTTTCTAACTTACTGAGGATGATCTCTTTGGTCCCTTCTCTGGGAACACCGAAAAAACAAGGGAGCAACTCTTGGGTGAGATCGAAAGAACTAGGATGGTGGCTATACAGCGAGTGAATACCTTAGAAAACAAAATATTTAACTTGGAGTGTGAGGCCCAATTAGATTCCATCGCAGTTTCCCAGGGCAGGATAGATAGAGCATCCCTATTGGTAGAGCTTCATAAAGAGCAGGTGTAAAACCCCTAACTTTAGTTTGACATTATTCAGGATATTTAATTGGTAGATTAAATAGAATAATGTAAATGGTTAAGGAAAATGAGATTTGAAAATTTATAAAGCCAAGCCATTACTGATGAACTAAGTAAGATTGTCTTAAGTTTAATAAAAGAAAGAGTGCACAAGAGGGATAAACTAGAAAATAGACCTACCCTTTACCTTAAACCCTCTCCCCGCCATTTCATTCTCACCATAGTCATTAATAAAACAATCAAAGAAAGAAGAAAAAGAGGCCGGCCATAACCTAAGGAAGAAATCATGAAATCATGGCGAAGGAGCTTAGGGAAACTAAAGCAATATCAAATCTCAACTCCAACATTTAAATCAAAGGTGAATAATATAAGATCCATCTCTTTTGATTGTTTTAAAACTTAATTATGGATAGTACTCGAATGGTTATTGTTTCTTTGACAAGATATAGTAGTATAATCATTGTTTCGATAGAGTAATGAATTAAGGAATTTTTATGAAATTATTTAAGAGGATTTTAAGGATAAAACCTAAGCTTTTAAACTCCAAACGACTTGGTTTTGAATCTATGGTGTAAATTGATATTTTGGAGATGGGTTTCTTATTTCATTAATTTTCAAGTTGAAACAAATATTTTATGAATTATTAATGAGGAAATTGGAACATTTTAGGTTTTAATTATTTAAAATAATTAAATATGGCTTTTGGCATCAAAATTTTTATATGGTAATGAGAAGGATATTCTCAAATTTCTATGGATTTTTTTGTATTTTTTGGATTTTTTTCAAGTGAATATGATTTATTATGAATTTAATATGTTGTATAAGAATTTAAATTAATAATTAATTAAGATCATTAATTAATTAAAATTCATAAATGTTTTGGACCATGAAAATTTATGCAGAAGAAATTATGAAAAGATTTGTTAAAGATATTGTTTCATCCAATAGGAATTGGACAAGAAATTGGTTTTGGTGAAAAATGTTTACTTTATTTAGCAAGAAATTTTTAGGTTAATTACGTGGATGCCACACTACCTATATTCCCTCCGTGCTTATAGAAGCGCCGCATTCATGGGTGTCGACATTGATGAGGATGGAAGCATATGGTAATTACTTCGATAGTTATGGAATGATTCCTACAACATTGAAGTCGATGTCGTCGGCAACCAATCATAGACGGTATCACATTCTCGTGATTTATTTATGAGTCATAAATGACGCTGCATGATTATCACTTCGATTGTTTTAAAAACCAAGGCAGTGAGGCTGCCTGTTTTGACTTTGCCCATATACTAAATGGCATAGTAATCGAAGTGATTAAGTATATTCCTATATTAACGCCGCCAATCTTAATGTCGCAACTCATCATTATCAACGACTTTATGTATACTGAAGTTTTATATTGAATAGGGTTGGAAACGTTACAACATAGCATCAACGCCACACATTTCCCTTTAACGTTGAAGAGGCTCGTTTTTAAACTAAAGTTCTTTTAAAAGGGGTGAAGTGGTTATGTTTGGGAGAGCCGATGACCCCTTGTTTTCGCCAGTAAGCCATTTGGTTTATAATATCCTAAAGTTTTGATTTTAAAGATGGATAGCCTATATTATATAAAGGTCGATGACCCTATCTTTCATACGAAATTTATACTTAAAAGAACTTTAAATTTTTCTTCGACCTTGGATAGAAGTCAACGTTGTTTTAAAACCACGAGTGTTATATTCTATTTCATTAAGGGCGGTGAGCCTATTGTTTTATGACTTCAACTTTAAACATTAGTGATAACGATTTTATTTTGATTATAGACGTCGACATGATAATTGGGGACACCAAAATAGATTAGTTTCGACAAACTAAATGATTTACAAATGAGACTTTATCCTTGGGATACCAATGCCTTTTCTTAAATGAGTTCGACATCAGTCATTGGGGATATCAATGCATCTTATTTTAAGATTTTATATGTTTGAGGGGTAAATATGGGGGTACCAATAAACATAAGTTAAACATGTGGGTAACATGGATTAAATTGTTAAATTATGTGTTCATAGTTATCCTAGAAAAACTATGGGATCTAAGATAGGTAGTCCACATCATGTCAGAGATGGATAGTCTCTCTTAGCATAAGGAAGGGTTCGTAGTCATCCTAGAAAACTATGGAATGTGTGATGGTAGTCCATATCATTGTAAATTAAATGGAATATGCTAATGAATAGTCCACGTAATTTAAACAGTGGAACCATGTGCAATGGGTAGTCAATATGGTAGGGGATGGGTAATCCAAGTAATAATTACATATGAGATGGATAGTCCACATAAATTTAAATATGTTCACGTGTGAGATGGGTAGTCCACGTAATTATAAGACGGGTAGTCAAATTAAAATAAGATGGATTGTTGGTTTAAATTATGATAGGTAGTCATTTGAAATTAAGTGAATAATCTATAATAAAGTGAGATGGGTAATCCAGTATGTGTTACATAACTATAAATGCTATTTTCTATGTTCTAAGCATTATAGTTGCGGGAGCATAATATATGGTTAATTTGCTTTGATTAAGATACTAATAAGGGGAAAACCCGTTCCGCTCAATGACATGGTACTAGATATCTATTTTGATTTGAGATGATAGGTTATTATTCACATCAGACTTTTTGTCCGATTCAAAGTTTTTATTTTTCCTCTTAAACTCTCGGATACTCATTTGAGTAGGTTGGCAGTAAGGGATTTTAGGTTTCTAGTTAGGCGAATAAGTTTTCGAAGACATGTAATAGGCAATCTAACTATTAAGAGCTTTATCTATTTCTGCTGTGTAGCTTAGTTTTGTCTATTTGGATGTAATGGCAGAGTTGTAAAATTGCCAAATATTTGACTCTGATCAACGTAGGTGGCATCTTCATACATCGCTCCAGGAGTATTTTGTATAGTTATATTTTCTATGAACGTGGAATCGCAAATGGAATCATGTAATGAATATGAAATCATGTTTTAAAATGGAATGCAAAAGTTATTTTTTAATATAATTTGAAAAAATTTCATATTCATGTGCTTCTTATTATTAGTATGATTAGCATAGCCGCATTTTCTCATTAGGGATTAATAACTATGGATTATTGTAGCATCCGTAGCGGTTTGTTTTTCCATTTAAATGAGGATTACAGGAGGTGAAGACAATAGTCGAAGTTGGCCGACAACATAGCATTGATGTTTGTAGATGTTTCTTTCCTAAATTTGATTTGTCCTTCTTATATTACCTAATAAATTATGAGTATAAGACTCAAGATTATGAGAATGTTTGGGTTGGTGCCAATAGTGATCCCAGTGTTTCCTACCCCAATTCTACTCATAGTAAAGCCGCTTATACCTGATCATTAGTTGTTATTACTGATGTGGAAGATAAATCTCTTGTTCTTTAATTGACATGCAGTTTTCCTTAGTTTTCGGTAACGCACTCCACGGGTCGTATCAGCGTAGTGTAGTCATAACTAGATCTTCTTCTAATTTTGAGTCAGATTCTTAATGTAGATTTTATTATGAGGTTTTAATTCATGATTTGGTCCACATCATAGTCTTTTGTAAAATACATATAGATATTTAAAATTTATAATTGCTTTATGGTAAGCATGTATAAAGCTAAATAAGTATTGGTTACACAGTTTTTTGATATATACTTGGCAAACTTTGAGGAGTGTATGGATTTGTACCTGATTGATAACTTGTAGTACATTTCATGTATTTTGTTTGCTTACCACGCTAGAAAAAAGAAACTTTTAAGGTAGCTCATGCTCCCACGATCTTGACCCTTAGGCCACAGTTCTTTCTTGCATATTTGATATGGCTTTCTTGACCCCTTGTATGGGCGTAGCGTCCTGCGCTAGATGGGCTGCGTGTTTGGTATGACCTACCCCTTGTTTGGGGGTGTAATGTCATATGTGCGCTTGGTTTGACTTGTCCCTTCTTTGGAGGGCGTACTGTCCTTAGCTGCAAGCTCGGTATAACCTGCCCACTGGTTTGGGGGGGTAATATTATATGTATGCATAACCACATCCTTATCTAACATCACCATTCTCATTTTTTAAATTGTTGTTGTCATTCGTAGGTTGCATTATAACCGTGGAACGATGGCGGTGGTCTACAAGAAATTTGATCGTACGTTTGGCGTGGTCCTCTCCCCTGTTTGAGAGGGGACTAAGAAAAGATTCGACTGTGAAGTCGGGTCGTGCAAATACAACCCTTTTCGCATGCACATGGGTTTTTGTACTAGTTATGGCAATCTAATATCTGTATGTCCAGTGTGCTATGTCGAATTAGCTAACATAGAGGGGTTTTTATACTGGTTCGGGCCATTTAATTAGCTAACATAGAGGGGTTTTTATACTAGTTTGGGCCGTTTAATATCTCTACAATCAGTTGACTATGATATGATTGCTATCACAGAAATATTTATACTAGGGCAGGGCAGTCTAATATTCCCATGTCCAATGCAATAATTTGGATGAAGAGTCGGATTGTGTTGATGCAAGTCCATGTTTATAAGTCCAGTTTCACCATTCTCAGTGTTAAGAGTGCCGTTTTTATCTACTGATCTCGCGTTATGCTTAATCAGTGAATATAGGTGGTGAGCTATGAATGTGTGTTTGATATTTCAAAGAGAAATAATATAAACATTTTTATACCTGTTCGGGTTGTTTGATGTCCCAACGACCAGTTTATTAGATCGATACATATATACATTTTTTATGCTTATTACATAAGTGGTACGAGCTGCTCTGGATGAGATCTGGTATCCTGGTGTGGCTCCTAAGCTTGTTTTTTCTTCTGATTTTGATACCTTGCTAGTTTTGGATTCTTCAAAACGTGGTGCATCTCAACCACTTCTTTCTAGTGCTTTATTTGGAAGAAGATTGGTGCTGAAGGTACAATCACCAAACTTTCTGGTCATCGGGCAGGGTACGCGATGAGGCGGAATGACTAAGGAAGAAGAGGTGGCAATTAAGGAAGATGAAAACATGCCCAGGGCTTACCGTACCCAGAGTTATCCCTTCAACGTGGCAGTGTTATCTCAAGGACATACAAAATTGTTTTAGTTGCTAGGCCTTCACTGCTTGTTCGCTTTATCTTTTCTAGTTAGCATGAATCCTCATATCTAGAGATATTCTGAGAATTTCTCTGTTGGAAAAGTAGTAGCATCGCCATCATTGAGATTAGATTGAGTCGATCTATCAAGTAGTGATCAGTTCAAGTGCCGGTGGTTGTCCAGTCTTACCATTCTCATTTCCGAGAGTGTTATGACTGCTTATCTGATGCATAAAACATACAGCAGACAAGCAAAGGCATTGAGCTATGGGTGGTGGACAGTTGGTTGTCCTGAGTACAACACCTTAGGTCGCTGCTCCCTGCAATCCTTTATTTCGCAGGTTCCCTATTTTTCTAAAGGATTAAGACGAGGTTTGGAAAAAACCTACATAGTCATCTGGGGTCCTTTCGTCGGCCTGAGTAACCGAGGCTAGGAATGATATTTCGAAGGGGGAAGGAATTAACAGTCATCGGAGATAAGAAATTGGAATTGGAGGTTATGTAGATTCACTTGAGATTTGGAAAAATAGAACGAAGGTTCCGGCTTTCCTTCTAGTGACAAAAATATTAGTGAATTCTTTTGTCTTTACAACACTAAACTGCGTCGTGAAGCAATCTTAAATATCGATCACTTTCACGAATTTGAATCAACAGATTTAAATTGCATTAGATTTGCCTTTAAGGTTGTTGTTTTGGTATAAATGATTACAATTGTTTTGAAGCATACAATATTTATCTTAGATTTTCCTCTGTATGGAAAGAAGAAGCGGAAGAAGATCATTTTTCATCCTTTTTTGCCTTCTTTTATAGTGTGAAGAAAAACATTGTTGATTGCCTTATTTTCTCTTTACCCTTCGCTTTTATCTCCATTAGTAGACCTCGCCATCTGTCATTCATATACAGCATTGGTTTTTCGTTCATAGATTAGTGATGTGTCTTTGATGGGAAACCGTGGCATTGGCGGAAACCTTGGAAATTTGAAGCGAGATGCTTCAAAAATTGGACGGAAGCCCAAGCCTGTATGGGATGGCCTCTTCTTTCTTACAATTGTATATGCTTCAAGAGGAATGGTGAGCAGCCGCCCTAAGGCTTTGGGATGCTATTGATGTGTGTATGCTGCCTGATGCTCATGTTGTACTGCCTTTCTAACATTTCTGAAAGTTGATCTGACACATTGCTTGAAACGTATTCGATGCTAGCTGTGATCTATGGCGGTTTCCGTTTGGATTGCCATCCTCATAAGTATGATAGGGTTGTTGATGAGAGAGAGATCTTCATATCTTTGCCTTTTACCTATAGTTATGAATCCGCGTCAAAGCATATCCTAGGTAGTCCTGCGTGTAGCCATTTGGAATGCTTTTGTTCTCGTTCGATGCTGCCTAGGTTGCCTCCAGTATGCGCTGGTGCAGACCTATTCTTATAGGTTTGACAAAGTAAGAGCTTTGGAGATGCGGTCGGTTCAAATTAACATGTTCTACCTCCTGTGCCTCATGGAAGCGTTCTTGTCTTGCCTTTGATTTCACGTATCATCATTATGATATGCCCCTACTTTCCTTCACTACAGTTTGTGGTAATAACAGGTGTAACATGACTCATTTTATCTCCATTTTATACCCACTCCAAAAGGGCAAACCAACAGTTGATTTGGCTCAAATACAGTGCGTGGAGGAGGAGACTAGACAGCTGGAGTTACATCTACCTATATTGTTACTCTTCATAAGCTCTATTTCGTAGTATGTTATTTCTATTTATCAAACCCTATGTAACTATTGCCAGATATTGTTGTATGTCACACATTACTAAGAATGTTATGTGATCTGAATTATTTTCAATTTTTATATGTTATTTCTTTCCATGTGAGTTCTGGAAGTGTTAGAATGTAGAATGCTTTAAATGTGATATAGTCTCTATATCATGAAATATTCTAAAACCCTGATGGACAGTACTTCTTGGCACGATGCAGTTTCGAAAGTCATTTTAGGTTTTGAATCAGTGTGTTCGAAGGTATGGATTGTCACATCCTAGTTGGCACAGGCATTAGTCAAGCACCTTAATTGGTCCAAAGTGATTCTGTACCTGGACAGCACAATCTCAGCTATTCAGCAGAAACTCCAATGATCATAAATAAAGCCAAACGTGTATTTTAACAAGTGTTAATCAAGATATTAGTACATTACCTTCGCTAATATCATACCATAATCATAATTCCGAAGTGGGATAAAGTTTTTGCCAACAGATTCCATTTAATATTTATATATTGCATTATGTTAATGGTTCAACTAACGAAAAAAGTGGAAGATAAATCTATAACTATTATGGGTGTTCTATAAGAGACCGTGATGCGTATTTAAATTGTTTCTTTAGAGATTTAATCTCATTAATATCAATTAACCATGTTAAAAAACAATAGCTCCTGATGTACACGCACGAGCATGCGTGTTTTAATGTGTGTAGACACACATGTGTGTATACATGTATATGTATGTGTGTGTGTGTATTCAATTATTATTCTTTTGTTTTTAGTCACTCTTCATTTTATAATTCATTTATCACTTTTTTTCATTCTTACTAATATTATACAAGTTTTTAAAGTATCTTACTTTTTTCAGTAATGATCATATTCCAAAATTAAAAACTAATAAAATTTCAACAGATACCATGCTTAATTATTCAAAATAGCTGCAAAATATAAAACCATGGAGTTTAATGATATGTATCAAAATGTATAGGTAAGAAATAAATTAATATGTAAAATCAAATATTTTTAAGCGAACTAAATAACTTTAAAATATATTCAACACAATTCGAACTTATGTGTTTTGATATAAAGAAAATCAAGAGAGGAGAAGTTATGCTAAAATATGTTAGATAAAGTGTGGTAAGCAAGCCTTGTATACTAAGGATAGTAGAGTATTCAAATTCTAAAATTATGAGAGAAAAAGAAAATCTTGAGTGATATGCAACTTTAATCAAACTGGCCGTTGGAGAGATTTGCCTACTATATAAGCAAAATAAATTTGTCCAAAGCCAAAAAGTTTTGCACACAGCACAAAAATGTTTCCACGATAGAATGTCTTCCCATTTTATTCTATTACACATTCGCTCAAATTTATTAGTCTATTTTGACTTCAAAAAAATCCCTAATCCTTCTTCCCTAAATTACCAGCGGATTTAAATGAACTATCCATGCTAAGCTGCGCCATCTGCCCCTTCGCCACCTGCGATTCTTCCTTCTTCCCCATCGCTCCTTCTTCACCTAACACCTCTTTGTCTCTGCCACCTTCTCGCCCTATTTCTTTTCCTCCCTTGCACTTTTCTCTCTGCCATCAAAGCATCCATTGTAACAATTAATTCTCATATCTATAATCTCCTCCGCTCCACCTCAACCTCCACCTCCATTGTCGAAATCATGGGTACTACTGGAAGTACCAAAGACTTTTTCTTTGCATTGCTGCAAACTTTCGGTATAGTTCATCTCCTACAAATTCTTACCAACTAATATTCTATTACCAAGAATTATCAATGAAAGTTTACATATTTTTAATGTCTTCAAACTGCATTAGATGTGGTTTATTTAGTTATTTGTTAGCACTTTTTAGTAGAACTTAAGGATATAATTGGCTCATTTTTACTTTATAATCTCACACATTCACCATCTTGTTTTTACTTTTAATCAATACATCAACACAAAAAGGTTAAATAAGATAAGAACCTTGATTATATGACCTTTCTATTGGTGAAAGTGGGACGTTGTGCATAGGCATGAAAGAGAATCTTGATAATATGACCTTTTTGTGTATATCCTATCACTACATATGTTTTCCTTCTCAAAAAAAGTATTTTGCAATAATTATATACCAATAACTATATACTAGTGTGTAACCTTGCGTAACGTACAGTATGTTGCTGAAAAATAATTGTATAAACATATTCAAAGAATTGAATTTATTATGGGTAAATTAGTTAAAATAATTGATTTATGTACTAAACTTATTGTTTTTAAGTATGTAATTTTTTTCATATGTGTTATGAAATGCCAAATTTATAAAGAAAATATTATGTATATAGGAAAATAGCCACGAGAAAGGAGTTGGAAAATTTTTATTCTCAAGGACAACAAGTTTGCTTTTTAGTCCGAAAGACACTTTTTAGTAAACAGAAAATGATAGTTACAACTATCGTTATGTGATTAACCCTGAAAAATTGTCCTTTAGCCTAAAAAACAAACTTCTTTTCCCTGAAATTAATTTTTTTCTCCAACTTTTTCCTTGATCCTAAAAACAGCTTATGTATATATATATGTGTGTGTGTGTGTGTGTGTATGTGTGTGTGTGCGTGTGTGTAAATTTTTTAAATATATGGACTTGAATGGAAAATTACTTTTACTATTTTTGTCAATAGGGATGCGGTTCACATTGAATTGTCATTTTTCATGATTTATTATATCAATTAATAAATATTTATTAATTGAATTTATGGAAAACTTAAACTTAAGATCACTTAATAAATTCAAATATATGGACTTGAATGTAAAACAATATAAGAAAACTTAGGAGAAGTTGTAAAAAATATATTAAATGTTGGTATTTAAATGTAAACGACAGAAGGAAAATCAGTAAAACACCATAATAATCCGTACATAATTATGAAAATTTTAAACTATGAAAAACTTTCTTTACCATCTATATCAGTACAAACGTGGTACACAAACTTAATTGTCATTTTTTTAGAATTTACTACAGCAATTAATGAATATTTGTTAACTGCATTTTATATAAGATCGCCAATATGTGGACTTAAATATAAAATAATAAAAGAAATCTAGGGAGAAATATGTAAATAATTGTAAGCATTATAAAAATTTTGTGTTTAAATGTAAAATGATAGAATAGAGAACCTGTATAAACATTATGATAATTATAAATTGTAATAATAATAATAAATTATGGGGGAATTGAAAGTAAAATATGTAGAGATAATTAAGGATAAAGAAAAAAAATTCCTAAAGTTAATAAGAGAACATGAAATTCTTTTGGTTTACAATTATTTAACTAATTGATTAATTGATGTTAGTATAATTTTATTTAACCAATGCTAACGAAGTTGTCAAATTTTTTTATGTGATTGTAAAGGAGACATATGAAGTGTGACATAATTTAGAATTACATCAATTAAGACATTATCAGCTTTCAGATTCAATAATTTTATAAATAAAAAAATCATTAAACTGAAAAATAAGAATAACTTCACTTGCATCAATTAAGAGTGATAATACCCGTAATTCAATACTTGGATGACTCTATAATTCTAGGATTGGATCAATATATCAAAATTTTATATTTAATAATCAATAAAAATGCAGATTACATCTAAAATAGGATATCATATATATAAATTAGAGATCTAAAGATGTCATGGGTAAAATGCAAATGATAATCAAAACTGAGGTATTATTTATAAATACAAGTAATATGTTAAAAGACATTGAATTCACATAGGAAAAAAATTATTGCATAGGTTGATTTAACATTAGATTTTCAGATTATTTGAAATATGGTAATGTACGCATTAATTTTTTTACTTAAAAGAATAAAATGAAATTTGTATTATATATAAATGCTAATAATTGTGGTTTGGAACAAACTTAAACTTTTAGCTCAAAATTTTCAGATCTGCGAGCATGAATTGGAAAGTGAACGTGTTTTGAAAATATCCTTTGAACAAAAAATTGCAAGTGAGTTAATTATCAATAAATGAATTAATTATAAATTAGAGAGAAATAAGGAGGGAAATTAATTATAGAGAGAATGGAGGAGAGAGTATAAAATTCTTCTACCTTACTATTATTTAATGGATTTGTTCACAATATAGAGACTCTTTTAAAAAGAAATGAAGTTTAGCAGTAATTTATCTATGAGATGAATTGTGCGGTATGAAGACTTCTTCTGTTTTCTTCTTGAATGAAGTGGACGCAATGTAAGCTAATAACGGAAGAAAACAAAATATAGGATGCTTATATATATATATATATATATATATATATATATATATATGATGCTTAGTTTGGATTATTTGTGTTTGAAAAGGAAGCATCCCTTTGGTTAATGATATGATGCAAGACTCCGTATTTTTTGCATGATGAATTAATCCTGTAACACTTTTTTTTATATAAATAATTGTCTTTGTAATCATAAATAAATTATTTTAATTTCAATTGCACAATAGTTATTTGTCCATGTAAACATGTGCAATACTCAATTGTGTTAATAATATGTATAGTCCGTCATGTTTGGTGGATGTTGCATGGACATCAATGTTGACATTTTTTTTTATAAAGAAAAGTGAGTTGCTAAGGGCATTTCAATTTGTTCTTCCTAATACCATGTGTTAAAAATATTAGAAATGAATGGGTAGCATTGGGGAATGTGAAGGCATTAAATACCTTGGGAGATGAATAGTCTCACATCTTAGAGTAAAATAAACTATTTATGTTTATATACTAAGATGTGGACACTATGATAATTCCTGTAGACAAAGAGAGACACAAGCCATGACGGGTGGTGCAATGCATCCGCACCCACACCCGCACCCGCACCCGCACCCGCACCCGCACTGAGGGTGAGTGGGCATTTGAGGCGCATTATAGGCACTTTGTAGCTAGCAGTTGGCTTGACGTGGCTGTTCGAACCGAACAGTTTTTATTTTTCTCTATTCAAACTCAAACGATCGCACCGCCTGGTAAAGGGTCGCAACCTTTCTAATAGTCGCATCTGTTTGAACGTGCACCTATTACTAAATAGATGCACCTCCTTGTGCCTATATATAGGCAGAAAGAAAACAGTGACATATACATTAAGTTTTTCTACATTTTCTTTGTCCTCACAGCCCTCTGTTCTTTAATATACTATCTTGAGTTAGTCATTGCTCTGCGATTGTCGCGCGGCATTGCAGAGAAAGTCAGTTTCATCTTGAGAAACAATTGCTTGATATTCTTAAGCGTCATAGGATCAATATTATTTCAAGAAAACAGCTTTCAAACGCTGGAGTCGGACAATCTAATTGGTACTCTAGTTACTGTTTTATTCGTTAACTGCATAGATTTACTCGTAACATTTTTGCGACGTGCCTATGATGATTTGTTGTTGTTGTAATTTGCAACATAATAGTAACAGTTTTGTACACTTTTGTAAGGTTACTGTTAACAATCTTTGTATACAGTTTCATAAGCTTTTCTGATGTTACGGACTAACAATCTTTAAACAATATTGATTTATTGTTGGTTGTTTTTATAGACGAAAATGTCTCATGAAAGCAACAATTCTGCACAAACTACAGCCATGTATTCACCTCAACCCAACGGTATAGCCGAACGAAAAATTAGAAGTCTTAAAGAAATGATGAATGCCTTACTAATTAGTTCTGGCATGCCAGATAATTTTTGGGAAGAAGCTATTATTTTTGCAAATCATATTTTGAATAAGATACCACAAAAGAAAACATCTAAATCTCCCCCATGAGCTTTAGGAAAAATAGACCACCATCCTACAAATACTTAAAAATGTGGGGGTGTCTTGCGAAAGTAGAAGTATCTAAACCAAAGAAAGTCAAAACTGGACAAAAAACAATTGATTATGTATTCATTGGATATGCATAAAACAGTGCCACTTATCAGTTTTTGGTACACAAATCCGAAATTGATGATATTCACGTAAATACCATAATTGAGTCGAGAAATGCTAGATTTTTCAAACATATATACTCTTTAAAATAGGATGCTACAAACTATCCTCAAAAGAGACCAAGGGAGACTGAAATCTCCAATTCTCTTGAGAATACTAACCAAAATATTGGTAATGATTAGCAAAATAGTGCTAAGCAACAAGAGGAGGAACCAAGGAGAAGCAAAAGATCAAGGACATCAAAAATATTTGGTCAGACTTCTACACATATATGCTAGAAGATGATCCGTTAACATGCAAACAAGCTATGTCCTCCACTGATGCCCCTTATAGGAAGGAGGCCACTAATAATGAAATCGAATTCATTATGGCAAACCATACATGAGAGTTAGTTGATTTACCTCAAGGATGCAAGACCTTGGGTAATAAATGGATATTTAAGAAAAAATTGAAACATGATGGTTTAGTAGACAAGTATAAAGCTCGACTTATGGTTCAAGGTTTCAAACAAAAGGAAAACCTAAACTATTATGATACATGTTTTTCAATAACTAGAATAACATCAATAAGAATGCTAATAGAAATCACATCCGCACTCGATTTAGAAATACTTCAAATGGATGTAAAGACATCATCTTTAAATGGAGAAATGGAAGAAGAAATATACATGAAACAACCTGAAGGTTTCCTAAAAACTAGAAATGAAAGTAAGATTTGTAGATTAAGAAAATCACTGTATGAGATTAAACAAGTGCCTAAACAATGCATCAAAATTTTGATGAAAATATGATATTACATGGATTTCATATAAATGAATGTGTCTATTCTAAACGTACAAATATGAGATATGTCATTGTATGTCTATATGTAGATGATCTACTAATATTTGGAAGCAACATGGAGATAATAAAATCTACAAAATATATGCTCTCCGCCAAATTTGATATGAAATATTTAGGAATCGCTGATGTGGTACTTGGTGTAAAAATACATAAAACCAACCAAGGACATGTGTTGTCCCAATCACACAACATTGGAAAAATACTTGAAAATTTTAAACAACATTATACAATATCAGCAAAATCACCCATAGATTTGAACCAAAACCGGGTTAAAAATAACGATGATAGTATTTATCAACTTGAGTAATCTCGTATAATAGGCAAATTATGTACATAATGAACTGCAGTAGGCCTAAAATAGCATATGCTATAAGTAAACTCAGCAGATATACTAGCAATCCAGGAAAGAATCACCGGAAAGCTATAATTCGAGTACTAGGATACCTAAGGTATACATAAGGCCATGGACTACATTATGAAAGGTTCTCATCTGTAATAGACGGGTATTATGATGCGAACTGGATAGCTGCTTTATCAGATACAAAATACACTAGTGGATATGTGTTTACCTTAGCTAGTGGGGCAATATCTTGGAGATCCTCTAAACAAACTTGCATAGCAAGATCAACCATGGAATCAGAATTTATTGTCTTAGACAAAGCCGCAGCAGAAGCGTATTGGATTCGAGGTATCTTAGAAGATATTCTGAATTGGGAAAAACCTGTACCTCCAATACGCATACATTGCAACAGCCAATCAACTATTGGAAGGGCCAATAGTAAGCTTTATAATGGCAAGTCTAGACATATTCGTTATAGACATAAAACTATTAGATAACTTCTCTCCAATGGAGTTATCACAATTGACTATGTAGGATCAAATGATAACATTGCGGATTAGATAAAAAAAGATTTACCTAGAGAGAAGGTTAATATCTTATCGATGAGAATGGAGTTAAGGCCCGTAGACTAAAAGTTTATTTAAAACGGAAACCCCGCCTAGCTGACTGGAGATTCCACGATCTAGGTTCAAAGGAACAACTAAGTTTAGGTAAACTTGATAGCACTACATATATTCAAACCATTCCTAAGATAATTCAGTGCACTACATGTCGGAAAATATGATATGGTTTGATACTTCAATGATGTCTATACTTGGCAATATTAAGAACCAAATAGAGTATTGTGAAAATACCCATTATAGAATCACCAATGTGAGTGCAAATGCGCTGCTTCAAGGAGAATTGTAAGGCCAAATTCTTCAAAGCCTCATGAGAGTAAGCTGGTGTTCATAGTAAAAACAAACACAAACAGAGAACCAAGAAGGATTAGAAACACTTATTGCGTGTTGTCTATTTTAGATTTACACAAAAGGCTTATAGTTCAAAGACAACTTAGTCTACCAATTCGCCAGCAAGTCAAAGTATGAACACTAGGAAAGTTCAAGGCCAATGTGCTACTTTAACCAATACGATAAATATTTCGTAAAATTTTAAGAACAAATTGAACAATTACTCATTCATGTGAGGGATTGTTAGAAACGAACAAGTAGCATTGGGGAATGTGAAGGCATTAACTGTCTTGGAGATGAATAGTCCCGCATCCTAGAATAAAATAAACTATTTTTGTTTATATACTTGGACACTATGATAATCCTATAGACAAAGAGAAATACAAGTCATGATGGGTGGTGTAATGCACCACCATGCACGCGCGTGCCCGCACCCATTCCCGCACCCTCATCTTGAGCGAATGGGCGTTTGAGGCATATGAGATGCACTTTGCAGTTGGTAGTTGGCTTGGCGTGGATGTTCAGACTGAACAGTTTTTATTTTTGTCCATTTAAACTCAAACGGTCACACCGCCCGGCAAAGTGTCACAACATTTCCAACAGTCGCGTCCGTTTGAACAGGTAGCTATTACAGAACAGATGCACCTCCCCATATATATATATATATATATATATATATATATGTATGTATGTATGTATGTATGTATGTAGAAAGAAAACAGTGACATATACATTAAGTTTTTCTACATTTTCTTTATCCTCACAGCACTCTGTTCTTAAATATACCCTCTTGAGTTCGTCATTGCTCTGCGATAGTTGCGCAACATCGCAGAGAATGTTCGTTTCATCTTGGAAAAACTTTTCTCGATATTCTTAAGCACCGTAGAGAAAGCAATATTGTTTCAAGGAACCAGCTTTCATACGCCAGACTCGGACAATCTATTGGTACTCTATTTACCGCTTTATTTGTTAACTGCACAGTTTTATTGTAACATTTGTGCAACGTGCTAGTGATCTTTTATTGCTGTTGCAATTTGCAACATAATAGTAACAGTTTCTTACACTTTTATAACGTTACTGTAAACAATCTTTATATACAGTTTCATAACGTTTTTCTAATGTTACCGAACAACAAAAAATACAACTAAATTTACCTATTATGCTTCCTAATTCTATAAATAATTTAGGGGATTCCAAGACTTATCAAAAAAACGTATAAGTAACCACAAGAAATATAAAAATTCTTCGTAAATTCACTTGGTCCCTTAGACTGCTATTAACCGAACCAAATCAAAGGAGGCAATATCATGAAGATTATGTTTCAACAAACTCTTTGAATCAACATATGTCTGTGAAAGAAACGGTATTTCCTTCCATTATTATTTTTTTGAATTTAAAATTTTAACAATTATATTTCAAAAGTTCATAGTTACTTTAGAAAAATAACTTCGAAAGATAGCTTACTGATTCTAATTTGTGAGATTATGTTTCATTGTTTGAGAATTAAGTGTTGAGTAGTGGGAAAAATAATGTCATTAGAATTAGTACAAACGTGTTAGATTTTTGTTACATTTTTAATAGTATTAGGAAGAACAAATCAAGGCGGCCTTCACAGTACTGTAAGAAAAGCGTTCGGTTATACACTATTTCCCTTAAAGTAATAAACTAAATAGCGAATAGAATCATTTCTAGGTTTAGAATGGTATATTTTCTATTACACAGATACTAAATTTGATTAAAAAAACAATTTATCATTCAATTTTTTTTTTCAATAGTGTTGGAGTTAGGTGGATAAAGATGGTACGTGTTATAATGATCATTTGACACACAGTAAGACCATGTAATCGAACTTCAATTAGACAAGTTAGAGTATTTTTTAGCTACTTAGGTACCGTTCTTATGATGAACTGGACAGACGAAGTTGGCATCTGTATCTGATGTGTCGGAGGTGGACCGCACAAGTTTGTCCAGTTCAACTTAACCGTTGAAGGAAGTCGTTCGCGTCCGAGGCGTTGGACGCGTCCAACGCAAATCGGATGCGAACGGCTCCCCTACAATGGCTATATTCCCCACATCTCTTATAAAATCCTCCCTCCTATATCACTCTCCTCACTCAATTTCAAATCTCAATCTAAAAACTCACTAATCCGAGCTTTCGTCGTAGCAGGACCATATTTTGGTAATTTTATTTCTATTTTTGCTCATTTCGTTTAGTTTCTTTTCTTGTTTTTTGATTATTTTGACATATTTTATCTCCGAAATGGCTGAAAAAAATGTACCGAGAAATTCCCGCCTTAGCCCAAGAGTTTGGTCCGCTCACGCAAATTCTGCATTTTTATGAATAACTGCCGAAGCTTATCAAGCTTCAGTCAATCCAAAAAAGAAATCCATAAGAAGATAATGACAGAACTGAACGAGACTTTAGTGGGTGTTCCGAACGAAGCACCGTTCACCGTCGAACAAATTACGGCCAAATACGACTTGTTGAAGAAGTAATGGACGGTTTGGCGCAATTTGAGAAATAAAACGGACGCAAGATGAGATAATGTTCGAGGAACGATTAGTGGAAGCGAACATTGGTGGATCAATCACGCGGGGATAATATTTTTTATCTTTTTTGTTTTCTAATTTTACCGCAGCAAACTTATGTTTCTTTTTAATTTTAGAAGTTTGGCAACTCGGTTTTGAAGTACAGGAGATAGCCGATAGAGAATTTGGACGAACTCGAACAAATTTTTGATAACAGCATTGCAACTGGTGCCGATACTTTCACTTATGACACTATTGAAGGTCTCAACGCGCAACACTCACCCGTTCTTCTCCTTAAGAAGACATCACACACATGTATTTCGACCGAACACGAGGAACAGAAGGTTTTCAAGTCCCACTTGAAGACATCAACACGTAACAGTCGTTTCAACAAGCTACACAACACGTGGCGTAAGTTCGTCTTTCAGGTCTCGATCAAGCAGAACAAGACGGACGAAGAACGAGGAAAAAATGTATGCACTGGTTGATATAATGTATGAAAAACATAAAAACAAGGAATATCGTTCTGACACGGATAGTCCATCCTTTAATCCATCCACTAGTGCTAGTAGCTCTCCTTATGCTAATGCAATCCCACAATCCACTACCCCATGTTCGGATTTGAACGCTACAATTCAGCATGTGAAGAAATATGAAGATATTCAACTTTTCAAAGCAATTCCACTACTCCAAATTAAGGACAATAGAGGTATGCTCATACTTTTGGAAGACGACGAAGCCCGAGAATAGTTGCGGTACGTGATCGACAAATGCGATCATACAATCAGATACCAACAATATATGATGTCTATGACACTACCTGCCTTTCTAGCTGCATTTACACCGACATTTCCACCTACCTTTCCACCTACATATTCACCGAACTTTCCACCTGCCTATTCACCACAACACCCACCATGGTAGTTTGTATTTGTAGATTCTGCTTTGTATTTCGTATTTTGTATTCTACATTTTGAATTCTGAACTATGTATTCGGTATTATGTATTTTATATCATGTATTCGATTTATATCTATTTTGAAACCGTATATTGACGGGTGTCCTAAAGAGCGTGCAATTTTGAATTTCAAGATTAACAAATTATCCAACGGTTTTTGAGCTATGACCCACACGCATGTGTGGACTCTTAAAACAAAGACAAGACAACGTCATCAGCGAGTCAAATTTTGAATCGGTCCACGTGTCAGTAAACTATTTTCCATTTAATATTAATTTTGTATTATCTATTAAGCCGTCGCTTCACCACCCTTCCATCTTAAAAGTCAACAATTCCTCACAACTTTCTTCCTCTCTTCTTCCCAATTATTTTTCCATCAAAATCTCTCTGATTCTATTGCTCTGGCTAACTTGCGCGCACCTTTTGATTTTCAAGAAACGACGTTCCTTTTGGTAACTTATTTTCTCGGTTTTGATTACGATTCCTATTGTGCATTAAGTAACCTGTTTTGAATTTTAAATTAATCGGATTTTGTTCATAACTTAGGCTCGTTGATACGTTTTTAGAAATTGGACTGGAGAGGAATGCGCTAACTCACACCAATATTTGACCCTATTCTTCGATGTGAATTTCATATTCATTTTGATATATTTGTGCTCTCTCCCTAATTCCTAAACTTGTAGTTGAATGCTTAAATTAATTTATTTGGTACTATGTTTGTGTACTTTAGATAACTCTGAGTTGGGCGAGTAAAAAAATGTGATCCATTTTTTATGTACAAGAAAAGTTCAAAATCATGGATACAATGCACATAAAGTACACACAGTTTGGCCTGTAAAATTCAGCAATATTGAATTTATGTCACTTTTATCCGAACATTGACTCTCTCGTATCTTATTTCAGTAACTTGGTTACAGGAGTGTAATTCTTGTTATAACCGCAATGCTGTAGTTTAAGAGAATGGGGGAAAATAATCTTGTGTTTATTTTGCTAGATTTGAATTTTTTTGTAATGGCAGTGTTTCATTTAGCTAAGAATATCCCTTAATTCGAATGTTGATCAGTGTTATGCTTCGATATCATGGCTGATCATAAAACATGTGCTTCCCAAGTTCAGCTTTACTATCTATAATGTGGAACTTACATAAAAAACATGTAGAATCAGTGTTATCAAAATAAACCAAAAGATAATTCTCACAAACACCTAGTACATAATTCATTAACAGGCATGTTTCACAGATCAAAAACAAAAATAACAATTCAACATGGAGTAAATTTGAATAAAATATACTTGGTTCATTGTTAGAATATGCTCACCCTACGGTCAAAAATTTAGTTGATTGTTTCAGTTAAGAAATTTTTGGCATGTTGGATGTATGTAAACATTGTGAATCGCATATGATAAATGCATATGATATCTATTAAATAATAGTAAAGCAGAAGAAATTCAGACTCTCTTATTAATTGTAGTAGCTTTCTCTACTCTCCTTAATTCTCTCTCTAGATATTTTCTTTTAAATTTTTATGATTTATTACTTTTATTCTACTAAACTTCTAATGCCAAATTATAATCAAATATATACTTTTGCAATTTTCTATAATTATTCAAAAATGCCTTCTTAGTTCTCTTCTAATATTTTACATTTAAGTGCACACATTTAAATAAATTACATAATTTAAAATTTAAACCATTCGGTAAACTCAACTAACGAATATTCGATATGTCCTGTGAATCCTAAAATATGAACAATTTCGATAGTATACCATAATAGCATCAAAAAACAATTAAAACAAAATTTTCATTTGCATACAAAGATATGTAAATCACATAACATAAATTATATACACCAACAATAATAACAAATTTATTTTATATTTTGTTTATATCAATGAAGTTATCGTTCATTACACTGAAAAATTATATTTTTAGCTTTAAACGCTTATATTTTAAATTCCCATAGTTACTTACAAACCAATTCTCAATTCCCTCCTACTATTTTTTACTCAATTCCATGTATTTAAATAATTATATCATGTTTATTTTAAATCATTCAGATAAATATAATTAACTAATATTTATTAATTCATCTAATCAATCTTCAAATATGCCGATTAAGCATGTATACAACATTCACATATATAAGCGAAGATGATAAAATTATAATTTTTATTCATACACACACTCACACACACACACACACGCAGATATATATATATATATATATAGATATAAAGATATATGAATCACGTAACATAAAATATAAACACAAACGATGATATATTTTTTAATTTATAATTCATTTATTTCAAATAAATATTATACATCGCATTACAATTTTTTTTACAACTTTTAAAGGATGAATTTATATTTTACAACATGAGTGTGGAAGCACAGATTAATCTAATAAAAATTAGATTATGTAGACATTCTCATTTTCAACGTGACATTAAAACTTACCCAGTGCATAACTCGAACTAACGTTACATTTTTTTTTATGAATATTGAAGTTGTAAACATGACACTCTTACAACAACGTGAAATTTATGATTAACTACAAAGTTTAAAAAGTTTACTAATTGAAATCTCAGATAATGAATAAAAGTTCGTGTGCATATAAGTTGATTGTAAGATGTTTTTCTCAACTACTATTACATACAAAGCTCTTCTCATTTTTCTCTACTTTCTAAATTCAGCTTCATATATTTAATTAGTTAAGTTGATCATTGATTTACAATATTTAAATATATTCAATTATGTAATATTCCTTATTTTATTATAAATCCTTAAAAATGTATATACAATATTCTTTTTAATATAAATGGAAAATTCATTTTCTTATATACATAAAATACACGTATCACATAGCATTAACTATTTACATATATAGCAATAGCATATTATACACACACACACACAAACATACGTATATATATATATATATATAGTGTTTGTTATTACCGAGTTAGGACAATAACTCCGATAAGAATATGTGGTTAGCGACCCTCTACCTTTTATATGAGTGTTACATGCATTTTTAATTATAAATTACTTTATTTTAATAAATTTATCGCATACTACTTTAAAAAAAATTAGTTTTTAACAATAATTAAATTTTAAAGACAATTTTTTAACAACTTTATCGTGTGCAACGCACGGGTTACATACTAGTTCCTATAATTGCATGAATTATATGTCCTCTCCATTCAAACCATCAATTGCATATTACCAATGGATTTCTGATAGTTCTATGCATACCTAATTTGCACGGAATATTATTGTGCCCAACATTCTAAATAACTAAACAATAGCTATATTTCTAGAATACTTCATATATGCTAAACACGACTTTTGTTGGATTTAGTTCTCTGGATCGCTATTAGGCTTTGTGTGTGTAGGCATGCATGTGTGCACGCGTGTGTACGCACACACACATACACACACAGCGACACCTCTCTTTTGTAGCACCTCCTTAGCACTCCTACTTTCCACCACAGGTTTTAATTAAATAATAGTATGATGTGGAAGAGAGAAACAACAAATATTTATGCAATAGCAGGTTGTGGAAAGCAAAGGTGCTTACAAAAGAGGGGTGAATTTGAACCTTGTGCACGCGCGTGTAATGTGGTTGTTAAGCATTTTCGTCAGTGATATAGGTTTGGTGGAGTGGTTAAGTTAGTTGAGTCGAGTAATGTCCTCCTTTACATATGGCCTATAGTCAATATGAAAAAACATTGGATCCATTAAGTGTGCTAACACATAACATAGTATTTTATTTTACTCTAAATTTGGTACATATAAACCAACTCCTTCATCCAAGCAACATATGGATTTGGGTCCATTAGCTGAATCATGTTGTCATCTTGAACTTAGTAAACACGTGAATGAAAGAAGCATACAGACATGCATATAAATGTGGAATACTGTTGTTATTTTCTTTTTCTAAGCAAATGATTTTTACCTCATACATAACAACCAAATCTTTAGCAGGTGCCCATCTCATTTTTACAAGTCATCAGACAGTATAAAAGTCCAGTTTCGTGTAATTGACAAAACATGTCCTGTTTCTTTTGCAAATTCAAGGGTCCAAAAACTTCAAAGCAGAAATGCAATCAAAATAATACAGGTGTATGTCTATCTATTTGTAAAATATTTATATTTATCGTTTTCAGTGAAAGCCAATGATAAACCGTTTTTCATTTAGATATTTCTAGCACACAAAGTGTAAGGGTATTCTTATACAAAGAATTGAAGAAAGCTACAAATGACTTTAGTGCTGGTAACATAGTTGGAAAAGGCGGTTTTGGATCCGTTTACAAGGTTTACATATACTATTGCCTACAATACCGACAATAATGAGTTTATCTTTTAGTAAATAAATAGATAATTCTTGTGTAGGGTATACTTAATGATGGTACAGCTGTTGCTGTAAAGGTGCTTTCGCAAGAATCAAAACAAGGAACACGAGAATTCATTTCCGAGCTTACTGTAGTGACTGGCATTGTACATGAGAATTTAGTTACACTGTATGGTTGTTGTGTGGAAGGAACTCAAAGGATTCTAGTGTACAATTATCTTGAGAACAACAGTGTTGCACAAACACTTCTAGGTATGTTTTGCAAATTTTGGCTTCATGTTTATCATCATAACTGAGTCATAATACATCATGCATTACAAGCCACTGTTATGGGTGAACATATTTGCATGAATGTATTTATATTTACATTCGGTTTTTAGCCTGTATCAAAATTTGAAATCAGGAGGTAACTTGTCCACAAATGTATTTTCTTCTCAATATCCTATGGAGAACATTTTCTAATAATTAGGGCTGTCCAAGGCAGTGGAATATTCTGACTACACCCTACCACTACTATTTACTAATGCAATTTATATATACATAAATGCATACAAGTATGTGTATATGTGTATCAGTGTATGCATGTAAGAGGGATCCGTAGCCACTCCATAGCCTCTTCTGTATTTTTGCATCAAATGTGAAACTCAAATATTTTTGTAAGTACCATTTATTTGTTGTCGGGATCATCTTTGAAGAAATTGGAACATTCTGAAATTTATCTCTTTCAAAATCATAAAACAAATTGAAATTTTAGTTTAGAATTTTCCTCAAAACCACCTGAATTTTGCATTGTTGGATAGCCCTTTAAATAAATAAAAACTCTCTGAGTCTCACCCATTGATGAATCTCATCTCATGTGTATATCATTATACATGCTTCCATGTAATATTTATGTAAGAGTGAAGGTTTTAAAGAAGCAAGGGGTAAATTGCTATAACTTGCTTATTTACGATCTGTTTGAATCGACTTAAATAAGCTATTTTTGGACTTTTTGAAAACCAAAATGAATTGGTTTTGGCTTTCAAAAAACAAAAAAATAGCTAGGCCTATAAACGGTCGGATGCGGATTCAAATAGTGTCATACCCGTATCAGTATCCGAAATTTCGATATTGGATACACGTATCCGTGGATGCGGACGGATATTGGATATTCTTCGATTAGATTCACAAATAATAAACATAAATTAATAAATAGAAAATTTTGATTTATTACGAATCCATTTCAGTACTAAAAATATAAAAAATAATAAATATGCTAAGGAAAATAATTTTAAGTAACAAATATTGATTTTTATACATACTAAACTTTCTTTTACCCGGATAAAATAATAAATGACAATCATTTTATGTACTAAAAGTTTAAAATACACAAAAAACAATTATAATTTTGATAAAAACTAAATGGATAATTATTGGATTCTGATATGGCCATATCCGCATTTGTAACAATTTTTTGGATATCGGATAATTTTTCATATTTTGGATATGGATATAAACGGATTTTAGATTTTTCGAGTACTCAATGACGGCCCTAAAAGTAGTTTAAGTCCATCCAAACGGACTGTTAATTGGAACTAATGCCTTCAACTTCTATCTCGTTGTAAACAGATATTTACCCACGTAGCTTCTAATGCAGATGTTCATAGGAGTAGATGAATTGTACCCTTTTTTGTACATGTTAATCTTTCTAACATTCCACACACTTGCCTTTTATAGGTTCAAAAAGAAGTAATATTCAGTTCAGTTGGAAGACACGAGCTAAAATTATAATAGGAATTGCTCGTGGTCTTGAATTTCTTCATGACCATGTGCAGCCTCATATTGTACATCGAGATATCAAAGCGAGTAATATTCTTCTTGACAGCGATCTCACTCCAAAGATTTCAGATTTTGGTCTGGCAAAACTGTTGCCCTTGGATACAAGTTATGTCAGCACTCGTGTTGCTGGAACCATGTAAGTTTATATTCGCTTCTTGTTAGGTGCAACCATATGAAGGTTTAAAACATTCGAATTTGCCATTCTATTGCTAAGTTGGTGTTAATTTACATCCAAATGAACTAAATATTATGTCTTATGATATGTTCTATTTTACTTAACCATTCTGTTTATCAATGGTTGTCTTTAAAACTTTTTTCTTCTTTTTCTTGAACAGAGGTTACTTAGCTCCGGAGTATGCAGCACGTGGTCAGGTTACACGAAAATCAGACGTCTACAGCTTTGGTGTTCTCTTATTGGAGATTGTAACTGGAAGATCTAATGCCGACACAAGGCTACCTTATGAAGAGCAACTTTTCCTTGATTATGTAAGAGTATGACTATTGTTTAACTATTGTTTACTTTTCAGACATATTTTTCTTCAATAGATGGCACAACTTTGGTTCCTTTGAGTGTCAGCATTTTATTTTAACAAGGCTATGATGAGTGCCTATTAAACTGCCCTGGTGGAAGATTTTGACTTTATGGGATAGTTAATTTCTAGTCGACAAACAAATTGTTACCTTTATGCAATAAGAATTTGATTTGTAGAAGTACATGCCTAACATAAATTTGCTATTCAATTTTCAGCTAACAGTCGTCAGTTCTATTTCATTTTTAAGGATATTTCGCTATGTCTGGACACATCTTCCTTTTCTTATGACTGCAATTGGCTACACTTGTACCCTACAAAATAACATAATTAGATTCCCATGTATAATGGAAAATGATACTAATATCTCTATCCTTCATTGTCGTAACCAATTGTCAAGCAACTGATTTCTTAATATATTATGTTCGTTCACTTCTTTGCCAAAACCTAAATCTTGGTAGCGGAGTTTTTGCCAGGGTTTACAAAGCTAAATAATGTCTAGAAATATAACTGAAAATCCATGAACATTGTTATATAAATGATACTCTGAAAAATAAGAGTTTTTATTATTTAAGAGTAAACAAAATTCTACCCGTGAATAATGGTGCAATACTTACCAATACCAATATTCAATCAATTTTTATTATTTAAATAAAAAAATTAGTAATTGGTTTTTTGTTGCACACATGAACGCATGCAAATTGTTCATTATAACTAAGAAATTTCAACTATTTGTTTCAGTCACCAGATGCTGCACACGGGCTCATCATATTACAAACATGGGCTCTCTATGAAAGCGGAGACCTCTCAAGAATTGTAGACACATCAATAACTGATACTTCAGATCTTAATGAAGCATGCAAGTTCTTAAAAATCGGACTTCTATGCACACAAGAAGCATCCAAACTCCGACCTTACATGCCCAAAGTACTTAAACTGCTAGAAGGTGAAATTGATGTAGAGTCTGAAAAAATTACTAAACCAGGAGTTATTTCTAATTTCATGGAGCTCAAGCTTAGAGGCCAATCTACACCTACTGACAAAGGAAATAAGGATTCATCGTTAACTGCATCGAGTGGTTCAACATCTTCGTCTCGAGCCACAATGACATATACTACCCTGAGCAACAGAGAATGATGCTTATACTCAGGAAAACTGTATATATAAATATGTTGCTCGTATGCTCTTTCCTTTTTCTTTTCAGTTTTGTTTGCTGTATTTGGCAATTGTAATTCTTTGTGGCTGTAATTGTGCTTTTTGGTTGATTCTTTTACATATTTTTTCTGTAACAGTAAAATGCTTGAATTTAATCATTAAGTTCATGCATAAAACAACAAAAATAAAGTAGGAAATTTCACTATTTTTATAGTCATATGGTATTGTTCATTGTCGTGCAATTTAATTTATTTTTTTCATTACACGAAAGAAACCACTTCAATTTATGTACAGTTTTTTTGCAGTGTTACTGTAATGCAAGTATATTGCTTTCCACAGAATCATGTAATACTATTGTTGTATCTTTATTGTGTTACTTCACACAATCATGGAACTGTTGCTCTGTACAAGTTTGTGTGAATGAGTTTGATGGATATATAAACCTGTATATTTCATGTGGAGAAATGGTTTGAAATGGTAAATGTATAAACAAGTGAAGTTTAGAAAAAAGTAGTGCCGGCCCAGGGATGTATGGGATTTGAACTTACAACCTTGTCCTCATGGACATTTTACTATTGCACCTAACTATCTTTCATTAATTTGAGGCTCCTATAATTATATTAGACGTAAAATATTTTGTAAAGCTGTGACTTCTACAAAGGCGAGGCATCCTCCGGATCGGAGGCCCTAACCGGCCTATGACAAAGGCCGGCCTTGGAAACAAGCTTGAATGGATCCAACGCAATCAATGAAGAGAATAGACTCACATCACGCATGGACGACATAGAGTTGGGGAAACATATGTTTTTAACAACAGGAACATGCAACTAAACTCATATACGCCACTCCACTTTTATTATTTTTTACGATATGAGACTATTCTTTTTTCTAATGTGTGTCTATTACCCATACACAATGCGAAACACTCCAACATGTAGAATCTTGACTTTACCACAGCTAATTCTATTCATAGACCAATAATCTTTTAATATACACCATAAAATATAATAAACTATTGTACATCAAAAATTACTCTCATACATCATTTCTTTTACAAAATTACCTTTGTTTTCATTTTCATCAATTTTTTTCTCCTTAAAACATGAAACTCATTTACACAAAATAGAAATTTCTAACACTAAATTAAGATAAAACACAATGAAATAAACTTTATATTTTTGTCTAATTTCTTTAATTCTTTAAAAAACTCTCAATTTCAACAAATCCAACTTTAATTTTAGAAAGAAAAAACAAGTACTTTTAAATTAAGATGGATAGTAATGAAAGTTGCCACAATTGATAATTTATGTTCCATGGTAAAAAAGTTCGTTAACTCCTTCACAAAAAATGTATAAATTTGATCAAATATTATTAATTTTAATGTTCTCGTTTGATAGGTGTAGTGAAAAAAATCAATATTTTTCGGACAGCGGAAGCAGAACACTCAATAATTTAGTCCGTCGAAAATCTCAACAATTCCAATCCAACAAAGAAAATAAAAAGAAAATTCAAAGAGCAAAAATTATAGATAAAAGACAGAAAGGAAAGCACACACCGATATAATGAGGTTCGGCCATGTCTACATCCTCGAACCCAACAACCTTTGTTACTTCTTCATTTCAAGTGGGAGTACAATATGCGAAGAAAATAAATCACTCAATATAAATTTCTCACCCTACAATAGATACAGAAATAGACATCATATTGAAGATATTTGTAACGACCCGCAAATCCGTACCACTTGAGTCAACACTATTCTACATCAATCAACTCAAGTTGAACAGAAATACGAACCATTTGGGTAGAAGAAGAAGAGGTAGAAGAAGGAGATAGGAAACAACATCAGAATCTAACCATCGTAGCGGAATAAAATATAATAGATAATAAATGATCTTTACACAAAATCAAATATACCTGTTTATATATTACATCATCAAAGTACATCAATCACAGTTCAACATCAATAACATACAACTGGATACACAGCGGAATAATAATCAAGTACGAAAGTACGTATTGTCATCCAGCTCGTCTCCTGAGCTCCACAGCATCATATCTTGTATCCTATAATACTCGGTCAGACCCGAGCATTATAGTTAAATAAAACCCGAGTCAGTCTAGAATACCAGCGTGAGAAAATCACACTCAATTGATTATTAAAGTTTCAAAAATTCTTTGAAAACAAAAGCATCTCGTAAGACCACGCCACAAATAAACATGTCGGGTTTTTATCTTACGATAGCTAAAACATTTCTTATTAAAATCCTCTGATATTATAATAGGGTCTATTTACAAATACTTATTAAAATAGCCAAAATTGTTACATCTATTGAATTCCAGCTACTAGCCACAGAGTGGGTAATACAAACAAAACTCGGAAAAGGCGCGTAGGGAGAATGTATTTCCAACTAATGACTAGGCACTTGGGTACCACCTGTTACGGTACGTGGCCTAGATTACAGTACCGAGGATCACTCCCGATCCCCTGCAACACAAGACCAGGACTATTCCTTACTGGATAGTCCGGAGTAAGATCACCCCACGGTTGGGATCAGCAACTGCACCACTAAGCCGAAATAAAAAGAGACATCTAGACAGGGATGACATTACCCGGAAATGGGTGCTCCCCACCAAGCCTTGCTGCATAACTCTTGACTTTTAGTCATTCCCGATTGATGAGGCTTGAGGCTAAGCGTTACCTTTTTAGAACTTATCCCTTAGAATGCCCATCGTCCACCTTATGATGTTTCCGAAAGCATTCATCCATACAAGTCCGTCCCGGGTTCGATCGGAACTGAAGACACTATTCCTACTACATCCATTTTGAAAATATCCTCAGGATTAGTAGCGACTAGCCCTTGCACTTCACTGCTCCATCTTCGAATCCAAACTCGTTTTTCCACGAAAACGTACAAACCGGATCGAAGTGGTTTTCGAGAAATAAATCTCGATCCCGGTCTCTTCGAAACGATCAACGCATTTGGCCAATATTGATAGTCGGTTATTTAACTATCAATTAACATTCACAACATCCATTACACAATAAATAATTTCCCAAATTATTTATTTATCTCAAAATATCTTCACAAAATATATTTTCACTTTCAAAACCCTTTTGAAAACAGTTTCCAACTATCTTCCTTTCTCAGGATAAATTTCCCAAATATTTTCTATTTCCACTGAAATAGCAAGCACAAAACTTTATATTTTTAAAATAATTTAAAACGCTTTACTTTGAAATAAACTTTAAAACATTTAAGTTAAACTACTTCAACAACTTGTTAAAAATACATACTATATGAATATTTGAAAATAAGGTTACTTTATAAAATATAAAACTAGGTTTCATTTTTTTAAAACAAAATACTAAATCACCTTTTAAATAATTACTATGATAATAGATTTGAAATATATATACTTTAGAATTTAGATATTTAGAAATAATAAATTCCTAAAACATGCTTTTTTTTAAACAAAATTGAAACTTTTTATCTTATATTTAAAAATTTACCTTGAACGTACTTGGCTATCCAGAGAAATATACTTCTCTTCACATTCTTCTTTAAATTCCCAATTTTCAAATACTTGAATCGATTTCCAAATTGATTTCCAATTTACTCTCTTTTATTCCAAAATCCATTAATTTCATATATTATTCCTTAACTATGATTTAAAGTACTTTTAACTGAAAATACCAATTTTAGATTTCTCAAATTACTTCTTAATCATTTTAAATAAATTTAAACTTTAAATTTTGAAATAATTCTTTATTCCTTTAAAATAATATTGCTTAATTTTACAATTCACTAATTTCTGTTTATTCAAAATCTCTTTTTATCTTTTCATACTCGAAGTTATTTATTAGTATTTTAATATCACTTCTATTTTTTTTCAGTTCATTCTTAATTTATTAAAATTTCTATAATTATTTCGTTTATAAATTAACTTCTTTTATTTTCTTTCCAAAATCCAATTTATATATTTTTGGTAATTCATAATACCCAAATATATTCAATCAAACCATAGCATTCAATATTCCAATATAATTCATCATAGAATATCAATTAATCACAACAGAGAATACTAAATAATTTAAATAAATGTTGAGGGACCCAGTTGGATCCCTTCAACCTGTTTTCCCTGCATCCACAGATGTTAGCTCAATATAAAATACCAATTTCACTTCGAGATGGAATATCGCGGTATATGGGTTTTAAATAAAATCATCCACTATTATGCGGCGCATAGGGTCTCATCCGCTATATAACGTGGGAAATCAATCATTCTAAGATATATTATATAGTATAGTATAAGACATCCAAATAATTCAATCATTCAATGAATTATTTAAATTTAACTATTAAAATTTAAATATCAACCAGATAAGTGAGATTAACTCACCTTTGATTTTCGTTTTACAATCCACTTCAATATTGCCTTGGATTTCCAAGTGTTTGACCTTAAATAAACAACTTATATAATTTTATTAATATTCGAGATAAATTCGAACAATTCAATCCACCATTTTAAAATTTTAAATTCAGCTAATAATTTAGTTTTAACTTGATGATTAAATTTTAAACAAATTTCCCTTCGGACAATTTTCTTAGTAACAAAAATAATTTTAATAGTTTCTAATAGAATAAATTAATCACCAAACCCTTAACTTAAAGATAATTTAGCAAAATTAAAATATGTAAACGTATATTTATTTCTTTACGAACTATATAAAAATAACCTATACAGATTTCCTAAAAACCTGATTTCTCTAAACTTCTAAAATTACATCCTTCATTTAAGAAATTCTTTTAATCGTTTATAACTAAATATATAAATATAAAAATATCAGTCAATAGCAAATAACTTTTCCTCGATTCACTACAAGAAAAATCATTATTTATAGCATTGAAAATGTTAAAAACATAGCGTTTTAACGGTAGATGCTATTTATTCCAACCAAAATCAATTAAAGTGAAATATAAAAAATATTAAAACGCTATATGCTAGCGGGAGACTTCTTTTAGGAGACGGGCTCAAAATTTATTTTGGCGGCCGCTTGATTTTCTTATTCTTCCGTTCGTCTTCCCCCTTTTCCTAAAGAAATAAAACCTAAAATGAAAAACCTTGTCTTGTTTGCTTGTCTCTTTCATATTCATCAGCGCATGTTCATCTTCTCTTTTGCTCTCATCTTTGCCTCTATAATCGCCCCTGAATGGATTGCCGGTCGAGGCTTTTTCAAAGGAAACTGGCAGATTTGTCTATGATGATAAGAAGTTGGGAACAGTTTGTAATTTTGAATTCAAGGTCCGCACTATGAACAACTAAAGGTATGTCAAACCCTAGTCTCACTGTACTATTATTTTTATCAATTTAAACTAAGTTTCCTCCTTTTTATATTGCATTTTTTTTGGTTTGCTTTGTTGTTTTATAAAGTCATGCTTCCATTCAAACCATGTCCTTTTGTTTTATTTAACAAAATCAATTTTGAATTTGGCTGAATTGCTCTCAAATAAGGAGCAATCCCACCTCTAGTTGCTTTGCCTCAGTTTAGGATACCCAGTTTGAAAGAAAAGGTAATAGAAGATGTTTGTGATGTGATTATTCATCTATGTTACACGTTATGCTAACATATTCAGCAATGTTTAGTTTGAAAGATAAGGTGATATCAGGAATGATTAGCCGATCGCTAGCAGAAAAAGATAGATAAACTTTTACAGTCATATGGACAAAGTTAATTGGTATTATAGTATGTGTGAATGAAGATTGTATGTAAGATGTACACAGTAACTGTACATGGCATGCAAATGCAATGAATAAATACTATTAACTGCTATGTGTCATTGATCATATATATGGACCTATGGTCAAGAAAGCATATCGTTGTTTATGCCAGTCTAACAACAACTATGATGTCATAACGATTGCAACAGTAACCAGTGAGCCTGCAGTTAAGACAAGCCCTAACGTATGATACATCGGGACATCAAATAGTTTATCCTTGAGAAAATTGTTCCATTCTTTTGTTAAACTGGATAATTCTCATTTTTGTAAGAAAACTGAGAAGTATATGAATGGGCGACGATAAATTGTACATGGTGGCTACTGTGAAACCATATGTTGATTTTACAATCGCACCGTTGAACATTAGAACATTGTCACCCATTTTAACTGGGCTATTTCTGGTTTAAGTGGAGATAATTACTATTGCACCAGTTATAACAGAAATATCTCTAATTTTATTTAAAAACATAATATTTGTTCAGAAGTTAGCTTACTTTTAAAATAGATCTTCCCTTGGTTAAGAACAAGATGTCGATATAGTTTAGGAGCATCTATTGGATGATTAACTATAGTATAATCAACACATGAATAATCTCTAATAAATGATGTTTATTGGTTTCTACAATAATTTGATAATAATATGCCTTATTATTCAAGGAACCTTTGTAGTAAAATTATATAATGCAGCATACAAACAAAATATGTCACTATTTTAATATTTGAGGCTCATGGCTTGGCCAATCAAGGAATCAAATAAACATAATATATTGTTTGAGTTTGATTTGATAAGTAAAAAACTTGACTTATTTAACTTTGAAATTTACTAACCAGGTTTTTTAACCTGAAATACTGAATAAAACAAAATTATAATACATATGTTCTGCAACATAGAGTCAAATGTGGTAATTTGCTTGACAATGTAGAAAATGAAAGTGGGAGATTATTCTCTGAAATTTTGTGCCCTTGTTTGGAGTTTACTCGCAAGTTTCTTCTGCGACTGGTTTTTTATTTAAGTGTTTCATGTTAACTTGACACCATGACAAATGAAAAGAACATATTAATGTCTGTCTGTTATTTTCATTTTGTTGCTTATACTATTATAATCTTCACCTGGTCATTTCTATTTCAGAAGTTTCTGTAGTTTCAAAATTGCAAGATTGTTAGATTTCGATGGTTGAGCATATGCTTAAATGCTTCATGGGCACAGTATTATGAATTGGAAGTTTTAATCTGAATTCATGCTAACACAATAGTGTGAGTCAGTGAGATGGGAGTCACATGGGTCTTTATTTGTTATTTGGAGGGCGCAAAATGTGATTATCTGTGCTATTTCCTGTATTGTAGATGTTTATCTGCACGCTTGCCTAGTTTTGTAGCTTTATCTGTTCCCTTTTTTTAAATTCATATTGGGTCATTCCTTATTTTCGAGTCTATTAGTATATTTTCTGTTTAGTCGGCTATTTTTGTAGTTTCTATTTGTATTGGTTCTCATGTTTTGCAATTGGTCAGTTGTTTGGATAAGGTCGGTGTCAACGCCTGATAGGCAGAAGCGATGACATTGCAATTGCGGCTAGCAAAGGCCTTGCATTATTCGCAGTCAATGCCTTCTTTTAATTAGAACTACTTTTTTGGTTTTCCATTTGCTCTATATCGTTTGCTCGGTTTTGTATGGATGATCACTGGTTATTATAAGGTTGTAGCATTGGTTATTTTTACTGGATAGTTCTATGCCATATCT
Organism: Allium cepa; assembly: GCA_030765085.1. Taxonomy (NCBI): domain Eukaryota; kingdom Viridiplantae; phylum Streptophyta; class Magnoliopsida; order Asparagales; family Amaryllidaceae; genus Allium; species Allium cepa. The sequence goes on along the minus strand of CM060931.1, from coordinate 138,866,370 downwards.
ATACAATATCCCAGAAATTTATAGTTTTTTTAATGATGGATTCAACTAGCTGGTTTGTTTTTTGTAAATTTTGTGCATATATTATCTTTTATAATATTGTGCTTAGTGTATATTCCTATATCAACTTCCAACACATCGAAACAAATATAGGCAGACTGATATCAAAATTCAGGTCGCTTCCATGGACACGGACGTCTATGATTCGTTAACTTTCCATTTTCTTTTTTGTACAACAATTTCAGCATTAAGGTGTCAAACGGACTAGGCCTAGGTGACCTATTTCACTAATGGGCTGGGCTAAGTTGGCCCATTTAATAAATAGTTTAAATGGTTAGGATTTTGTATATATTCATGTATCCATTCATATGATTATTGATTTAAACATTTATTTTGTAATGACTTGCACCTTACTGACACTATTTGTTGGGTATATGATTATTGATTTAAATATCCATTTTGTGACGACTTGCACCTTATGACTTAAAAAACATGATACAAGTGAAGGGTTTATATATATATTTCAGTTATTGCCTCTTTGAGAGAAGTACCACACACTAAAGGATCTGCAAATGCGCTTTTCGTTGGAGGATTCTCAAACGAGGATACAAGAGAGGTTAAACCTGATCTATTTGCTGCTGAATCCAAATCTGAATAATACAAGCTTGTGAAATTACATAACCTTTGATTTTTGCAGTTAAAATTAACACCAAATTCTAGCAAAAGCCTAATAAAGGTCATTGGCAATACAGGAGGTCAGACTTGTTCCTTTTTAAGCATAGCATTTTACTATCAAAATGATTACTCATCAACTGTTGCAGATGTCGAGGTACATTGGGGTTTAAAAGATTTGTTGCTTGTTACACCATTTAGAATTGATGGTTCTGGCATCGACGGAGTTAAAGAATACAAGGTAAGTTATAATCTATATTAGTAAATTTATACGTGATATTATGACTTCTGTAGTTTTTTCCTAACACTTAAGACTAATTTTCCTTGCTTTAGGTTGAAGCATTGAAAGAAACAAAATTCACAGATAAACTTGTTATTGTGCTTCCTGCAACTGGTACTTCATCCACCCTCGGTTTTTGGATTTTTTTGTACAGATAAAAACGAATAAATTTAATTCAATCTTAAAGTTTCAACCATCTTAGCGCCATTATATAAAAAAGTAGTTCTCATTGATAACGAAAAGACGATTGGTGGAATGCAGTAACATACAAACAATTGAATCTGGAGTTAGTGCAAACCGTAGTCCATTTATTTTTGTTGATTTTTTGCGTATTTCTGAGTCTACGGAGCAAACAAATTACGTTTGTCTATTTTTAAGTGAACATCATATGCGCATATGGTTAAAAAAATCGGAAATGAGATGGATTTGACACTAGTTGACCTAGAAGGTCTTTTACCCTCAGCTATTATAATGGTTGTTTCAGTTACAGCTTCAAGCACAAGTGGCAAGCCATTACCCGAAGAGAACCTAAAGAAAACAATCAATGCTTGTGACCGTGCACTAGATCTTGATCTAGCAAAAAAGAAGGTTCTTGATTTTGTTGAAAGCAGAATGGGAACTGATTGCTCCAAATATCTCTGCAGTTGTAGGAACTGAAGTAGCTGCAAACTTATGGGAACTACTGGTGGATTATCTGCATTGATCAAAATGCTTGCTTGCAATGTTCAGGTTCTTGGATCAAAAAGGAAACATATTGCTGGATTTTCTACGTTGACATCTTAGATTCATGTTGGATTTCTTGAGCAAACCGAGATTTTTCGAAGCATGCCTCCTCCTTTGAGGACACGTGCTTTAAGACTGATTGCTGCAAAAGCTACACTAGTTGCATGTGTTGACGTGAATAGATCAGATCCAAGTGGAGTATTCGGAAGGACAACATTGGAACAAATTCGTAAAAAAATTGAGAAGTGGTAAGAACCACCACCTCCGAAGCAACTGAAACCTCTTCCTATTCCTGATTCGGAACCTAAGAAGAAGAGAGGTGGTTGTAGGCTGTGGAAAAAGAAAGAAAGGTGTAGTTGTTTGGAAGAATTTTTCGGTGATATTATGTTGTAAATAGGATGTTATTTTTACTATAATTATATTTGTTTACTACATCACAGATACGCAATTATTGATATGAGGAAGATGGCAAATCAAATACAGTTTGGAATACCAGAGGAGAGTTCTTTAGGTCAGTTAACAAACTTATTGCTTTGTTGTTTTCTTTCTTTTGCTATTACTTTCCTCAGCAATTTATTTTCCGATAGCAGAATCTTATCTCGATTTTTTTTGTTACAGTTATATTTGGATATGTATAGAATGACTATCAGCTAGAACTATGTCTGTGACATAGATAAAACCTTTGATATCTTTTATCCATGATGACATTTATATTATTTAACTGTTTATCCATACTACATATAGATTTCAAGATTTCACAGAAAATTTGCAACATTATTTCAATAATAAACTATATTGGTCACAGATGTCTGCTTGCTACTTGTTAGCGTCTAGTTATAAGCCATATTCATTCCCTCTAAAGATTCTTGCAAATATTATTTTAACTGTATGGATACCGATTATAGGTTCCAAGATGTCACACAAATTGTGCAACATGATTTTAGTATTCAATTATGTTGGACACAAACGTGTGCTTGCACTACAACAAAATTCTAATTTAATTATGTTTAGAATAATTTATTGCCACTCAATATATTCTTCACTTAGTTTTTCCAAGTACTTCACTTTTGAATTATATTCGAAAATTTATGTATTTATCTAATTTTATTGATTTAATTAGCTTGTAGGTTAATGGGAATCTCCTTGACTCCATTGGAGGAAAATTATGAACTGAAGTTATTCAAGTTTGGTAGCAATGAAGGACATGATACTTTTTGGCATTCTAGTGCTCACATACTTGGACAGGTGCACTACTGTTTTGTTTTAGCTACAATTTTTTTTGAATTACTTTTTAGCTACAAAGTTATTATATAAATAGTTTTTATTATAAATAAACATAATTTCTTTAGTATTTAAACACCTAGAATAATAATAATTCCATTAAACATTTTAATCCATCAAATTTACCAAGAAGATACAATAGTTGGCAATTTTATGATTTAGTTTTGCTTATCCAACTTAATTCACAAATTTTTGGTTTTTAATTATCATAATTTGGAAACCATACCATAATATTCACTAGTTAGGTATAAGCTGTTACTGTTCTTTCCACTATTCAACATTTTGTCATTGCTTCTAGAGACAATACTGGGTGCTTTTATGACTTGGTTTCTTGATAATGCCTCGCATAGGTCATTAGTCATTCACATTTGTACATCAACATGTATAAGAAACATATGCTTGTGCACCATGCATTAATCTATTAAATTTGATTGCTGGTTATTGAAACAACCACAGATTAAGGATATACTTCAGTTGCCTTCCATCTGATGGTCTTATTCTTGGAACTGGAACATCTAGCTTCCACCTTAGAATTTGGGATGTGATATCTCAGGTACCATTCTTTCATAATTTTTCTTCTGCTTTAATTTAGCTATAGTCCTAGAATACTTCTACTTTTGATGTTAACTACTTTCTGAGGCAAGTGTTACCAAATTAGAATGATATGTTGGAAGTTAGAACACTCACTTCCATGCTGATGGACATTTCCTTATTGTATGTAACATGACTTGCAGCTCTAAAATTTCACTTTACCGCAGACCAGATTGCAATCACATTTCTTTTTCACTCTTTAACCCCACACTTTTCCTCTTTAGCACCAACCAAAATGACATTTTTTGTGTGTACATATACGTTAATGGGTTGATGTGAAAATTAACGCCTATCTTGAGCTAATACTGATGGATTAAAATGATTAATGATTTCAGATACGGATATGCCACTATCTGTATCCAAAAGTATTCGTTGATAGGTTTAGCTGCAATAGCCATTTTAGCCACCCACCTTAGCTTGAAAAAAATTGTGTTTATTTGTATGAAAGCCAAATGGTGGGTACTCATGGAAGTTAGACACATTCATATCATTGTAATTTACTAAATGACACATTTCCAAAATGTTGTATGCTCTTTTTGCTAATGGACTACCATTAAATTTGACTTAAGGAAATGGCTTCAACTTTTTATTGTCCATTCATATTACTCCTTATACTAATTTACAATCCTCATTATTTATAAACTTACTCATTTTAGCATATGGAGTTTTTAACAAATCTAACTTTCCATCCAACTTGCAACCATTTATTAGTACTTGACAAGTACATTTTTCTCTTAATGTAATTTAATTTTCAAACACATTTTCAGGTATGTATTCTGATCAATAATACGCATCTAATATTATCACAAGGCTACTCCATCATGTAGACGTAATAATTTAGCCCAAGTAACTCTGATAATAAAAACTGCTATCCTTAAGCGACAACTTTATGTGCCCAATGTAGATATGTAACGTGAAATTGGTAAATAGTTGTCTCGTTGCTACGTGAGTAGTAAAATAAGAAATACTTTTTTTCTGTATGATCTAAATTTGTTCAGAAATTTTACCCACTATTTAACAAGATTGACCTTCATATTATTCGAATCTTTCATGTTGTTATTTTTCTTGAATACTCATTTTTTTGACTTATTAGTTCAGTGTATATTTTTTTCATTCACAAACATTTGAGTTGGAAAGGAAATTTCGTAACCATCGGTACCATCAGCAATACATATGCAGTTCTTTGAGTTGGCAAAAACAGGTAATGGGTAATATTAATGTAGAGGAGCAAGTGTGTTGGTGGCTTAGGTGATGCACAACATGATTGCACGACTGATAAGGAGAAGGAGAAGTCTACCAATGGAGATGATGCTGCATATTGGGGAGCAGCAAACAGGAGGGCGGACTGTCTAAGAAGAAGATTGTGCCTGTCAGTCGAGATTAGGTAGGTGGTAATTGATTTGTAAAGTGTCAACGAAGATGCTGCTGCCTGTCAATGAAGAATGTGAAGAATAGGAACAGCAAGCGTGACTGCTATGGATTAGGTGGCACTACACTTCATAGATGGCGCTAAACAGCAATAGCAAGGAGAGTGGACATGAAGGAGAGGCACGGTGCTGATATTCCAGTTTCCTAAACTTTCGATAGCATCCTTTAGATCACTCAAGCGAACTAATGGATTGAAGTCGCATGAACAAGATGCTTGGCTGGTTAAATAGTGACTGGACAGCGCATGAACAAGGTATCAAAAGGGCCTAGAGCATGATGTAGCAAGGAAGGATGCATGCCGATACGAGAGAACCCGATGAAGAGCTGTTGCTGACTTGGTTGACGAAGCCAGCAAACACAAAGGCAGTATGCTTCCTTGTAGCAATACAGGGAAGCGTGACAGAAGAGCGGATGTAGCTGTGATCTAAGACAATGGCAAGTGCAGCTGGTTGGTGCTGTATGAGGCTGGGATAACTGACGTTCAGGTTTTTCATTCTCTAATACTCCATTATTATTGTTATAGATTTTAATATTTTTGGTTTTGTCTTTATTTCTGTAGCATTCATTATTCCACACTGAAGTTAACCATTATTAACTGTAACAGTTTTAACCTAAACTTTGGATAGCAAAAATTGGTTGTTTAAGTTTTGATGAACTAATTATAACATGATAAATTTAATCAGTAATTCTCATAACCTAATCACTTACTCAAATAACACATGAATATGTGTTGTTTGTGCTAATATATAGGTCTTATAAATTTCCCGATGCTCACATGATAGGAAACTATGAGGTATGATATTGCCAATTGAGCTAATTAAGACATTTAGAAAAAATGATACCAACGGTGTTGTATGCAATCTTCCTCTGCAAAAAGGTGCTACTTTATAATTCAAACCATCGGCTGAATAATTGCTAGAATAAATTTACAGCAAAACTTAAATTCATATATAATTAGCAATGCAATTACTGTATAAAAGAAAACAAATGTTTGGATGTGACAATTATTTTAAGTACATATATAATTTCTCTTTTCTCTTAATTCTCCGTCCGAGTATTTATGTGACGTACATACATATATTGTGTTGATATGTATGCAAATGTTTTACCATTTCGGGCTAATGTTGCTAGATGATTATTCAATACATGCATGCATTGTGTTGCAAAATCTTATACAATCAATCGATGACATACAATTGATCAGGTTATAGTCATGGTTATTCAACATTGGTAATATTTCATACTGGTTGATTTGGTTTATTTGCAGATGTGTGCATTATATTTATATCACTAAATGTGTGTAATATATTTTCATACTTGTTAATATAACCAATGTATCCGTAAACGTGTTCACTATGTTTATATATGTAACTGTGTTCACTATGTTTTCATTCTTGTTAATTACAGATTCAGCATAATTTCAACTTACAATGGATAATATCTGCTTACATATTGTTTTGGCATGCAGGAATCGTCTGAGTTTGTTGATAGCTGGTATTGGGATTGAGTGGGGAGGGAAATATCACAAAGCTATATTGTATCATTTTGATAGGTGAGTTGTTATGATGCATAATTTACTACGAGATAAATATGAAACCTTCTTTTTAGGAAGTTGTTGCAAATATGTAACAAAAATGAAATATATGTATCGACGGTTTGAACAATATGTATGAAATATCATGTGTTTGATTTATATATTTTGTTTTTGTATGATATTATGTATGTGAAATCTGTTATATTTATATGCGACGAAGAAATGATATTATATAAGTGAAATTTATGATATTTGTATATTCTATAATTAATTGATTCTTTTGTAAGCTAAAACAATAGTAAATAAAACTGGTAAAACTGATATCACATGTTATAGCATTTTAAAAATGCTATCAGAATGAAATGCTATAGAAAAGTAACTGATGCGTACAATACAAAATATTGAAACAAGACATTATATAGCGTTTTGCTTTTGCTAATACAAGTCGATGATCAAATATAGCGTTATTTTTAATAGCGTTTTACAAATGTTATGGAAACATGATTTTTTATAGCGTTTTATTTTTGCTATTACAGTTCGATGATCTACTATAGCATGTCGTTTCAGAGCGTTCTCTGAAACGCTACGGTAAACTATAATAGCGTTTTTTAAATGCTATAGAAATCCCAGTTTGTTGTAGTGATTGTTCTGTACATTTTTAAAATTCAATTTATATTTAAATTAAATTGAATAAAATTACGTATACATTACTGCCCGAATCTCTGCTCCCTCCCAGCTACCCACCCACGCAAACCCCGATATCATCTCTTCCACCACGAACCCAAGCTGCCGAAACCCTAGCTCGCCAACTATCTCGACGGCAGCCCGCTCGAGCTCGCGAAGATCCTAAACCAGATCGCCATCCATTGTTGCCCTCACAAATAGTCGTTGCCCCCCACGTGCGCGAGCACCAGAAGCTCGAGCACCCTGCCCTAGAACAGCACGGCAAAAACCCAAAACTCTTCGAGCAAGAAATCGTCGCAGCCATCATCTCCTTCCACGCGTGAAATTCCTCCCAAAAATCAAACGTGACCTCCCATGCTTGCTCGACTTCGATCGAGATCGTCCGCCCCCCTTTTTCGTTCGCCATTTATTTATATATTTATTTATTGTTGAAGGAAGAGGTTGTTGATTGAACGGCTTGAATTTGGGAAAGTATGTGATTAAATGACAGCAAGGTAGCGTGCATAGGAAGGAAAAGTAGTTGACTACCCTATTTTAAATTAAGAATTTCCAAAATATTTCGACATAAATTTCAGGGCGTTTACTTATCGAATGGTCACACAACAACTCTGATCACTACGAAATTTAAAATCCGATAATAATATAATATTACGGATCCAATGGAACTGGTTTCGTCAAATTCCGAGACTGTGCCTCGGAAGGCTATTTTTAAATTCAATTTAAACGATATATTTTTAAAACTTAACAAAACATTTCCAAATCAAATTTCAACGCTTTTACTATATTCAATATTATCAATATAAATTTTACAAAGCCTTATATTATTTATAACAGGCTTAAAATTCCAGATTCAACATCTTACCCAAATTTCCAAAAATTAAATTCAATAATTAAATTCCAAATAATGGTGATATTTGAAATTTAAGTTACAAATTAACTTTTAAATATTTAAAATCAATTAAATATTCCGATTTTAAATGCTTAAAAATTCCGGGTCGTCACATTCCTCCCCTCTTAAATGAATTTCGTCCCCGAAATTACTAGTTAGGAAGAATGGTCCAATACCCGTTTGCTTATCTCCAAAACCAAACAATTCAACATCTAACCATCTTTTTATAAAAGATTCATTATCATTCTTATTAACTTCTCAACTCTCCCATAGTTTTCAAATATTATTACTTGCCCAATCATTCAAATTTCAATTTAAAACCAAATTTTGAATTATCAACAAAAATTCAAAAAAAATTCTTACTCCCTAAATTTTTGAAAAGTTTCGCCAGCGTCTCCTTTGCGCGGCTAGCTCGGTACAACTACAAAATGCCTCTACGGGCTCCCAAATTCCAAAAGAAAACAAAAAGCCAAGTGACTACATCATAACCCAATCAAATTTCATACTAAAATTTAAACACATACCTTTTTGTCGAGCAATTCAAATTTATCTTCTGAAACCAAAACCAATTTTCCTTTTCCCTTATAATACATGTATATCATATTTAGTAATAATATCTAATCACAATTCTTCACAAACATTTTATCGATTTCCTTACAAAGTGTCAATATTCATTCATTCAAATATTAACTTAGAATATATTTGTAATATCAATTTTCAATCAAGAATTCACCATTCCTTTCTTATGTTTAGTATAAGCATTTTATATGCTTCATTATTTATTTTCACTTCACCACTTTAGTTTATATCTACTTTTATTTAAATTGGTTTTCCCATTTCTATCTGAATTCAATTTATTTTCAACTCTGAATATTGAAATTTTATCTTCCATTTATAATTGATTCATATCATTATTTTAAATTAGTTTCATCCACTAATTTGTTTCAATTTCCAGTTTGAAATCGTTTTGTCGTTAACAAAATTTTCCAAAATTTTCAAAAAAATTCTAACTACCAAAATTTTCGAAAATTTTTGGCAGTCTCCTTTGTACGGAGGAGCTTTTGCAATTTGACAAGAGGCATAAATATATATACATCGACCCACCCGGTCGAAAAAACAAAAAACAGTTCATATTTCCTATTTTTATTGCGTAGTCGTACCTTATTTAGCATTTTTAAGCAAGAGGCTTATAATTTTAGCAATTTGCGCAATCAAATCCAGCCCAACGACTTCCCTGAACCTGTAGTTACCCAACTAAAACATTTAAGTATGAAATATATGCGATTTATTAACATTTCACCTTTACTTACATAGCTAAAACATGAATTCTATGAACAATGCATGCTATACAATTTTCATAAGCACATGTAAGATTTCGCTACCAATTTTAATTGCTTACATTCAAATCACACATCATTTTACTTAATCTGAAAGGTTAACAACGCAGATGATTACATTCAATTTATTTTTAAACAAATCAAACTCATATTTAATTCAATTGGCCTCAATATCAATTTATTTAACTTCTATCAACTCAGAGAATTTTAATTATTTTCGTTTATGTCAAACGACAATTTATTCTATGTAATTTTACGATATCCATGCGAATAAATAATTACTTAAGATTTATAACCAATTTATATTGATACCAACTCAATTTATATTTAATTCCTTCCTTTTTAATTCATTCATAACCATTTTATTTAGCTCAACAAGTTACATTTCAATTTTATTCACGATCCATCCATTTGCGTTTTATTTCTTATCCGCATTCATTTAAAACCATTCTATTAAACTTGAAAACATTCTATTTTTCTTATTGCCTCTAAGTTATTTACAATTCCTTAACAATTTAAATGGTTTACAATTATTTATTTAAGAATTTCATTCCATTAAATATTATCTATAATTCACCAAATTTTATTTCGATTTAAATTTATTTTCACTTGATTTAAATCCAACCTAATATCGTTAACCTTAGTTTAAGTTGATTTCAATTCAACTCTCCTCCATCTATTCAGCTTAAGTTAATTTACTTCAATTTATTCAAATTTTATACTAAGCTCATTTTCATTTTACAAGTAATTTTTTTCTTTTCTATTCAACTTAATTCCATCTCAATCAAATCTCGTTCTAAATCTACAATTTCATTTGATTAGTTATTATAAAATTTAACTTTTCAGATTCAACTCATTCAATTGATTAAAAGGCCATTTTCAGTTTATTTCTACTTATTTGGATTTTATTTGCAATTCATACCATTAATATTTTAATCCAATTTCATTTTTCTTTATTCAACACATTGCCAATTATATTTAATTTGTTAACACTTCAAGTTGAATTTTAATTAATAACTCAAGTTCTGATTCTACCATTCACTTTTAATTTACCATCCAATTTTATTAACTCGCAATTCAATTTCATTAACTAATTTATTATCTAACTAGTTCTTCCCCTGGTTAAAAATTCAATACTTGATTTTTGATTCCAAATATCACTTCATTTAATTTTCTTAAGTTTAATTTATTTTATAATTCAAGTTTGGATTTTTCTTTCGTTTTATTTTCCAATTCATCAGACAATATTTATTTTGGGTTCTTGTATTCCATTTTTTTCAATTTTATAAGTCACAACTTATTATTCCACACATTTCCATTCATCATAGGCTTCAATATATTCTTCCTTTATTTTTTTAACTCAAGCCTTACGCTAGTTTTTTTATTCCACGTATATTTAATTCTTTTACAAGTTATTCTAATTTATTTATTCCAACTTATTTCTTATCTAACTTACTTCCATTTATTAAGGTAAGAATCTAATTCCATTCAATAATTCCAATTCAATTCTATTTTAACTCAGATTTATTTAATTCAGTTCGATTCAATTTCCTTCATCAATCCAAGTTAATCTTATTTTTAACTTATCACTTTAAATTTAAATTCCAACATTCAAAGCTTATATTTCCTTCCTGATATAAAAAATTCATCTCAATTTATAAGCTTACCACCTATCTCATCCGGATTTTTAAACACCGGCTTTTGGTTTCAAATCATTTTGAAATCTCCAACACCTCAAAATCACACTTCTCAAAAATTTAAACCAATCCTGGTTTTTATTGCCAACAAATTTACTTTGGAATTTCAAAAACAACTAGCCTTCCTGAACAAATCAATTTGGCAGCAATCCGTCATTTAGAAATTCGAAAATGAATACTGATGATGCGGCCGTCATCATTAGAATTATTTCCCAATAATCCAAGTGATTTCAACGCTATATCACTTTCAAAATCCATTTTAAAAAAATTTCCTTTCAGAAATATCTCTAAAACAAAAATGCTATTATTTATCTTCAACACTTCGACAAACACTTTCAAAATCTCTAGGATTTTTAAATTTCCAAATCCTGCTTAAATCAATTTTAACTATAATTCATTTATATAAATTCCCATTTGATCATATTTCAATTTATAAATCACGTTGTTAATTTATATTTATAAATTTATTTTTATAAATGAATTTATTTTCCTTAATCTTTAGTTATATTTTCAATTTCTAGTTAAATTTCCACTCAACAATAATAATAATTTAATATTATTTTTTCTAACATCCAAGCAACCATATATTAGCTAAAATAGTTTTAAAAAAACTTTTCTTCATATCAAAATATATTTTGGGCAAAATTATTTCATTCACCCACATTTAAAACAATACCATGTCAAACTGTTCTATTCAATTGTTTAGAAACCCCTTCGATACAGTTGTCCAGACTGTGCCAACGAAGGTTCATATGCCACTCAATAAACCAATCAACACAATATTAAAACAATTTATATTCACTAAAAAATACGCGCTCATATCTATTAATACGCTCAAACTCATTCTAGAATACTACGGACTCTATTTGAGTAATTCCCACCAGAGCCAAGGTTATCACCAACCTAAGCTCTGATACCAAGTGTAACGACCCACAAATCTGTACCACTTGAGTCAACAATATTCTACATCAATCAACTCAAGTTGAACAGAAATACGAACCATTTGGGTAGAAGAAGAAGAGGTAGAAGAAGGAGATAGGAAACAACATCAGAATCTAACCATCGCAGCGGAATAAAATATAATAGATAATAAATGATCTTTACACAAAATCAAATATATCTGTTTATATATTACATCATCAAAGTACATCAATCACAATTCAACATCAATAACATACAACTGGATACACAGCGGAATAATAATCAAGTACGAAAGTACGTATTGTCATTCAGCTCGTCTCCTGAGCTCCACAACATCATATCTTGTATCCTATAATACTCGGTATGACCCGAGCATTATAGTTAAATAACACCCGAGTCAGTCTGGAATACCAGCGTGAGAAAATCACACTCAATTGATTATTAAAGTTTCAAAAATTCTTTGAAAACAAAAGCATCTCATAAGACCACGCCACAAATAAACATGTCGGGTTTTTACCTTATATAGCTAAAACATTTCTTATTAAAATCCTCTGATATTATAATAGGGTCTATTTACAAATACTTATTAAAATAGCCGAAATTGTTACATCTATTAAATTCCATCTACTAGCCACAGAGTGGGTAATACAAACAAAACTCGTAAAAGGCGCGTAGGGAGAATGGATTTCGAACTAATGACTAGGCACTGCGGTACCACCTGTCATGGTACGTGGCCTGGATCACAGTACCGAGGATCACTCCCGACCCCCTGCAACACAAGACCTGGACTATCCCTTACTGGATAGTCCCGAGTAAGATCACCCCACGGTTGGGATCAGCAACCGCACCACTAAGCCGAAATAAAAATGGACATCTAGAAAAGGATGACCTTACCCGGAAATGGGTGCTGCCCACCAAGCCTTGCTGCATAACCCCTGATTTTCAGTCATTTCTGGTTGATGAGGCTTGAGGCTAAGCGTTACCTTTTTATAACATATCCCTTAGAATGCCCATCGACCACCTGACGATGTTTCCGAAAGCATTCATCCATACAAGTCCGTCCCGGGGTCGAACGGAACCGAAGGCACTATTCCTACTACATCCATTTTGGAAATATCCTCAGTATTAGTAGCGACTAGCCCTTTCACTTCACTGCTCCATCTTCGAATCCAAACTCGTTTTTCCACGAAAACGTACAAACCGGATCGAAGTGGTTTTCGAGAAATAAATCTCGATCCCGGTCTCTTCGAAACGATCAAAGCATTTGGCCAATGTTGATAGTTGGTTATTTAACTATCAATTAACATTCACAACATCCATCATACAATAAATAATTTCCCAAATTATTTATTTATCTGAAAATATTTTCACAAGATATATTTTCACTTTCAAAACCATTTTGAAAACAGTTTCCAACTATCTTCCTTTCTCAGGATAAATTTCCCAAATATTTTCTATTTCCACTGAAATCACCAAGCACAAAACTTTAGAGTTTTAAAATAATTTAAAACGCTTTACTTTGAAATATACTTTAAAACATTTAAGTTGAACTACTTCAATAACTTGTTAAAAATACATACTATATGAATATTTGAAAATAAGGTTACTTTATAAAATATAAAACTAGGTTTTCATTTTTTTAAAACAAAATACTAAATCACCTTTTAAATAATTACTACGATAATAGATTTGAAAAATATTTACTTTAGAATTCAGATATTTAGAAATAATAAATTCCTAAAACATGTTTTTTTAAAAAAAAATTAAAACTTTTTATCTTATATTTAAAAATTTACTTTGAACGTACTTGGCTATCCAGAGAAATATACTTCTCTTCACATTCTTCTTTAAATTCCCAATTTTCAAACACTTGAATCAATTTCCAAATTGATTTTAAATTTACTCTCTTTTATTCCAAAATCCATTAATTTCAGATTTTATTCCTTAATTATGATTTAAAGTACTTTTAACTGAAAATACCAATTTTAGATTTCTCAAATTACTTCTTAATCCTTTTAAATAAATTTAAACTTTAAATTTTAAAATAATTCTTTATTCCTTTAAAATAATATTGCTTAATTTTACAATTCATTAATTTCTGTTTATTCAAAATCTTTTTTTCTTTTCATACTCGGAGTTATTTATTATTATTTTAATATCACTTCTATTTCTTTTCAATTCACTCTTAATTTATTCAAATTTCTATAATTATTTCGTTTACAAATTCACTTCTTTTATTTTCTTTCCAAAATCCAATTTATATATTTTTGATAATTCATTATACCCAAATATATCCAATCAAACCATAGCATTCAATATTCCAATATAATTCATCATAGAATATCAAATAATCACAACAGAGAATATTAAATAATTTAAATAAATGTTGAGGGACCCAGTTGGATCCCTCCAACCCGTTTTCTCTGCATCTACGGATGTTAGCTCAATATAAAATACCAATTCCACTTCGAGGTGGAATATCACGGTATATGGGTTTTAAATAAAATCATCCGCTATTATGCGGCACATAGGGTCTCATCCGCTATATAACGCGGGAAATCAATCAATCCAAGATATATTATATACTATAGTATAGCACATCCAAACAATTCAATCATTCAATCAATTATTTAAATTTAACTATTAAAATTTAAATATCAACCAGATGAGTGAGATTAACTCACCTTTGATTTTCGTTTTGCAGTCCACTTCAATATTGACTTGGATTTCCAGGTGTTTGACCTTAAATAAACAATTTATATAATTTTATTAATATTCGAAATAAATTCGAACAATTCAACCCACCATTTTAAAATTTTAAATTCAGTTAATAATTTAGTTTTAATTTGATGATTAAATTTTAAACAAATTTCCCTTCAGACAATTTTCTTAGTAACAAAAATAATTTTAACAGTTTCTAATAGAATAAATTAATCACCAAACCCTTAATTTAAAGATAATTTGGCAAAATTAAAATATGTAAACGTATATTTATTTCTTTACGAACTATATAAAAATAACCTATATAGATTTCCTAAAAATCTGATTTCTCTAAACTTCTAAAATTACATCCTTCATTTAAGAAATTCTTTTAATCGTTTATAACTAAATATATAAATATAAAAATATCAGTCAATAGTAAATAACGTTTCCTCGATTGTTCTGTACATTTTTAAAATTCAATTTATATTTAAATTAAATTGAATAAAATTACATATTCAAAATTACATATACCTTACTGCCCGAATCTCTGCTCCCTCCCAGCTACCCATGCCGCAAACCCCGATGTTGTCTCTTCCACCACGAACCCATGCTGCCGAAACCCTAGCTCGCCAACTATCTTGACGTCAGCCTGCTCGAGCTCACGAAGATCCCAAACCAGACCGTGATCCATTGTTGCCCTCACAAATAGTCGTTGCCTCCCACGTGCGCGAGCACCAGAAGCTCGAGCACCCTGCCCTAGAACAACACGGCAAAAACCCAAAACTCTTCGAGCAAGAAATCGTCGCAGCCATCATCTCCTTCCAAGCGCGAAATTCCTCCCAAAAATCAAACGTGACCTCCCATGCTTGCTCGACTTCGATCGAGATCGTCCGCCCCCCTTTTTCGTTCGCCATTTATTTATTTATTTTTGTTGTTGAAGGAATAGTGTAACGACCCGCTATTTTGGACTATTCGCATCCGCACATGTCGGACTTGAATAATTCAAAATACCGAATTGTTAATTTAAATTTGGCAAAACACAGATATACAGTAAATAAATAATCACAGAATCACAGACACAGAGTAATTATATGCAGCGGAAGTACAAGAGATAGTAGTTCATGAAGCTACTATGTAAATATTAAGATACATCAGAGTTAAATAAGTTACAACAGAAGTTTCGAATACAACAGTCAAATATAAGAATCATAATACATCACTGGAATCATCGAATATCTGAAAGCTGGATAGATAGCTGGATCTCCAAGCGAAGCTCCAACTCCAAAGATGAGTCTCAAAAGCTGAACCACTCAGTCTGACCCGAGCGTAAAGAAAAAACACAAGACACTCGAGTCAGGATTAATATTCTTATATCAATAAATCCAACTCAAGTGAAATAACAAACGAAATACAGGTAACTCAAAGGATGTTGGAATCACCATCCTCTAAGGATCCATTAAACTATCTACTATTTAGTAGTGTACGCTAAGTAGATAATGTCTATCGGTAATATAAGGTATCAAAATAGTGTTAATGCATTACCATTACCCCCCTTAACACATTTTATACAAATGTCATAGTCTATACAACACTGTAAACTCCACCGTAAACTGGTGGGATATCAGGGAGTACTCCATAGGTATAACACAAAACAAATTCGTAGTGGTCGTGTATATAGGGATCCAAGTATGACAAGGCACATGAGGCAATATCCAAAGTAGTGAAACTACCGTTCGCCTGATCCGGACTGGTGAGAACGCATCGCCGCAACGATCGCAACACCGCGAAACAACACTACTGAAATTCCGAGGGTGCACCAATCAATCATAAATAATGAGTAGTAGTTACGAAGAAGTGTGTTCGCTCGAGGTAGCTAACCCCATTTGGCCCGGCGCGGCTCCTGATTTTAGTCATTTCCAATTTGACACAAGTGTCAAGGTTATCCATTATCATTCTCTTTCTTCAGTCATCACGTATATCATTCCAACCACTTCATTCTGGATCATCACTCCGCGTATAGTTATTAAATTGGTTTTCGGTTTAGATAGAGAGTATATCCATAACCGATTCCGGTTTCTTTAATAACTTTCGTAATTATTACACTGATTGGTCGTTTAATATATTTTAAAACCGAATCAATTTCAATTTCAATTAGAATTTGTAAATCAACATTTCGTTTTCTTCCTAAAACAATTCCCATAATTTACGTTTCAAAACTTCTAACTTTCCGTTTCAAAATCTTATAATTCAATTTCAATTTTTATTTAAGAAATTCAAATATGAATTCAAGTTCGTATATATAAGTTTCATTCCGAAATCATTTGAATTAATTTAATTTAACATTCAATTCAATTTAATTTCATTTATCGATTTCATTCAATATTCATTAAGTTACTTTATCACTCAAACAATTTCCATTTAATTTCCAATTCATTAAATCAATTACTTACGTTCAATTTCATTATATCCAACTTCAAATTGAATTAAATTAAATTCGTCAAATCAAATTCTTAAATTCAAGTCTCACGTTAATTTCGATAAATCTCATTCATTTCAATAAATCACATTTATTTCTTGTTAAAGAAATTCAATTTTCACTTATTTATTGACTTCGTTACAAATTTCAAACTCAATTAATAAAGAACTAAATTTCATATATTCGAGAAGTTTAATTTCACTTAGTAACTTACTTAAATTTTCCAAAGATTAATTAATAAATAAAGAAACTAAATTTTATTAACGAAGTTCAAATTCATTTATTCAAAAGTTCAATTTCTCTTATCAAAGAATTCAGTTTTTATTCAATTATCAAATAACTTATTCAATTATTAAATAATTTCAATCTTAGTTATTAATAATTTCAAAACTTAATAATTACAAACTTGATTCTCAATTCAACTTAATTATTAAATCATTTCCACTTTATTATGAATTCAAACTTAATCATCAAATCATTTCAACTTAATTATAAATTCAACTTAATAATTTCAAACTTGATCATAATTCCAAACTTAATTATAATTTCAAATTTAATTATTAAATGATTTCAAACTTAATAATTTCAAAACTCGATTATTCCAAATTCCAAATTATTTATTAATAATTCCAAATTAAATTATTAAATAATTAAATTTCAAACAACTTTCTTTCATCAATTACTACTTTAATATTTGTTTCATATTTCAATTTTTACATTTTCCTTTCAAATTCCAACTTCATTTCAAAACTTATCCTTTATTCGAATAAAATCATTATTTTATTTTTAAATCAAATTACTGACCAATCGTATTTTATTTAATTCTCTATCCTAGGTCAAATTCATTTGGCTATATATCATTTCAACCCGATTCCACTTTCAATTCAAGATCAAGCATAATAAAGGGAACTTGCATTGTGATAACTGGGATGGTGTCAAAGTAAACAAACAAGCGATAACAACAATCAATAACAATCCAATAATCAATTCAATAATCCTGAAATAATCGTATTAATTCGCATTGTTATTTGTGCGAATTAATATAATTATCTCTAGAATTTACACTATCATTTCATGTAGATTAAAGATTTTTACACTATTATTTATGCGGTTCTGCACTTGACATCAATCATTCAATTTCATATTACATCAACATATACAATCATACATTCAATGGTTCAAGGTATAATTAACCAATTCTACGTGTCAATTTAATTAAACATTTAAGGGGTACATATTATACAAATTTAACTAATCAAATTCAACACATATGTCGATTCAAATTTAACTATCCTACGTCAAATCCAATTGCATAATATCTATCACTTTATACATTATAATTTAACATCCAATATAAACAACAAACAATCAATCAATTATCAACCAAACTGGATTATTATTGCATACATAACGGATAACGGTGTCAGATGTCAAAGGTGAACTGATACATAAATAACAGTGCAATAAATAACAGCAGCATATTTCAATTGTCGTTCCAATTGAAATCAAATTTAATAAATAAAAGAATATTAATCGTGAGTGATTGCTCACCTTTCGAGGCAGAGAGATAGACCATGACACAGATACACACACACTGATACGGACACTGAAATTTGGGTTACGGATCCAGGCATGAATTTTAAAGCAAAGCTAGATGGATACTCATTCGACGAAGAAAGCTGATAACATAGATTGATGAACTGAATCAGAATTGATTTGATATAAACTATAATCATATTATTATCATTATGAAATCAATTTTTTTTAAATTTAAAACAAATATTAACATAACATATTCAATTAAAATCAATGTTCTAAATAATATTTTTAAAATAGTATTATAAAGCTTAAAATAGTCTATATGTATAGCTAACAGTAACACAGATTTGAACACACGTTTGATAGTCATATAAAATGAACGATGAAAATATATACATTCAAGCAATTTTATATAGATAAATAACTTTATATCACAATAATTACATATAATACAGAAGCTGATATATGTGTATATATATGTCAACAGCCAAAATTTACTTAAACACTTCTTTTACATCGGAACACTTTATATACAATAAAATATATACGCATAAATAAATTAGTATAACATAAATATTATAAATGGCTATGTGTATACACGGTTTAAGAAAATTTTACAAACAAATATAATATTAAGACTAATCACACCCGCACAGTACACGCTACTTTTTTTTTTGAAACTGTCGCACTATTTATACATACCAATAAAATAAATACATATATATAACGTATATATATACTTTAAACAATAAAATAAAATGCTTAAACCCAGCCTATAATTATACTCACTATACATAACTATATAAAATATCATATACATCAGATAACCAGTCTTGCATCACTAACATATGATATATAAACTATTATCATATATGAACTAAGATAACTAGCATATATAAGGTGTACGCCTGTTATGGGCTAAAGAATAGGTGTAGTGTAGTTGTGTGTCTGATGAAAAGAGTGTATGCTTCGTATACCAATATATGATGAATTGCAACCAATTAGTTTAAACTGTCAATAGTCTCCCTTTCCCATCATATACATCCCCTTGCGCATTTTAAATGCATCTAGCTTTCTTTTTTTTCTTCTTTTTTTTCTTGTGAAGCTACCTGAAGTAAGAATAGTACGTACACTTTTGTTATATTATATATTCATGCAATTTTAAGGTTATTATTAACTGGTGTATATAGATGCTTTTGTATGCTGTAGGTTATACACGCATAACTTATATAAACTTTATTATCTCATAAATACAAAACTTGATAAAACTGTATATATATACACTAATACCTTTCGAACTCTTATATATTATTATATAGCATACCTATTACAACATATACTATACATGAAATAAGCAATTGTATAATGCTACATACGTAACTAATATAAACAATATATACTATACTATTCTTATTACATAAATATACTTAAGCTTTCGTAAAAAAAAAAATACAAGTTATACATATTAGGAGTACGTATATACCTCATTCCATAGAGAAGTGAGGCTTGCGGTGATAGTGGGAAGGTGGTGGAGGGAGAGGCAGATCTGGGCTTGGCAGTTTACAACTTGTTGCGGTGATGATGGAACGGTGAAACTGGAAGCTATCGCTCAAGCCAAGTAGGTTGGTTCGGCTAGAAGATTTGCTGCATGCACAAGGTGGCTCGGCTTGGAAGGGGATGGCGAAAGTTTGGGTTTATGGGATGTAGGCGGAGGTGGGTCGGGGTCCGCGTGCTGGCTGCCATGGTCGTACCGTGGTGAATGATGGTGGAAAGGAGGGCCGAAGGGGAGGAGGGGATGTAAGGCTTCGGCCTGGTGGTTGATGAGGTTGAGGCGGTTCACGGTGGGGCACGGCTAATATGGAGCATGGACCGGTGAAGGCCGAAGGCCGGCCAGGTTGAAGGGCATTGGAGCCGAACAGTTCAAAGTGAAGTAACGATTTAGATGAGGGCAGTTTGAAGCGAAAATAAGGAAGGGAAGATGCTTGCGTTGCTGAGAAGAAATGGGAGAGGAAGAGATGGCCTCAGGTAAATTTTTGTTTTATAAAACAGAGAGGAGAAAATGAACAATTGGAATGTTTGTTGTATATAATACTTACTTATATCAAATATTATTATTAGCTAGAAGAGCAAGGTTTTAAAGTGGTCAGACGTAAGAGAATGGGTGGGTTATAAATAACAGCTGATACATTGGAAAGAGGTGATACGTTGGAAAGAGGAGAGGAAGCATCTTAACCCATATAAATAAATGTTGTATCGTATTGATTCTCAAAACATGAACAGGTGGAACAACAAACAAAAAAAAACGTTACTAGGTTTGACTCAGCAAATAATGAAGGTGGGTGGTTATTTAATTCCTTACGTGAGCAATAGAATGGTCACAGAAAACAAGTGAACCCGAACAGATACCGATACGGTAAACGTTCCGTAGACTCCGCCGTTTCTTGGACTTCAAAATACAGTACTGAATATACCATCGAGATCAACACGACGAGACGGTCAAAACGGTATACAGATATCAACGGTATGATTAAATTTTAAAAATTCGAATTTTCTATTAGCAGAAAATGCGTAAAAAACGCAAAAAATTAAGATCGACGGGGCCAAAGATGTCTGAATTTGGAAAAACGACAAACTGACGACTTGCTCAAAAAATGTTTTAGAATTTTTCTATGTAAAAATATTTTGGTTTTGAAAACGTTTTATTTTCGTCGCTTTTTAACTGATTAAATCGAAGTAATTTTACGCACAAAATAAACTTTTATATTTTCGGACGAAAATTTACCTGTTGCTATGTTTAACTAGACGCATTCCAAATATCAAATTTATATTTCAAAATTTTATCTTTTAAATTCGCACAAAATTTCAATTAAATATGTCACTACAACCGTTAAAATTTACAGGTCGTTACAAATAGGCTATTGATTGAACGGCTTGAATTTGGGAAAGTATGTGATTACATGACAAGAAGGTGGCATGCATAGGAAGGAAAAGTAGTTGACTACCCTATTTTAAATTAAAAAATTTCAAAATATTTCGATATAAATTTCAGGGCGTTTACTTACCATATGGTCACACAACAACTCCGATCACTACGAAATTTGAAATTCGATAATAATATAATATTACAGATCCAATGGAACTGGTTTCGTCAAATTCCAAGACTGTGCCTCGGGAGGCTATTTTTAAATTCAATTTAAACGATATATTTTTAAAACTTAACAAAACATTTCCGAATCAAATTTCAACGCTTTTACTATCTTCAATATTATCGATATAAATTTTACAAATCCTTATATTATTTATAACGGGCTTAAAATTCCAGATTCAACATCTTACCAAAATTTCAAAAAAATTAAATTCAATAATTAAATTCCAAGTAATGATGATATTTGAAATTTAAGTTACAAATTAACTTTTAAATATTTAAAATCAATTAAATATTCCGATTTTAAATGCTTAAAAATTCCGGGTCGTCACAATATTTTATGGAGAACTCTTTTGTTTTCTTGTGTTGATAAAAGGTGAGCAATAGTCTTCATATTTGTAGGAGCAAGAATGAAGATTGCAAATGTGGAAAGATGCACCAGAATCTGGCACCCACTCTCCTCCCTTACTCATATCAACGCAAAGAACATCATTGCTAGTTCCAAATTTTACCTCCTCATCACGGTCTACCTTCAGCTTATTTTTGCTTCCTTCTTGAGTTTTCATCCTTTCTTTATCCTGTCTTAATTTATTTCAAAATTTCAGGTGATGGCCTGATTTTTCGCAGCAATAGCAAATGAAGTCTCGATCCGTGTTTTGTTTGAATGAGAATCTCTCTCTTTGTAAAGTGGACCTCTGCCAATGGATTTGCAGTTTTCTTTTCTTTAGTGGTCTTTCCTTCCGATGAGTTTATCCTCCGTATCTCCTCATTAAGAAGGCTGCTAACCATAGTCTCCATAGAAATAACACCACTAGAATTTGAATTGTTCAACGCGACTACTAGAGTTTTCCAAGTTTTGATCAATGAGCTCATTAAAATTAAAGCTTTAGTTTCGTCACCAACTTTGAAACTTATCTTTGCCAATTGGTTCATAATTACTTGAAAGTTGTTGAGATGTTCACTAATCGATTTGCCCTTCTTTAGTTTTAGATTGACCAACTTTCTTATCAGAAATACCTTATTTATCGCAGAATTTTTTGCATAAATTCCTTCAACTTTTTCCATATTCCAAAAGCAGAAGTTTTACAAGCAACAATATGAAACACAGAATTCTCCATAAAACACCAAATTGTCGCAGCCGCCTTCCTATCCCAAATTTCCCGCTTTGCCTCAGTTATTCCGTTTGGCATTTCCCCATTATTTTTCAAGAGTTGGTGAAGATCATTAACATAGAGATATTATTCCATCTTCACCTTCCACAACCCCAGTTCCTTCCATTAAGCTTTTCAACATTTATCTTCTCCATAGCCAAAGACTATTCCAAAAATTTATGTAGTTGGCTCTGATACCAGCTGCTAGGAATTTTCTAGGATCACTACACAATTAAATTTAGAAGAGAAAGTAATGAAGAAATAAAACAAAAAAGATACCCCCAAATCAAAATCTTTTATTGATTCAACCAAGAAAATATAAAAGAGACCTAAAATTGAGAAGAAATCTCAATTCCGAACACCTTATAAAACACACTTTGTCACACATCTAATTAATGAACCATATGCATATCTATTTATAATAGTTTTGATTATATGCATTCATCAATCAACCATTTTTATTTCTGTCTTCCAAAAGAAATCTTTTCCACGTAAATAATCCTTTTCCCTTTTTGGTGCAATAAAAGAGGCAATTAATTATCTTCAAAATCTACACAATCCATAAAAGTGGCAATGTCTTTTAGCCACAAATCCACCTCCATTAAAATATTTTCAAAAATTATTTTGATTTGGAAATATTTTATTACAAAATCCAATAGATTTGTACATTTGTAATAATATTATTATACATTTGTACTATCTTTAGTTTGACTATTGTTTTTTCTTATTAATTGTAATGGCAATCATATCATGAAAATACAGAACTATTAATTTTTTATTTACAGGGTGTCTACAAGCGATTATAAAATGTGGATTTACTGAACCAACACCAATTCAGTCTTGGGGTTGGCCAATGACTCTCAAGGGAAGAGATTTGATTGGTATTGCTCATATTGATTTGAGAAAACTTTATATATATCCTTTCTGCTATGGTGCACGCTACTACTCAGCCAAAATTGGCTTAGTCTCTAAGTTTGTAGTTGAATAATACCATCTCTTTTACCTCTGTTCTAATTTGATGGAGTTCTAGTTTCTTGAGTAAGAATGAGATTATGTCGCTGAAGTTTAGATATAGCGTTTTATATATTTGTATATTGGTATATAACTGAACATATTCAAGATGAGGCATGGTATATAGATTCAGGAGCTGCTAATCATTTAACAAA
This sequence comes from Allium cepa, assembly GCA_030765085.1. Classification (NCBI taxonomy): domain Eukaryota; kingdom Viridiplantae; phylum Streptophyta; class Magnoliopsida; order Asparagales; family Amaryllidaceae; genus Allium; species Allium cepa. The sequence goes on along the minus strand of CM060931.1, from coordinate 138,842,156 downwards.
CAAGTTAGATAATCCCAATCTGGATAGCAGAGAGGTAAATAGTTCATTATCATGGGAAATGGTAAGCCAATTGAGATTTAACACATTGGTAATGCCTACATCGGAGGTAAAAGACAATTATATTTTAATAATTTATTAAGAGTATCAAGAATAAAGAAAAACCTTATGAGTGTTCCTCAATTTTCCCATGATAATAATGTTTGTTTTTAAATTTATCCAAAGTATTGCTTGGTTAAAGATATACTAACAAAAGAAATGCTTTTGCAAGGTGATGCAGTAAATGGACTTTACAAATTTACTTTGATTAATTGCAAAAGCTCCACTCAAAAAGTGACAAATTGTAATAACAATGAACTGCAGTCAAGTGAAAATGATAAGAGTAGTTTTGATCTTTGGCACTGCTAGTTAGGTCATCCCAGTGCAAGTGTTGCAAAACAGGTTCTTGAAGAGAATAAAATTTCTTTTGATATTACTACTCTGCCATATGTATGTTCTTACTGTCAAATGGGCAAAAGTCATAAATTAGTCTTTAAAGACTCTGTGACTGAATATAAAGTACCCCTAGAATTAGTTTCTACAGATTTTTGGGGTTCTGTAGCAATTAGTTCAGATATGCCTACAGGTATTATATATCTTTTGTTGATTCTTACACTAGATACACTTTGATATATTTTCTAAAAACAAAAGCTGAAACCTACAATGCAGTTATATATTTTACAACTCAAAGTTGAAAAGCAAACCAATCATAAAGTTAAAGTTATTCAAAGTGATGGTGGTGCTGAATAAAAATTTCTTAACAAATTTTTCTTAGACAAGGGTATAGTTCATAGAACAACATGTCCTTATACATCTGAGCAAAATGGTCTAGTTGAGAGAAAACATAGACACAATGTTGAAACTGGTCTAACTCTACTTGCACAAGCATCTTTACCCTTAAATTTTTTGCCAGATTTCATCAGTACAGCAGTTTATCTAATAAATAGGTTATCAACTAAAGTATTGAAGGAAATAAACCCATTAGAAAAGTTCTTAGGAGTAATACTAGATTATCAAAGTTTAAGAACTTTTGGGTGTTTATGTTTTTCCTACTTAAGACCATATAACAATCACAAGATAGACTTCAGATCACAACCATGTACCTTTATAGGTTATGCAATTAAGCAGAAAGGATATAAGTGCTTAGATGGTACTGGAAGAATATTTATAAGCACACATGTTGTTTCAATGAGAAAATATTTCCATTTGCATGTAAAAGTGTTAAAACAACACAGAAAGTATATAATCCAAAAGTGTCCATACCCATTGTACTTGTGCATTCATGTATATGGGATGCAACTAAAGCTGAGAAAGGAACAAGAGCCTTTGGACCACAACACACAATGCCATCCGAACCAGATCATGATTGAGAAGACCAACTTGATACACATGCTCAGTCACCTGCAGATTCAAGTACTCAAATCAAAGTATTCATAAAGGACAATCTGTAGACAACACTGATCAGGGCAGCAATTCAGAGTCATCTGACACTGAATTACAGACCAGAACAGGTCATCACATGATAACCGGAACAAAGAGTGGGACTTTTAAATCAAAGATCTATACAGAAACTTCAAGTATCACAGAGCTTGAAATATTTGAGCAAGCATTCAAAGATGAAAACTGGAAAATTACTATGAATGAAGAACATAAGGCACTTATGAAAAATAAGTTGTGGAGTCTTGTTCATCCACCAATCAATAAAAACATTACAGGATGCAGGTGGACATACAAACCGAAAAGAAATCCACATGAAACTGTATCAAGATATAAAGCAAGACTTATTGCTAAAGGATACACAATATTATGGGTTTGACTTCAGCGAAAACTTTTCACCAGTAGTGAAACCAACAACTATTAGAATAGTTCTCACTGTTGTTCTTCATAAAAAGTGGAAGATAATACAATTAGATGTGAATAATGCTTTTCTGAATGGCATTTTACAGGAATAAATCTATACGGAGCAACCATAAGGGTACAAGCAAGATACCCATCTTGTGTGCAAGTGGAACAAAAGAATATATGAACTAAAATAGGCACCAAGAGTATGGTTTGATAGATTGAAAGCCACTTTAGTCAATCTAGGATATCAATCTACCAAATCAGACAACTCTTTGTTTATCAAAATTAACAGCAATCTTATCATTCATATACTGATATATGTTGATGATTTAATCATAACAGACAATGATGAAAATGAGATCAATAACATTATACAGTATCTTCACAAACAATTTTCAATAAAGGATCTTAGTAACTTAAACTACTTTCTAGGCAGTGAAGTAAAGAGAAAAACTGATTCAGAAATTGCATTGAGTCAAAAGAAATACATCAAGAAACTTCTGATCAAGTCAAAAATGGATGCAGCCAAACCTCATCCAAAACCTATGATTAGTCATCGACTACTCTCAAAATCTAGAGGAGAACCAATATTAAATATTAAACAGTATAGAAGTATTGTAGGAGCTCTACAATACTTGACTATAACAAGATCAGATATATGATTTAATATCAACAAAGTTTCACAATTTGTGCAGGAGCCACATGAAGAACACTGGAAAGCAGTTAAGAGAATCCTAAGATATCTCAATGGCACTACAAACTATGGTCTTACACAGAAGAAATGCAAAAACTTAAACATAACAGCATATGCAGATGCAAACTGGGTAACAAATGTTGATGACAGAAAATCGGTGACTGGCTACTACATGTGCATTGGAGACAACCCGGTATCATGGTGCTCAAAGAAATAAACAACCACCTTTAGATGTAGCACAGAGACTGAATATAAGAGTGTTGCTAGTGCCGCAACAGAAATTACATGGATACAATCTTTACTATCAGAACTAAAAATCAAAACAGAGATAAAACCAATGCTATTTTGCGACAATCAAAGTACTATGTACATGACAGCAAATCCAGTGTTACATTAAGGACAAAGCACATAGAGATCGACTTATACTTTGTTCGAGGATTGATACAAAAGAGAAAACTTCAAGTAAATTATTTACCTTCACCTTACCAACGTGCATATACTTACCAAGACACTGTCATCAAAGAACTTTCATCGATTCAGAACAGATATGAAGGTAGAGCCGATCGAAGAAGGGCAGATCTAAAACTTCCTTCTCCTTTAGATCTGCAACCATACTTTCTCTCGGATTTATCATAGAAGAAGTACTAAGAAAACTTCTTCAATTGTTCCGTCATCTTTGCTACAGATCTGCAAAATAGCTTTAATTAATCTCTGAAATCAAGCAACCAAAAGCATTTAACTCAGAGATTGAAGAAGAAAAGCTCAATTTCGGAGTAGCGCAGCCGAAGCCCTAATTTGCTCAAAGAAGACGGAACCATAACCCTAGCATTAGTTTGAGGGGGAGTAGGAATGACATGTCGGCTGTAGTCTAGGTTTAGTGTTTTATATATCTGTATATTGGTATTGGTTTTAGTGCGGGTTCATAGCCCAAAAGCCCGTATAAGCAAAATCATTATATTTAAATACAATCTGCCCGTAACCGAGTAACAATCTCAGTATCATATTCATGAGATAACAAATCATTCTTTCTACATTCAAACAAAATATTCATTCAAATTCATCAATTCTTTCTTCTTGCAGTTCAATTATTGAAGAAAGAGAATAGTTGTTCTTGCTGATTTAATGCAATCCAGTTATTATTTTCAATCTTTGGTCATGGTCCTATTGGCCTTATCTTAGCACCAACTAGAGAACTGGCAGTTCAGATACAGGAAGAATCTCAAAAGTTTGAGAGGTTCATAGACAAGACATAGAATATCAAGTCAATCTTATTTGACATTAATCCTTAGCCAAAATTTCAAATCTTTGTCCTGCATCTAGAATAAAAAAATTACCAATCTTTCTTAATATATCTGTACAGCGTTATAAATTTCGATTGCATCAGTACGGTCCACGTAACATGATTAATTTGAACATACCTTCATTATTTCTAAGATGCTTTCTTTATCAGAAATGAATCTGTTGGAGTTGTGCTTCCGCCGCTTGTTAATTTGCCTATATAAGTAAGTACATATTATGAGCAAAGCAACTAAGAAAGTGATTGAAATCAATAATTAAAACTGGATGACGTGGAGAGATATCGACGGCTTTGCCAGAGCCATAGCTAGCAAATACGAATAAAGTTTGCATGTAGCAGGTTTATAAGTATTAGACGGGTTTGTAATGTGTATTCTAAAGAAAGTGCTAGTCAGCTTTACAATGTATATTTTGAATAGTTAAATGTACATTCTAAATAAACCTAGACCATTAGTTGGTCAGATTCATTTTTATTTTAGCTAAGTAATGATTTTAAAATGATATTGCGTGTAGTGGGTTTATAAATGTTGAGCCTGAATGTGAAGGTGTCGTGCACGTTTTTCCCACTAGGTTTTTCTTTAGCTACAATGTATCTGCTGGAACTAGGCCTGTCAAATGGGTTGGGTTGGGTCAAAATGGGTTGGGTCGAGTTCGACCCAACCCATTTGTGACTCATTCTGTTTCACTCATTTATGACCCAACCCGCTTAATAAGCGGGTTACCCATCTAACCCATTTAAAAATTTAAATTTAATTTGACTAATAAAAAACAAATAAAGATAAAATAATTCTAATTCCAAGTTTTATGTTTTGAGATCCGACAAAAAATTAAAATTTGAATTCTAATTTTCATCAAAATTCAAATATGAGAATGGAGTAGCTTATTATTTTCTAAGTACAATTGTCGGTTTCCTTGGAGAACTACAGTGTACGTTCACACGATGAAGTATCCGAGTGTTTCATACTGTCCGTAATTTAGGTGGGTGTTGATCGGTCGAAGTCTCGTCTGATTCCGAGTTAGAACGAAGGAGTTATTGCAGTCTGAACAAAAAAATAGTGGCTTTTGCACTAGGCGGAGTTCAATATGCAGGTGTGGCAGCCTGTTATTTTCTAAGTACAATTGTCAGTCCCCTTGGAGAACTACAGTGTGCCTTCACACGATGAAGTATCCGAGTGTTCCATACTGTCCGTAATTTAGGTGGGAGTTGATCGGTCGAAGTCTCGCCTGATTCCGAGTTAGGACGAAGGAGTTATTGCAGTCTGAACAAAAAAATAGCGGTTTCTGCACTAGGCGGAGTTCAATATGCAAGTGTGGTAGCCTGTTATTTTCTAAGTACAACTGTCAGTCCCCTTTGAGAACTACAGTGTGCGTTCACACGATGAAGTATCCGAGTGTTCCATACTGTCCGTAATTTAGGTGGGAGTTGATCGGTCGAAGTCTCGCCTGATTCCGAGTTAGAACGAAGGAGTTGTTGCAGTCTGAACAAAAAAATAGCGGCTTCTGCACTAGGCGGAGTTTAATATGCTGGTGTGGTAGCCTGTTATTTTCTAAGTACAACTGTCAGTCCCCTTGGAGAACTACAGAGTGCGTTCACACGATCAAGTATCCGAGTGTTACATACTGTCCGTAATTTAGGTGGGAGTTGATCGGTCGAAGTCTCGTCTGATTCCGAATTAGAACGAATGAGTTATTGCAGTCCGAACAAAAAAAAATAGCGGCTTCTGCACTAGGCGGAGTTCAAATATAGGAATGTAGTAGCATGTTATTTTCTAAGTACAACTGTCGGTCTCTATGGAGAACTACAGTGTGCGTTCACACGATGAAGTATCTGAATGTTTCATACTGTCCGTAATTTAAGTCGGAGTTGATCGGTCGAAGTCTCGTTTGATTTCGAGTTAGAATAAAGAAGTTATTGCAGTTTGAACAAAAAAAATAACGGCTTCTGCACTAGGTGGATTCAAATATGAAGATGTGGTAGCCTGTTATTTTCTAAGTACAACTGTCGGTCTTCATGAAAAATTATAATGTATGTTCAAAATTCTTATTTTTTAAATTTATATTAAAATTTAATATTTTTAATAAATGGATAAATGAGTTACCCATTTATAATCCTTTTAAAAATGGATCAACCCAATGCATAACCCATTTTATGATATTCATAAATGAGTTGACCCAACCCATTTATAAGTAGGGTAAATGGATTGGGTCAAATTTGACAGGTCTAGCTGGAACTCATCTGATTGAAGTTGCTACACTAGTTTTTTTTTTTTTCTTCCCTTTTCAACAGCATATGTTTTTTCCCACTCCTTCCTTGCATGCCCATAATGTGCCTTGTATATCCTTCTGCATGTAATTTTCTTCTTTATTTTCCTATGCTATTATCATGTTCGTGTTGATTTCAGCGCAAGAATTCCTGGTAATGTTCAAGCAGCACTTACAGAGAATAGGAAATCTCTGTGTGATTTAATTCTGGAACCTTTAAGGGAAGAAAACCATTTTTGGTACTGTGACTTGTGAAAAGTCCAATGGGATTCATGTTGCTAATGGTGTACGTAGTGCCTAAAATGATGGAGAATCTGGATAAGTTTCTGTATCTTTACTATTAGATGCCTTTATTGGATTCATCTTGCCAGAATTGAAAAATACATGAACCCATGGACCTCCGCTCCCTGTTGAATGTGTGTTATCTTCTCTGTGCCTGGAGTTAGTGTATTAGATAGATATCTCTGTGTTGTATGAACTTGGCTGAGACTGGAGATGTTGCTTCTAGAAGCTATTGTGGATGTTGTTATCAGATTATTGCAATGAATAGATTATATATTGTTGTTTTGTTTAGAGTTTTCCTCAGAAAATGTTGAAGACATTTGTCAATATTGAGATAAATCTGAGACTTTCACTGGTTCAATGTTGATTATGAAATGAGCAAGAAGAATCGGTTGCCTAATCTATTACTTGTGTTAAACAAGAAAGCAGGATCTCTACACCGTTGACGTGTGCCCCTTTCCAATCCCCAATTTGAAATAACTCCTACCAGTGACTGGCCCGGGCTATGCACACGGGCAGGTTCGAGACAATGTGGTATTTGATTTGACGACCATTGTTTGGAGGCAGTAGATCATATGAATGATGAATGTGAAGGGTTATTTTATAATGCTGTTAGATTATTATCTGGTTGACGTCTTTTTGTCGTAAATCTCAGTTAATGGTAGATAGTCTATTTTATTTGCTAAAGATCTGTGCTATCTTATCATTGGTTCTGTGACTAAGTTTCAGCAACATTGTATATGCGAAGAAGAATATGGTATCTATTGTCACCAAACATTTATTAATGCATCTTCTTGGTATACAAATTCGGTAAATACAACAATAGCATTCGAGAAGCTATGTTACTTGGCATCATTTCAAATTTAGTCTTTACTCATGCTAAAAATGACTAAACTACTTCCACAATGGAATACATAACCACATATAGTTAAAGCGTAGTAAAAAGGAAAACTTTGCTATCAAATATTTGTCATGTTTCATATGTGGTAAATTTTATTAGTTAAAAAAAAATATAAGTCTATACCACGTTTAAACAATTTGCAGAATAATAGGACTCCTGAATCTATTACACATAAGCAATTTTAAGATATGGTTTATAAAGTATGACAAAATTCCCAACTCATACATATCAAATTAAGTGAATAAGCACATGCTCGCTATATTCAGTTTGTGCATCAACCACTTTTGTGCACGATTGCTACTGATCCTCACGGCTTTGATAATATATTCTTCAACTAATGCCTAAGCATAATCCGCTTCAGATCTCAGTTTTCATTCTTGCCAGTAGTCGTGCTTTAGTCTTAATGTTGAGAAGTTTGTTGATCTGAATGAAGCAGGAGAAGTTGCTTGAGGCACGCTAAAAACGTTGTCCTTAAGGAATTATTCGCCCCCACAGTTTGGAGCAGGAACGGAGCGAAATTCCTCCAGGATACAACAAGTGCTGTGTTCTACAGAAGCAGAGAAGAAGAGGGAAGAAGAATGAATTTGAAAAAGTGATCTGGGCAGGAAGAAGATGAGATGTATTTATACAGGGCGAAAGGGTGTGACCGTTGGGGACAGTTGTGTCTACCCGTTCAAAAAAAACGCGACTGTTTGGAACGGTCGAACCCAGGCCGTACGATCACCCACGCGCCCAAAGTGCCCAAGTGCCTATCTTTGACCCGTATAATATTTTATAGGCCCAAGCCCATCATCCCTTATCATTGAGTCCATTTCCAAGCCCATGTTATTTCAAATCACAATATTCAATGTAAGCTTCTCCTATATAAGGAGAAATATATCATACTATTTGCCAATGTGGGACAAGTAGTATTACAATCTTCCCAATACTTAACACCATGAAAATTACATTTGCTTTGGTTATGTTATGTGCTTCAACCGGTTTCTTTAGTTATGTTCTTCAAAATTCTATGATCAGCTGTATATTTTCATGTTTCGCACACGTGCACATACACACAAACACACAGATACACACACATCAGAATCTAATTCATATGAAAAACGTCAATGTTTGAAAGGAAAGAGAACTAAATTTGTATTTACGTGGTTTATTTAAAATGTGAAGTTTTGATGATACATTATGTAATAAATAGGTTAAATGGATCGAATGTAGCACTTTTATCCATAAACAATAGAAACTGGATTTTCATAAGCCTGCCTCTTTACATAAGTAGGTGAGTACACTTAAACTATTTATTGCATGAAACGAATTAACCCAACACAAACTCGACATAACCCAATTGCTAGACAACTCCCATACATAAAATACTCTTTCGTGTTCGTTTGTAAAGAAGCATTAAAATTCATAAATCTTTAGGTAATAAAGGTTTTCCACGGACTAAACAAAGTGCTTTGTTTAAAAACCAAAATGCTGTATTTAAAAATTAATTAGTACATAAAAAGTAGCAACCGTTGACATACTGAACTTACAGTTTATTCACTTTGAAGCTTAAAAACTCAAGGAACATAAGGAAGCTTAATTGATAGTAAGTGTTAAAAACAATATCTAGTGAGTCTGTATTGTTTGTGTAACAACCCGCATATTTATCGATGGTATATTTAAATATTTTATTTAAATATAGCATCGTTCGTCGGATTTTGGCCCGAAAAGCTACTTTTTGCAAACTGCCGAATTAGGACTCGAGACCACTCCCATTGAGTTCAAAATGCCGTTTGCAACATTTTTGAGTTTAAACATTGATTTGTTTGGAGCTAGCTAAAAATTTGACATTTTCACTTTGGGTTTGGGTATGGATTCAGCCCACTAGCCAACTTAATACCCAAATCTGAACCACTTCTCCCCATTCACTCTCACTTCCTCCTCTTTTCAGTTCCAAAGTAAAAATGGTGGAAGAGAATGGGAAATAGAAATCCAAAACCCTAGTTCATTTGCAAAATCCAAATTCTAGCTCCAAATTCTAAGAGAACCCATTGGTAAGCATCCTCTTCATCTTCTCCAACTCTTTCTCTATTCCATTTCAGAAATTCCTAAACCTAACATAGGAAATATTTTACTTGTAAGCTTAGATTGAAGCTTCTTGAGTTGTTATTGAAGAGGAATTGATCTTAGCTTGTTTTAAAAGCTTCTCCTTCATTGATTTGGGTTCAAAGGTGAGATTTTTATCTCACATCTATGCTTATAATCATCTTCGATTGTTAGGTATGAATTTCTAACACTTATTCTTGTGCAATTGATTTTGATTTTGATTGGTTTTGTGAATATTCCAATTTTAGTGTTTTGAAAGCCAAATCCTTAAAAATCATAGCTTAGACCTTTGATCATGATTTTGTAATACATTGAAGAGCTTATGGGACCGAGTAGTCGATTGACATAAACCCCTAGCGTCCATTGCTCGTCTGATTTAAGTTTGGTGGAGATTTGGCCCTCACTCAAAAAGGCTGGAGGAGCTGGAAACAGGCTCCGGTCGACCGAGCTCTGAGGCCTGCCGACCAACCTGCTACCAAAGTGCAGAAGCACTTCTCTGTCTCTAGTCCGGTCGACCTCCTACAGAGCTCAGTCGACCGACCTACTTCCCGAGAATTTTTTCCAGAACAGGGTCCGGTTGACCGAGCTCTGTAGCCGGCCGACCGACCTGTTGCTATTTTGCCTATTTCGCCTATTTTGCGTGGTTTTCAAATTTAATCGATTCATGTTCTTTCCCTATTTGTTGTTATCATTTGTTATTGACTTTGATGACTTCTTTTCGTCGGGAATTTTAGGGATATCCATTTTGATGGGTTCAGTATCGATTTCTTTGGAATTTTATTCACGTCTTCGTATGTGAATTTTTATGATTGATTGTTTCTACAATCACTTCTATGATTTGTCACTTTAAATTATAAAGGTTTTCTATACTAGTAGTAAATATCAAAACCCTTTCATTAAAACGATTTCAACACCGTTTTATTACAAAGTTCCTTTCTTAAACCGTTTTCTAATCTATTAGTATATACAAACCTTTACCTCACTCGTATGAGAAATCTAATTAAACGGCTTAGTAAAACGAGTGGTATGAAACGCTTGCGTTTACTTCGTTGGTTAATTCTTGGACTTGCTCGATTGAATCTCTTGTGACAATTTTCTAGTGGAGATCTACAATTTGTTCGTAAATATTTAAGTTAAGCTAGTGGTTATGGGACATGAAGCTAAGCTCATATATTTACTAGCTTAGAGTAATTGACACTTTCTTGATGGTCAATGATGATCGTTTCTGTGATTTACACTAGCAATGTGCGATGTCTCTTTGATTCATTGGATGTACCGTTTGCACTACATCAATGTCTTTGCTTATTGATTCATTGGATGTACCGTTTGCACTACATCAATGTCTTAGCTTTTTGATTCATTGGATGTACCGTTTGCACTACATCAATGTCTTTGCTTTTTGATTCATTGGATGTACCGTTGCACTACATCAATGTCTTTGCTTTTTGATTCATTGGATGTACCGTTTGCACTACATCAATGTCTTTGCATTTTGATTCATTGGATGTACCGTTTGCACTACATCAATGTCTTTGCATTTTGATTCATTGGATGTACCGTTTGCACTACATCAATGTCTTAGCTTTTTGATTCATTGGATGTACCGTTTGCACCACATCAATGTCTTAGCTTTTTGATTCATCGGATGTACCGTTTGCACCACATCAATGTCTTTGCTTTTTGATTCATTGGATGTACCGTTTGCACCACATACATCAATGTCTTTGCTTTTTGATTCATTGGATGTACCGTTTGCACTACATCAATGTCTCAGCTTTTGATTCATTGGACGTACCGTTTTCACTGCGTCGATGTTGCGAATTATTTGTGATGCTCGTGTTGGTGAGTTTTCATGCTCCCGCTTGGGATTGGCCAACCTTTTATTGTCATTTCTGGATTTCTAATTGATGATTTCTGGAATTTATGTTTCACCACTTTTTTCAGTTGGCATTGATAAGTATGTCATTCACTGTGGCTTGGTGAATTAAATAAAGAATATGACATTCTTTTTGATGCTATGATATTCTTGAGATTTTGTATGACTTTCGTGATTCTCTAATGTATACTAGTCATAATATGACATTTTTGGTTATCATACGTTTTAATATTATATCTCTTCTTATATCTCATTTTATCTGATAATTATAGCTAGACTGATCCGTTTATTATTTTCTTTTTAAATAAAACTCGGGTCAGACTGAGATTTTACAGTTGCCCCCTCTTGACTTCCTATCTGGAACCATCATCTGATTTTGGCTAACTACTCTAGATTAGTAGTTTTTGTTGTATACATTTGAGATATATACTCCATGATGTATACTTATTCTTTGTGTAACACTTGTAGCTATTCTTTTGTGTTATTGTAGGTCTTCCAGACCACTACTCTGATAAACACTTTTAAGTGTTATATATTTATATCTATTTCCGCCTTTGTGATATGGATGTCTGTGACTGATTGTGTTATGTTCATTTCTATATTTGTTTCTGAAGATTATATATATATAGCCACCGTGTAGTAGCTTTGAGTTTGTATCGGTATGTCAGATTTTTTTTATTATCTGACATATCGGCGCTCGCACAAAGAAATTACACGGATGGTCGCTCCTCAACAGCCTTATTCTCCGTGCTAGTTGACAGCATTACCCCGTAGTGTCCTTGGCTAGCGTGGGTATAGAGGTGGGGCGTCACGGCTTGGTATCAGAGCCAAACTTCGGAACAATGTAGAATAATCTAGCAAGGATCATTGTCCTAAGTCTTTCTTCGGAGTCATGCTTTAGGATTTAATTTGAGTCTTCGTACCGATTCATCCTATTTTCTTTATGATTCCTTATTTTATCTATCAAGATTGCTTTATATCCATTTTGTGAATAACCTTTTTCTTCTTCTTTCTTTCTTTCTTAAAGAAGAGAAATAGTTAGAACTGGTCGTCCCAGCGCCGGTCAATCTAGTGATACTCCCCAAGATGGAGTTTTTATGTCTGCTCAGCAGCTTTTAGATCTCGTGAATAATGCTCAAGCTGCCGGACCCAATCCAGAGCCTACTCATCCTAGATCCGGTTTTGCACGCTTGTGCAGAGACTATACCGATTTGGGTGGGAGGCCATTCTGGGGATCCGAGAGTGTTATTTAAATTCAAACTTGGCTCAAATCATGCGATCGCATCTTTACTCGCATGAACCTTATTGATCTACATCGAGTCCAAGTGGCTTCTAGCATGCTCCAGGAAAGAGCATTAGATTGGTACGAGATTTTGGTTTTCAAAATCATTGAAGCGGATCTTACTTGAAAGCAATTCCGGGAAAGATTCAAATTGAAATTTGTGCCGGAGGCTGAAAAAGTAACTTTGGCCCGGTGTTTTATTGACCTTGTTCAAGGTGAATCTTCTGTGATGGATTACGTCGCATCTTTCGAATCTCTCTCTAAGTATGGGGTTGAGTATATTAATACCCCATTGAAGAAAAATCAAAAATTTGTCTATGGCTTGAATAAGAATCTTAAGAAGCAATTACTTCTGAAACTCGAGGTTTCTTTTGATCAGCTTATTGATATCGCTCTTCGTCTTGAAGAGGCCGATAAAGAGTGTGATGTTGAAGTTGTGGGTGCCAAACAAAACTTCAATAACAACATGAAGAGACCTATTATGTTCAAAGGCCCCAATTCCAATAAGAAGGGGAAGCAACAAATTCCAGTAGCAAAGACTCCTACCTCTAGTCGTGGTCAATGCTACAATTGTGGTTCCACTGACCATTATGCAAGAGAGTGTCCGAAACCCCTCTTTTTTCGTTATTGCAAAAGTTCGGGTCATCTTTTATCTTCGTGTCCTAAGCTTCCAAACAAGAGAGAAGGAAAGCTGCAAGCCCCTAACAAATCTTCTCTTGGTCAAGTTATTTTTCACTCAATCCTTGATGGCATTGTTTTATTTCGTGATCTTCTAATTTGGGTTCTTGTTGATGCGGGTTTCATCTCATTATTTTTATATCAAAAGAACTTGTCGATTCTTTTTCTTTGAATATTTTCGGCTTGTTGACTTCTTTGAGAATTGCGAATCCGGATGCTGGGTCCGCAACACTCAGCTTTCTTGTATTGATGTCGAAATTATTTTATGTGATTTTTTCTTTCCGAGCCGATTTTTTTTTTCCTTATGCTTCGGAATTGACTTTTGAATGGATTGGCTTAATTATTATGAAGCCATATCCGAAGTACCGAGTGGACTATTCATCCTCGACATTTTTAAGCTGTTAAGCAGATTTCTATTTTTCTTTGTGATTTTGATTTCAATTTGATGGCATCGTTTTTATTCGTTAAGCCCATTATAAGCAAAGTGTTTGTAATAGCCCTGGTTTTGGTAATTACCTAAGTTATAATTTAATATTAGGTAATTACCAAAACCAGGGCTGTTACAGTGTTATTCTCTCATTCATGTGGTTTGAGAATTTTCTGATATTTCTGAGTTTGTCTTAGGATCATCACCTAAGAAATCTTTTGTGTGGTGTTAAGGTCCTTTTAGCTCGATCTTGCCACCGGTTTTCATTTGCTACGAGTTGCGGAAGTTAGCATTCCATTTACCGCATTCCGCACTCGTTATGATTCTTATGAATGACTTATTATGTCATTCAGTTTGTCCATCTTGTTTCATCCATTTTATAAATTGAATATTCCATGAATATCTCGATAATTCCATTCTTGTATTTATTGATTCTGGGTGAAAATAGAAATTTAAAATTTTGCAAATCTTTTTCATAAGATTTATTTATAAGTACAATTGGACTTTGATCTTAAACAAGCATAGAATATTCTCAAAACTTTTAAGAGATATTTTCATCATACAGAAGACGATTTTATGATTGTATTGCCCGTTAAGTGCTTTAAGAATTCTGGTCGATGCGTTTGATCAACGTTATCGATAGGAATTTCCTAAATGCTTTGATGAGACAATCAGACACGATATATTGACTTGTAAAATGTAAATTTTTCTAGAAAGATTTTTACATTGAGATAATTGTAATTTTGAAAGTTTTAGCTTTTTGGGAAAGAAGATTATTTAAAAGAAATTCTTTCTTTTGATACTCTTATTCTTGTGATTCCCGAAGGGAACCAAGACTTTATCTTTTCTACCAATGCTAATCGTATTGGTTTGAGTGTCGTTCTCTTGCGGAAGAGAACGTGCTATCATTTATGTTTCTAAATCGTTAAAGCCTATCGAGACTAGATATGTCATTCATGATCTAGTGCTCGCGGCTATTGATTTCACTTTTAGAGTTTTGGCATCATCATTTTTGGATGAGAAACCTGTTCTCTACCTCGATCATTAATCTTTGGAATATTTATTTTCTCATAAGGAACTTCATGTTGACTCGAGTTCCTTGCATCTTATGATCTTGATATTCTTTTATTCCCAAAAGGGGGAAATCGTGTTGTCAATGCCCTTTGTTGTAAGCAACAAGTGGTTGTTTCTTCGATGATGTACGAACGGAATTATCTTTTTATCAAGTTCATTGGACATTTTGATATACTTCGTTTTATTGAGCTTTATCTCATTTCTTTTATGGACTAGCGTCCGATGTTCTTTTATGGTGTTCGGTCCATTTGATGTACCGGTTGTACTACGTCGGTGTTCCGAAATTATTCGAGCTTTGGATCATCTGGCGTACCGTTATTGTACTACGCCGTTGTTCCAAATTATTCGAGTTTCTAGTTTCTCGGGCGTACCGTTTTTGTACTACACCGTTGCACCGGCTCAACCATGATTTGCAGCTGAAAGTGGGTGTTTCAATAATGCTTCTTCGAAACTTAAACCAGAGTTTGGGTTTATGTAATGGTACAAGGATAATTGTGACTCGGTTAGCCTCAAAGATCAGTGAAGCTGAAATTGTAACAGAAAATATTGTTGGTCAAAAAGTTCTAATTTCTAGAATAATTCTTACATCCGCTGACACAAAATGGTCGTTTGTGCCACGTCGCAGACTGTTTCCATTTAAAATTTACTTTGCTATGACCATAAATAAAAGTCAAGGTCGGACTCTCGATCACGTAGGAATTTATTTACCTTGTTCAGTATTCACACATGGTCAACTATATGTGGCCGTCTCACGAAAAACTTCTCATGCTGGGCTAAAAATAATGGTGGGAGAAAATAAAGCTGGTTTGAAAATCATACATAAAATATTGTTTACCAGGAGGTTTTTAAAAACCTTACAGGTACAAGTTCACACCCCTACTATACTACTTATATCAGACCACCTAACCGGATGCAAAAATTTAAGTAATCCTAGGGACCCTTTATTTTGCATGTGAACAATGTTAAATTGCGATGACACTATATGGAAATTGTAGAGGTTGGAAGTAGCTTTGTAATGGAGAAAACGGTTCACAAATCGGAGTTCGAAGGTGGAAGTTATAAGGGAAAAGGTGAAGTGGTCTGAATAGAAAGCGATAGATGTCTAAGGAAAAATTCAGATGTCTGACTCATCAACAAATTTGCAGCAGACCTATTCCAGAGAGTTAGGTCAGACGTTTGAACAAAATGGTCAGATATCTGAATCTGTGCAGAATTTCTTCCAAAGCCTTTAGTCAAACATCTGACCAAATGGTCAGACGTTTGAGCCAGTGGAGAACTTTTTTCAGAAAGTTAAGTCAGACGTCTGACCGTTTTGGATAAACGTTTGAGGCGACTTCCGCCTGTTTTTAACGCGTGGGCTTAGCGTGAAGATTTGTGATATCTACAGGGGTAATTTCGAAACATTGCCTAGGATTTCTATTCTCCTATATAAGCTAGCTTCATGTTCCAGATCTAGTGTGTGCAAGCGACTGCAAGAGATTAGCCTCTACAAATTAGGGTTTATCAAAGCCTAATTTTCTTCAATTATCTTCTCCACAAATCAATTTCTAATTAGAATTTTGATTATTGTAATCAATCTCTTGTACAGTTCTCATCAACATTAATAAAAGTTCTCTCTTAAAGTGGATGTACACTAACACAACGTTAGTAGAACACTATAAATCGTTGCGTGATATATTTTTTATTATTGCTTTAATTTCTGAATTGCTTGTTTGGGATTGTGATTGCTTTTGGATTGATTGAGATTGGAATTGAGTTATTGATTGGTTGTTTTTACACTTCTTACCATGATCATCTCTTCCGCTGTGCTTGTGGGGTTTCAATTTGAGTGGTCTCCGGTTAGAATCCTGGCCTAACATTTGGTATCGTAACATTAGTATTGGTAGGTGGTTGTAGAAATGCCGGAATAAGATAATACCTCAAGTAGTTTCTCAGTGGGAAATCCAAGTGGTGTAGCTTCTTATGTATGTGGTTCGTAAGCAGCTTCAGGATCACAATTGCTAATAGACAAGTGAAATGATAATAATGATTTTGAAAAATGACAATGGAAAATGAAAACGGTTCTAAGGAGGAATCGGGTGCAAGAGTAGTGTTTGACACACATTATTGTCAGTAGACATGTTGAGAGATAAGAGATTAAAGAGTAGGCATTTACTACATTCCAACTTGCTATGGGAGAAAATGTTATCTCTAAAATTAGTAGTGAAACTACCGCTAAAGGTATTTGGGACAAGTTGGAAAAGTTGTATATGAAGAAGTCACCAACAAATCGTTTGATCTTATTGCGAATGTTCTTCACCTATAAAATGAAGGAATGTACTTCGCTAAAGGCGCACTTGAATACTTTTGATGATTTGCTAATGAAGATGAAGGCAGTAGATTTGAAGATTAAGGAAAGGCAAAAGACGATGATATTCTTGTGTTCGTTACCAGATTGCTATACAGGTTTCTCAAATAGTTTGATCTATAGCCGGGATACATTGACTCTTGATAATGTCAATACGGGTCTTCTTAGCAAGAAGTTGCGGGATCAAGTAGTGTTAGGTGATGGAAGTAGTGGTGCTAGTAATGGTCATGGTTTATTTGTGGAGAAGGAGAGGTATGTGAAGAAGGAGAACCAGGCGCGTTCTAAATCAAGGAACCCTGATTGGAGAGAAAAGTCGAAGGAAAGAAAAGGCAAATGCTATATTTTCAAGACGCCCGGTCGTTGGAAGAATGAATGTCCGAAAAAGAAGAAGACAAAAAAGGAAGTAGCATCTCTATCAGTAGTGGTAGAGAGTGGAGTTGGTGAGGGAGATGTAGATATTTTGTTGACGGTAGCATCAGATATTTCGAGTAGCGAATGAGTGCTCGATTTGGAAGCGTCTTATCATATGATGCTAAATAGGAATTATTTTTCTTCTCGTATCGACAAAGAAGAAAATTCAATTGTTATGCGAAATGGTGCTATTTGTAAGTCGAAAGGCAATGGTTTCATGCAAATTCAGATGTTTGACGGAGGGGTTCGTACTCTCACTAATGTACGCTATGTTCTGGGACTTCGGAAGTCTCTTTTCTCTTTGGGACAGCTAGATTCTTTAGGTTATAAGATCACTATTGAGAGTGATAGCTTGCGGGTTTCGAAGGGGCGCTTGTGGTGATGAAGGATGCTAGGCCTCATGGTATTTATTTGCTTCAAGGAGTGATTGTAGAAGGTGAAACTTGTATAGGAGTTGATAGTTCTCGTGGCTTGGATGCGACTAGGTTGTACCATTTGAGGTTGAGTCTTGTCTCGGAGAGGAGTTTGGACATCCTTTGAAAGAGAGAGAGATGAATGATGGAGAAAGTTTCAACAAGTTAGATTTTTGGGAAGAATGCGTCATGGGGAAGCAAATTAAAGTTTCATTCAGTGAGGGAAAACATGATTCGAGAAGGATTCTTGAGTATGCTCGCACGGATGTTTGAGGACCAACACCGGTAGCTTCTTTGAGTGGAGCTCGCTATTATATTTCTTTTATAAATGACTTTTCTCGGAAAGTTCGGGTGTATGTAATGAAGGAGCAGGTCAGAGGAATTTGCAAAGTTCAAAGTATAAAAGGCTCTTGTTGAGAATGAGAGTATCAAGTCTTTGATGGTTCTAAGATCCGACAATATATTTTTGGAGAATTTTTGAAGTTTTGCATGCATCATGGTATTCGGAGATATTTTACTACACCTGAAGATCCGCAGTCGAATGGAGTTACGGAGAGGATGAATCTACTCTATTTGAGAAAGCTCGATGCTTGAGATTGACAGCGGGTTTGACGAAGGGATTTTAGGCTGAAGCTTTGTCAACCGCGGTGCATATTATTAATCAAATTATGTACTCAACTATTGGTAACAAAATTCCAAGGGAAGTGTGGAAGGGAAAGAGCATTGACTTGAGTTATCTTCATGTGTTTGGTAGTCCTATTTATGTGAATGATCCGGGAAATGATAAGCTTGAACCTAGAGCTTTCAAGTGGATTTTGCTTGGCTATATTGATGGAGTAAAAGGCTATCGAATTTGGAATTCGAAAACGAAGAAGGTAGTGAATTCTCATCATGTTACTATTGATGAGTCGACATTTTCAAGGAGAAAGAAAGCTCATCGGATGTTTCGGACTTGGTTCATGATGAATCAAAGGAGACGGAAATTATTTTCACATTTTTTCAAAGGAGTAGAGAGAGTAAAGTAGTGGTTGATGATCATCACATAGTCCACATGGTGCCTCTAGTAGTGTTGGTAATATGCATGATTTTAGAGAAGATTCGGTTCAAGGTGGAACCGAAGGGAGTTTGGGAGATGGTATTGCTACTCGGGTTGGTCATCGCACTATAAGACTACCTGAAAGATATGGTGATTGGAACTATCTTAGCTTTTGTGATAATTTAGACTATGCTATTCGTGTAGTCTAAGATGAACCGATGGACCTTAATGACGTCATGGAGTTGAGTGATAGCTCAAAATGGATTTGTGCCATGGAGGAAGAGATGCATTCATTGTTGAAGAACTAAACTTTGGATTTGGTTTCAGTTCCTAAAGAAAACCGTGCTATTGGATGCAAATGGATATATAAGGTGAAGAACGATGGAAGATACAAAGCTAGGCTAGTGGCTAAGAGGATTGCACAAAGGAAGAGAAAGGAGTATGATGAGATATTCATACCGGTTGTGCGCCATACTTATATCCAGATATTACTTGTTAGAGTTGTTATTCACGACTTGGAGTTGGAGCAACTTGATAAAAAAACCGCCTTGTTGCACGGTGACTTGGATGAAGACATCTAAATAGAGCAACTGGAAGGTTTTGCTGTGGATGTTAAGTCAAATTTGGTTTTCAAGTTGAAGAAATCACTATATGGTTTAAAGCAATCACATAGACAATGGTACAAGAGGTTTGATCATTTTATGCTTAAAAATGGTTTTAATAAAAGCATCAAAGATGCTTGAGTTTATTTCAAGAAGTTAAGAAATGATTGTTGTGTGTATTTACTCTTGTATGTGGACGACATGCTCGTTGCTTCTAAGGATAAGAATGAAATCAATAAGCTAAAACTGAGTTTGAAATCGGAGTTCGAAATGAAGGATCTTGGAGAAGCAAGAAGGATATTGGGCATGGAAATTTTAAGGGATCGAAAGCATTTTAAGTTGAAATTAACTCAAAAGGAGTACATTGAGAAAGTGTTTTGCTTGTTTAGCATGGAGAATGAAAAGGCGTCAAATATACCTTTACCTTTGCATATGAAGCTTTCGAGTAAAGGATCACCTATCTTGGAGGAAGACAAGTCTTATATGGCAAAGGTGCCATATGCTAGTGCGTTTGAGAGTCTAATGTATGCTATGGTGTATACAAGGTCCGATATTGCAAACGTCATCGGGATGGTTAGTCGATACATGGCTAATCCGAGAAAATCACATTAGTAAGCTGTGAAGCTTATATTGAGATATCTTAGAAGCACATCATCTCATGGTTTTGTTTTTTGCGGTAGTAAGACGATGGATTGCAAGTTGGTTGGTTATTGTGATTCGAACTACGCCGATGATAGGGATCGAAGAAAATCAACTTCCGGATATATCTTCACACTTGGGGGTACAACCATAAGTTGGAGATCTAGATTGCAGACCGTAGTTTTTTATCCACTACGGAGGCGGAGTTGATGGCCGCGGTAGAGGTGGCAAAGGAGGCACTCTATTTGAAGCGATTGTTGTATGACTTGGGATTCGGGCATGATAATATTGATGTTCGATGTAATAGCCAGAGTGCTATTCACTAGGTAGAGAATATGGCATTTGGCTCACAGACTAAGCATATTGAGGTGAGAGAGTCATTTCTAGTAGCCATGGATGATGATAAGCAAGTATATCTTCGAAAAATGCACACAAAGAATAACGCGGCAAACAAGTTCATTAAGGCATTGCCGGTTGGAAAGTTCAAGCATTACTCAAACTTGATTCACTTGGAGAAGTACTAGGTGTCACGGTGTGGCTTTTAAGTGAGGATCTTGGTGGTGGATAAGGAGGAGTATCTGTGAGAGATTAAGGTTCTATCTTCTTGGTAAATGCTAGTTTTTGGTGAGATAGCATAGAATTTGGATGTTATCAACATTCCATTGGTAGATGGCGGCATTGCCTGAGCTCGTTGGTGGAGTGCAATGGGCGGTGGATTTACCGAAGCTCATTGGGAAAGCATTCATGTTTGGTTGTATGTAGAAGAAGTGATAGTTGGTGTTATCGGTTGTCGTTGATGGTATGCTACCATTGGAGTTGGATATCGATATAGTGTCGAGGTAGGGCGTTAATTTTTAGCGACACTATATGGAGAATTGTAGAGGTCGTAAGTAACTTTGTAACGGAGAAAATGGTTCAAAGAAAATCAGAGTTCGGAGATGGAAGTTATAAGGGAAAATGTGAAGTGGGCTGAATTGACAGCGACAGACGTCTGAGGAAAAATTCAAAAGTTTGACGCTTCAGCAAATTTGCACCAGACCTTTTCTAGAGAGTTAGGTCAGACGTCTAAACAAAATTGTCAGACGTCTGAGTCTGTGCAGAATTTCTTCCAAAGGCTTTAGTCAGACGTCTGACCAAATGGACAGACGTCTGAGCCTGTAGAGAACTATTTCCACAAACTTAAGTCAGACATTTGACCATTTCGGACAGACGTCGGAGGCAACTTCCGCTTGTTTTTCACGCACGGGCTTGGCGTGATGATTTGTGATATCTGCAGGGGAAATTTCGAAACATTTTCTAGAGTTTTATTTTCCTATATAAGCTAGCCGTAGGTTTCAGACCTAGTGTGTGCAAGCGACTGCAAGAGATTAGCCTCCACTAATTATGGTTTATCGAAACCTAATTTTCTTCAGTTCTCTTCTAAACAAATCAATTTATAATTAGAATTTTGATTATTGTAACCAATCTCTTGTACTCTTCTTATCAATATTAATAAAATCTCTCTCTTAAAGTGGATATACACTAAAGCAACGTTAGTGTAACCATTATAAATAGCTATATGGTTTATTTTTTATTATTGCTTTGATTTCTGAATTGCTTGTTTGAGATTGTGATTTGGAATTGAACTATTGATTAGTTGTTTATACAGTTCTTACCACGATCACATGTTCTGCTGTGCTTTTAGGGTTTCAATTTGAGTGTGTGGCTTCAATTTGAGTGGTTTCCAGTTGGAATTCCGTCACAACAAACAACACTCAACACCAACAATACAATAACCTTTCCATTACTGGTATGCGCATGTTCAAAGACCGCCCACATATGGGTAGAGAAGGTTAAAAATTGTTTTATAACAAAGTCATATGCGATAACTTTAGGCAGAAAGATAATACCAGTCAGTTGTCCCCTCTTGTGAACTCTAGTACAGTATCATCCACAAATCCAAATTTGTATATTGGTATGCTGTCTACCACATCGGTGACTTCGGTATCATGCCGTATGATTATCATCCATGGTTCGTTGATAGCTCCGTACGAAGTTTCAGAATCTTGGACGTTGAATCGGGATATTTCGTAAACTGAAGCTTCGACGAAGGTGTTCTCCAACTATCCTAGGATGTGTCTACGAACGGTAGCCAGTCTTTGATTTCCCTTCAGTATGTAAGCGCATGCAAGTGTGAGAGTTAGCAGAGTTTTCATGTGCAATTAAAGGCAGGCATACTCTGGAAACAGTGGAACAGGGATAACAATATCAGAGAGTAAGTTGGAAGGCGGGCTTAGGTCATTGTCCGGAAATTGCATAATTAGGGCGTAAGTTTCATTAGTGCTTTGACTAATCAATGACCAAAGACGACCAACTCTAACTCTAATTGTTGTCCAGTTAGCACCATACACCACGTTGGAAAGATTTTGTGCCTTCAGATTCATTGTACCTGTTGTAGGATGAGGGAAGTTTGGATAGTAGTTGTACAGTAGTCGTGAAGGAGTGTGAAATGTGGATGTTGATCGGTGAGAAGATGATGAAAGGAATGAAGAGAACATCAGTACCGGAATTGCAGGTGGTCGGCGTTCGTTAATATTTTTAGTTTTGGTCTGTAGTAGAAATGGATGGTAGGCTGCAGTGGCGTTTATAATTGAATGTGGGTAGTTACCCTGCATAACTAACTTGTGGTAGACAACTGTCTGGGTAATGTGTGCATTGATTGGACAGTTATGGTACAGTGGTAATTTTTCTACACGGCAGTAAATTTAGTTGAATAATTTGAAAAGGGAACGGTTACAGTTGGCAGAGGGTGGGAATGCAATTTAAATTATTATAACCGGTATTTGGGACTGGTAATAAAATTTTGAAAAGGAAACAAATTGATACTAGTTAAAACTGAGTGAGTGGAGGAAATGGATAACTAATATTATGATACTATTTGAAAATCAGTTATTGCACACTTGTCCGCGGTATTGGTTGCAGGGAATAACGAATTGTTTGCAGGAATGAACCTGTACTGTGACCAACATGCGGCAGAAGTAACTGTATGAACAATGTCATACTAACTCATAGAAAATATGTATGTATATGCACTGAAATTTTTATCATAATTTAGAAGCTATTGAAAAATCTAGGGTTTCCTCTCAAGCAATGGGGGAAAATCAATTCCCTCACCAAATTTCTTCAAATTTCTCTTACTCCTCTTCTCAAATCAGACCATCTGAGGCTTCTCACATCAGTAAGCCATCAGGGGTTATCAATATAGATGATGATTATTTTAAATTGGTCCAATCCAAACATCAAAGGAAGAGAGAGGCCAAGAAATCACAGGAGTTGCTATCGGCTCTCACAGAGACAACAAAAAAGGTCGTGATGGTCAGAATATAACCATCCATGCTGCAAAGAAAGATCAGTTATTGCCGACACAGAGAAAATCGATAGCCATCTCACCGAATAGAGAACAAGGCCGTAAATCCTGGGCTGATATTGCTGCTGATCAGGCTCAAGAACCCAATGATAAAGATTGCAATCTAGAGCATATTGCATCAATCAAGATTAATAACAAGAAGTATGGTCTGGTAAAGGAAGAGATATGTAAAAGGGCAACTGAATCATGGAACAATTTTGTTCTTGCGTATATAGTGGGTACCAAACCATACTACATGTTTTTAAATCATATGTTCGAAGAGTTTGGAATCCGATTGGTGAATTTAAATTTTTTACTAGAGAGAATGGATTCTTTCTAGTAAAATTCAAAGATGCCCAAGATTTCTCTTCAGCTTTAAAAAATGGACCTTATTTTTACAATGGAAAACTCATCATAGTGAGAAAGTGGTCTGATTCTCTGAAAATGGACAGAGACTTGTTAACGTCTATGCCGATTTAGGTTAGATTACCCTGTGTTAATCTAAAGTTATGGGACAGAGAAGCCTTCGGTGCCATGGCAAGTATTATAGGAAAACCCATTAAAATGGACGCAGCTACTACTTTAAAGACGAGATTGAATTACGCTCGCCTTCTTGTGGAAGTATTTGTGACTGATGAACTTCCAAAGGAGATCAATATCACTCTCTATAATGGTGAAAACATTATACAAAAAGTGGAATACGAATGGGTTCCACCGAAATGTAATATCTGTAAATGTTTCGACCACACTAGAGAGCAGTGCAACCTAAAGCAGATATGGATACCCAAAATTAGTAATCAAAATATAGACGGTCTTCAAAAAAATAGTTCAGTTGAAACTCAAGAACCAAATCTCATTAAAGAAGTAATAAACCAGTCAAGAAGACAAAAAGTCGACGACCGAATCAATCAAGATAGTATCATTTTCGACCAAGAAAATAATCCTGAGGTGCTCACCGATCAAGAAGATCAGATCACAGCTATGGAAGTTCATCAGTTTAAAAATTATAACAAAAGTTCAACTGTTTCGAATCAACACAGTACAGAGGAGGGTAGTATTAATAAAAAGGTCTTTAGCTCTAAAACCCCTCTTATCTCAGAACCATGTTTAGTTACAGAGAATGTTGGTACAAAAATATACAATATCTTGCATCAAGATAATAGCCAGACTGGAAACAGTCGAATGTAGGAGGAGTCTCCTTCGGATTTTGCTGCAAAAGTTGAGGACGGGTTAGGCATCAACTCAACATTGCCTCGCAAGAAGGTCTCTCCCCCTAAGCAAGCTGCAATAGCAGAGCCTAGTGACTCAGCTTTGCCTCGCACAACTAATTTTGATTTTTCTCTGATTAAGGTTCCTGAATCATAACAAAAGGAAGAAAATGAATCAGTAATGGCTGAGGCTGCTGACCAGTTTGATATATCTAATCTACACATTCCAAAACCAAAAGCTATTGGTAAACTAAAGGGAAGTAAAGAAAAAAAAGCTTTCAAATAAAAATAAATCTCAATCAATCCAGAATGGGATGAGATGTCTACAAGATTAAAAGCTAAAAGTGTAGATAATAAGAGGAGAGGTAAGGGTACCACAGTGTCAGGTACCATTTAAACTTCTTTTTATTATATATATATATATATATATATGTCTATATTTGTTTGGAATGTCAGGGGTATGAATCCCCTTGCTAAACATTCTGATATCTTATATATGATTAACATTTATAAACCTACCACTATTGCTCTTTTAGAAAACAAACTGAATGATGAAAATTATGATAAATTTTGTCTTAAGTTGTCTAGTAATTGGAAATCTATAAATAATAATGATTGTAACTGTAAAGGAAGAATCATAGTTATTTGGGACTCTAATATCTGGATAAACTTAAATATTAATAAAGACAAATAGTTTATTGATTGTCAGTTTGAAAATATTGGTGGTTTTCTGATTCAAGTTACTAGTGTCTATGGTAGTAATTTTGAAAATGAAAGAAATGAATTATGGTATAAACTGACTAATTTGAATTCAAAATATAATTTTCCTTAGATTATTTTGGGTGACTTTAATACTGTTTTTCATGTTTCAGAGAAATTTGGAGGAAGTAAAATTCTTCAAAGTAAGTTTGATAAGGTAAATAATTTCTCTTAAACACTGATCTTATGGAACCAATTATTAGTGGGAATAAGTATACATGGAAGTCTGGATTGGCTAAGAATATACATTGTAAGTTAGATAGAATTTTAATCAACAAAAAATTTTCTAATAATTTCTTAGATTTAATATGTTCAACTTTAGAACAAAATTCTAGTGATCATACTCCTTTAATCATAAATCTGTTTAACACTGTGAATTTAAATAAAATAGTAGCTCCTTTTAGATTTAAAAATAGTTGGGTTCTAGAAGAGAATTTTAAAACTTTGATGGATAATAGTTTAAACTTTTCCTATAATGGTACTAAGCAATTTCAATTTAGTATGCTTTTGAAAAATATTAAATTCAATATTAAAAATTGGAATAAGAATAATTATGTAAATAATAATAACCTGGATTATTTTAGAAAGGAAGGTAAAATTTTACAAAAACTTGCAGATGATAATCCAGGAGATTTGGGTATAGCCAGCAATTTTTTTAATAATCAAATTTTTTATTTTCTGAAATTTACCAAATTGCAGTAAATGCTAAACAAAAAGCTAAGGTAGACCGGCTAACTCTTGGTGATGACTACACAAAATTCTTTTATACTAAAATAAGTAATAGAAAGCATATTAATAATATTGGTAACATCATAGATAATACAGGTAACATTTCCAATGCTTATGTAAAAATTGTTAATGAAGCTATTGAGTACTATGAGAAATTATACTTTAACGAGAATGTTGAAAAAAGATTTCCTCATATTATTTGCAAAAACAATTTGAAAGATAATGCTTCAGATATTTTACTTGCTCTGTTTTATTAGAGGAAATAAAACGTATTATTTTTAATGCTAGTGATAATAAAAGCCCAGGCCCTGATGGGTTTAATGCAAAGTTTTATAAAAATCGGTGGGATAATATTAATAATCAAATTTATGAAGTCATAAATGAATTTATGGATAAAGGTAAAATTCTTAAAAGTATTAATCACATCTTTATTACTCTAATTCCTAAAAAGAAAAATCGCTCTAATATTGGAGACTATAGACCAATATCTTGTTGTATTTTTATTTACAAAATCATTTCTACTGTTTTAAGCGATAGAATTAAAATATTTCTGCCTTTCATCATCTTTGAAAACCAAAGTGCTTTTGTATCTGGTAGATTAATATCAGAAAATTCTATGCTAGCATATGAGATGGTGAGAAAACTGAATACTAAAAAGGTGATAATGTGTGCTTAAAAATAGATTTACAGAAAGCTTATGACAAAGTGAATAGGCATTTTATTTATCATATAATGAAGTGTATGAGATTTCCTAGTAAAATTTATGACTTGATCATGGAATGTATTAACACCCCTACCTTCTCTATACTTATTCAAGGTAAAACAGAAGGTTTCATCAAAAGTAATAGGGGTATTAGACAAGGTGACCCTCTGTCACCTTGTCTATTTACAATGGTTATGAAGTATTTTTCTATACTAATGGAAATAGAAGCTATTAAAGGGAATATTAATCCCCCATATAGAGTCCAACCTTGTATTAATCACCTTATTTATGCTGATGATCTTATGGTTTTTATTAAGGCTAATAAAAAAAAATGCAGTATCCATTAAAAATGTTTCTGACACTTTGAACAACTATGCAGGGTTGCAAATTAACATAGACAAAAGTAAAGCATATTTTAGTAAATATAACAGTTCTAAAAATGATGTTCTAAATGTTTTAAAAATCACTGAAGGTAATCTTCCTATAAAATATTTGGGACTGCCTTTATCAGTAAATCAAATAAAAGATTTAGACTGTTCTATATTACTGGATAAAATTCAAGAAAGAATGGAAACCTGGTCTAGTAAACTTCTTTCTATTGCAGGAAGAATATAATTAATAAAAACTGTGGTTTATGCAATAATTCTATACTGGTTACAAACTTTTTACATTCTTGCAGCTTCTATTAAAAATTTAGAAAGCAGATGTGCTAATTTTTTATGGAGAGGTAAATATCATAAAATTAATTGGGATACTGTTTGTAAACCAAAGAATGAAGGTGTGTTTGGCATTAGAAATATGAAGGACCTTAGTCTAACTTGTCATTTAAAATTACTATAGAGATTTCTTAGTGCAGACTCGCTATGGGCTGGACAGATGAAGGCTAAGAATCTCAAGAAGGGTAATTTTTGGAATATAATTCCAAACAACAATCAGTCTATTACTTGGAAACAAATTTTAAACTATAGAAATATTGGTAAGTTTCTTTTGGAAAGAAATTTTAAATTAGGTGCTGAAACCAGCGTATGGTTTGACCCCTGGTTCAATAATGACTCCTTCTATTATTATAAACAATCAATTGCAACCTCAAATTCATCCAATTACTAACCCACACAAAGATGATATATGTAAAATTCACCTTGATTGCAATGCAGACAGTGACAACTGGATATGAAAAGCAAACAATAAAGGGAAATCTTCCTTTAAAAATACATGGAATGCTATTAGAAATAAAGTTATCAAGGTTGATTGGTATGATTACATATGGAACAAGGTGAACAACCCCAAGATGACATACTGTACCTTCTTTGCTTATCATAATAAATTGCCAACATGGGACAAAATAAAAAAATGGTGTAATAGCTCGAGTTCACTTTGTTCCTTATGCAATCTAGAAAATGGGAGCTTTAATCATTGTTTTTTGAATGCAGTTATTCACAGTTTATCTGAAAGCATATTAAAGCTAAACTGGACATTCAAAACAATGATCAATTGGATCTCAAGCAAGTTATTCGTCTTATAAATATTAAGTTCAAAGGAAAATCAATTGAAAGAGATCTTGCTCACATCTATATTACTACTGCGGTATATCATATTTGGAGAGAAAGAAATGCTCGTACTCGTAACAAAGTTAGTAGCAGTAAAGAGCAGAAATGGCTTATTATTGAAATAGACAGTAAGATCCTGCTTCACAAATCAACGAAAAAAGTGAAAGATCATACCAAGTTCGCAAACTTAGCTGAAGACTGGAGAATAGAAGCAGGAAGTAAGCATCTGGAACAACTCTTAGCCCATCTAGAGAGTATAAGGATGAGTAATCATTTATCTGAAGAGTATACTTCCGACGGTGCTTCCAATAGAGTTCATTTTGCCTCAAACCGAGATCGTGCTGCTTTCCAAAGGGTAGAATCAAAAGATCTGAGTTGTATTGACTACCGATCTATTAATTTTAGTAAGCAGCTGAAACAAGAGTATACTTCTGATAGAACTTCAAACAGAGTTCAAGCTGCAACAAAATCGAGTTCGTTCTGCTTTCTAGAGGGATGAATCAATAGATCTGAGTCGTATTGACTACAGATCTGTTAATTTCCCATGGGTTAATCAATATCAGAAAAGTATCTTTACAATCGAAGAAATTGACACTACTAGAATTGGCCTGTGTAGTGTCAAGGCCTTGCATCGGCTAGAATCAGCTGAAAAAGGCGGCCGATTCTAGCCGATGCAATATCGCATTACAGAAGCATCAACCCGTGAACACTTTCCTCATTCTCTTCCCTCCATTTTCTCTTCCAAAACCCTCCTCCCCATCACCCGCCGCAGCCGCCTGCCGTCACCCCCGTCTCTAGTCACCATCTAGCCCCCGACGCTCTCCAATGCTCTCCTGTATCTCCTTTCTTCCCGATTTCAGTTTGTTTTAGGTATGATTTAAACCCTAAAATTTGAAATTAGTTGATGATAGATTAGAAATTGATGATTGGTTGGTATTATTCGATGATATTACTGTTTTAGATTGGTTTGGAAATATAATTTTGACATTGTCGGCTTGAAATTAGGGAAAAGAGTTGATTATCAATTTGTAATTGTTGATTATTGCGTATGGGTTGATGTTAACGGTATACATTAGTTGATGATAAAAGGTATTAGTTGATTTAGTATAAAAACTATTTTCACCAACTATATGTGTGAACAACTTATTTTAGTTTACATGATCGACAAATTAAAAATTAAAATAGTTAAACGAAAGTTAAATTACGCTGTAAAATTTCAAATTTAGTTAATAAATATTTAAATAGTTGAATGAATATTGTTAATTATAAAAGTTTTATTTTTTAAACCCCTTAGAAAATTTTTAGCCCCGTCTGACAAGTGTTGTATACGATCGTTATATAGCTGTTCGGTTTTTCACAATATGAACATCTATATTCATCTGATACAATATTTGTCGGATTTGTCCCTGTATTGGATAAGTTACGAATACAATAAAGTATAATTACATTTTGTAAATCATATCATTTTAAACGGTTCACAAAATTTCGATAGCACTTCCGTTTTGTTCTTTGTGTACACGTATTTGTGTACGATACATTGAACAAAGGGGAAGTGCTGCCGAAATTTTGTTAACCGTTTAAAATGATATGATTTACGAAATGTTATTACTTTATTGTATTTGTAATGGGAAGTAGGATGGTCGACCATCAAAGTTAAAACAATAAAGCAAAAAGCAAAAAATAAATCAAATTGATTATTTGGATTAATAAACGATAAACTTTATTGTGTTTCTAACATATATTTTCAAATCAGGAAAAATGTTCGATTATTTTCTCAACCGTAGTTGGATGTATGAAGTAAGAATTGGTATGAAGGTTCAATAAAGAAACATTTCTGTAACGGTGTACACGAATTTATTAGATTCCCTAAATCTAATAATCGTAATAATGAAGAACTTCATTGCCCGTGTAGTAAGCGCAAATATTTGAAGCATTGGAAAGAAGATGTAGTTGAAGTACATTTGTATAAAAATGATTTTGTGCCGAATTATTACTTGTGGATCGTCATGGAGAACTTCTTGCACCCACACCTAATCCTGTAGCGTTAGATGACAATAATGTTATGACGAATCCAATAGAAAATATGATGAAAGATGCAGCACGATCAATGTTTTCAATGTTTGATCAAGATGATGATTAAGATGTAAACGTCGAAGAAGAACCAAATGTGGGAGCTAAAAATATATATGATTTATTGGACTCTGCTAAAAGGCCGTTGTGGAATGGTTGCAAAAGTGAAACCGAATTATCAGTAACTGCCGAATACATTACTATGAAATCAAAATTCAACCTTACAGAAGCTGGATTTACAACAGTTGTACAAGCAACAAAACG
The DNA here is from genome assembly GCA_030765085.1 of Allium cepa. Classification (NCBI taxonomy): domain Eukaryota; kingdom Viridiplantae; phylum Streptophyta; class Magnoliopsida; order Asparagales; family Amaryllidaceae; genus Allium; species Allium cepa. Next base: position 138,811,308 of record CM060931.1, on the reverse strand, counting down.
ACACATGCCACCCAATAATCTGATGTGCGATAATCATTATAAAGTGAAAAAACTTAAATCCGCTTTTGGTCTGCCGTACCAAAAGATAGATACATGTGTAAAAGGTTGCATGTTGTATTGGAAAGATGACGTTGAGCTTAGAAAATGCAGAATATGTAACGAAGAAAGATACAAACCAATAAAAAAAAGGAAAAGAAGTTCCATACAAGAGGATGCATTATTTACCCATCACTTCCAGACTTCAAAGGTTGTATGCATCTTCTGCTACGGCGTGCCATATGCGATGACACGGGGTGAGAACACCGAAAGAAGGAACTTTGATACATCCATCTGATGGAGAAGCATGGAAACATTTCGATAGGACTTATCCCGCATTTGTTGCCGGAAGCCGTAATGTCAGACTCGGCTTATGTACGGATGGATTCGCACCATTCTCTCAGTTTGGTAGTAAATATTCATCATGGCCTATTACCGTAACTCCTTATAATTTACCTCCATGGATATGTATGAAAACTCCATATATGTTTCTCACTACTATCGTCCTTGGGCCTGATGATCCAACACAAGGAATCAATGTTTATTTACAACCATTGATCGAAGAATTATAAACGCTATGGAATGAATGAGTTGAAACATATGACATTTCGAGAAAAAAGAATTTTCGTATACTCGCTTCTTTGTTGTGGACTATTAGTGATTTCCTGCATACAGGATGCTTTCAGGTTGGAGTACGGATGGTTGTCTAGCTTGTCCTTATTGCATGGAAGAAACACGGGCGTTTTCGCTACGGTATGGAAAGAAAATTTCTTGGTTTGATTGTCATCGGTGTTTTCTCCATCTTAATCATCCTTTTAGAAGAGATAGAAAAAGCTTTATAGTTAACAGAGAAGAGAGTGTGCAACCACCGAAGATTTGGTCAAGCGAAGAAATATATGAAATTGTAAAGGAGTATCCGAAGATACATGAAACTGGAGTGCATACTGAAATTCCAGGTAAATCAGACATTCATAATTGGTGCAAACAAAGTATATTTTGGGAGTTACCCCACTGGAAAGATCTTCTTCTCCGACATAATATTGACGTGATGCACAACGAAAAAAACGTGTTTGATAATGTGTTTAATACAGTTATGAATGTAAAGGGGAAAACAAAGGACGATTTGAATTTAAGACTTGATATAGCAAACTTTTGTAAACGTCCCGAACTTCATATGAAACCCAATGACAATAAAAAACCCAAAGCATGCTATGAGCTAGACAGTAGGCAAGTAAAACTCGTGCTAAAGTGGGTGGAAGCACTAAGATGTCCTGATGGGATTTCTTCTAATCTTCGTAGATATGTTGACATTAAAAACAATAAATTGAGTGGGATGAAAAGTCACGATTGCCATATCATGATGGAATATCTATTACCCGTGATTCTCAAAGAACTGTTGCCCGTAAAAGTATGGAGCGTTATAAAAGAATTAATTTGTTTTATAAACAACTTTGTTTGACAACGTTAAAATTCGACCGTATACGTAGACTAGAAGTAGAAATTCCTATACTGCTCTGCAAGTTGGAAAAAATATTTCCGCCAGGTTTCTTTAATGTAATGGAGCATCTACCTGTTCATCTTCCATCCGAAGCACTTCTTAGAGGTCCTGTTCAATATGGTTGGATGTATCCATTTGAGAGGTAATATTGAATATCAGTAATATTTATGTTAGTTTAAAATTCAGTTTTATATACCTAAATTTAAAATAAATTTGTAATAGGTACTTGAATCATTTGAAGAAAAAAATTAGGCAAAAAACACGAGTTGAAGGTTCGATTTGCAAATCATATGTTGAAGAAGAAGCTTCATTTTTTTTCTCTCATTATTTTAGTGATCATGTGAACTTATCATTTGTAAGTGTTCCTCATAGTGAAGAAGTCGTTGAACATGATTCTTCTTAAGCAATGTTATCTATTTATAGACAACATGGCTGACATACTGGAAAATGTGTGTAACTATGGTTAGACGATAGAGATCGCCATATAGCACACGCATATGTTCTTCTAAATTGTCCAGAAGTTGCACCATTTGTCAGTTAATTATAAATTCATATATAATTCAGTTATACTTACATATTAATTATATTAAAACATATTACATATTTGTAGTATATACGAATCACTGCATCCATCTGGCGATCTCAGTAAAGAATTTGCTAAATGGTTTTCAAATTATGTTTATGATCCAATAAACTGTGTCGTTGATGAAGGATTACGACATCTTGCGATCGGACCAAAAAGAAATGTCAAGACGTATTCAATATTCTTCGTCAATGGATTTAAATTCAACATCAACGATTACGGTGCCGAAAAATTGACATATAACAGCGATGTATTTGTCAAAGGTAGTGACGATCCATATGAGCATGTAAAAGATTTTTACGGTGTTTTAACATAGGTAGAGTTGACATATTACATAAGACCTGCAGAAAAAGTTTTTTTATTCAAATGCAACTGGTTTAGAATGTTCCTGGTATTGGAATCAACGTGTACAAAGATTATAAACTTATTGAAATAAAACATACCTCACATTACTATAAGTATGATCCTTTTGTATTGGCCAAGCAAGCGTTGCAGGTTTATTTTGCTCCGTATCCATCGTTGAAAAGAGATAAAGCGGATTGGTCGGTTGTTTTTAAAACAAAGGCAAATTTACATTTGAGGGAAATAATATTCCAGACGAAATAGCGTATCAAGCGGATCTTGAGCCAAATACTGAAGTAATAATAACCGATGACATTGATGTAGGGTTGTTGAATGATGAATCAAATGTTTTGGTAGATGCATTTGAAAGCGTTGAAGAAAACGATATAGAGTACGAGACTGAGTCTGAATCAGAGAACGACGAAGACTGATAATTTTAAATATTTGAATTGCATGTTGTATAATGTATTTTTGTAATATTTAGAGTCTGAATATGACATATGTAAATATTTGAATTGCATGCTGTATAATGTATTTTTATGACATATGTAATATTTAAAGTCCGAATCAAGTGGAATGTTTTATGCGATGATATGATATGATATGATATGTTCTGATATGATATACGATATATGATATGATATGTTTGTGGCAGATATGTCTTACAAGAGACACGGCAGTAGGTCTGAGCCTTCTCCTTCTCCCGACGCCGGTGCTAGTGGCAATGCACCGGATTTACGCCTCGTTGCCAAGTTAGTTCCGAAGACGGCAGGGTAAGTATCAAATATATTTCAAGTATGTTATTTAAAATATATTAAATATGTACATCAAAATTTATACAGGAACTTTGAGGTGGAGCCTTCGGATTTCATTTTACAAACGTCGAGACAGGCGTTTATGAGTAGGATGTCCGGCTGTTGGCCACGGTGGGACGACATCCCAGCACCGTAAAGAACGCAATATGGGCAGATTTGATGGTAATTAAGTATAAATTTTTATTTGATTTGAATGTCAATAGAATGTTTATAATTCAAGTTAATTTCAATATGCAGGCTGTCGTACATGTTGAGTCCCAAGATCTAGATGTGCTTAGAAATCATTGAAATCAAAGAATGATTTTTTTTTATAGAAACACGTTAAATAAAGTAAAGATTGCAGGAAAAAAACCAAGTTGGATGAGCGTTGACGTATATAGTGAGTTTCTTCGGCTCTGAGATACTCCTGAATTCAAAGTAAGCTATCCACTTTTGAATTGTAATTTAATTTTTTTAAGATTTCGTATATTAGTTGCATTAATATAGTTAACCTTGTGTTTAAATATATAGGAAATATCAGCGTGGAATCGCAAAAACAGAAATAAGAATCCTGCTGTACATCGTGGTGCCTCGAAATCTTTTCAGCAACATAAAAACGAATTGGTAAATTTATAAATTATGTTTATAAATATCTGTAACATTAGTTAATCGTATTGGTAACATTGTTTATTCATATGTATATTTTTATTCTAAGAAGTACAATCGCGAGCCTACAATGGCTGAGTTGTTTACTGCCACACATGCGGTGGAGGAGACAGACGAGGAAGGAAATGTTTCGTATAGATGGACAGACACCAAATCTCAATCTGTAATGGTAAACATGTTTATCCGTAATGATAGTGTTTGATAATACTTTATTTCACAGCTAAAAATCGTAAAATTTTTTTTTTGTGTCAAACTTTTATTTATAATCGCAGATGTCATATGAGGCGAAGCAGACACGTGTGGCGCAGACCACCGGACGTGAGGAGTTGACCGTTGAGGAGTCAAATCATATTTGGGACGCCATTGTAGATCCGTCTACGCGAAATAGGCGATATAGTTATGGAAATATGAAGGTAAACTGCTTCATTAACTAATAAATACATTTAATATGATATGAAGCATAAATTATAACTAGCTATTAACTATTTCACAGGCGATATCGTCACAGAGGGCTTACAGGAGATCCCAGGCAGAGGAGGAGATAACTTTGTTGCGTCAGCAGATTGCGGAGATCAATGACTGGCGGAAGAGCACTGCTTTTGCACAGCAGCTCGATGTGCATATCGCGGCATACCTGGAAGAGCATGAAAGAATGTCTGGAGAGGATGCGTCTGGAGATGATGAGTAGGTAAGGTTGTTTTGTGTTGAACTTATTATGTTGTTTTGTGTTGAACTTATTGTTGTTTGATGTATGATGATGAGTAGGACAATGATGTATGATTTGTTTGATAGTACTTATATGTATTGTTAAGTATGATGTATATTAGTGAACGTTGTGTTTGATTGATGAGTTTTTGGATATATAGTTGTTGTTTGATCGAAAATTGTGAATGTTATGTTTGATTGATGAGAGGCTGGTGTTATACGTATGTTGGAAGATTGAATGTTGTTATAGTTCGACGGAAATTGTTTATATTGTGGTTTGAAGGCGCAAACAACAGCTGTTTATAAATAGATGAACTCAGGCTTGCGTCGGCTGGAATCGGCTTGCGTCGGCTCTTTGGTTACAGTATAGCGTCGGCTAGTGACGGCTACAATTGGCTTTGTGGTTACAGAATTGCGTCGGCTAGAATCGGCTTGTTACGGAAAATAGAATTTTGAAAAAAAATGCCACGTGGATATAGCCGCCACTTACCGACACTAAAGTGGTGACGAAGCCGATGCAAAACCCGATTCGAATGCTTGGTGGCGACGTCTATTTTTGCATCGGTTTTTAGAATCGGCTTGCGTCGGCTAGTGACGGCCGACATCGGTTATTAGCCGACGCAAATGCCGGTTTTCTTTGTAGTGTGAAGGCATGGGAGGTAAATTTAACGAAGGCCTATTGTATTGGGAAAGAGGCGAAACCAGTGAAGTTAAGAAGGGAGGTGACGAAGCATAAATTGTATAGCGTCGCCATGTTTTTTTCTTTTTTCTCTGGAGTTTGAGAAGCGATAATAAGAAGATTGATGTCGGCGTTTGTAGTTTAGGGTTTGTGTTATATATCAGGTTTTACCCGTATCTATACTGTTTATTGTATTTGGGCCGGGCCCGGTTTATTTTTATTCAAAAAAAAACTGTATGAACAGTAAATGTTGGTACATTTTTGGTTACTCGACAGGCTAATGTTGGGTGACTAGTTACTGGCGCTTGTATGTTATTAGGGGCTGACCTATTCATTTACAGCGAAGGTGGAAACATAGTGAAGTGAAGGAAGAAGAAAATGAAACAGAAATAAGTGGATCGTAGTACTGGTGAATACGTCAGCGCTGTTGTAACAATTATGTAATTATCAGTATTGTTAACCTGAGTCGTATACAGTCATATGGGGTAGTCGTCCTGGTCGGTAACAATATTGAAAATGAAGTTCAGTGTAGAAGTAGGTTAAAAAAAAAAGATAGTAAACAGACAGCTGTAGTGGAAGGTAACAGCAGTAATATATAAACAGGGAATAGTAATTTTCTGTCCAGGTTAACTCAGCTTGAACCTGAATACAGTAAAACAGAGAGCTATGAAGCTTGCTTTTATTCAATACTGACATGTGGCTTTTATATAGCCGTTACAAACATGAACAATTCAAAGTGCACGCATGATTTACATATCATGGCTAAGATAAAGGAAGAACAATTCAAAACAAATCTGCACCCTACAAACCAGTGCTTATTACACAAGAAACAACAAACGCCAGTCTAAATACCTAACAAATCCTCCCTTAAACTGAACTGCAATTATTGCAGTCAGTTTACCTCCTTATTAATGCACACTCCAAGTTGTTCTCTTATTTTCAGAAACATATCCAACTTCAATGGTTTTGTCATCATATCAGCTAGCTGTTCTTTAGAGCTGCAGTGCACCAGATCAACAATGCCATCTCTGGTTAAGTCCCGAAGAAAATGGAATCGAATATCAATATGTTTACTCCTCCCATGCATAACCGGATTCTTCGAAAGCTTAATTGCTGAACTATTATCACAGAAAATGGTACACTTACTTTGGTTGAGACCAAGCTTCCTGAGAACCCTCTGCATCCAAATACATTGGCAAGCACATGATGCAGCAGCAATAAACTCTGCTTCTGTTGTAGAGAGTGTCACGACTGGTTGTTTTTTGGAACTCCATGCCACAGCTCCAGAACTCAGCTTAAATACATAGCCTGAAGTGCTCTTACGATCCCCAAGATCGCCTGCATAATCACTATCCGAAAAAGCCACCAAATTATCCTCGCCTCCTTTCTTGTACAATATCCCCATGTTGGTTGTTCCTTTCAAATATCGAAAGACTCTTTTCACAGCCTGTTGATGTAATTCGGTAGGTGCTTCCATAAAACGACTTATCAAGCTCACCACATATGTAAGATCAGGTCTAGTGGCTGTCAAATACATGAGACTACCCACCATTTGCTTATAAGTGGTAGGATCAATCATTGTACCTCCTTCATCTTTCACAAGTCTACAACCTGGCACAATGGGATTTTTAGCAGGATTACAATGCTCCATTCCAAACCGTTCAAGTACCTCATTAGCATACTTACTTTGGCTTATAAAAATTCCAGCTGAACTTTGCACTACCTCCACTCCAAGAAAATACTTCATTTTTCCAAGATCGGACATTTCAAACTCTTGCTTCATTGACCTTTTGAACTCCTCAAACATTTTTCCATCATTCCCTGTGAAAATAAGATCGTCGACATACAAGCTGACTATAAGAACCCTTCCATCTATACTGTTTTTTATGAAAAGAGTATGCTCACTTGAGCATCTTTCGAATCCTTCCTTAATGAAATAGGATTCAATCTTGCTAAACCATGCTCTTGGGGCTTGTTTAAGCCCATACAACGCCTTCTTTAATCGATAAACTTTATTTTCAGCACCCTTCACTTCATAACCACGTGGCTGTTCAGTGAAGACTTCTTCAGCAATCTCACCATGCAAAAACGCACTTTTAACGTCAAGTTGGTATACTTTCCAATCTCTGCTGGCTGCAAGTGCAAGTATCAACCTAATAGTGTTCCAGCGAGCAACGGGGGCAAATACTTCGGTATAGTCAATGCCTGCTTGTTGTGTGTACCCTTTTGCCACGAGTCGAGCCTTACATTTGTCCACTTCTCCTTTTTCATTCAGCTTAGTTTTGAAAATCCACTTCACACCTATCTTCTTAGCTCCCTTTGGCAATTCAGTTAATTCCCATGTATCATTTCTTTCAATTGATTTAATTTCCAGGTCCATGGCATCTTTCCATTTAGAACTTTTGATAGCCTCTTCAAAATTTAGCGGATCACTTGTAAACAAAACTAGCTGTTGCATTTCTTCTTCCTCCGACAAACCCTCACCACTTATGTAGTCCTCCATCCACACTGGTTCCCTTCTAATCCTCCCTTGAATTGGATTAGTAACGTCAGTTGGTGTAGAAGAACCTGAGCTACTTGCTTCACTTTGTTCAATCTGCTCTTCTTCATTGTTACTTCCCATAATTTTCTCTCCTTCTTCTTTGTCTTTCCACGCAAGAGTATCACAACAAGCTTCTTCAGCATTTTCAACCCAGCTCCACTTTTCATCTTCTTCAAATATCACATCACGACTTATGATAATGTTATTTGATTCTGGATCATACATTCGATAGGCTTTGGATTCTTTACTCACACCCAAAAATATACACTTGAGGCTCTTGTTGTCAAGTTTCTTCCTTTTTGCTGCTGGTATATGGACATGTCCAATGCAACCGAACACTTTGAAATACTCTACAGAGGGCTTGAGTCCACACCATGCTTCTTCAGGTGTTTTATCTTTAACTGCAGAAGTAGGACATCGATTGAGAACATGCACCGCCCAGTTTACAGCTTCTGGCCAGAATTCTTTGGGAACTTCTTTGTCAGACAACATGCATCGAACCATGTTCATTAATGTTTGGTTTTTCCTCTCTGCAACTCCGTTTTGCTGTGGGGAGAAGGCTGCAGTGAGTTGTCTACTGATCCCATTTGAATTACAGTATTTGTTAAACTCTGATGAGGTGAACTCCCCACCTCGATCGGTTCGCAAGCAGCAAATGCTATTCCCTATTTCATTCTCTACAATGCTTTTAAAAATTTTAAACATAGTAAAAGCCTCTGATTTAGCATGTAAAAAATAAGTCCATATTTTACGACTATAATCATCTATGAAAGTAATTATATACCTCTTGTGACTATTTGATTCAGGAGTGATTGGACCACAAATGTCAGAATGCACAAGTTGCAATGGTTGAGAGGCTCTCCACAAGCTTTTCTTCGGAAATGGGCCACGATGTTGCTTGCCAGTAACACAGTCAGTGCATAACTTTGGAGAAGCATTAAGAATCGGCAAACCCTTCACTAGCTTTCTATATGCCAAAGTTCTTAGGCCTTTCATGTTAAGATGCCCAAACCTCCGATGCCATAGATTCGTTATGTCGGTAGACGCCGTTTGGAAGCAAGTTGGACCTGGTGTATGAGTAGGTGTTGAAGCAAACAATACAAACATCCTATTTTCTGTCATGTTTGTTTGCATAATTAACCCTTTCGTTGGGTGATAGATCTTGCAGACGTCATACTGAATTATAATAGATAAATCCTTTTCTTGAAGTTGTCCAATGCTAATTAAATTATTCTTGAGCTCAGGGATGTAAAATACCTCAGTAATCACCTGAATTCTTCCATCGACTTGTATACGGATGTTTCCTTTTCCCATAACAGCCATTCGTGAATTGTTACCAAGCTTTACTGTTAGTCTAACAGACTCATCAAGCATAATAAACCACTTTTTGTCTCCGCTCATGTGATTGATGCAGCCTGAGTCCAGGAACCACATCTCCTCTCTTTTGGTATTATTTATCTCGACATGAGACATAAGCAGAATCTCTTCATCTTCGTCAAACTCAGTGTAATTGACATTCTTGTTCCAACTAGGACATTCATACTGAAAGTGTCCTAACTTGTGGCAGTTGAAACATTCAACAGTGGCTTTTTGTCTTCCTCGACCTCTTCCTCTCCCTCTGAAACTTCCACGACTTCTACCTCTGCCTTCAAACCTGTCTTTCTCCCTTGCTCCAAGTCTCTCATCACCTGTGACTTTCAAAGCTTGTTCCTCACTGTCATTTTTTCGAAATTTCTGCTCATGAACGAGTAACGAGCTCTGCAACTCATCTACGGAAAGTTGATCAATATCTTTCGACTCTTCTATCGAACATACAATGTAATTAAATTTTTCCGTGAGAGTGCGCAGAATCTTTTCCACAATCTTTACATCCTGCATGTTCTCTCCATAATTTCGCATGTTATTGGCCACCAACATGACTCTAGAGAAGTAGTCTGTAACAGATTCACCAACCTTCATTTCTAACAGTTCGAAGTCTCTACGCAGTGCTTGAAGTTGAGCACGCTTAACCCTCACATTCCCTTGATATTTTGTTTTCATCGAATCCCACAATTGCTTGGCGGTGTTCTTCTGAATAATGGTCTTTAAAATCGACTTGTCGATTGATTGAAAGAGATAGTTTTTAACCTTCAGATCTTTCAGCTTCTGTTCCTCCAATGTCTTTCTTTGTGCAGCTGTCATCGTCTCTCCAGCAGCGGGTTCAGAATACTCTGTTTCGATGATGCTCCAGTACTCCTTCGATCTTAGAAGGTTCTCCATCAATAGACTCCAATGATCATAGTCTCCATCGAACCTAGGAATGCTCAACAAATTGTTCCCTTCAGTTGTCATCTTGCAAACACTCTTTCTTTCACTTAGTTTTGCTCTGATACCACTGTTAACTCAGCTTGAACCTGAATACAGTAAAACAGAGAGCTATGAAGCTTGCTTTTATTCAATACTGACATGTGGCTTTTATATAGCCGTTACAAACATGAACAATTCAAAGTGCACGCATGATTTACATATCATGGCTAAGATAAAGGAAGAACAATTCAAAACAAATCTGCACCCTACAAACCAGTGCTTATTACACAAGAAACAACAAACGCCAGTCTAAATACCTAACAGAGTCGCGTAACGTTAATAAACCATGATTACGTAGAAGTTATACACGGTAGTAAAGAGCTTACGTGAAAAGATTGAGGAAAGAAGTTGGAATTGGTTAAGAAATTATGTATGCAGTACCTAAATTTCCCTAGACAGCATTTATTTACGTCTTTATTTCATCCATGGTAGTAGGTACAACTTTCATTTTACCCCACCTCAATGAGATAGCTTGTTGTGATGGTGGGGTAATCACTTCGTAGGCAGTTATCACAATGGGCTGGGAAAAAGAACTTCAGTTGGCAGTTGCAAATGGAAAGGTAAATGTAACTGTTAGTGTAAAAGAAGTTAAATAACACAGATCGTACTGATATTTCGAAAAGGTATGTTGATCAAGGTGACGGTAAGTAACCATGTAGCTGTAAACATAGGGAAGCGTGTAGGCATTAAACCAGTAGCAACATTCCAGATGACAGCTTGAATTATCAAGGTACTGTAAGTTGAGCTTATTATTTACACCGAACTTTATGATAAGTAACGTGTTTGAAATATTAGTGGAAATAAAAAGAGTTAGAAAATTAGGGCCTATTTTCTTTTTCCAGCCACATGAAAGCCTTATTTAATAATGTTATTGTCATCTGTGGTGGTGTTTCACCAATGTACAGGTGAAATATGGTATTAAAAGCAATGCAATAATTGAAAAACGCGTGAACGCAGACTCTAACTCTTACATTAGCGCACTTATATGGTAACTGAAAAGTAAGATTTCAAAAATGCCCGGAGTGTGGTGATGTGTATCACCATTAACGTTTTGTAGGGCAGCTGTGCAAAAGTCATATGGTGCGTAGTAAAAGATTGCAACAAATTCACTGAAATTCACAGGTGGTACAATAATCAGAGAACTGAATAAGTAATGCGGTAAAGTCATCTGTTAACAGGTGCAAATATACAGATCTACCTTAGGTTGGTACATGCAGTAACAGATAAACCAACCATACATACGTCAAAGACTAAAGCAGAGAATTTTGTGGAGGATGAGGAAAGTGAAGCATAGAGAACATATGAGAATAATTTGATTTAAATGTAATCCATGGAACATGGTTCCAAGAAGATGCGTGAGTGGGGTTAGCACAGCAGTTTGAGCGTCTCGCACTTCAATGCTTCACTGTGTGTCATGGTGCTTTTGCTGTTATTCAGTGCAGGTTGCAAACGGCTGCTGTCAGTCCCTGGGAAAAAAAGAGTGGGTATCAGCACAGTATGCAATGCGTGTAGTTGATATGTCCAGAAAGATTGTCATCAACATCATCTTTCACGTGCAATTTCAAGTGCTCTACAAATCACAAAAAAGGATGGTTCTCAATCTATTAAAAGAGAGTTGCACATTGGAACTTTTAGGTGTGCAAACTATACAACCCATTAGACTGTTGCACTGTCCAACTATTAACTGTCTGCAAAAAAATGTGACTCAGTGGAAAAACATCAGTAGTCTCACTTTGGTCCGAGAAAAATGATCCGGTGAATGAGAGGGTGCAAGAGGAATATGTCCAACCGCTGCCCATCGTTGTCACTTCAACGACTGTATCTACATTTGGACGTAAGTACGGTCAGACTTTTATATCAGTGATATTCACATTTCATCGCTTCCTCTACCACTGCAGGAACTTTCACTTTTGACTCGACCAAAGCGACAAAGGTTTACTTGAACATTAAAATACCAAAACTGGAAGATATTGTTCAAAGGTAGATAAGTGTGTGACACCTACCTACTGCTACGCGCACTGAATTAGCATGCACATCTCACCATACCTGTATTCCAAAATTGCAGATCCATTACAACACCTTCCTCAGCTATTGCTCTGCTTACCAACAACTCACACGGTGAAAACGGCACTACTGCAGCAGGCGCACAATCAACAATCAAGGAACTACTTCATGATCTTAGTCACACTGACTGTCGGGTGAACACTCTACCAACTGTAAATTTCTTTACTAACTTCATGCTTATGCTTCACTTTTATAACATTTCACCCCAACTACATTCCAACTCATGCTCAATCTGCCAATATACTTCTTTCTTACTTACTGAGCCCCTTCTAAGTGCTGTACTGCCCATATGTAGGGTAAACTATTCCAGCTTAAAGCTACTATAACCAAGTTGGGCTTATCAACCACCTGGAGTTACCAATCTTGTGCAATGTGTAAAGGATATGCTTGGTTTGATGGTTCCTACTACTGCTGCAGTAAATGTCCCCATACATCTGCCTTTCCAGTCAACAGGTCTGCAAGCAGATGGTAATTATCATTATACTGCTATTCCCAAGATCTGGAAACTGTAACTTCTTCAGGTACTGTGTGCACATTGACATTTCGGACGCCACTGCGTCCGCAACTACCACGGCGTTTGATAAGGAGGCTGAAAGACTAATCAGGCATGATGTTGACGGGATGCTTACCACATCCAAAATGGTTATTCTATAACATTACTATCTACCTTCAGATGTGACTTTTACCTATTTATAACCAAGCCACTGCTATTTCTGTTATTTCGACTTCTCAATACAATGGTCGCTCGTGAACAAAATGGAGCATCCAAGATTGATACCATCTTCCAGTAAGTAGTTGGAATGCATGCAATGTTTGAATTTCGTCCAAGTAAGTACGAAGTTAATTACCCGGACACATACTTGTAGTGAATTTTGTTTTAATTTGAACGAAAGCGATTTATTTGATCAGGATCTAGTATTGCCTATTTAGATACTAATGGAACTTAAAACATCAATTACGCAGTCTCACAGAAATAATAACCGAAATAAAAGACACGGAAAATTTAACGTGTTTCAGATATAAATATCCTATGTTCACGGAGACCCAACAACCTTTTTCATTTCATTAAAGAAAAGAGTACAAAAGAGACGAAGAATAATGGTGAATATTTTCTCACACTTGCTTGCATATGAAAATGAAATTTCTTCATTTAAATAGATTTGATAATGGAGGGTTGCTTGAAAATTAAGAAAATCAATTTCCTGATTACCCAAATATCTTTCTAAATTGCATGATTTGATTTTAGTATAAATAGATGACATAATCTTAGTTTCCGTATCTTTTCTTTGATTGATTTATTCTTCATACCTAATCATTTATTTCTTCATATAGCAAATATATTGATAAATTGATTAACTAATTAATTAGTTTCCTTCAAAATATCCTTCCATATACCATCCAAATTAATTGATTTGAATGAATCAATCTCTTGCATCTTTAACGGATATTTGAATTATCCAAATTTAACACTCCATCTTTATTTAAATATAATAATCTCTTTTCATCACCTTATCATCAAGCAATCAACATTGACGGATGCAATAACTGCAACAACAACAAGCAGACCGACAAACGTCGCAAGAAGAATACTTAAGCTTCCCAGTCTGCCATTGAGTGCCCACATCAGCGCACCTACTGTACAAGCATGAACATAGCAGCCTTCACTTTCTAAACGTGTGTCCTTTAATTATTACAACGTTTTAGTTGGTTATGCCTACTGTTGTGTACTCAAATTTGTCACTGATTTAATGTTTTCCTGCTCATTTTAACTAGATTACTGGTTTGATGACACAGTTAAGTTTTTAACCCTTTTCATATTCCCACATGCACGTGCTACCGAAACGAAACTAAGGGCATCTGTTTTCTTTTTAGCTGTCATTGCCAACACTGATCATTCCGTAGTCATGTACCGCTCATATCTGCAGTCAATACGGAGTAATAATTTATGCGTTTTTCTTCTCAAACATACAACAGCACAACTGACCTGCTTATTACGGCAGATCATTATAATTAACATTAAGTATACCTGCCATACCCTCTCACAATACTACAGGGGCGACGCACAAATCAGTGCGTTAAACATGAAATTATGTGAACCAACAAGTTAGCACTGTTAAATTTTGGTGATACAAAATCACAAATAGGAGGAAACAAATATGCAAAAGGGAAAGTAATCACGTTTGTTCATTATGGAAATGCATAAATAATTGGATTGCATTTGAATGAGATGGTAAGGAATACCTGCATGCGCATGTTGTGGAATAATATATATGCAAAATGATATGCGTATTATTTCTTTCTTCGTAATCACATTGCTTTGGGATTATTTTCTTCCATCTTTGGAACGAGTGAATTACTTGCTATGTTTACGCGATTTGTTACCATTGTAATTTGCCTCCATTATCTTCTTACCATATTTTGGTAATTTGATTGATGATTTACATAAATTTATGTTGAATATATATTGAGGGTAGACTTCATTGTAAACCCATCCTGGTATTTAGCCAGCGATCTCCAGATAGAGTGTCTCTTCTTGTTATCCCTAATTTGGGGCTTTGGTATGTAAACTCTTATTTTGTAATCTCTTGTAATTCTCTCAAGTGTAATAAAATATCTCTCCTTTGGACTGGACGTACACTATCTAGATGATAGTGGAACCAGTATAAATATTGTGTGTCTCTTTTCTTTCTTTTTTATAGTTAATTGCTATTTATTTGGAGTAATGGAATAATTGCTGCTAGATTATGTGATGTTCAAATTGGCAAATCTAGATCCTGTTTACTGTCTTTCCGCATTTGTGCAATTTTCTGCACAACAGATTGGTATCAGAGCTTGGCGATTTGTTCAAATTTGTGCATCAATGGTTTCTAGAAAGAGCGGTAGATCCGGTGGTATTTATGCTATTACTCATTTGGACAGAAAAGGAGATTTTGTGCAATATGGAGTGGAGGAGATTATGTTGAGAGAGAAGAGCGTTCCAGTCTTGGAAATTTGGTGATAAGGAGTTTACTGTGTTGAAGAGACATCTGGATTTTGGAACTTGTATCTACCTTATGGCTCGATGTTGATGTGAGAGTCTTATGTTGATTTCCATGGGAAATTTGTTGTTTGGCAGATAAGTGGGTTTGGAAACTTGTATCTGCTTTATGGCTCGATGTTGATGTGAGAGTCTCATGTTGATTTCCATGGAAAATTTGTTATTTGGCAGATAAGGTATGTGGAAGGAAAGAGATTTGTCTTGTATACAGAGATTTGGATTAGACTTGTTATGTCTATTGGCTTTTGTTTTTTGGCTCTGTATTTGGATTGGTGATTGAGAGAATTTTTTGGCCTTATGTGGCTTTGAGATTATTTTGGTATCTATCTTCTTTTGATTTTGGATATTTGCAACATTTTGTTGGCGGGCGGGGACATAGTCTGAGCTCGTTAGCAAGGTGTAATGGGGGGTGGCCTTGCCGGAACCCATTGGGAAAATATTCATTTTTTTTTGTATCTCGTAAGAGATTTTGGTTGAAGGTGGAGTTTGATTTGAAGAGTTTTACGTTGAAAAGAGAATTTGACTCGAGGTGGAGTGTTGGAAATATGTGATTTTGCATCAAGGTGGAGTGTTAAATTTTGGTGATACAAAATCACAAATAGGAGGAAACAAATATGCAAAAGGGAAAGTAATCACGTTTGTTCATTATGGAAATGCATAAATAATTGGATTGCATTTGAATGAGATGGTAAGGAATATCTGCATGCGCATGTTGTGGAATAATATATATGCAAAATGATATGCATATTATTTCTTTCTTCGTAATCACATTGCTTTGAGATTATTTTCTTCCATCTTTGGAACGAGTGAATTACTTGCTATGTTTGCGCGATTTGTTACCATTGTAATTTGCCTCCATTATCTTCTTACCATATTTTGGTAATTTGATTGATGATTCACATGAATTTATGTTGAATATATATTGAGGGTAGACTTCATTGTAAACCCATCCTGGTATTTAGCCAGCGATCTCCAGATAGAGTGTCTCTTCTTGTTTCCCTAATTTGGGGCTTTGGTATGTAAACGCTTATGTTGTAATCTCTTGTAATTCTCTCAAGTGTAATAAAATCTCTCTCCTTTGAACTGGACGTACACTATCTAGATGATAGTGGAACCAGTATAAATATTGTGCGTCTCTTTTCTTCTTTATAGTTATTTACTATTTATTTGGAGTAATAGAATAACTGCTGCTAGATTAAGTGATGTTCAAATTGGCAAATCTAGATCCTGTTTATTGTCTTTCCGCATTTGTGCAATTTTCTGCACAACAAGCACTGCATGATATAAACATAGTTGGTTCTTTTCACCTGCGCTCCTACCATTCGCATGTTTGAGATTGTGATTGCTTTTGTATTGGTTAATATTGTAATCAAGTTATTGATTGGTTATTTTTACATTTTTTACCACGATCCCGTCTTTCACTGTGCTTGTGAAGTTTCAATTTGAGTGGTCTCCAGTTGGAATCTCGTCCCAACACAAACAGTTTTAAAACATCCGTACGTCCCCACATCAGCGCGTGACTTGAACACTCTGAATTGTATTACGCAGCCCTCCTCTACATACTACATTGCCTCATCGACCAGGTTAGTATTGGAATACTCTGCTTATGCCACACTACTCTCCGACAGCTCATTCAACACTACCACGACAAGTTATAATTTTACCACCCACGTCCACAAGCTGCGTTACCTACATACATGTTCCTACCAGTCATCTCCAAACTGCTTGGATAACTGATTACCCTTCTACCCACGGATTAAACAATATTTATTTGTTGGTGCAAACCAAAATTAAAGAACCGTGTCTGCTGATGTGAAAAGTCATGTCTATTCGAATGAAGAGTCATGTCTATTCGAATGAAGAGTCATGTCTATTCAGTGAAGAGTCGTATCCGTTCACTGAAAAGTCGTGTCTATTGAAATGAAGAGTCGTGTCTATTAAGTAAAAGTCATGTCTATTGAAGGGAAAGGATGTCTATTCAAAAAGGTTATGTCTGTTTGTAAGGGTTGTAAACCACTATATATATGTGGTCATTTGGTTGTACTGTATGCAAGTTGTAGGCAAGACAAAAAGCAAGTTATAAAAAAAATTGTCTATTCTGCTCTAAAATTATAATTCTCTTCTCTTTTATATTTTAACAAATTGGTATCGGAGCTTGGTTGAAAAATGTCAAACAACCTTGTCTCCCTTATTTCTCGATTCAACGGTGAAAAGTTTGATTATTAGAGCAATCTAATGAGGCTCTGTCTTGAATCTCAAGACTTGTGGACAGTTGTTGAAGAAGACGTTGGGGCGCCGGAAGATGAGACGCAACTCACAGTTGCCCAAAGAGATCTTCTGAAAAGCAAAAAACAGAAAGATCGGAAGGCTCTCTTCCAAATCCATCAGACACTTGAAATTCAAGTTTATGAGAGAATTTCAAAAGTTGCAAATGCTCAGGAGACTTGGAAAATATTGAATACAACGTATTCTGGCCAAGATCAAGTAAAAAAGGTTCGCCTGCAGTCACTACGAGCTGAATTTGAAAAGCTCGAAATGAAGGATAGTGAGAAAATCTCAGAGTATTTTACTCGTCTCACTTCCATCATAAATCAGATGACTTCAAACGGAGAAGTCGCGGAGACTCAAAGAGCCGTTGAAATTTTTTTACGGAGCCCAAGTTCGATCATATTGTGGTTGCAATTGAGAAATCAAATGATATTGCTTCACTTTCTCTTAAAGGCTTGCAAGGAAGGCTGGAAGCTCATGAGGATAGGATCTTGGTGAGAAGTAAACAAACAAATTCTTCTCAAGATCAAGTCTTAAAATCTCAATTCACATCCACAAAAATTCAAGGCCCGTCCCATGGCAAAAATAACAGCAGGAATAGTGGAAAACGTGAAGAATCAAAGGAGGAGAAACCATCATTCCAAAATAAAAGGCGCGAGGCAAATACAAAGGCAAAAAACCATATTTTGAATGCAATTTCTGTCACAAGCCGGGTCATAAAGAAAATGATAATTGAGAGAAACATCTTGAAAAGAAGCCAGTTGCTGGTTTTATGCATAATGAAACAGAAAAATGTGAATCTTTGTTGATCGCTTCGGATGGAAATGTTGAAAACGTATGGTACTTGGATAGTGGTGCAAGTAGGCATATGACTGGAAATAAAAAAATATTTTCAAGTCTTGTGGAAGCTGATGATGGTCAGGTTACTATTGGAGATGCAAAATCATACAAAATTCAAGGTGTTGGCGAAATTTCTTTCAAAACCAAGGCTGGAAAAGTTGAAAAAATGTCGGAGGTTCTTTATGTACCAGGCATACGCAACAATCTTCTTAGCGTCGGTCACTTGCTGAAGAAAGGATTTGATTTTCGATTCGTTGGAGATCAATGTAGCATGAAGAAGAACGACCAACAAGTGGCAAATACTGTGATGAGATCCAACAAATTATTTCCAATCAAACTTGACATCGTGAGCAGTACATGCATGATTGCTACTTCTAATGATGAAGTTTCCAAGTTATGGCATAAGAGGTTTGGGCATTTAAACTTTCGAAGTTTGAAGGAGATGTCTACCAAAGAAATAGTCCGAAGGCTGCCTAAACTTGAAGTGATAAACGAAGCATGTGAGGAATGCCAATTGGGAAAACAACATCATGAATCTTTCCCATCCAAATCGAAGTGGATTTCTCAATCACCTCTGGAGCTTGTTCACATCGACCTCTGTGGACCAATGCAAGTGCCATCGCTTGGAGGCAGCAGATATTTCTTGTTATTTGTTGACGATTAAACAAGAAAAATTTGGGTTTACCGTGTCAAAGAAAAATCAGATGTCGTCTCTTGCTTCAAAGAGTTCAAATTTCAAGTTGAAAAACATTCTGGTCATCAAATAAAAAAATCTAAGGAGTGACCGTGGAAGAGAATACACGTCCTTTCAGTTTGAAGAATTCTGCCAAAATCATTGAATCCGCCATGAGTTAACCGCTAGGTACTCACCTCAGCAAAACGGAGTCGCGGAGCGTAAAAATCGAAAAATAATGAATATGGTCAGATGCATGTTGAAGAATAAGAACTTGCCTGCATGTTTTTGGGTTGAAGCGGTCTCTTGTGCCGTTTACTTAATCAACCGATCACCAACGAAGAGCTTAAAGGATTCCACTCCAAATGAAGTCTGATATGGCAAGAAACCAAATGTTGCTCATTTAAAAACTTTTGGTTGTCTTGCATACTCTCATATTCCTGATGCTTTAAGATCGAAGCTCGACAACAAATCTGAAAAAGGCATTTTCATCGGTTATAGCCAAAGGACTAAAGCTTACAAGCTTTACAATCCGAAGACGAAGAAGATGATTATCAGCAGAGATGTTCGCTTTGATGAAAATGGCTGTTATAATGTTTCATATTGTGCAGAATTACCTGGATGACAAACTCTAAATCTTGAAGAGGAAACTTATTTGGAATAAGGTGTTGATGCTAATGTTGGTATTGAAGAACAACAGCCTAAAAATAATGGGGCTGAGCAGGAGCAAAATTCACCACCAACGGCGGAAAGAAGGACGCGGTCCTTGAGAGAAATCTATGATGCAACCGAAGAAGTTGACACTACGAATCATGTATATTTTGCATTTTTTGTGGGAGAAGATCGAATCACTTATGAAGAAGCATCAAAGGAAGAAAAATGGGTGAATGCAATGAAGGATGAAATCAAGTCTATTGAGAAAAATGGTACGTGGGAGCTTACCACTTTGCCTTCACACAAATCAGCCATTGGTGTAAAATGGGTGTTTAAAACCAAAACAAATCTTGATGGCTCCATCAACAAGTACAAAGCACGTTTGGTTGCGAAGGGGTATAAGCAAAAGGAAGGGGAAGATTTCAATGAGGTATTCGCTCCTGTCTCTCGACTTGATACAATTCGATTGTTGATTTCTCTTGCTGCCCAAAATGGCTGGAAGCTGCTGCAAATGGATGTGAAATCAGATTTCTTGAATGGTTTTCTTCAAGATGAAACTTATCTTCAACAACCTCCTGGTTTTGTGAAGAGGGGCGAAGAGGAAAAGGTGTATAAGCTGCGGAAAGCTTTATACGGGCTGAAGCAATCCCCCCGTGCATGGTATGATCGTATCAATAATTTCTTCTTGAAGAATGGCTTTGAAAGGTGTA
The DNA here is from genome assembly GCA_030765085.1 of Allium cepa. Taxonomy (NCBI): domain Eukaryota; kingdom Viridiplantae; phylum Streptophyta; class Magnoliopsida; order Asparagales; family Amaryllidaceae; genus Allium; species Allium cepa. The sequence continues at coordinate 138,790,871 of CM060931.1, read as the reverse complement.
CTTTTGAACACACTCTTTACATGAAGAAGCATTCAAAAGGAGGTTTCATGATCGTGAGTTTATACGTGGATGATCTGATTTTTACTGGAGATAATATGGAGATGTTATTTGAATTCAAAAATTCAATGATGAAGGAGTTCGAGATGACGGATTTGAGAGAGTTACATCATTTTCTAGGGATAGGTGTTCAGCAATCAAAATGTGAGATTTTTATCTCGCAAGAAAAATATGGTGCTCAAGTATTGAAGAAGTTCAATATGATGAATGCAAATCCAGTTTCAACTCCTTGTGTTGTAGGTTTGAAATTGTGCAAAAATGGTGAAGGAAAGTTTGTGGATCCAACTATTTTTCGAAGCCTAGTTGGAAATTTGATGTATCTCACTGCTACAAGACCCGACATCATGTACGCAGTAAGCTTGATTAGCAGATTCATGGAGAAGCCTTTCTCAAACCATTGGGAAGCTGCAAAAGAATTTTACGATACGTCAAAGAAACTATTGACTATGACATTTTCTATGAAGCTCATGTGCCTGGGAAGCTTGTTGGATATACGGATAACGATCTAGGTGGAAGCATCGATGATTCAAGGAGCACTTCAGATTATGCATTTAACCTTAGAAGTGGAATTATTTATTGGTGTTCAAAAAAACAACCAGTTGTGGCACTTTCTACCACCGAAGCAGAGTACATCGCAGCATCTCTAGCAGGATGTCAAACTTTATGGCTAAGAGGAATTCTTGAAAATCTAAGCTTCAAGCAAAAAGATCCTACGATCATTTATTGCGACAATAATTCTACTATCTCTGTCTCAAAGGATCCTATTTTGCATGGAATAAAAAAGCATATTCGTCTACATTTCCATTTCCTATGAGAACTCGTTCGTGAAGAAGAAGTGAGTCTTGAGTATTGTCGAAGTGAAGAACAAATTGCTGATATCTTCACAAAGCCGCTTGGAGAGACTGCTTTCTCAAAAATTGTTGCTGCATTAGGTGTTTGAAGGAATTTTGGTTTAGGGGAGGCATTGTTGGTGTAAACCAAAATTAAAGAGACGTGTCTGCTGATGTGAAAAGTCATGTCTATTCGAATGAAGAGTCATGTCTATTCGAATGAAAAGTCATATCTGTTCAGTGAAGAGTCGTGTCCGTTCACTGAAAAGTCGTGTCTATTGAAATGAAGAGTGTGTCTATTAAGTAAAAGTCATGTCTATTGAAGTGAAAGAGTGTCTATTCAAAAAGGTTATGTCTGTTTGTAAGGGTTGTAAACCACTATATATATGTGGTCATTTTGTTGTGTTGTATGCAAGTTGTAGGCAAGACAAAAAGCAAGTTATAAAAAAAAATTGTCTATTCTCCTCTAAAATTATAATTCTCTTCTCTTTTATATTTTAACATTATTTTCCATACACCGCAGCTCAGTGCATACTTTGCTTATTTGAGTCCGTAAACCGAAAGGATCATGCGGTATAAATCAAATATACGCCCTACTTACTCCAATCCCTAACGTTGCCTACTACTTACACCCATCCACGGTTTCCTCCAAATATGGTTGCTAGGCCTACCTAACGGTATACGCTGCCCATTCGGATTGACCCTTATCACTACCAAGCTCTGTCCGTGTACGAAGCATGGATCTCATCCGTGTTTACAATGATTACTAGATTGAACCCAGATTACGACCAGGAGCATTATTGGGTAAGTAGTGTCCTTGGAAACTTTTTGATCTACTATCAAATATTTATCTACCTATGTGTCGTCTAAGAGTGTTGTTTGCAATTTTGCAATGCAGGTCCTGTTCCTGGCATTTTGTAACATGCATGACATGAATGAGTGTTGAGGGATAAGTAGCCTCCTATCGAGAAGCTTGGCGCACAAAGTATGAATTAAAATAGTTGTTTAGTACGTAGTTATCAAGTATTTATCAAAATTCAACTCACATCATGTTTAATTTAACTTTAAAAGACTATTTGTTCAATGCTGTAGACGCAGGATAGACACGGTTATTTTGAAACCATGTTATAGTTTTGTTGTGGGTTCTTGTAAAGTAACGCATAGCCGACTTCTCCATTTTCTAGAAAAAAAAATGTTCCAGATTGGAGAAGATTTAGTTGCCTAATCAAGACCATGAAAATGTTTATAATTTATTATTTATAACTACAATGTTACATTTTGTATTTTTCTTCTTTTTCATTTTATCTATAGTTTATATATTCCTTGTTTGGAAGTCATTATTAAAAAGTGAAATGTGATTCATAAATACGAGAAGCGCCTGGATTTATGGAGGTACACCCAAAGGTCCACAGATCCATCAATTTGGAACAGGTATGTTTCAGTTTTTAACTTCAAGCAACATATATGCATATATTTGCTTTGAACAAGATGAATAAACTAAGTTGTTTCTGTTTTGCAGGGGTTGAAATTGTCACAGCTATGCGAGGTCGGCTGATTGATATGCTGAAGTCTAGCGCTACATATTTGCAAAGAGTAACGTACCTAGTCTTGGATGAAGCAGATAGAATGTTGAATACGGAGTTCAAACCCTAAATCCAGAAAATTGTTTCAAAGGTCAAAATTAATATATTCATTTATGATAATTTAGTGTTATGCAGTATCTTATTTTATTTAGTTATCGGCATCATTATGCATTGCGACAAAATTAGCAAGTGCCATGTTTATGCTATTTGGTAATACTACCAATTCCATTTTTTACTTTGGTTGATTGGGTTTGTTTCATGCCTAATGTTGGAAATATTAATTATTGCTTATATTATATAATGCAGTTTAAACTAATTATGTACCATATTTTCTCAGAAGATTTTTGTTATTATTGTTGATTATTATACTTGTCAACAAAATATAAGCTTTTTCGAATAAATGATCAACTGCAGCAATGAATTGATACTTGCCATTAGTCATCATCTGTATTACAACATTTTGTTAGCAATGAATTGATACTGTATTTATACGATTATGGACTTTATGGGAACCTGGTTATTTTGTTTAAAATATTTTACATTGAATTGTTTGTAGATCATATTTCATTATGTGATTAATGTGTTTTTCGGTTGTTTGAATGTGATAATTATACGAGTGATTATTGCTTTCATGTTGAAATATGTTAATTATTACTATATAACATATATGTTGTGGAAAAAATGAAGTGGAAACTGAATGAGATACAACAACGAGAGAATCCAAATAAAAAATGTACAATTTTTAACAGTATTTAATAACAAAAAAAAAGGCAACAAAATAAGGCTACAAAATATATCTAGAAACGTTTAAAAAACGCAACTAAAATATTTTGTTGTAGTAGGTAGTACATTTTAGTGGCGATTGTAAGCCTTTAGTGGTGCTTTGTAAGCGCCACAACAAAAGTTTTTGGTTGCATTTTGTGGACATAGCAAAAACAAGCTTTTCGGTAGGGTTTGGGTTAAACGCAAAAGAAAATCCTGGACTTTTAGTTGTATGTTGTGTAATCACATTCTCTAAAATGCTACCGTAAGTTATGATAGCGTTTTTGTGCGCTACCAAAGGCTAATTTTCTTGTTGTACAATATTCATATGCATTATATTTTTCTCTCCCATACACAACATACATTTTAATTACAATATTTTTTCCTACTCTAATACAGTTTTTGTCTTCTTGCTCCAATTTCTTTTTCCAGTCTTCTGCTTTGCCTTAGAAACAACAACGCAATAAAAGAAAAAAGAAACAAATTTAAACTGCAAAAATACAAATATAATTGAATATGATATTGCCTTAGTTAATAGGTTTGTTCGTTTGTTTACATATTTTGATATAGGCACCAAAAATATCAATAATATATAAGAGAAACTTGCGACATGCACAATGTATCACTTTATATGTCATAAGGTCGAGCACGTACACAAAACATACTTGCATCAATTCAATTGCACAATGTATCACTTTATAAGTAATACTTCAGGCTCAACACAAGCAAAGCAAGGTCATGCCAAAATGGCTCAACACAAGCACAATCAAGCCCACAAGTGGATGATGCATATATTATGCAATGTAGCAACAAAGGTTCAAAGGCTAGTGCAGATTCAAGTGAAGTAAACATGGTGCAAAATTAATCAAGCACAAATCCACTCAAGCATGCAACATACATGTCAAAATAAAAGGCAATGTACATAGGAAAGCAACCAACACACCAGTTTGCATTTCAATTCAGTACACAAAGGGAAATACACAGTCAGGTGCACAAGCAACAAGATGCTAACAGCAAGGAAGATGAAACAAGGACATGTACAGAGTGATACATGCGCAATCAAAAACCAAACTGCAAAGAATAACCAAGCACATACAAGTTGCAACTAGGTACAAGTATAGTAGGGAGACGTACATTCAAATGCATATGCAGTTTGGTTCACAACTACAGCGAACGAACTACACAATCAAAACTCACTGAAAAACTGCGAGGACTCGTTTCTTCGACTTTCAAAAATCGACACAAATACATCCTCGGTATTCACGTGCCATAAATCCAAGTACCGGAGAAGCGGATTCTCAAGGATAAGAAAGAAAATAAAGACAAAACAAAATCTCATATTTGTTATTTAAATATACAGTGGAAATTTAAAATAAATTTATCAGAGTTAAAACATGGACAGTTATAAATTTCCATTCTTAAAAATGCGAAATCCTATAGTACAAGCGTGTGGTAAAATCAGACCAAAATCTTCTGAATCCATGCTTCGAGCTCCATCTGGATTTCTTCTAAACTAAACCTGACTAGAGTGCTTCCTGGGAAAATTTGGGCATCTATAGTTTAAGAAAAGGGAAAACTAAACTCCGGGTTAGTTATGGGACTGGTGTGAGAACTCAAAATATGCGTTTTAAAAACCAAAAAAGTATCTCATAAGACCACACTGCACATAAACACGGAACGGGTTTTTACCTTATGATGACCAGATCATTATTACGTAAAATCACTTGATATTATTCTTAATGACATATCTTTAAAAATATTTGCAAGTAAACCGATTAACCTTAGCCGAAGTTATTACCATTATTAAATTCCAACATACTAGGTTCTACAAACAAAATAGGAGGCTCTTATCAGAGAATGGATTTCCGTACAAATGACCAGGTGAAGGGACTACCTTTCAACAGTACATCTCTAGAGGAATGTACTAAGGCCCAACTGATGGTCCTCTACCAACACATAAGCGACCTATCTCTTCCTAGATAGTACCGAATATGTCATCACCCCGATCGTTACCGACCTAACCGAGAGTCCTCATAGCATACATCTACAATAATTTAAGTCCAAAACGTCATAGCGGGAATAAATATATCTAGAAGGGGATGCTCATATACTAATGCTTGCGAACCACATAGCCTTACTGCATCTACCATGTTTCGGTCATTTTCGAGTGTGAGGCCGAAGGTTACGATTACCTTTCTCTTAGCACATTATCTTCCTTTGAATGTCACATTGCCATTCCATGGTCATATAACTTAATTTTACAAATGTATAACTCCTAAGCTCGTACGTCTTAGGGAATGATGTTAGGCTAAGAGAAGTTTCCTTCTTCACTACCAAACAGATAATACTTTCATAGAGATCACTCATGTAAATAGAATTGCAACGTCAGACATTCATCCATACAAGTTCGTTCTAGGATTGAACAAAATCGAAGGCACTCTCTTACCACATCCCGTCGGGAGTTACCCCTAGGATTAGTAGAGAGAAGTCCTTGCAACCCAAAGAGTTTCAAAATTGAAGGGACCACTACTACTTTAGTATTTAGGAGCTAACCGGAATTATCAACAAGCAGTACTTTCGTCTCGAAAATCTTCGGTCTTCATCCTTCATTTTCTTTATCAGGTCTTCATTTTCGAATGCATACATTGGTTCGAATTGGTCTTCGGATAAGTATTACCCTAAATCCAACCTCGGCTCCTTCGATCCAATCATATGAAAAGAGGTTTTTGTGAATAAAAATCTCTTTTGGAGATATATATTTCCAAAACATTCTTTTCGATATATACAGAATTATTAAACCTTGCTTATCAAATCCTTTAATTAAACATAACCCTTTTTAAAACTTGGAATAAATCAAAATCATTTCAGTTTCTACTTAATAAAATATTTCCAATTCATTTCATTTAAATCTTAATAATGATTTCTTAATTCAAAACTCATAATTTTGATTTAGTTGAAACCATGTTATCTAGAATGTTAGTCCAAAACCAGTGAATATTAAATGAGTAGAATCTATAAAAATCATCCAATTCTACTCAATATCAATTCCCGTATTCATCAAATACTAGGGACAAAATAACGGTGAAATCACCTTTTAGATTCCATGAATAGTTTGAGTTGCTACTTCGGGCTTTAACACCAAATATAAGAAGATTATCTCCATAAAATCTAAGTTATTTATATTTGAATTTTTTTAACCTTTATACTTTATAAAATTTTGATCCAAGTAAATCAAATTTACTATTCTCTCTATTGGGCTAGTCCGAATAGCCAGGGAAAGCATGAAACTGGTTTTCCAAATCCAAGCCTAGACACTATCTCTCTGACACACATAAGGCGATCAAGTTATTTGATCAACTCTAAATCACTAAAAATTTAATAATTCCATAGATCCTTCAAAATCTTCTTTAAAATACTTATTTAATCATTTAAAAATATTTACAAAAGATTTAGAAAAGAACGGTTGCGTTTAAAACTATATTTAAAAAATTATAGAAAAGTGCTGTAGAATGAGATTTTTAACCTATATTGATAAATATGACTTTTTATTATAACGAAATTTGTTTTTATAACTCAAAACTCTTATAAAACATTTAAAAATATTTAAAAGATTTATTTAATATTTTTAAAAAATTTAAAATACCATTTTCAAAGATATTCTTTTCTGGAATTCGAAATGCAAAACCGCGATTTATTGGAAAACTTTTTTTTGCTTATATCCCAAAATCTACTTATCAATATCTCGATTTTCTTTCTTCATTATAAAATATTGGATATAATAGTTCGGAAAATTCTTATCTCGAAGAATTCTAAGCTATATTCCATTCTATATGTCCATTGGACTTTTATGACATAAAATCGAGAACTGCCATTACGCGACGCGCTTGCTTTTGACTTAGTTTTCAATTCTCATTCAAATTTCACCAAAACACTTTTAATATTTATAAAACATTTCAAACTCATTATTAAACCATTTTAAAGAGGTTTAACATTCTACATACACCAATTTATTCAATAAAGGAAAGTATTTTCTTTGTGCTTATCGATGTGTATTTTCGTGAGTTGTATATATTTTCAACATTCATATGAAACAACCAAATTTGATGATCAAAGTATATTAAACATCCAATTGCGAACATCATATCATCATCCAAAATATAATATTATAATTTAGGATTTCTCACCTTCATTTTCCCTTCGAGCTAATATAAACTTGTCTATAACTCTGCTTTCGACGCACTAGAGCTTTTGGAATCGAGTCCGACACCCTTAGATGTGCACGGCCATGTTTGGAACTTACGGCCTTGGTGGTGAGGGGTGGTGGCCGTAGATTTTGAAAGGGTTGAGGAGGTTTTTTGAACTAATTTTGAAGTTTGGTTGATATTATAAACCAGCGTATACATTTTCTTCTTTTATTTGATATATTTTTTTCCTCTGACTTTTCTATAACCTTTTCTATGAATAAGAAGCCATTAGAGAGGCTCTTAGAAAGCTTGAAAAGAAGAGGAAGAAGATGTGGAATGGTATTAGGAATTTATGAGAAAAGGGGTGGTATTTATAGAAAATACTTGGAATAAAATATTCAAAAGAAAATTTACCAAAACACCCCTAGCCCACACCCCTCCCATCCCCTCTACATGCACGAATCCCCCTATGCCATATGATGGTGATGTGAGGTGATGGTGTGATAATGCTGTGGTATAATGAGTGGTGTTTGCTTTTTGGTTACTTAAAGGTTAAGCTTTAGGAATTATTAAATTATTTTTGTGATATACATACATACATACACATATATATATATATATATACATACACACACACACACACACACACATAGATATATACATATATACATATACATATACATATATACATATATACATATACATACATACATACATACATACATACATACATACATACATACATACATACATATATATATATATATATATATATATATAAGCGTGCATGCATGTGTGTGTGTGCTTATGGACACATGTATGTGTTATCATGTGCATGTGACACACACACACACACACACACACACACACACACACACACACACACACACATATATATATATGCATGTATATGTAGGTGTATAACACTTCAAACGTCTTCGAACAGCTTTTGTTTGTTAAATCGTTGAAATTTAGAGAATCGATTATCAGTCACATTTTTCACTTATTACTTAACGTACATATATTTGTAAACAAAATTTAAAAATAATTTTTTTATCCTTTTAAATTAATTAAAATGATCATATTTTAATTATAAAATCATATAAATAAATATTAGTAGTTATTTACAATAATTGCTATTATATCGATAAAGCGATATCGATTTCTCCTTATATTTTCAAATCAAATATATGTTTTTTTATAAAAATTATTATAAATGATTTACTATCACATTATCACTATTCAAAGTGAATTATCATCATTTGAAATAATTATTTGAATAAGTAAAATAATTATTAAATCATTAAATCTTAATTTAAATTCATAAATCTATATATGATTCCATTTATCGATATTAATTTTGAGGAATATATTTTTGTAAATATTTATTAAAAATAGGATTACTATTACTTATTATCACTAAAACAATAGTATTTAGATTATCAACCTTTTATTGTATAAATTTAAAAATAAATAAAATTTATCAAAGTGATAAATTGTGGGTCGTTATAAAAACCATAACAGTTAGCTCCATTATAAATTGTCGCAAAAGAGAAAATAGTCAAAAAAAAGCAAAGGAATAGTGTATTCTCATATGAAATATTCAACAGAATATTCATAATATATTAGGAAGATGAACAATTCAATTTCAGGCCGAAGCTTGGTTGAAAAAATCAAGTCAATCCCTCGAATTGTAGAAATCAACAAATATATCAACAACAAACAAGTCAAATTTGGAAAAGCCATTCGAACAGAAATGAATGATCAAATTAAATACCAAAACCAAGATTCAAAAATTTCAAATCGAAAATCACGCAATCTATTTTTAGGATCAAATCTTATTTAATCCTGTTTCATCATTGGCAATCAGAATAGTCTGGTTCGAATAAAATATCAAAAAGGGAAAATAATTCATACCAAAATCAACAATCAATTAACTTGACACTAGAAGCAAACAAGAGTAATCATCACATAAGCAAAGAAATTGATCAACAAGGGAGACAAGGTTAATTTTTCTTCAATTGATTGACATTAGGCGTCAATGGCTTCAAAATCAAAAATCCCTACTTTGATAATGAAGAGAAAAGATGGGATCGGCATGGAACAAAAGAATACGAGCTGAAATAAAATCTCTTGATTTTTAGTTGGGTCATATTTCTCTTTCTTGAGTTTAAAATTGTTATTGTATAGTAAATTAGGGTTTCATTATTTTATTTTATTGCATTTTGCCTCTTAATTATAAAACTCTAGTATGTAACTAGGTTCAAACTACGAAGTATAGTTCGGGAAATTCTCAACTCGGGGATAGAGTTGAGGCAGGGTTTTGAACGTAGGATTAGAACAATTAGGTAAGCAATAGTCAGAAGTTTATAGGGTTTGTAAGTAGTTGATCGTTTGATTCTAGTAGAAATCCTTGGGGCAGCAATATGTAAGTTTTGTGAAAGCAGAACAAAATTGTGTGTCACTTTTATTTCCACATTTACTTTGTTATTACCTATGATGCAAATTTTATTATTCTGTGAAGTTATTATAAATCCTATTCAATACTCCATCTAGGGCGAATTCGACCTACAAGTGGTATTAGACTTGGATAGTCAAATTCACCTTTTTAACTGTGGCTAATTTTAATAATGCTTTTTATGAAGGGCATTCTATTGCTAAGCCACCTATGTTTAATGATACTTATTATTCATATTGGAAAATGAGGATGAAATTTTTTCAAGATACTATAGATGCATGGGATATAGTTGAAGTTGGTTATAATCCGCCTATGGTAAATATAGATGGTCGCGAAATTTCTAAGCAAAAGATAAGTGGGATGCAAATGAGCTTAATTTATATCGGTCCAATGCAAAAACTATGAATTATATTATTTATACCTTATATAAAATTGAATACAATCATGTTTCTTAGTACGTGACCATGTAGGGATTTGATATACCCTTGAAGTGACTCATGAAAGTACATCACAGGTCAATGAATACAACAATATCATAATGATAAGAGACGAGAATATAAAAGAGATGTATGGACAATTTTCAAATACTATGTTCAAATCCAAAATGCTAGGAAAAGCTTACACAGAATTAGAGATGGTCCGAAAGAAAAATTTCAAAGCGAAAGTGATCTCAATTAAAAATCCAAAGATTTGAACAACTTAAATTGAAGGAACTAATAGGAAATCTCATCACTTATGAGATGGAACTAAAGGTCAAAGAAGAACGTGAAAGCGGAAATTTGAAAATGAAATCAATTTCCCTAAAAGATACAATGGATGGTGATGATGATGATAAATTCGTAGCTAAGCTAGCACTATTGATGAAGCAACTCAAAAGGTGGACCCAAAAGCATGGAAATCCAGCAAAAAACCAGTGAATAAAAATCGAATTTATCTAAGTTGTAGATGATTCTGAAGAGGAAGAAATCATATGTTATAGATGTAGTAAGCCAGGTCACATTAAACCAAATTTTCCCTTGAATTGACTCGGCAAATGAAAGAAGAAGTAAAGGAGTTTTGCAGCCACTTGGAATGAGTGTGAAGAAGAAGAGGAAGAGAACACTGATAGTGAAAAAGAGGAGGCAAACTTGTGCTTAATGGTAGAATTAAGTTATAGTGACGATGACCTAGTGAGGTATCAAAATTATCACACACTAGTTTATTAATTTTATATCAAGAATTAAAAAGAAGCAAAGGTAGACTTAAAAAATAATATTAATAAACTAGAATCTCATAAAAATTGCATACTTGGAATAAATAATGAGTTAGATTAATGATTCGAAACATTAGAAAACATAACTCAAAATGTGAGAAGTGTCCATCTCTAGAGGAAGAAATTAATAGGTCATAGACAAACATTGAAATCCTCAAAAATGAAATTTTGAATTTGAAAAACAAAGATGACGCCAAAAGACAAAATTCCATTAAAAGATGCACCTCACTTTTGATGAAAATAATGCTCTTAGATCTAAGGTTTAACAACTTGAATTAATAGTAAGGAAATTTTCGAAGGGAGAAAAATCACTGAATATGTTGTTAGGAAGCCAGACTATTATTGAAAATAGAAATGGACTTGGGTATGATAATGTTAAAACAATGAAGAAAAGGAATCATGATAATATCAAATTTCACAATGATTTTTCAAAGTGTTTAATTTGTGGAAAAAATGGGCATAAACAAAATAATTGTTGGAATGGAAACAAAAACAAAACCATCGAACAAATTTTGGTTTTAAAAGGTAAAAACGTGAATTCTCTTAAATTTAAACAAGTTTGGGTTCCCAAGGGTACAATTGTAAATTCTTAAAGTTTGTTACATAGATGAGATTGTGTACCAAAGGCTCAAATGAAAATAAGACTGGTTTAAAATCCTTTGTTAGACCATATGGCTCCTCTAACATTTAGGAATAAAAACGGTTTAAGTAACAACTACAATAGAGGTGACTTCGAGTTGTTCAATATATGGTTAAATAGTTGTGATTCTAACGTTTCTTAGCATAGAAAAATGAGTTGGAGATCTACATTGTTTGAATAACACGACATCGAAAGTAAGCAAAGGTATGATCTCCAAACCCTATTTTCTTTTCTTATTGTTAATTCTGTATTTGTTGAAATTACTGCAGTATAATTGCCATACCTTGAACTCCTTAACTCCAATTTGAAAAAGTAAAGATAATATGGAAAATAGATTGAAATTTTTATAAGTTTTACCTTTTGCACTTTTCTAGAAATCGAAATTAAAATAGTGAGAAACTGCAAACCATTCGGAATATTGTTTGGAAACTGTTTCAGAACTTCTTAACACAACTGTAGTAATTTGATCATAACTTGAACATCTTTACTCACAATTTTAAAATTCTTAAAGTTCAGGAAAGATAAATGATAACACTACAACTTTACTGCTTTGAGTTTTTGCTGATTCATTTTTTAAAATCTTGAAAAACATTAATCATTTCAGCACAATACTTGAAAATAATCTCCGATCTACGCAAAGAAGTTGTAGTATTACAAATATAACTTCTGAGTGATTCATCATGACTTGAAACCAATTTTGATAAGTGGCAATTTTGAATATCTAAAACTTTATGTTTTGTATTAAATCAAACTATGAATTTAGATCTTTCAAAAGTGCTTTCAAATGGGCTGAATTTTCAAAACAAGAATTGTCAATTGCTTTAGTATAGCGATTAACTTTCATCATCTTTCTTCGTAATTAACAAATTAGTAGCTGAAGAATTTTTATTGTACGTTCTTGTTTGGTATATACAATTTTTTTTGTGTGGTGTAAATGGATTTACCAAAAATTATTGAACCAATTCGAGTGATATTGGGGAGTACATGCTCTGCTTGATTAATAATATACCATTATATGTCACCTTGGACAACCAGAATACAAGTGGTATTAGATATCACTTCATTTAAGATCATATTTGCATTTGATTGAAATTTTCAACTGATTTCAAAATTAGTAGACGATGTTATAGAAAACCCCCCACTGAAAATAGATTTTCATGACCTATTTGGATATAATTTTTTTTCTAATAACATAGATTTTTATCTTAATAAAATGCTCTTAGTTAATTTAGCAAGGATTTACTCTAAAAAGATGATTGGTGGCTGCTTGAACCTTTCGAAATTTATCAAAAATTATTAATATTAATTGAGAAAGTGATGGGTAATGATTAAATTATACTTCATAGCTCGAGGAAGTATATGTTAAAAATTTCATAAAAATTGAACAAGTTTTATAATATTTTTAAAATTAGTACATATTCCATAATCACTTCTATTACTGTCATCCTTCTTGCAATCCATACACCAAAATTTAATATAGTGTATAGAAGTTGGTATTTCAAAAATAAGGAATATTTTTACTGTAATTTATAAATCTATCTCAAAGTATTCACTCTCATTTAAAAGTCCTAACGGTTAAGCATGGGTGTATAGCTTTAATCTCTATATATGTGTTTCCATTCTCATTTAAAAGTCCTTATAGTTATGCATTTTTAGAAAATGCTTGAAATTATCTTTTAAGTAACTACTAACCTCATTTAAAAGTCCTAATAGTTATGCATGGTTCGACAGTGCTTAACATTTTTTATATATTATTTAAAAGAACAGTTTACATATTTTTTCCTTTATTGAAAATGCCACACTGTTGTCACTGTGTAAATTTCCCCTAGAACATAATTCAATCATCACTCTGAGGTGGAATTTGTATCTAATAAGTAAAACATTGTGATTTTTCTTTGATTAATTAGAATTTGCAATATATACTTCTCTATATATGATTTATGCTTTTAATCAAAATTCATCACTATTTCAATCATTATTAATATTTTGATGATAACTAAAGGGGAGAGTTGTTAAGGTTTTGGTAGTTGAGTAGTAACCTTACTAATATTCAAGAGTTGTTTTTATTTTTTGACAACTGTTTTTTCAATTATTTTGATAATCAAAATTTTCATTTTTTTAATTGAATGCATCTGTGTATGGTGAGTTTAGTTGTTGGGGAGCATCTTAACAAGGAAAGCTTGATGACATCATCAATGCATTTCTTTTTTACAAAATATTAATATATGATTGTTATCATCAAAAGGAGGAATTGTAAAATACAATAGTTTATGGTTTTTTTGATGATTTTATATATATATATATATATATATGTATTAATGTGCTTGCGATAGTAATGTTGCAATACCATAGAATGAACTAAATATATCAAAATTACCATACAACAAACATTTATTTCAATAAAAAATTTATTAGACACATGAGCTTCTATAATCTTTTTAATTCAATATTCATATACATTACATTTTTCTCTCTTATACACAACATACTTTTCGATTACAATATCTTTTCCTATTCTGATACGGTTTTTGTCTACTTGCTCCAATTTCTTTCCAGTCATATGCTTTTCTTGTCAAACAACAACGTAGTAATAAGGAAAAAAAACAAATTTAAACTGCAAAAATACAAATATATTTGAATAATATATTGCTTCAGTTTATGGGTTTGTTCGTTTGTTTTCATATTTTGAAATAGGCACCAAAAATATTAATAATGTACACGAGAAACTTACAACATGCACACATATCACTTTACATTTCGTAAGGCCAAGCACATACAAAACCTACTTCCATCAATTCAATTGCAGTGACAAATGCAAGGTCAAACCGAAGTTATACTTCAGGCTCAACACAAGCAAAGCAAGGTCAAGCCATAATGGCTCAACACAAGCACACTCAAGCCCATAAGAGGATGATACTTGTATTAGGCAATTCAACAAAGTCAGGTTCAAAGGCAAGTGCCGATTCAAGTGAAGTAAACATAGTGCATAAATTAAAGAATTACAAATGCACTTAGGCATGCACACTCATGTCTAAACAAAAGGCGGTGCACACAGGAAACAAACCAACACACCAGGTTGCATTTTAGTTCAGTACACAAAGGGAAATGCATTGTTAGATACACAAGCAACAAGATGCCAGCGGCAAGGAAGATGCAACAAGGACATGTATAGAGTGATACATATTCAATCAAAAACCAAACTGCAAAGAACAACCAAGCACATACAAGTTGCAACAAGGTACAAATACAGTAGGGAGAAGTACATTCAAATGCATATGCAGTTGGTTTCACGACTACAACGACCGAACTACACAATCAAATTAACTACCCAGACTCACTGAAAAATCATAACACTTAGATACATAGTAAATTGTTGCAAAAGGAAAACAGTAAGAAAATAGCAAAGGAATGGTATATTATCATATTGAAATATTCAACAGAATTTTCATAATATATCAGGAAGATGAACAATTCAATTTTAGGCCGAAGCTCAGCTGAAAATTAAGTCAAAGCCTAAAGAAAATCCAAATCACAGAATTCAATATATATATCAACAATGAACAAGTTCGATTTCAAAAAGCCATTTGATTAGAAATGAACGATCAAAGTTAAACAACGAGGCCAAGATTTGAAATTTTCAAATCGAAAATCACAATCTATTTCTAGAATCACATCCTATTTAAACATACTTCATCACTGGAAAACATAACAGTCTGTTTAATAATTCATACCAAAATCAACAATCAACTAACTCAACACTTGAAGCAGCCAAGGGCAATCATCATGCAAGCAAAGAAATCGATCAACAAAGAAGACGAGGCTATTTTTTCTTTAATCAATTGACATTAGACATCGAAAGCTTCAAAAACCAAAAAACCCTAATTTGAGAATGAAGAGGAAAGAAGAGATTGGTGTGGAACAAAAGGATATGAGCTGAAATAAAATCTCTCAATTTTTAATTAGGCCATGTTTCTCTTTTTTGAGTTTAAAGATGTCATTGTATAGTAAATTAGGGTTTCATCATTTTGTTTTATTGCATTTTATGTTTTAACTATAAGACTCCAGTTTAACTTGGTTCGCTACAAAGCATAGTTCAAGAAATTCTCAACTTGGGTATAGAGTTAAGGCAGAGTTTTGAGCATCGGGTTAAAACAATCAGATAAGTGATAGTCATAAGTTTACAAGGTCTGTAAGAGATCGTTTGTGTAATTTGAGTAGAAAGCTTAAGGGCAATGGTATGTAGGTTTTGCCTAAGCTAGATAAAATTTTGTGTCGCTTTTATTTCCACATTTTCTTTATTATTACCCGTGCTTCAAATTTTATTATTCTATGAATTTATTATAAACCTATGAAACCCCCTTACGGTTTATTCGAACCTATAGACATATGATATCATATTTAGAAATACAGATACCGACAAAGTCGAAGCGCCAACTTTCAATCCCATAGTAGTAAGGATTGGAATTGGATCGACGACTGTACGTTGAGTCTTGACTTACATCAGGAGATCGGTGAATATACTCTTCATGAGAACATTCGATCAGATGAAGATTAACTTAAAGGAGGTGATAGCTTGCAAAACCAAAATTCAAGGGTTTAAAGGAAATAGCCAATTGAAAAAATTGGTTTTCCTGTGGAACTATGCAAAGGAAATCGCAGTATATTCCACATTTAGAAGTATGTTTTCATGGATGAGTACTCGACATGTAACGCCTTCTTAGGTCCACTAGCTTTGGCTGATTGAATAATAGTTTTAACACCTTGGTATTTGGTAATGAAATTCCCTACAGGTAATGGAGTTAGAGTGGTGAATGGTGACTAAAGCGCTAGAAGATAATGTTACGCCGCAAAACTCAGAGAAGCGAAGCGGCATGAAAAAGAAAGAGTGTAGAGAGAACTCTCCTTATTTAGGATTCATAAACATAGCAATTAAATCTTGGACCCTGGCTCAGGAACCATAGCCATTTTAACAAGGCTATGAATCCTAAGAAGCGGTCAGGGGAAGGGCGACTAGCACCGGTAGAGCCGACAATGAATGTTCCAATCGACGTGGATGATCTTACTTGGATGTTAAAGATTGGATCTTGATTCAATGCCAGAAAAGGCACAGTCTGGCTTCAGAGCGATCCATTGCATTAAAGGAAGAAATACACAAGCTATTAGCGAATGGCTTTATCCATGATGCTTTATACCTCGATTGGGTATCCAATCCCGTATTGGTTAAGAAGTCAAATGAAAAATGGAGAACATGTATTGACTACTAAGACTTGAATAACATATGACCCAAGGGTAGCTTTCCTTTGTCTAGAATGGACCAATTGGTGGACGGAACCCCAAGACATGAGTTGCTCTCGTTTATGGATACTAATTCGGGCTATAACTAGATTCCAATGCATTTATAAGATTAAGAGAATACTAGCTTTATCATAGATTTGAGATTATACTGCTATCAACTGATGTCGTTCGGTTTGAAGAATGCTGGTGCCATATACCAGAGATTGATGAATTCTATGTTCAAGAATCAAACTTTATAAATAATGGAAGTATACATGGATGACATGCTTGTGAATTCACGAGTGTCACAAAATAATTTGGATGACCTTTAGAGATGTGTTAAGTTTTATGGAAATACAAAATTAAATTAAATCCATTAAAATTCTCTTTCAGAGTAGCATCGAAAAAATATCTGGGATTATTTTCAATGCACGAAGCATCGAGGCCAGTCTAGAGCAGATAAATGCCTTAAGGAACATAACTACCCAAATTACGAAGAAACAACTATAGAGCTTGTATGGAAAGATCACTGCTTTGATTTGGTTCATCCCAAGGGCGAAAAATAAGCGCACACCTTTCTTTGACGCCCTTAAGGAAGGTAAGAAGAACATTGAGCAAAATTAGGATTGTCAGAATCCCTTCGAGGAATTATTAAGGCATATAGAAACGTCACCGGTATTATCTAAATCACTAGATGGGGAGGCTTTATTGGTTTACCTAGCAATGTTTGCTCATGCACTAAGTGCAACATTAGTGCACATGGAGGCAAGGATTCAACGGTGTACTGTATCAGCAAGTGGTTCACTAAAGGTAAAAAGAACTACCCGATGCTGGAGAAGCTCGCCTAGTGTTATCTGATTGCATCAAGGAAATAACGACAGTATTTTTCAGGCTCATCCGATCAAAGTGCTGATAGATCGGCCTTTAAAACAGGTATTGTACTAACCCAAGACCTCAGGAAGGCTTCTAAAATGAAATATTGAGCTAAGTCAGTATGACATTACTTAGCATCTGTGATGTCTCGGAAATTTGGGCAATATTTATTTAATAATTTCATTAATAATTATTTTAAAATGTGAAATATTAATTTAATAATCTAATTTAAACATAATTTTCTTTTGAAATTTTTAATTATTTTGTTTGATAAATGATATTCTTTTTAAAATTTATAAAAATAATTGAATTTGAAAATCTTATTGTTTTAAAATGTTAAAAATGTTTAAATGATAAAATTTTCTTTCTAAATTGATTTAAAAATATTTTATTTATAATGTATATATATGTAGACATTGTAAATAGGAGTTTTGATCTTTATTTTAAATTTAAATCTAATAAAGGATATTTTCAAATTATAATATAGGTGTATAATTTATGAATTGATCAAATTAAACTGAAAATAGTATTGAAAACTTTTCATAAGTCAATTTATAAACCTATCTTATATTTTCAAAAGAAATTAAAGTAAGTATTTTGTTATAAATATATAATAGTTAAAAATTGTATTTTATAATAAAAGTTTATTTTGTTTTATCTTTAAATTGTTTTGAAATAAATTCAGTTTATTTATATTAAAGTATAATATTTTGATTTGAAATCTTTGGAATAAAATGAATTCAACATTTGTTCTTTTTTTTTTAAAAAAAGTTTCTCTTTTGAAAATTAGTTTTAAATAATTTTTTAAAATATTCAAGCAAATATTTAAATATGTAAAGATAATTCATTTGCAATCATTTAAAGAATAAATTAAATAAACATACAAAACATCTTAAATTTAAATTAGAATGGTTTTGTCTTAAATTAAAACATTTGTAAACAAAGACATTTATTTTATATCTAAATCATACATGTGTAAACATTCATGTTTTTAAGTTGACACTTGTAATTTATTTTCATACTTAAGTAACAAGTGGCATACTAAACCAATGTTTGAATTTATTATTTTAGATAAAACTTAAAACAAATCTCTTTATTTCAAACATTTTATCTTCTATAATGAATCAAAATTCAGATCTATGAAAACTGAAATCATTTTCACTCAAAAAGGCTCAGCCCAAAACTTAATCTATGTTTTGCAAATATCAAAACCATGTTAGATCTGCAAATTTCAACTATGTAAGATCTGCAAATCAAAGTTTTGAAACCTGCAATAAGAAAAACCAAATCTGGAAATTCTGTTAACCTGCAAAACAATCCAAATTTCTGCAATCTGTAAGTTCAACACAAGCAAAGTTGAAATGGGAAGCATGCAGACCAAAATCATCAAATGAAGTTTCAAGGCCTGCAAACATCAAGCTAAAATCAACTCTAATTAGCATGCAAGCTCAGATTCAATCTGCATTGGAATTCAGGCTGCAGGAAAATGGATTGCAGATGGAATGCTCTCTGTTTTCATTTTAAGGTGAGTAAATCTATGTTTTTTAAAAACAGTTTCTTCTTTTTAAAACAAGCTATCAAGATTTGCAGAATCTAAAGTTTAATTCAAATGCCTTTTAAATAAGCAAATTAAAACAGTAGCAATTGATAACTGTTCTGTTTTTCTTTTTAGTGAGTAACCTCAATTTTTATAGGATGTTTAAAAATATATCTGTGCATATGTTGAGTATATGCTTGACTGTTGTATGATGTATGCTCTGTGAATTTTATTGAATATGCATATAGGTGATACAAATCTTCTAATAGTCCTGCTTCTATTCTTAATTAGGATTGTGAATACAAATCTACTTCTTTATGACTGAATCTTAGTTAGGAATTATTGAGTAAACATATTGTGTTTGTTCAAGTTTGTAGGATTTTTATTTTAGAAGGATTAAAATAAAGTAAAAAGAAGCCTGTTACTTCTGAAAATAAAGAACAGCAGTCAATAGTCACCAAAAGTAAAATTTGCAAACATCTTTAAATTATTCAAACAAGTTTAAAACTTTAATGCATGTTTAAAACCATGATTATTAAAACAAGCATCAAGTTTTAAAATAAACCGAGGAGTTAGGAATTTAGGTCTGTGCAGTAATTTTGGGATTTTGAGGTTATCAAATATAAAATGGATTTTGGAACGTGAATTTCTGCTTGGAGGTCGGGTGTTAATTGGGAAGTGAGGGAAAAATTTCCTAGTAGTTGATTGGAAGTAGGTTGCAACAGCAATGGTCATTTACAGGGTTCTAGCCTTGTTTCTGGGGAAAGAAATTTTGTAGGTTTTTAATTTCCTTGTTTCACCGAGTGTTGCCATATTTTGGGGTTTGGCAGAGGGGGTTTAAGTGGAGCATTGGCTGGAGTTGTAGGTCATGAAATGGCCGGAGTAGGGTGTTGTGATGATTGACAGGTTTTGGTATGTGGTGGTGAAGCTCTTCAGGTGGATATTTTTGCTTGAATCTGTTTTCAAGCAACAGAGAGTTTGTTGATGATTGTTAACAAGTAGAGGATGGATGGTGTATTGGAGGGGTTGGTGAAGGATGCTGGAAGTCGCCGGAGCAGTGGTCGCAGTTACACAGTGTTTGGTGGTCTCTGGTGAACTCTGGTGTGCAGGGTTGGAGTGACTCGAAGATGCTCCCGTGCAGTTTTAGTTGAGACTCGAAGTGAAGGTGGAATTGACTCGAAGTATTTAGTTGGTGGTCTCGGGTTTGTGGACGTGCATGTCTGAGTGTTGTTTTTTAAAAAAAATCTGGGAAACTCAAATCTTTTTAAAACTATGATTTAAAGTTAAGTATAGTTTGAATTAAATTTAAGGGGGTTTATGAATTCAAAAAGTTTAAATGATGAATTCAAATTTAAAATAAGGTTTAAGTTCAAATTTGAAACCAAGTGTAATATAGGTTTCAGGATTCTTTGAATCCAGATTTTAATTAAACCAGTTTATTTCTTTTTAAATTTTTTTTAAAGGGAATTCAAATGTTAAAACAGAGATCCAAATTTAGGTGCAAGTTGAATTAGATTCAAGAATACTTTTGAATTCAAAGTTTAAAAATGAAACTTTTAAATTTTAAGCTAGATTTAAAATTTAGTTTTGAAATCAAGTTTTGAATAAGATTTCAGTTTTACTTTGAAATGTGTTTGAATTCAAAACAGTTTTGAATTTTTTTTAAAAAAAATTGGACAGAAAATGTTTTTAAGTAGAATTTAAATATGAATTTGATTTCAAATAAGGTTTAAATTTAAAAGAATTCTTTCCTTTAAATATTTAAATAAAATTATGATATGTTTAACTTTAAATTGAAAAGTTAAATAATCTATCTATTTTCAAATGTTTGATTTCTTTGTAAAATTTAGTAATATTGATTTTTAAACTTTTCTTATATAATAATGATAGTTCTTTACTTTTAGGCTATTAATTATTTAAATTTAGAAATGTTTATATGGTTAAACATTTTTAAATCTTAAATTTTAAAAAAGAAGGTTGAATTTAAATTTTAGGAAAGTATTGTTTTAAATACATTTGAATAATTAATAAGTCATTAATAAGTAAATAGATTAATTTGGAAATAATTAAGATGATTTAGAAATTTACTTATTAAATTGATTTTAATAAATGTTTTGGATTAATTTATAATTAGAAATGATTAATGAATAATTAATCTAAGGTAATTTTCTTAAGTAAGGAATTAATGAAAATGTTGTTAATTAAATAAGACAATTATCTAAGGATAATTAAATAATTAATTAATGTGATTAATTTTGATTAATTAATTAGATTAATTAATTTAAGATAATTAATTGTAATTTAAGTATAATTACTTATTGTAATTAATTCTGATAATGTGCTTTGTTAAATTAATCAATTTAGTTTAATTAATTAAAGAAATAATTTAATAATTTAATGATAATAATTACTTGATGTAATTTATGGAGCAGGATTACTTAGAGAAGTAATATTTGCTGAATTATAATTATGGATGGATGTTTATTTTAATAAAGTAATTTGGATAATTACTTTTGTAATTAATCAAGGATTAATTAATAAAGATAATTAATGATTGGATAATTAATTTATTAATAAGTAATTAAGGATAGTTAATTACTGGATTTAAATATTAATCAAGGTGATTAATGATTAGATTAATTACTAAATGTAATTAATATTAAATAAAGTAATTAATTTAAACATTAAATAGAGATCATTAATTATTAAAATTAATGATGTAATTAAGAGTTGTTTAATTAAGTAATAATTAAATAATTAAATGATTAATTAATTGTAATTAATTAAGGATAAATGTAATTAATTATGGTTAATTAATAAATGAAGTAATTAAATATTAATTACTTATGATTAAGGTTAATTAAATTTATAAAATTAATTTAAGACTAATTACTTATTGTAATTAGTGGGTGATTAATCAAGATGTTTAATCAAGTTAAATACTTAATGAATGATTATTTAACTAGGTTGATTAATCAATAGGTTTATAAGTAAGATTTATAGGTGAGTAATTAATTTAATTTATTTTAAATTAATTAGAGATAGAAGTAACTAATTTAATTCATTTTAAATTAATTATAAATGATGTTTAATATATCATTTCTTATGTATGATATTGATATACCTTTGGATGGTTGTGATCTCAGAAATGAGATGAGTAGTATCTATAGGATATGGATGCTTAGTATGATGGATTATTTTGGTTGTAATGATTGACTATTGTGATTATTATCTGTTGTGATAATGTTATTGGTTATCTGTTATGAGAATATGTAGTTTATCTATCTGTGTGAAATAGATAAAAATAAAATGAATTAATTGTTTAAAACCCTTAAGTATAACTTGGACATTAAGATGGCGTTTGGTTTCGGTGAGACCGGGATCGGGTTTCCATATTTGGATATCCGAAAACCACATCGATTCCAATTAAACGTTAGGTCGTTAATCCAAGTGGAGCAAGTGAAGACTCGAGGTGTAAGGGCTATACGTCAGTATAACTCTGTGGGTGATTCCGTAATGAGTTTGACGGAATAGTACTTATAGGTTCGAGATGATGAATCAAAGTGCAAGGGTTATTGTCGTTAACTCTGAGGGTGATTCCAAAATGAGTGTAACGAGATAATGCCTTCGGTTTCGTTCGAACCTGGAACGAACTTGTATGGATTGAATGCTTTCAGAACATCGTCAGGTGGACGATGAGCATTCTAAGATTTATATGTCCTATAAAGGTAATCGCAGCCTCAAGCCTCATCAACCGGGAATGGCTAAAACAGGGGAGGTGCAGCAAGGCTTCGTGGGTAGCCCCCACTTGAGAGTGAGATTTACTCCTGTCTAGAGGTCCCTTTTATTTCGGCTGTGTGGACGGTTGAGAGCTCCAACTGTCGGGGTGGTCTTGTTCGGAACTATTCAGTAAGGAATGGGTCCGGCTTTGTGTTGCAGGGGAGTGGGAGTACTCCTCGGTACGGTGATCTAGGCCACGTACTGTGACGGGCGGTACCCCAGTAGCCCTGCCATTGATGGAATCCAAAATCCAATAAGTGCCTGTACGGTTTTGATTGTGCCCAACTATGTTGGAACGTGAGATGTAAGCATTCCAGCTATTTCTGTATTTTATTTTGAAAACCCTAGACACTATTATAATATCACTGGATTTCCTATCAAATGCTTTGGTTAGCGTAAGGTAAAAACTTTTCCATGTTTATGTGTGGGAAGTCTTACGTGGTACCTTTTGTTTTCAAAGGATTTTGTAAAAGTTAAGCAACTTTTAAACCGTTTACTCACACCAGACCCCTGTCTGACTTGAGTGTTTATTTTCTGTTTTATTAAACTCTTGGGTACTCATATTATGTATGAGTAGTCAAGTGACTCAGGATTGCTTTGACGAGTTCTGGAGGAGATAATGGGGCAGGGGGCTTCAGCGAGTAGATATATATAGTGGTTCCGCTGTGTTTGAGTTGTATCTGTTTTTCTCTGATATACTTGAATTGTAATCATTAGACAGATGTTTATAACTGTCTAGTTTGTGTTGTATTGGCTGTAAAACTCTGATGTATATGATACTATGTAAAGTTTTTATGTGATATAATATAATTTATTCAATCCGCTGTGAGATTCTGATGTTGTCTGTTTCTTTCTTTCTTTTCTCTTTTCTATCCCTTTCTTTCTTCTTAGCGATGCGACTTCCTGGAGTTTGGAAGTTGGGTCGTTACAACGTGGTATCAGAGCATTAGGTTGAGTGAATACCTAGGCTCTGTAGAGGTGTCTTTCTTGAGAGAGCGTACTTGTAATTTTAAATATAAATATATTTAATTCTACCTATCTGTTGGGTTACCTGTTCAGGTTTTCCAATATAAGCAATAAAGGTAGATAGGGTAGTGGTGTGTGTAACACAACTACCAATGGTTGGAGTTCAAGTGTTTGAGCTTGAAAGAGATCAGCTAGGGCAGTATTGAGCATCTTGTGTTATTTGGTAGTTTGGTGTGAAGGATTTCACTGATCTCTGAAGGAAAATCTTTTCAAGATTCGGAGTGTATCTTTGGATTTTAAGCTTGATTTCACTCGTGTGAGTGGATTTTCTTGAATTTGGATTAGTTTGGAGTATTGAAGCCAGCAATAGTATTTTGGCAACCTTAGGAAGGAGTTCTGTCTGTATTTAAGTTTGAGACTCAGTTTGGCAGAGTGTTTTGTGCTTGGTTTGAGATTGAGTTTCCTGAGGGATATCTGTCTATCTGGAAGACTCTATTGTGGAAGTGGCTGGTGTAGCTTTGAGGTTCGATGAGCTTTTGGGTACGGAAGTTTTTGGCAGCAGTAGTAGTGGTGAGTGGCCTGTTTCTTTGATGGTTCTAAAGTCTCTGTGATTCTTTTGTCAGTAGGCCGGGCTGATGGTGAAGCTTGTCCATTTCTTCTGGAAGCTCAGCTGGGTGTGATGTTTGTGGTTGAAGGTGGACCACTAATTTTCCTTTTGATTTGAAGGCTTTGGCTGTTCTGATTGTTGAAGAGAGAACGATTTCTTGGAATCTGAACTGGATAGAATCGCAAAAGTGACTTGTGATGATCCGGAAGTTTTCTGAGTAACCTTTGTTTGGATTGAAGCATCTCTAGAAGATGTTTGAGTTATCGAAGTAGTTTGATATTTTTTGGATGTCTTCGAAGGAGTTAAGTTTTGCATCCGCATCAGGAGATTGAGTTCTGTTTCGACTTGGTTTTTTGGAGATTTTTATGGAATTTGATGAACAATGTTTTCGGAGTAAGTTAATCAAGTTTATACCTGTGTTCATCAACAGCATTCTCAAATCAGAGTTGCGTAGTGGAAGCATGGTGGCAGCTATTCCAGAATAGAAGCAACACCCGATTCATTGGGGATTTGTGTTTTGTTTTGGATCAGAGGATTTCTACAGGAAATTCACTTTAATCTGGATACTTGGATGTCTTGGGCATCTGTTCTGTTTTCGAATAAGTGTAGTATTATCTGAAGTCTTCTGATATCTGTAGTTGAGTTTGTGTGATGGATTGGATTGATCTAGAATGTTGAAGGAAGCCCAGGATCAACAGGAAAGATTTGTGGATAAGAGATTGGATCCTTCTGTTTTCTCTCAAGGATTAAGTAATTGATCTACAAGATTGGATTGCCAGTTTGGATAACTGGGATTTGATGAGTGTCACGTATCTCTGAGGGAATACGTGTACGATCTATCTTTGGTTGTGGAACCAGCAGTTCTGGATTTTTGGTTGTTGAGTCAGACTCGTCTGCAGTCTGATATCTTGTCTAGTGTTATAGATATAGTTGTATAGGAGTTTTGGAGCTTCTTAGTATTGATTGTTTGGATTCTCTAGAGCGAGTATCCCGGTATATATATTCGGGGAAACTCGATAAATTTTTATCCAGAATTGTCTGGATAATTAGATTTGTTTGATTGGTTGAATTGATTGTTTTGATTGTTAGCATATGTTTGATATATGCTTGTGTTTTAAATAAAATCTTTAATGAGATTATTAAATTACCTTTGCTTTTAAATTTCGGGGACGAAATTCTTTTAAGGGGGGAGGAATGTGATGTCCCGGAAATTTGGGCAATATTTATTTAATAATTTCATTAATAATTATTTTAAAATGTGAAACATTAATTTAATAATCTAATTTAAACATAATTTTCTTTTGAAATTTTTAATTATTTTGTTTGATAAATGATATTCTTTTGAAAATTTATAAAAATAATTGAATTTGAAAATCTTATTGTTTTAAAATGTTAAAAATGTTTAAATGATAAAATTTTCTTTCTAAATTGATTTAAAAATATTTTATTTATAATGTATATATATATGTATACATTGTAAATAGGAGTTTTGATCTTTATTTTAAATTTAAATCTAATAAAGGATATTTTCAAATTATAATATAGGTGTATAATTTATGAATTGATCAAATTAAACTGAAAATAGTATTGAAAACTTTTCATAAGTCAATTTATAAATCTATCTTATATTTTCAAAAGAAATAAAGTAAATATTTTGTTATAAATATATAATAGTTAAAAATTGTATTTTATAATAAAAGTTTATTTTGTTTTATCTTTAAATTTTTTTGGCATGGCCGACGGTTTTATAGTGGACAGACCACTTTTATTACGAACGTAATTAAGTTTGAAATACAGGAGTAAGGTAGAGGCACCTTAGCTACTATGAAAGAAAGAAATAAAATTACAGCACAGGAGTATGACAGACAAGTCACAGCTACTAGATATAAATTAGTAGACTAGTTCTCCTCAGAAGAGGAAGAATCACAATCGCTCTCAACAACTCGAGTAGAGACCAGAGAACCACCTCCAAGAAGACCAAAATAGGGGCGAAAAAGAACAGCAAGAGAAGGATCATAACTGTCAACGCCAGAAGAGTATATAAAAGATCGATCCCAGTCAGAATCAACCAGAATAACAGAATTAGATTGAGCGTGCGTACCATCCAAGTCAAGAACCAAGGAATCACCAGAAATTTTATAGTAGAGGCAGCGTAGATCTAGTAGATCATCAGATACATATCTGAAATAGGAGTCATCCACAGGGTTGAATCTCATATCTGAACGGAGATCAACCCAACTATGTTCTGTGTCAGCCCAAACAACATGATCCGGCTCAGCAGAAGAAACACCAGGAACTGGGGAAACATGCCGCGCTAAGGAGAGGGAAGGACCAGGGTCAGATGATTGAGATGCAACCAGTTTGACCTTGGGTACCCATTTCTTAAGCGGAGGCCTAGGCAGAGGGATCTTAGGAGCAGCAGCAGATGTAACAGAGTGCAAGCATGCAGAGGCTATATGGCCGAAAGAGTGACAGGAGGTATAAATGTCAGGGACCCATCCATACCGAACACGCACATCCACCACATGTCCAACATCAAGCTGGACAGGAATAGAGGTAGGAAGAGGCTTATGGGGAGTAATCTCAATCAGTGCCTTAGCGTAAACAAGCTTATCACGCGCTACAGTGTTGGAGTCAAAACACTTCAATTTACCAACATTGCAAGCAAGCCAATTCAAACCAAGCAGCGGTTGAAGAGCATAAGGAATTTGAGAGAAATAAACCCAAACAGGGATAGAAAAAACCTGTTCACGTGCTCTTGCAACCGTTGGAGACCAGGGGGTAATAATAAAAGGCTGTCCATCAAAGAAGGTAGGCTCAGATTCGAGAACACGACTACGTTCCTCAGGGGAAGAGAACAATAGGTAGTAAAAGGAATCAACCAACTTGACTCTAAGACCACCATGTAGTCTCCAGGCCCTACGACAAACAGCAGCCACATCATGAAGTCTATGCTTAGGGTCCAAAAAGAATCCGACTACGTATTCTGACCAAAAGTCCAAACCGGCTTGGATAACACTGGGGGGAGGGATCATTACTCCGTTTTCCTCAAGGATTTCGAACTCAACTGGTTCATATACACCCGTATTACGGGGCATGGATTTAAAAAGTGAAGACCAAGATTTAGGTACCGATGGGCAAGTATCAACAGGGCGACTCTCCACCACACCAGTAGAGGCCACAGGATTGGTGCATTGTGCTACAATGGGAGATTGCAATATATCACCAGGATTTAACACTTTGTTCACTGGGTTAACATCAGCATTGACTGGAGAGCCACTAGCATTATCTAGAGAGCCACTAGGATTTAACACATTGTTCACTGGGCTTGCAGTCGAAGAAGAAGGAGGCCCAAAACATACTACATCTGATGGGAGGGTCGGAGTAGCTACACACAAAGGGTTAGTCAAACTAGTAGCACTGATTGAAGGACCAGATCCCACAGTATCATTGATACAAACACTTGTCGTGCAACTTTCAAGCACTACAGACTCAACCATACTTATATCATCACCAGACAGTCCACCAAGATCACGCTCTAATGCCAATGTACCCTTGACTATCACACCAATAACGCCACAGGGAGACCCAACGAAATCCACATCGGTTCCGGCGTTAGAAAAAGGTTGCGTACCTGACTTAATCAAAGTCGAACTCACAGCAGAGTTACCAGCAGTAGAAGCTTCATTCAGGTTAGGGCAGGCAGTAGAAACAAGGGAGGGCTGTTTGGATGCTCGGAGGGGAGGAAAATCACGGGGAGATTGAAGATCTGGACGTGCGACGTCTTCAAGGACCATGGCTCCAAATCGGCGGCCAGAACGAGTAGACGATGGGGAGAGCAGACGCGGAGGATTGTGAAAAGAAGGAGGAGAGGACATGAAGGGGGCGAACGAAACAGAGAGGGGCAAGACAATTCACGGAGGGGAAGCAGAAGAAAATCGCCAGGAATCCATTGATTGTTTTATCTTTAAATTGTTTTGAAATAAATTTAGTTTATTTATATTAAAGTATAATATTTTGATTTGAAATCTTTGGAATAAAATGAATTCAACATTTGTTCTTTTCTTTTTTCTTTTTTTTTTAAAAAAAGTTTCTCTTTTGAAAATTAGTTTTAAATAATTTTTAAAAATATTCAAGCAAATATTTAAATATGTAAAGATAATTCATTTGCAATCATTTAAAGAATAAATGTAAATAAACATACAAAACATCTTAAATTTAAATTAGAATGGTTTTGTCTTAAATTAAAACATTTGTAAACAAAGACATTTATTTTATATCTAAATCATACATGTGTAAACATTCATGTTTTTAAGTTGACACTTGTAATTTATTTTCATACTTAAGTAACAAGTGGCATACTAAACCAATGTTTGAATTTATTATTTTAGATAAAACTTAAAACAAATCTCTTTATTTCAAACATTTTATCTTCTATAATGAATCAAAATTCAGATCTACGAAAACTGAAATCATTTTCACTCAAAAAGGCTCAGCCCAAAACTTAATTAGTGTTTTGCAAATTTCAAAACCATATTAGATCTGCAAATTTCAACTATGTAAGATCTGCAAATCAAAGTTTTGAAACCTGCAATAAGAAAAACCAAATCTGGAAATTTTGTTAACCTGCAAAACAATCCAAATTTCTGCAACCTGTAAGTTCAACACAAGCAAAGTTGAAATGGGAAGCATGCAGACCAAAATCATTAAATGCAGTTTCAAGGCCTGCAAACATCAAGCTAAAATCAACTCTAATTAGCATGCAAGCTCAGATTCAATCTGCATTGGAATTCAGGCTGCAGGATAATGGATTGCAGATGGAATGCTCTCTGTTTTCATTTTAAGGTGAGTAAATCTATGTTTTTTAAAAACAGTTTCTTCTTTTTAAAACAAGCTATCGAGGTTCGCAGAATCTAAAGTTTAATTCAAATGCCTTTTAAATAAGCAAATTAAAACAGTAGCAATTGATAACTGTTCTGTTTTTCTTTTTAGTGAGTAACCTCAATTTTTATAGGATGTTTAAAAATATATCTGTGCATAAGTTGAGTATATGCTTGACTGTTGTATGATGTATGCTCTGTGAATTTTATTGAATATGCATATAGGTGATACAAATCTTCTAACAGTCCTGCTTCTATTCTTAATTAGGATTGTGAATACAAATCTACTTCTTTATGACTGAATCTTAGTTAGGAATTATTGAGTAAACATATTGTGTTTGTTCAAGTTTGTAAGATTTTTATTTTAGAAGGATTAAAAAAAATAAAAAGAAGCCTGTTACTTCTGAAAATAAAGAACAACAGTCAATAGTTAACCAAAAGTAAAATTTGAAAACATCTTTAAATTATTCAAACAAGTTTAAAACTTTAATGCATGTTTAAAACCATGATTATTAAAACAAGCATCAAGTTTTAAAATCAACTGAGGAGTTAGGAATTTAGGTCTGTGCAGTAATTTTGGGATTTTGAGGTTATCAAATATAAAATGGATTTTGGAACGTGAATTTCTGCCTGGAGGTGGGGTGTTAACTGGGAAGTGAGGGAAAAATTTCCTAGTAGTTGATTGGAAGTAGGTTGCAACAGCAATGGTCATTTACAGGGTTCTAGCCTTGTTTCTGGGGAAAGAAATTTTGTAGGTTTTTAATTTCCTTGTTTCACTGAGTGTTGCCATATTTTGGGGTTTGACAGAGGGGGTTTAAGTGGAGCATTGGCTGGAGTTGGAGGTCATGAAATGGCCGGAGTAGGGTGTTGTGATGATTGACAGGTTTTGGTATGTGGTGGTGAAGCTCTTCTGGTGGATGTTTTTGCTTGAATCTGTTTTCAAGCAACAGAGAGTTTGTTGATGATTGTTAACAAGTAGAGGGGTGGATGGTGTATTGGAGGGGTTGGTGAAGGATGCTGGAAGTCGCCGGAGCAGTGGTCGCCGTTACACAGTGTTTGGTGGTCTCTGGTGAACTCTGGTGTGCAGGGTTGGAGTGACTCGAAGATGCTCCCGTGCAGTTTTAGTTGAGACCCGAAGTGAAGGTGGAATTGACCCGAAGTATTTAGTTGGTGGTCTCGGGTTTGTGGAAGTGCAGGTCTGAGTGTTGTTTTTTTAAAAAATCTGGGAAACTCAAATCTTTTTAAAACTATGATTTAAATTTAAGTATATTTTGAATTAAATTTAAGAGAGTTTATGAATTCAAAAAGTTTAAATGATGAATTTAAATTTAAAATAAGGTTTAAGTTCAAATTTGAAACCAAGTGTAATATAGGTTTCAGGATTCTTTGAATCCAGATTTTAATTAAACCAGTTTATTTCTTTTTAATTTTTTTTTAAAGGGAATTCAAATGTTAAAAAAGAGATCCAAATTTAGGTGTAAGTTTGAATTAGATTCAAGAATACTTTTGAATTCAAAGTTTAAAAATGAAACTTTTAAATTTTAAGCTAGATTTAAAATTTAGTTTTGAAATCAAGTTTTGAATGTGATTTCAGTTTTACTTTGAAATGAGTTTGAATTCAAAACAGTTTTGAAATTTTTTTAAAAAAAAATTGGATAGAAAATGTTTTTAAGTAGAATTTAAATGTGAATTTGATTTCAAATAAGGTTTAAATTTAAAAGAATTCTTTCCTTTAAATATTTAAATAAAATTATGATATGTTTAACTTTAAATTGAAAAGTTAAATAATCTATCTATTTT
Organism: Allium cepa; assembly: GCA_030765085.1. Taxonomy (NCBI): domain Eukaryota; kingdom Viridiplantae; phylum Streptophyta; class Magnoliopsida; order Asparagales; family Amaryllidaceae; genus Allium; species Allium cepa. The sequence continues at coordinate 138,759,388 of CM060931.1, read as the reverse complement.
CAAATGTTTGATTTCTTAGTAAAATTTAGTAATATTGATTTTTAAACTTTTCTTATATAATAATGATAGTTCTTTACATTTAGGCTATTAATTATTTAAATTTAGAAATGTTTATATGGTTAAACATTTTTAAATCTAAATTTTAAAATTGAAGGTTGAATTTAAATTTTAGGAAAGTATTTTTTTAAATACATTTGAATAATTAATAAGTCATTAATAAGTAAATAGATTAATTTGGAAATAATTAAGATGATTTAGAAATTTACTTATTAAATTGATTTTAATAAATGTTTTGGATTAATTTATAATTAGAAATGATTAATGAATAATTAACCTAAGGTAATTTTCTTAAGTAAGGAATTAATGAAAATGTTGTTAGTTAAATAAGACAATTATCTAAGGATAATTAAATAATTAATTAATGTGATTAATTTTGATTAATTAATTAGATTAATTAATTTAAGATAATAAATTGTAATTTAAGTATAATTACTTATTGTAGTTAATTCTGATAATGTGCTTTGTTAAATTAATCAATTTAGTTTAATTAATTTAAGAAATAATTTAATAATTTAATGATAATAATTACTTGATGTAATTTATGGAGCAGGATTACTTAGAGAAGTAATAATTGCTGAATTATAATTATGGATGGATGTTTATTTTAATAAAGTAATTTGGATAATTACTTTTGTAATTAATCAAGGATTAATTAATAAAGATAATTAATGATTGGATAATTAATTTATTAATAAGTAATTAAGGATAGTTAATTACTGGATTTAAATATTAATCAAGGTGATTAATGATTAGATTAATTACTAAATGTAATTAATATTAAATAAAGTAATTAATTTAAATATTAATTAGAGATCATTAATTATTAAAATTAATGATGTAATTAAGAGTTGTTTAATTAAGTAATAATTAAATAATTAAATGATTAATTAATTGTAATTAATTAAGGATAAATGTAATTAATTATGGTTAATTAATAAATGAAGTAATTAAATATTAATTACTTATGATTAAGGTTAATTAATTTTATAAAATTAATTTAAGACTAATTACTTATTGTAATTAGTGGGTGATTAATCAAGATGTTTAATCAAGTTAAATACTTAATGAATGATTATTTAACTAGGTTGATTAATCAATAGGTTTATAAGTAAGATTTATAGGTGAGTAATTAATTTAATTTATTTTAAATTAATTAGAAATAGAAGTAATTAATTAAATTCATTTTAAATTGATTATAAATGATGTTTAATATATCATTGCTTATGTATGATATTGATATACCTTTGGATGGTTGTGATCTCAGAAATGAGATGAGTAGTATCTATAGGATATGGATGCTTAGTATGATGGATTATTTTGGTTGTGATGATTGACTATTGTGATGATTATCTGTTGTGATAATGTAATGGGTTATCTGTTATGAGAATATGTAGTTTATCTATCTGTGTGAAATAGATAAAAATAAAATGAATTAATTGTTTAAAACCCTTAAGTATAACTTGGACATTAAGATGGCGTTTGGTTTCGGTGAGACCGGGATCGGGTTTCCATATTTGGATATCCGAAAACCACATCGATTCCAATTAAACGTTAGGTCGTTAATCCAAGTGGAGCAAGTGAAGACTCGAGGTGTAGGGGCTATACGTCAGTATAACTCTGTAGGTGATTCCGTAATGAGTTTAATGGAATAGTACTTATAGATTCGAGATGATGAATCAGAGTGCAAGGGTTATTGTCGTTAACTCTGAGGGTGATTCCAAAATGAGTGTAACGAGATAATGCCTTCGGTTTCGTTCGAACCCGGAACGAACTTGTATGGATTGAATGCTTTCAGAACATCGTCAGGTGGATGATGAGCATTCTAAGATTTATATGTCCTATAAAGGTAATCGCAGCCTCAAGCCTCATCAACCGGGAATGGCTAAAACAGGGGAGATGCAGCAAGGCTTCGTGGGTGGCCCCCACTTGAGAGTGAGATTTACCCCTGTCTAGAGGTCCCTTTTATTTCGGCTGTGTGGACGGTTGAGAGTCCAACTGTCGGGGTGGTCTTGTTCGGAACTATTCAGTAAGGAATGGGTCCAGTCTTGTGTTGCAGGGAGTGGGAGTACTCCTCGGTACGGTGATCTAGGCCACGTACTGTGACGGGCAAAGTACCCCAATAGCCCTGCCATTGATGGAATCCAAAATCCAATAAGTGCCTGTACGGTTTTGATTGTGCCCAACTATGTTGGAATGTGAGATGTAAGCATTCCAGCTATTTCTGTATTTTATTTTGAAAACCCTAGACACTATTATAATATCACTGGATTTTCTATCAAATGCTTTGGTTAGCGTAAGGTAAAAACTTTTCCATGTTTATGTGTGGGAAGTCTTACGTGGTACCTTTTGTTTTCAAAGGATTTTGTAAAAGTTAAGCAACTTTTAAACCGTTTACTCACACCAGACCCCTGTCTGACCTGAGTGTTTATTTTCTGTTTTATTAAACTCTTCGGTACTCATATTATGTATGAGTAGTCAAGTGACTCAGGATTGCTTTGACGAGTTCTGGAGGAGATAATGGAGTAGGAGGTTTCAGCGAGTAGATATATATAGTGGTTCCGCTGTGTTTGAGTTGTATCTGTTTTTCTCTGATATACTTGAATTGTAATCGTTAGACAGATGTTTATAACTGTCTAGTTTGTGTTGTATTGGCTATAAAACTCTGATGTATATGATACTATGTAAAGTTTTTATGTGATATAATATAATTTATTCGTTCCGCTGTGAGATTCTGATGTTGTCTGTTTCTTTCTTTCTTTCTTTTCTCTTTTCTATCCCTTTCTTTCTTCTTAGCGATGCGACTTCCTGGAGTTTGGAAGTTGGGTCGTTACAGCATCCTAGGAAAGCGATAAATGAACCTGCGTTGGAAGACTTCATCGTTGAATTTATCGTACATGATAGTGAGGAAGAGGAGGGGATGTTGTAATCCCAAGCTTCTCAATGAAAGTTATTCGCCGATGGTTCTTCAAAAGAGTTTATCTCAGAGGCAAGAGTAGTAGTTGAAACACCAGAAGGATGATTAATTTATTACATACCGAAGCTGGAATTTCTGGCCACTAATAATGAAGCGACGTATAAGGCATTGGTAGAAGGATTGAAGATAGAAAAGGAAACAGGGATAAAGATGCTGCACATATTTAGCGATCCCCAACTAGTGGTTTGCGTAATCAGGAAGGAATGCCAGGGCAAGGGCACAATACCAGCCCCTTACTTGCACGTCCCCAGAGAGGAGAACAAGAAGGCTGATTTATTAGCTAAGCTAGCTAGCTCTGAGGAAGCGCAACTAATGGGATTGGTTCCCGTGGAAGTTTTGATTACCCTTAGTATCAATCAGATGGATGTCGACTAGATTCTAGAGACCACAAAAGAGGAGGAGTCATGGATGACTCTAATCAAGGGCTACCAGATCCATGGAAGTCTCCCGAGAGATAGGAATGAAGGAAAAACTTTTTCGAAAAGTGCCACGATTCGATATGCAAAATTGAATAATATACAGGAGAGGATTCTGAGCTTCCCTACTTCGGTGTGTAGCCAAGGATGAGGCGATGAAGATCCTCATGAAAATCCATGAGGAAAACTAGGGCGACCACACCAGGGGCCAAATTCTGGCCAAGAAGATACTTCACTGCAAATATTTCCGACCGACGATAAACCAGGATGGTTCTGACTACACCAAACAATATGACTAGTGCCGTGATTTATGGAGATCCCAAGATCCCTATTAATGGAACTTACGTAAATGGTCAGTCTATGGACGTTTGTAATTCGAGGAATCGACATCGTCAATGTACTATCGACATCAAGAAAGGAGCCAAATATGTTATCATTGCAGTGGATTACTTCGCAAAATGGGATGAAACGGAACTACTTGCCATGATTAAAATGAAAAATTTAATCAACTTTATAACAAGAATTTTTTCTGGCTTAGATTACCCTAAAAGATCATCATGGATAACGAGACTCAGATCAAAAATGCTGATTTCAAGGATTTCTACAAACAGTACAGAATTGAGAAGAGCTTCTCCACGGTCGCACATTCCAAGGCAAACAGGTAGGTGAAAGTAGTGAACAAGATCATCAAATCCACCTTGAAAAATGGAATGACCAGAGCGAAAGACAACTGGGTTGATGATCTACCACTAGTACTATGAGCTTATTGGATGACACATGTTTACGCCAAAATTGGTCACAAACACCCAGTTGTCGATGAAAGCACTGATTCACAATCATAGATCACAGATAATAAGTATGTAGAGTATTAAAAATAGAGAGCACTTAGAGAATTAAGAAGAAAGCAGTAAAGAACACAGAATTTATAGTGGTTCGACAATCTGGCCTATGTCCACTTTGAAGTTGATGACTTTATTGATGAATACTCGCTGATTACAGTGGATTATAGTAGTGAAATTCGAGTACAACAGTAGAATTCAAGTACAAATGATGATTACAGCAGAGTCTGGACGTCGAAGAATCCAAAAGTCCCTTTTTTTGGCACTTGAATGCTATTTATAAGCGTAAGATGCAAATATCTTGCTCAGATCTCGAGAGACCTCTTCTGGCACGTGAGTGGGCCCACGTGATCAATCCTAAGCGATTTCGACTAAACCCGTGATCGATACGAATGAATTTCTATCGATCAAGATTTGATCCAATCGAGTCGAAATTTGGCATGAACATTCCTTATGTCGTTCGTAAGCTGCTATGAAAATTTCGTAGCATTTGGAATCGTAGATTGTGAGTTATGATCGATTCAATTTATGGTTTTTGGTAGGCTGTGCAATTCGTATCGATCCCCTTCACACGCTCTGTTCGTATCGATCAGGGCACGTGCTTGTAAGTTGACGTGGTGCTAACTTCTTGGACCGATCCACTTTTAGTGCCGAGTTGACTACTTCCATCTTCATATCCATCGAGTGCTATGTCCAAAGGACCGATGCTTGGCGCTTCCTTTCATATTGATCATCTATGCTCTTCTTCATATCGATCATTGGTGTTAACTCCGCCTTGACCATGACTCACCGATCTAGTGCATCAAGAGGTTCCGACCTAACAGTTAGAAGCATGCCGACTTAAAGCTCAACAGGGGGTGCCGACCTAAGGCTCAACAGGGGGTGCCGACCTAAGGCTCAACAGTGGGTGCCGACCTAAGGCCTAAGGGTTATGCCGACTTAACACTTCAACAAGTATGCCGACTTAACACTTCAACGAGGCTACCGACTCAACATAAATACCGACCCAACAGCCTTAGCTCATTGCCGACCTAAAATGAATAGCGACTCAAGGGAGACCGACTTAAGATTCAAAGGGTTACCGACCTAGTAGGATTGAGAGGCATACCGACTTGAGAAATACCGAGTTAAGGCTAAAACAGTTGCCGACCTAACGTGGGTACTGGCCTAAGACTCAGAGGATGCCGACTTAATAAGAAGGCCGACCTAAGGTCTAAAAAAGATACCGACTCAGTGACTTGATCGAGTTACCGATCTAATGCCTTACCAAGCTGGCGACCTAGAATAGTTGCCGACCCAAGTCACAACCGATCCAGCTCCCCAGTTATCTCGTTCACGATCCAGGACTTATCATTTGGACCGTGACTTGCGACTTACCAAGTTAACTCATCCACGACCTAATATAAGCCCGATGCCATGTTACTGAGAAGAGGTGGTGTTGACTCGGAGGTAACCTTAGACCGGTCACGACTCACCTTAAGTCGGCTACGGCTTAACTTGAGTCGGCCACGGTTTAGGACTTGGCAAAAATTTCAGACCAGAACTCTCTATAAATAGGCAACCACCTCCAACATTCAAAGGACTTTGGGCACATTCTCTTCATACACCGTTACCTTGCTGCCTTGAGAACCTCATCAACACTTAGAGCTTTCAAGATTAGAGGAATACATCAAAGAACTTCACGAAGAAACCACACATCTTCAACATGAATTTAAGGACTTTAATCGACATGGAAGCTTAAGCTACTTGTTCCAAATCACTTGTAACTTGAAGTATATTGTACTTGAGAAGAATTGTATTAGCTTGTAACGGGATTATTAATAAAAGTACTTAGAGTGGACGTAGGCTATACCCTTAAGCCGAACCACTATAAAATTGTTGTTGTTTACTGCTTTTCGCTATTACTTGCTTGTAATTCTTTCCCGATCTATCGGGTGGTGCTTTCACAACTATACTTCATACACCGGGGTGTTAGCGTTCACATTTTAGCGTTAACATTTTTGGTGCTTTCACTGAGAATTGAACTCAGGAAAACTATCATCATTGCTTCACAGAGATTTGTAGAAAGAATTTCCTTAAAAACCAGAAGTCTATCTGAGATTATGGCTCCTGGAAGGAAAAGTAGATCTGTCAGATCTGGAAACATTCAAGAGGGAACCTCCGCTTCCCCTGTACCTAATCAACCCACTCCGTCAGTTGGAGTTACGAAAGCGGAGTTGGATGCTGTGATTCTAGGGCTAAACCAGCAGATAAACGCCCAAAATGCACAATTAGAGGCTCAAAGTGCCCAGAATACCCTGATTCTGAATAAGTTGAACGACTTACTTGGGGCAAACAATCAACCGGCTGGTAATGAAAGGAACTATGCTGGCAACGTTCATGATGTTAATGAAAGGAATGCTCCTGAAAGGGCTACTAGTCCCTTTGAGCAGGCAGTTCCTGAGGCTGGTGGATCTAGAACTCCGCATGATGAGGAATATCTTTCTGGAATGGTCCGGCAGATCATGAAAGAAAGTATGCAAAGGGTTGAAGATGAGAAGGAATGGGGTTTCGCCCCAAGTAAAACTCTGTTTACTGAAAAAATCTTAAAGGCGGAGTTTCCAAGGAAGTTTGTCCCTCCAACTATCCCAGCTTACAAAGGGACAAGTGATCCGAATGAATTCTTGTATAAATATGATTGGCACATGACAGGCGCCAGAGCCTCTGATGAAATAAAGTTTCGATATTTCCCCGTATACCTGGAAGGTGTGGCTCTACTATGGTTCACCAAGTTGCCAGTCCGATCTATCGATCAGTTTTCAGACTTGACCAGAAAATTCAAGGAGCAGTTTAGACTATATGCTTCGAAGGCCAAGGACATCATGTCACTGTCGAGTTTAGAGCAGAATCTTGGTGAATCTATCAGATCTTTCTTGAACCGCTTTAATATAGCGCTGGCTGAGGTGGACAATGCTGAACCACGAATGATATTGACTTATCTGATGAGGGCTATTGATAAGTCAAGCGAATTTGGGAAATGGTTAAATATGAAGGAGCCAACCTCTCTCGAAAAGTTCTACAAAAAAGCAGATGAATTCATTCGCTTGGAAAGTCGTCCTTTGCCAGTAAAGGCAGTGTTGGAGAAAGCTGAAGACAACACTGTCGCTCCACGCAAGAGTGAATCGGTGGGGCAGAAAAGGGAGAATAATAATGGAAAGAAACAGGGTAATCTGAAGAAGCCCCGATCCTTCAAGCCATCAGAGTATACTCCATTATCACATACGCCGGAGCACATCTACCTTGCCACTAAAGATTCCGTCGATTTCCCTAAACCTATCCCTTTGAGAACCGTGAAAAAAGCCATACAGAGTGGGAAATTCTGCCGCTTCCACAATCAACCCGGTCATGAGACTGATGAATGCCGCCAGTTGAAAAATCTGATTGAAGAGTTGCTAAGAGAAAACAAACTGCAGCAATTTGTGAAGAAGAATAGCAACAATCCTGCATCGTCAAGTCAGGGGCAACAGGTTCCTGTTCATTAGCCTAGGGCAGGTGAGAAAGCTACGGGGCATGAATCTGGAAGGCCCATTATCAATGTCATTACAGGAGGGCCTCACCCAGCTGGCAAGAGCTGGGGTGAGATGGAGAGATATTCCAGGGCTTTGAAGTATGCTCCAGCCGAAGAAGACGTCTTTGTTTTAGAAGACACTACGCCCCTGAAACAACAGAAAACTTTCACTGATGATATTATTTTCAAAGCCAGAGATTCCTCAGGTATCGAAGCTCCTACCTTAGATCCCTTGGTCATCTCGGCTGGTATTGGACCGGCCATTGTCAGAAGAGTCCTCATTGACTGCGGAGCATCATGTAATATCCTCTTCAAGAAGACATTTGACCAGATGAAAATCCCTATGATCGATGTACAAGCCTCATCACAGAAGATCGCTGGCTTCACTGGGGAGCCAAAGCAACCAATTGGGACCATCGATCTGCTTGTAGAACTTGGAGAAGCAGAAAGGAAAGTGGTCCGCAAGCAAACATTTGTGATTGTCGATGAGTTTTCTGCTTATAATGCTTTTCTTGGCCGTCCAACACTCGCAGCATTCAAAGCTATCCTAGCCCCGTGGTGCCTTACTATTAAATTCCCTACTGACAATGGAGTAGGAGTTATAAAAGGGGATCAAAATGCTGCGCGAGAGTGCTATTTGACAGAGCTGCGAGAGTCAAGAAAAAGAGAAATGGGAAAGGATGCGGCAACCCCAGTCCGCATCAAGGAACCAGCCTTGTAGAAATTACGGGGCGGACCCTGCACTGGAGAGCACAGCGGGGCACGGAAAGAAATGGATCCCAGAAAAGCCAGTGCAGGGGAGAATAGAGTGGTACCGGTGGAAACGATAGTTCCGGTACCTGTTGACCCGAAGGACCCAAATAAGGTGTTGAATGTGGGTTCACAGCTTAATGTGTCAATTCAGAATATCTTGATATCTTTCCTGAAAGCAAATCTGGATGTCTTTGCTTGGACTCATGCCGATATGTGTGGAATATCTCCAGAAGTTGCAGTACACGCTCTGAATATTGACCCAAAGTTTACGCCAGTTAAACAGAAAAGAAGAACCCAAGGTCCAGAAAGGTCAGCAGCATTAAAAGAAGAAGTTGATCGACTCATGGAAAATAACTTCATCAAAGAATCTACATATCCGAATTGGGTTTCAAATCCTGTGCTGGTCAAGAAAGCTAATGGAAAATGGAGAGTGTGCATCGACTTTTCTGATCTAAACAAGGCTTGCCCCAAAGATTGCTTCCCGTTACCCAGGATCGATCAACTGGTAGACGGAACTGCGGGACATGAATTATTATCTTTCATGGATGCCTACTCCGGTTATAACCAAATCATGATGCACGAGCCGGATCAGGAGGATACAAGCTTTATCACAGATGTTGGACTTTATTGCTACAGAGTTATGCCCTTCGGATTGAAAAATGCAGGGGCAACCTACCAAAGACTTGTTAATGCTATGTTCAAACCGCAATTGGGCAAAACTATGGAAGTCTACGTCGACGACATGTTAGTAAAGTCCAGGAAAGCAGCAGATCACATTGAACACTTAGCAGAAATGTTCGCAGTCCTTCGGAAATACAGAATGAAACTTAACCCTCTGAAATGTACATTTGGGGTCGAGTCCGGAAAGTTCTTAGGTTTCATTGTTAGTTCTAGGGGCATTGAGGCTAGTCCAGCTCAAATTACTGCCTTAAAAGAAGTTAAAGCTCCTAGAACGAAGAAGGAATTGCAGAGTCTCAACGGAAAGGTCGCCGCCCTGAGTCGGTTCATTTCCAAAGCCACTGATAAATGCATCCCATTCTTTGACGCCCTGAAGAAAGGAAAGAAGAACTTTGAATGGACTTCCGAATGCCAAAAAGCCTTTGATGTGTTGATCCGTCATATGGAAACGCCTCCAATACTTTCTAGGCCAGGCAATGGTGAGGATCTTCTTATATACTTGGCAGTATCATCTCATGCTCTAAGTGCAGCGCTGATACGGGAAGACAAAAGGATTCAACATCCGGTTTACTATATCAGCAAAAGACTCACTGGGGCAGAGCTGAATTACTCCAAGTTGGAAAAACTCGCCTATTGCCTACTAGTTGCATCAAGAAAGTTGAGGCAATATTTCCAAGCTCATCCTATCAGAGTACTCACTGATCAACCTCTAAAGCAAGTCCTGTTTCGCCCTGAAACTTCGGGTCGCCTTCTAAAATGGAACATTGAACTCAGTCAATATGACATCACATATCACCCCCGAAAAGCAATCAACGGACAAGCTTTAGCTGGTTTCATTGCAGAATTCACAGAGAAAGATAATGGTGAGGAAGAAGCGGTCAATGATTCCCCAATCCAGTGGAAGTTGTATGTTGATGGCGCAAGAAATGACTACTGTTCTGGAGCCGGAGTGGTACTTGAAACTCCTGAAGGTCGATCATTATGTTATGCACTAAGATTGGAATTTCCTTCAACGAACAATGAAGCAGAATATGAAGCTCTTATTGCAGGTCTGAAAATCGCTAAAGAGCTAAACATTCGAGCATTACAGATCTTCAGTGATTCTCAGCTTATTGTATGCCAAGTCAAGAAGGAATTTCAAACAAAAAGTGGAAACTTGCCTTCCTACTTGTCAAAGGCTTGGGAACTCCTATGTGAACTCGATCACTATTCAATAAGCCACATTCCTCGGGAAGAGAATATGAAGGCAGATTCCCTCGCAAAGTATTCAAGTTCTGGTGAAGCTCAACTATTGGGATTGGTCCCTGTAGAAGTCCTTTCAGCACCAAGTATAGACGAGATGGATATTGACTGGATTATGAATGTATCTCAAGAACAAGAGTCATGGATGACTCCAATACTGGACTACCTACTCAGAGGTTCTCTGCCAGAAAATTCGATAGAAAGACGAAAGCTACTGAGGAAAGCCTCTCGCTATGTAATTCAGGATGGCCGATTATACAGACGGGGATTCTCAATGCCATTGCTTCGATGTGTATCCCGGGAAGAGTCCAAAACAATCCTAGCTGAGGTACATGGAGGCGAATGTGGTGATCATTCAGGTGGCCAAACATTAGCAAAGAAAATTCTCCGATACGGATATTTTTGGCCAGAAATTAATCGAGATGCTGCAGATTACTCCCGGAAATGTGACAGATGCCAAAGATTTGCCAAAATTCCTAGAGCACCTTCTACCGAACTCACACAGATGGTCAGTCCATGGCCGTTTGCGATTTGGGGAATGGATCTCATTGGGCCGCTACCGACTGCCAAATCAGGGATTAGATATGCTATTGTTGCAGTTGATTATTTTACGAAATGGGCTGAAGCTGAACCATTGGCTACTATCACCTCTAAGAAGATGATAAGTTTCGTGACCAAGAATATCATTTGCAGGTATGGTGTGCCTCAGAAAATAATCACAGACAATGGTACTCAGTTTGAAAGCGAGGAATTCCAAGATTTTTGCAGGCGATTCAAAATCCAGAAAAGCTTTTCAGCAGTTGCTCATCCGCAGGCAAACGGGCAAGTGGAAGCAGTAAACAAGATCATCAAATCAACCATCAAAAAGCAACTCGAAAGAGCAAAAGGTGGTTGGGTCGATAAGCTACCACTTGCGCTATGGGCATACAGAACCACTCACAAAACTGCGACTGGGCACACTCCTTTCTCATTAGCATACGGGTCAGAAGCAATGATCCCGATAGAAACAGAGGTTCCTTCACACAGAAGAATCCATTTCAACCAAGCAGAAAATGAAAGGCTACAGCTTGAAGCGCTAGATTTCCTTGATGAAAAAAGAGATGAGGCCAATCTCAGAATTGCAGCTCATCAGCAAAGAATAGCCAAACATTTTAATTCCAAAGTTCGCCAACGCAGCTTTGAGATTGGAGACTTAGTCCTGAAGAGAATTATGACAGCGACAGGTGTGTTTGGGCCAAATTGGGAAGGACCGTATGTAATAGGTCAGAAGCTTCTTGACGACACATTCAAACTCACCACTGTTGATGGAGATCAAATTCCAAGGGCATGGAACAGCAACCATTTGCGTCCATACTTTACTTGAAAATTTTGTTGAAACATTGTAAAAAGAATTATGAATGTATGATTCTTGTAATTGAAAGCAATTGTAAAACTGATGCAAGTAAATAATGAAAGAATATAAAGTGGATGTAGGCCTAATTTCATGGCCGAACCACTATAAATCTTGTGTTCCTTATTATTATTACATGTTTGCTTTGTTCTCGATATAAAAGGTACATAGAATGTATTGCTGAAATGTCGATTTGAATTTTTGCAGACAATGGAAGTGAAACTTGCACATAAAAAGACCGAGTGATTCTCGCCAAATTTCAAGTCACAAGAGCCCCGAATTCAAATCCTAGATAGGAAGTACTTCAATTGAACAGCCTATGATTTCGACAGAAACGGGCCTTTGCTAATAAATTGAGATCGTTTGAACAAACAAACATCCAATTAAAAAGCTAGTGCTCGTTCTCACGAAATTGCCTGACAATGAAGCACACTTCCTTGGATTAAACAAGTTGCTTGTGCAAAAAAAAAAAAGGGGGGGGGGCAGAGGATCATTGAAAAGGCATAAGCAAGTGAATAGAGGAACAACCAAAGCTACCATCAGCAGCACAAGTCCTCTTCGGAGGCACAACTCTTCGGAGGATAAAAGACCTCTAATGGGTCATACGCCACAAAAAAGAAAGTTCTCTACTCAACAAAAAAGATTGGAGGAGTCATGACCCTCCAACCATGAGAGAGTAACTTCCAGGCGATGAAAACCCTTTCTGAGGCACATTTCACCAGGAGTTGAAGTGTTATGACCGTTCTTCGGGATTTCACTTCACCAGAGTTGAAATGCAAACAAAATAAAAGCCCTCTTCGGAGGCCCATTTCACCAGGAGTTGAAGTGTTATGACCGCTCTTCGGGATTTCACTTCACCAGAGTTGAAATGCAAACAAAATAAAAGCCCTCTTCGGAGGCACATTTCGCCAGGAGTTGAAGTGTAACAACCGCTCTTCGGAATTTCACTTCACCAAAGTTGAAATGCAAAACAAGATAAAGACCTTCCTGGAAGCCCATGTTTCACCGAGATTGAAATAAAACTTCCAAGTGTCGAAACGTGAAAAGGCTTTCCTCGAAGGCACAACTCTTTGGAGGTACACGTTTCACCAAGATTGAAATAAAACTTCCAAGTGTTGAAACGTGAGAAATCCCTCCTCAGAGGTACAACCCCCTCCCGGGGACACAATTAAAAAGAAAGACCTCTTCAGAAGCCCACGTTTCACCGAGATTGAAATAAAACTTCCAAGTGTTGAAACGTGAAAAAATATCTCCTCAGAGGCACAAATTTTTATTTAAAAAAAAAAAAGAAAAAAAAATCCTCATCAAGAGCGTACTTTAACTTTCAAAGGAAGAGCGATTTACCTATTCTAAAAAAAAAAAAAAAAAAAAGAAGAAGGGGGAAAGAAAGTTAAAGTACATTCAGAGGTCCGCTTTACCACATAGAAGAATTCACTTGGCAAAATGTATACATACGCAAAAGGAAAAAGTGATTTCTTCGAAGGGCAAAGCGTAGAAACTTATATGAAGGAAGTTGCACTCTACGAAAATTCTCTTCGAGAATGAAGTAATTATTCTTTAGAAAACGAGAGTGCAAGTCCCCTCAAAGTATACGATATTGCAGTAAGCTCATGGTATGGGGGCAACATGGTATAGTTACATACAAAGCGGTATAACTATGTCGGTAAAGTACGCTCAAACAACATACCACAAGCTCACCGCAACATCGTATAAATAAACTTGTGCAGAAATGAATAATAAATGCATTCTCAAATTCAAACAAAAGTCTGTACAAATAAAGAATCATTTTATTCAATTGCAGATATTGCAGATACAGGTTTCAAAATAAAAAAGCAGGGGCCGGTGCCTGCACAACATCCGACCATTACACAAAAAAGGAATCAAAAAGCTCAACTCTTCATTTCTTCTTGCCGCCTTTAGACCCTTTACCCGGCCGTGTGGTTAACTTTTCAGGTCTTTCAGGTTGGTCTGAAGGCATAAGGGAAGAAGGGGAGGGAGGTGCAACTGGTGCAATTTCCGGTTCCTCTTCTGTGGTGATAATTTTCTTCCCCCTCCTCTTCGATGTCCCATACTTCTTCCTTTTCTTCGAAGAAGACTCACTCCCCAGAGTAACGAGAGCGGACAAAACTACGTCGTCAGAAGGAGTCCGCTCCGGAGAGATCTCGCCTCCTTCGAGTCCCTCATCTTTTTGCTCCTGCGAAGCAATAGGGTCATCCAAACCATGAAGAGCCTCAATTTTCTCCTCTTGTGACCCAGGTTGTGAAGCAGAAGGAGGAGTCACTTGAAGAGATGGAGGAGGAATAACCAGAGAAGGCGAAGTCTGCACGGCACTTGTTGTTTCAACTGCAGAATAAGAAAAATTGAAAATGTTAGTATCTTCCCGAAAGAAGGGAGATATGGGTTCATCGAGATTCAAGAGGTAATCGAGAAGCTCATCAAATTTTTGAGGAATAAGCAGGTAATCCACCTGAATCGGACCAATGTCGAAATTACCTGAAGATATTGGCTTCCTCGGTTCAATCTCATAATTCTGAGCCCCAATGTCCTCCAAAGCCTCTTCATCAGTAGGGGTAATTACCCCGGTTTTTGTAGGAGGCGGCGAATGAGCACTAGAGCCTGTAATATCCACCTCGGGAGAAACTAGAGGACGTTCAGAGGTAGTAGGCGGTACTTCTTTTTCAGAACGCTCCTCTTCCGCCATCCCGGCCCGCACTCTGGCAAGCTGCTCCTTTCCCTTGGCAAGAGCGGCACGGGCTTCATCATCAAGATAATGCTCTTCAAGGGCTGACTCAGCATATCCAGCACCTTTACCACCGAGCATATCAAGTGCTGCCTCCCAAACTTCAGCCAGTGTGATTTCATACTTGGGGCCTAGAAAGGCAAGGCTGCCACGTCCCAAAATGCTGTGCAGATAAAAATCGAATAATGTGGAGCTAATGTCAGCTTTGGTTGCTTGATGAGCCTCTTCGGCCGCAAGTTTACCAGCAACAGCCTCGTCGCGCTCCTTTTCGGCCATAGCAAGTCGAGTTTTTAACAACTCTATCTCCAAGCTTTGAGAGCCGGTCTGTTCTCGCAGTTGTACAGTTTCAGCACGATATTCTTCTATGACCTTTTCCTTGTGTGCAAGCTTATCTTCGACTGCTCTTTGACTGGCATGCGCATCTCGTACTTGTTGCTGAAGCATGCTCTCCTTTTGTGAATGGAAAGTAGATGAAGTAGCTAATTCTTCCTTAAGTTTTTCTACTTCCGCTTCCAGCTTTTCATTGTAGGAAGCAATACTTCTCATTTCGGCGTCATGCTGTTCGAGAGTCTTCTGCCACTCAGCCTTATCATTCTCCATTGTTAGCATGGCCTCGAGATTGGCTCGGTTAACCCTCTGAAGTTCGTCGACGAGTTTTTGCCAGTTCGACATTCTTTCGATATCGGTCCTGACAGTATCAAGATTTCGCAGCATAGCTGGTTTGTCGAGAGGAACCAAGTCGAGATCAAATCGAACCCCTCTTAGGCACCACTGAGGAAATCGACTTTGAAGAGTGGGAGGACCTTGCCCGACTTGGTATGCGGGCCGGTTGATGATTGCTTGAATGTCGGAGCGAGCGGGAGCAGGAGATTGAGCAGGGACATGTTCAGAAGCTGAAGGAGTCGTTTCTTCAGTAAGTCTAGCCCGCTTGCTAGAAGAATCGTCTATGTGACTCTTTCCTCTCTCATCATGAGCTTTTCTCTTTTGGGTATCATCATCTTTGTGGGGAAGATCATGTCTTTCTTGTTCCCTTCGGCGACGTTCTTCATATGCTCGTCTCTCGTCGGCTTTCCTGATGGCCCTCTCTTCATCCGACTCTCTGTAAGAAGGAAGGTAACGCCTGTAATCATACTGGCTACGCCTCCCGTAGCGCTGGAAATCATCATAGTACGAGCCGCTGCGCCCCATAGGAGAATCTGGAATTAAAATAATAAGCTTTAGAAATCTTTAAAGTACAAGAAGATAAGTGCATAGAAGTGATGAGAAATTCTAAGTGTGTGTGATGTGCAAACTACGCGCATTCATCTACGAACCACTCTTTATTTGGGAAGTGGTTGTGGGTGTAATAGTTAACGTCAACTCTTGAGTTGACGGCGACTGTTGCAAAATAGAAGTAGCTTCAACTACTGAAGAAGAAATCCCGGCAGTAGTAGGGTCATCTTTGAAGATCTCTTGAGAAGTAGCGAAGAGGTCGCTCAATCCTTCGAAGGTATCGTCCCTGCTTTGCTTGACAGGACTGGATTTCTTAGCCTTTTCACCAGAATCTTGTGAATGATGGGAAGATCCCAGAGGCTCTTCTTCTTCGATAACCGGGGCAGGTTTATCAGATGGCCCCGCAACATCAACAGAAGTGGAGCACTTCACTAACGAAGACTCAGGAGTCTTTATCGGAGAATCAGGGACTTCCGTTGGAACTTCATGAGCATGCATAGAGCGAGAAGCGTGTAGAAGCCCATGTTGATGTAAAAATTCATCCCTCAATAGAAATTTTATGCTCCTCTCTTCTGCGGCCACGGCACTCAACCTCTCAAAAACTTGCTTATGAATTGGATCTCTAGAAGGGAGAGGGAGTGCTGAAAGGAACAAAGAATGAAATTAGCAACTGAAAGTTCGGATCTCGAAAAGGTTTCAAAACGGAAAAAATAGAAACACTAATCTTACTTCCTACTCTCCAGATGGCATAAAACCCTGGGGGACAGCGGGCAAAGAAAAACTGGTTCAAAAATCCATGAACGCTTTCAGTAAGGTCGGAAATGAGCTTGCGGTTTCTAGCACTTCTCACAATAATGAGGGAAGGATGATCTTTACTCTTTGCAAACGAGCACAGATAACGAATTTCTTCAAAACTTGGTAGGCGATCAAGAGTTCTTCGGAACAAAACACACAACCCCGTCAAGATGGCATAGCCATTAGGATGAAGTTGAAACGGAGAGATTGTCAACCGAAGGAGAAGAGTTCGAAGGAAGTCATTAAAAGGAGGAATCGCCCCACTTAAGCACATTTGGCGGTTAACTGCAACAAAACCATAGGGAGGATTGTCGGCGGTATCACTTGGCCTAGGGAGTAGAACATCACTTTCAGCAAAGCCAAATTGAGTGCGCAGCTGGATAAACGCTCTCAAAGTTAGAATAGTCGAGGTTCTCTCCGGAGGATTCTCTATGGGAACAGCTACCGGGAAAGTTTCTTCCTCTTGAGTTACCACTTCTTCTTCTCGGTGGGAAGTCATTCTACATAAACAACTGGGTATTCAAACATGAAGGTGCACGTTTCCTAAAGTGTGTGAAGTGTTGTGTAAAATCAATCAAACAGTGAACAAATATAACTGGAATGAAAACTAGCAAGCATTTGTTAGTTATGAAATTCAGGGACTATTGTTTTAAGCCTAAATATGCAAGTAAGATGTTGATGCAGATAAATCAGTTCAGATTATTGATGCTTTGCATTAATGTTTAACTTTAATTGATTGATTCACAAACATTTCATGCAATATAATTAAGTTGCTTGTCTTGTCTTGACTAATCTGTCATCTGACATGGGCAGTCAATGGCAGTATTTTCGCCTTGGTTTTCTTTGTTTGTTATTTTCAGCAGGTTAGCAGCTTATAAGTTAATGCGATCTGTGAAATAATACAATGAGATTCAAGCAAATTTAAAGTTGGGGCAGTTCAAAATTTAGGCAACTTAGTTTGGCAGTTCAAGTTAGAAACTCAAAGTGGATCTATGCTCTCAAAAAGTCAGCATGCCCAAAGCTTAAGTGTTAACTCGGCAGCGGTTTAAGAGCCAACTCGTACACGGTTTAAGGGATTAACTCGGCCGCGACTTAGGGGTTAATTCGGCCTCGGTTCAAGGTTAAATCAGTAGAAGGTTAAATCGGCAGATTTCCCCAAGAATTAATTTGGCTACGATCTAAGGGTAAGGTCGGCCAAATGTTAAGCTACCCAAATTCACTGAGTCGCTTCCGAGCTAACATCTCACTACATTCAACCCGTTAACCCAATAACCATTCCATCAGCAGCCGCCTTCATTCACATAATCCAATAACCCAATAAAACAATTTGAAATGGTCACAGATCTGATGTCCTGCCATCAAAGACCATCGAGCCTGAGGCGATAAACCCCTTCATTGTATCAACAATCATCTCAAGCAACCTAAACTTCATCAATTACGAAAACGATGGTATTCTTGATGGAGCATCACACAAAGAGGCGATCCGTGTTTGAGCGACAGGATTCATGAATCGGCAAGTAATCTACGATCGAAAGAGAAATAGAATCACTTACGCAATGGATGGTAGAGGTTATCGGTGATTAGTTGGAAGGAAATTGCTTCTAGGAATTTGAGAATACTTTAATGGCGGAATCAGGCAAGAGAGTAAGTGACGAAGAAAGAGGAAGAAAGTTAACTTATACCCTGCAGTGGAAAATTTGGAGCAACACATACGGTCTAACTGTTAGGTCGCATACGACCTACCGACCTAAGAGGGGACGGGTTAAGGGCTATCGAAGCACACGACCTAACATTTAGGCGTATACTTCGAGGGGCAAATGTTAACTCCGCCTTGACCATGACTCACCGATCTAGTGCATCAAGAGGTTCCGACCTAACAGTTAGAAGCATGCCGACTTAAAGCTCAACAGGGGTGCCGACCTAAGGCTCAACAGGGGGTGCCGACCTAAGGCTCAACAGGCGGTGCCGACCTAAGGCCTAAGGGTTATGCCGACTTAACACTTCAACAAGTATGCCGACTTAACACTTCAACGAGGCTACCGACTCAACATAAATACCGACCCAACAGCCATAGCTCATTGCCGACCTAAAATGAATAGCGACTCAAGGGAGACCGACTTAAGATTCAAAGGGTTACCGACCTAGTAGGATTGAGAGGCATACCGACTTGAGAAATACCGAGTTAAGGCTAAAACAGTTGCCGACCTAACGTGGGTACTGGCCTAAGACTCAGAGGATGCCGACTTAATAAGAAGGCCGACCTAAGGTCTAAAAAAGATACCGACTCAGTGACTTGACCGAGTTACCGATCTAATGCCTTACCAAGCTGGCGACCTAGAATAGTTGCCGACCCAAGTCACAACCGATCCAGCTCCCCAGTTATCTCGTTCACGATCCAGGACTTATCATTTGGACCGTGACTTGCGACTTACCAAGTTAACTCGTCCACGACCTAATATAAGCCCGATGCCATGTTACTGAGAAGAGGTGGTGTTGACTCGGAGGTAACCTTAGACCGGTCACGACTCACCTTAAGTCGGCTACGGCTTAACTTGAGTCGGCCACGGTTTAGAACTTGGCAAAAATTTCAGACCAGAACTCTCTATAAATAGGCAACCACCTCCAACATTCAAAGGACTTTGGGCACATTCTCTTCATACACCGTTACCTTATTGCCTTGAGAACTTCATCAACACTTAGAGCTTTCAAGATTAGAGGAATACATCAAAGAACTTCACGAAGAAACCACACATCTTCAACATGAATTTAAGGACTTTAATCGACATGGAAGCTTAAGCTACTTGTTCCAAATCACTTGTAACTTGAAGTATATTGTACTTGAGAAGAATTGTATTAGCTTGTAACGGGATTATTAATAAAAGTACTTAGAGTGGACGTAGGCTATACCCTTAAGCCGAACCACTATAAAATTGTTGTTGTTTACTGCTTTTCGCTATTACTTGCTTGTAATTCTTTCCCGATCTATCGGGTGGTGCTTTCACAACTATACTTCATACACCGGGGTGTTAGCGTTCACATTTTAGCGTTAACAATTGGCACTCTATTTCGTATCGATGCCCGCGCTCCATTTCGTATCGATGGGAGGTTTCGTATCGACCTGTTGTCGACCGGTATGAAGTACGTTCAAAACTTGATCAATACGAAATGGACGTATGTGGATGGACATGAAGTGAGTGGATCTGGATGGATACGAAGAGAGGCATGTTCACCGATGGACACGAGATGGACCGATACGAAATGAGCTTGCTTACTAATGGGTACGAGGAGGATCGCCTTTACTGGATAGCAAGCCGGATGGATACGAGATGATGCCTGAGGGTTGATGGATACAAACAGGATGGACATGAAAATGATGGATATGAATGAGGCTACTCGGACCAATACGGCCACGATGGATACGAAGAGGGCCACCATTGATCGATACGAACTTGATGGATACGAAATGAGGTTGATTCCTTTGATATGCATTGATCATATCTCGAGCATACGAACTCCAATTGACTTAAAATTTGGAATGTTGGTTTCTACCACTTTGCTCGTCGTGTCATACCAATTATAGCTTGATCCAGACTTAGACAAAATTTACCGACATCCATGGTTGACCTGTACATAACTGGAAATCAAGGAGAAATGTCTTGGTTTTCGGTTAATCTATGGTATCACGGTCTTGCTAAAAGACGAGATAGCACTTGCCCCCTAAAACATGCCTTACGATAGGAAGGTGTGTTTTGTAATGCCATAAGCTGGATGTTCATATCCTGTTGATGATCTGCAAAGAAATTGATAGTCTTACCTGAGTGTGAGTGACGATCATTCAAGATCGTATGTCATTTGAGGTGGTATGTGACCGTCATGGTCGGATGTCGTTCGCGGTGAATGGTGACCGTTCGCGGTCGGGGTGCCATTCGAGGCGATTTGTGATCGTTCGCGGTCGGGGTGCCGTTCGCGGCGAGTTATGGCCATTCGCGATCAGATGCCATTTGAGGCGAGTTGTGATTGTTTGCGATCGGGTGCCATTTACGGTGAGTTGTGACCATTCGCGGTCGGGTTCCGTTCATGGCGAGTTGTGTGTGCTCGTGGAGACTTAGTATTATCAATGTCAGATCTCACGTTCGAGTGAATTTTTGAGTTGCTTGTTATGGTGGTTTATCGCCATCTCAGAGCATGCCTGAGGACCGTTCGAGATCCTGTAAATGTGTAAGTGGTTTAGCCGTTATGGAATCACAAATAGCAGATTTACATTCAAAATTGGTTTTTAATAGAAATGTCTAACAAAAACAAGTCCAAACATAAGAAATAGAAAACAAAAGTAAAACAGAGACATCAAAGTGCAAATACCTACACCAATGCGATTAGTAGTCGTATCAGAGCATGCCTGAGGATCGTTCATGATCCTATACATAGGTAAATAACTTAATCGTGTTGATGTGGAGTTTGCCACTTATTCGTCATTATTTAAATCGGTTGATGACAAGCTGACGCCTCGATCCTGAGCCGTTCCCACTAGGTTCAGGTAATGATCATTCTTGCTCCACCATCGTGGCTCGCCCCCTTACATTCTATAAGAGCATGCCATTCCAGATATGCTCTTCTATCTCATCCCTCAAATTCTTGCAATCATTGGTATTATACCCGCTTAGCTCATGTAATAAGAAGTACTTGTCAGATTTCCTTCCATCGTTGGTCGGATCCCTCCTCATTGGCTTTTGATAAGGAATCTGTCCCATGGTGTCCTGGTAGATCTGCTCCAAAGTTTCATTCAGCTCCGAATAAGAAGTGAATCTCGGTTCTTTTCGTGGTTGCTTTGGTCCATCATAGTTATCTTCAGCTTTACGTTTCCCTTTATCTTTGCCTAAATCTTTTTCGGGAGGATTTCTGCCTTTGACTGCATAAACTTCTACAACCTCTCATTCCTTTCTTTCAACATTTGCATCCTCTAATCGCAAGAATCCTTTAGGCTCATGATAAATTTCTCCTAGATCCATAGGTGGATCCCTTGTCAGTGAATTTTTGAACTCCGTTCCATCAGCTATGCCAGATACGGACGCCATTAAGACCATGGATAGATCAAGGCAATCCACCGATGCTGCTGCTGCATTAAATCGTGTTTGAAAATTCCTTAAAGATTCCTTAGTTTTCTTTTTTAGCATCGCCAGACTCATCATATTCTTGGGCCTCGAAATGTGAACTTTGAACTGCCTCATAAACTTCTCGGTCAACTCGGTTCACGTCCGAATGGAACCGCTCTCTAATTTTCTAAACCATATTGCTGTTATGTCTGTCAAATAAAATGGGAAGCACCGGGCCATGACCTCCTCTGATGCCCCCAGTACTTCCATATGCCTCATATACCTTGTCAGATGAATGGCAGGGTCTGTCCTTCCATCGTACATCTGCAATGTCTGTAACGACCCGCCTTTTTGGACAGTTTAAAACCGACGATCAATTACACATGTCGATTCCAAACCATTAAAAGAGCAGATAGTTATTGGGGTAATTAAGAAAAGAAAAGGAAAGGAAATAAAGGAAATGAAACAACACAGAATCTCACAGCGGAAGGCTAAAGTATAATAATAAAATAACAGTTCATGAAGCTGTTAATTAAATGAATACATTTGAAATGAATACATTTGATTATTATTATACAACATTTATCAGAGTTACATACACAGCAAATATCATACAACAATGCAGCGGAATGGAATGAATATAATAGTAGTAGATCATATACCAAATCTTCGTCTCCGTCCTCCAAGGAAATGATCTTCAACCTAAACTGAAAACTCAGGACTGACCCGAGCGTAATGAAAAGACAAACACTCGAGTCAGGACTAAATATCCTTATGAAAGTAAAATCAATCGTAAATAAATATGAGTGTAACGGCGTCGGAGATGTTTACGGGGTTTGACATCTCCTATCCAGTGTCAACGTGCGTGCAATAACTTAAGAGATGTTACGGGATTTTCCATCTCTCAAGGATCCGTGAAACTATCTACTATGTAGTAATATACGCTAAGTAGATAATGCCTATTAGTAATATAAAGTATCAAAATAGCGTTAAGGCGTTACCATAATCCCCCTTAACACATTTTATATTCCCAAAAGCATATACAAAACCGTAGTTTCCCCAAAACCGGAAGTCACCAGAGGGCAATCCATATACTCAAGGTACAAATCAAAACGTAGTGGTCGCGAATAGGATAATCAGTATGACAAGGTACATGAGGCAATACCAACTAGGATACTAGTAGTTGCGTGATCCGGACTGATGTTGGGCATAGCCAGCAGCTACCCCAACACCGCGAAACAACACTCCCAAATCAAGGGGTGCACCCAAATCGCATCACAAATGTAATAGATATGGTATCGAAGAAGTGTGTCCGCTAGAGGTGGCGAACCTCAATGGCCCGGCGCGGCTCCTGTTTTAGTCATGTCAGGGGTCATCCAATAATCGTTCTCTTTCTTCAGTCAACGCGTTCACCATACCATCCACTTCATTCTGGATCATCACTCCGCGTATAATAGTTATTAAAGTGGTTTTCGGTATCGACAGAGAGTATGTCCATATCCGATCCCGGTCTCTTTAATAACTACGTATTATTACACCTTTGGCTCTTTATATTTCAAATCGATTCATAATTGATATCAAAATATCATATTCGCTTCAAAAATCAAATCCATTCAAATATCATCGTATCTTTCAAAATATCAGATTTCATATTTAAATTCAAGATTTAAATATAAACATTTCACCTTATTGACCAACTTAGGATTTTAGAAAAATAGTTTTAAGTAGTTTAAAAGTAGTTTTAAATAATTAAAATAGTTAAAAACACTTAAAATCTTTAAAATGGATTTACAATAGATAAATTAGTTTAAAATAATTTAAATTGGGTTAAGTAGATTTAAAATAGATTAAAATAGTTTAAGTATTCAAAATGGTTTATATAACAGAGTAATTTGGAAAACAAATTAAAACAGCTTCAAAATCAATCCATTTCAATTATAACTTCCCAATTCAAATCAATTTCAATTTCCATTCTACCGATTCAATTTCGATTTCAATTCAAAACAATGTCAACTTTTACTTCAAATCAATTCAATTCTACATTCACCTTTAACTAATTCAATTTCAATTTATATCGATTTGGAGCTTGATTTCTCAAAATATCAATTTATAACACTTAACAAAATTTCCAACAATATTCAAGTTTAAATCCAAATTCCAAATATGATTCAATTCCAAACTCGATTTCACAATATCATTTTCATATCACTTTTACTTAGTAATATTCAAAGCTCGAAATAATGTTCAATCTTTAAAATAAATAGATTTTCGAAATTCAATCATATCCAAATTTTAAATTTTAAAGTCACAACTTAAATTATTTACCAATTTCTTTTAACCAAAATTTATTTCAACATTCCAATTCAATTTTTCGACAAATTTGATTTCTATAAATTGATTTCTATTTATAACTTTTAAATCAAAACATTTAAATAAATTTTAAATCGACGATTTCAAAAATTATTTATTTAGCCAATTCGGTGTCCGTATATAATTTTCTATCCTATGGCCAAGTAGTTATTTATTTCAATTAAATGTCAAGGATGAGTATATATTACTTAAATTAAATCACAGTATCATATGTATGCATAACAGGATATATATAAGCAATAAACATCCAAACATTTAAATATCAAACAATAACATCCATCGAAATAAATCATTCAATAGACAATACAATCCATGGAAATTTCATAGTTATCAAGGTCAGGTAATTTAATCGCCATTCAAATTTCAATTTCAATTTAACTGTCAATTTAATTTTTCAACGGTTAATTCAAATAACAAGCTATACGACAATTAAATTCATATCAAACAACGACAAATAACATTCATAGCACTTCATAATGTCAATTTAACTAGCATAAAGATATTTAGTACATTGTGAGCGTTATAAAACACTCACCTTGATTTTCCTGTTGTTACCGAGAAGTTCCGGTTTGGAACTAAACCGGACGACTTCTAATTTTAGCCCAAATTTCAACTATCTCCAAATTCATCCAAACCAATTTCATTTCGAAGCTTTCGTCATCACGATCGCAATGCAAAAAGTCTCGTCTCAATCGGACCTCGTATGTGAGAGTTATACATTTTATAAGTTATCGACCTTTAAATTTGTAAAACAATTTATTATATTCAAATGAATTCATACCCAAGCAAAAAGGAGCCCAGCCCACTAACCTCTTCTTCCCCAACGAAACCTGTACGTGAACAAAATGTACAACCCACCATTTGCCGTGCATCAATCCTAGTGATACGGAGCTATAGTTGACGAAATTCGAATCCGTCTTCACCGACGAACTCTCCTTCACGATCTCCACCTCCCCGTACCATCAACATCAGACTCAGCCACCACTCAGAAGTCGCGACCTGGAGACCCCAAGCACGAACGCGAGCAGGTCGCGCGTCCCAAACCCTAACCGCACGCCACCAAAACTTGCTCCGAGATGCTATCTTCGACGACGAGTTCAAATCCAAGCTCCGTTTCGCGAATCGATCGCTGGATCCCTCGATTTTCCAAACCCTAGATCGCCACTATGAATGGCCTCGACCCCAAACCTTGCTGCACCCAGCAAGAGCATATCAAATTGAAGCACTCGATGAAATAGGAATTTTAAAACTGGTTTCGTGATTTTTAGTCGAGTAGAAATAGAGTTATGATTTTTCAAAGTTTCATCATTCATTTTTTTTCCCTCTTCTCTCCTTTCTGCCATTGCGTGTGGAACAAAGTAGAGGGAGATGTGAATGGAAAGCTACTGGGACAAAGCAGAGTTTACAGCTGAAAAGAAGGGTTGACTAGTCAAAGTATACATTTTAAATTTAACCAATTTAAACGAATTTCTATGCGTTTTGGCTTGCCCCGGACAAACGGTAAATCCGTTTGACTTGAAATTTGAAACCTTACAATAATATCACATTATAGATCCAATGAAACTAGTTTCGTTGAAATCCGAGACCGTTTGAAAAATGACTATTTTGACTCGCCAAATTAATATTAAAACAATTTCAACGCGTTTCGAGCTGCCACGGTCCAACGACAACTCCGATTGCTACGAAAATTGAAATCCGACAATAACTAACTATTACGGATCCAATGGAACTAGTTTCGTCCAATTCTGAGACTGTTCAAAAATTGGCTATTTTTCAGGCGATAATTAAATATTAAAATATTCAATTTTCACAAATAAATTTTAAATTCAGTTTTAAAAGTTCTGTAACATCACTATAACTTTCATATGATAAAATAAAATTTTATAAATCATTTTTAATCATACTAAACCCAATGGATTCAACATTTATTATTATTCCAAACGACTTACAATTTTTTTTTTCTAACACTAAATCATGAAATCTTATTAAATTAGCTATTTTAATTATCGAAAATTTACGGGTCGTTACACTCTCCCCCACTCAAAACTTTTCGTCCCCGAAAAGGAAAAAGAAGGGAAAAAGAACTAAGTATAGAATTCAACATTTGATATATTTTTATTCAAAATTATCCACTTATAAAACAATGAAATTCCATTTATAAAGTCATAACTACGCTTCCACTAAGCTACTCCAAACGACTTTCTAAACTTAAAAGTTAATTATCAAAACAAGTTATAAAAAAAAATTTAAAACTTGAAAAATTTTCTAACACCCGGATTTTTCGGAAAATTTCGGCAGAGTCTCCTTTGCGCGGCTCGATCGGAAAAAATATAATAGCATATATATCACAAATATACATCTCATCTCAATGATGAGGCATCCCATATGTGGGGAAACAACATATAAATATCACCAATATCATATAAAACCGTAAGCGTACCTTTTATTTAGCATTTATTAGCAGTTTACTTACATTATGCGTTTAGCGTAGAAGCGAACTCCACAACGAAGCGCAACCCCTTTGCTACCTACTACAATGCTCAATAACTAAGTTAGAACCATGCATATAAAGATAGATCGATATATTTAGCATACACAACATATATATAACATATTTAGCTTCAAAACTGAGATTTCAATTTCTGGACAGCAAACAAATCTTAGCTTTAGGTCACCTAAACGGTAAAATTTGACAACAGAATCTAAACAAAAATTGTTGCATTCATTTCAGGCTTTCCGAAATGTCCAAAATCATCGAATTTGGATCATCCGTTCAAAAGTTATGGCCGTTTTACTTAGGGGAAACGCTTCAGCCTGGGCAGTGTTGCGCAGGTCTGTGACGTTCACTCGTGGTTTCGACCTTCTAAACGGTGTCAAAACACAAAACACTTAAAACAAAAGTTTTAGCTTATGTTCTTATCTTTCCAGAAAGGGCAAGATCATCAAAATCTGATAAACCAGTCAAAAGATATGGCGAAAATACTAAGGTTGTATACTACAGATTTTACTTATTTTTACACAGGACAGCGAGTAACATTCAAGTTTTTGACTAAGCAGACGAAGGAATTTTCTCAAGTTATCTAAACAAAAGTTGTGCTATAGTTTCTAAGCTTTCCTAAAAGTCCAAGATCGTCGAATTCCGTTCAGCCATTTAAAAGTTATGGTTGTTTTCGTTTCAGCATATATTGGACAATGTTGGATTTTTTTTTTTTCCAAAAATTTGCTTTTATTATTTCAAAGTGCAAACCATCAAAATTTCAAATTTTCTAAAAAAAACAATCATAAACACAAATTCATTTATTTTCTTATTCATCCATGCAATAGGTTTACATTCAATTTGTTTCCGATTTATTCAAGTTTGTTTCATTCACATTTTAAATTCAAGTCAATTTGTTTCAATTTAAATTGAATTCAATTATATTTAATTTCACTTTGCTTCAAATTTGAATTTAATTATTTTACAATTTTATTCCGTTTATTCAATTCCATTAACACTAATGAATTCTACTTAATCAATTATCATCCATCTAACAACCAATGCATATCAAACATTAACATCCATCCAAAATCTACACTAAATCAATTATACATTTCCAAGTCAACTTTAATTTCATACACTTCCAAGCTTATAAACATTTAGTTATATTCAAATTTAATCAGTTTCCATTTACCAAATCTATATTTCATAAATTTTAAATTTTATTCATTCACTTATATATATCATTCATTTTACCGCTTAAATTTCTTTTATATTTACAACTATCAATTAGATCTTCACATTTTATTATTCACTCTCACACTGGTATATTATTTCTCTACTTATCCTTATTAGCATTTTAAACCTTTTAAGTATTTGGTAAGTTATAGTTATGCAAATAGAATGTAGTTAAACAACATACAACTTCTTTCCATTTAAAGTTGAATTTTCAATTTATCAATTCTTAAGTCATTACTTAAATTTCACTATAATCTTTTCACATTTACATTCACATATAGTATTTCCATTTTATATTAACATAATCGTGAATCACCTTTAAATGTTAATTTAAATTCCAATTATTTACTTACAATTTCATTTATATTTGCAAACCATTAATTAAATGCATATTCCATTATTCAAACCTATACTTGTATATTATCCAATTAACAATTCATATAACATTTTTGAACTTCTTAAATATTTTGGTAAGTTATATCTATGCTATATAATGAATTTTAATACTACGCGAGTTTTACAGTTCCACTTTTATTTTAAGTTCATAATTTCCAAATTCTAAGGATTTCTACCTCACTTGATATTTTCACTTAGCTCTTAGGTTCATTTCTCATTTCACAATTCAGAAGTTCCTTAATGGTTCAAGTCTAAATTCATTTCAATCCTTAAAAAAAAAAATCATTAATTATTAAAGGACTTACGAATTCAAATCCCGGTTTCATTTCAAATCAAGTTTTGAAATAATATATACTTATATAATTTATATAACAAATCATACTATAGAGAGTACAAAATAAAATAAAAGTTGAGTCAAAACAAGGTTTAGACAAGCTATTAAGTGGTCTCCCCCACTCGGACTCTCGAAAATAAACGCCGATGATGCGTGCACTCATCACCGAAATCATTTCTAACGTCAAGAGTAGGGAATATAACACTTATCATAAAAAAAAAATCCTTCGAAAACAATTTCAACTCAATTATACTATCATATAATGCTCATATTATATTTTTCAAATTCTTGTAAGTCAATCTCAAACACCGGAATTTAAATTCCCAAATCCAAGTTAAAATTCATTTATATTCATTATCAATTGTGTTTACAAGATTTCATTTTCCTAAATCCATTGTTATTTAATCAATTGTTGTAAATATTGACTGATCAAACAATAACGATAATAATCTAATATTATCATCTCCTAACACTCAATTCAATCAAAATGAATAAATATTCAAATAATTCTTTTATATAAAATATATTCCAAAATGATATTGTGTTGGTTTGTCCTATTCGAGTGTTTAGAAATTCCTATCGACGCCTTGGCGTCCCAAGTATCAACCAGAATTCATAAATACTCAACGGAACAAATTAACACAATATAAAACCATTTTATATCAAATAACAAGTACGCTCTCTCATATACACTCAACTCATTCATATAGTTTACCTCTATTTCAATGAGTTATTCCCCACTAGAGCCAAGGTTTATCGTTAAACCAATGCTCTGATACCAACTGTAACGACCCGCCTTTTTGGACAGTTTAAAACCGACGATCAATTACACATGTCGATTCCAAACCATTAAAAGAGCAGATAGTTATTGGGGTAATTAAGAAAAGAAAAGGAAAGGAAATAAAGGAAATGAAACAACACAGAATCTCACAGCGGAAGGCTAAAGTATAATAATAAAATAACAGTTCATGAAGCTGTTAATTAAATGAATACATTTGAAATGAATACATTTGATTATTATTATACAACATTTATCAGAGTTACATACACAGCAAATATCATACAACAATGCAGCGGAATGGAATGAATATAATAGTAGTAGATCATATACCAAATCTTCGTCTCCGTCCTCCAAGGAAATGATCTTCAACCTAAACTGAAAACTCAGGACTGACCCGAGCGTAATGAAAAGACAAACACTCGAGTCAGGACTAAATATCCTTATGAAAGTAAAATCAATCGTAAATAAATATGAGTGTAACGGCGTCGGAGATGTTTACGGGGTTTGACATCTCCTATCCAGTGTCAACGTGCGTGCAATAACTTAAGAGATGTTACGGGATTTTCCATCTCTCAAGGATCCGTGAAACTATCTACTATGTAGTAATATACGCTAAGTAGATAATGCCTATTAGTAATATAAAGTATCAAAATAGCGTTAAGGCGTTACCATAATCCCCCTTAACACATTTTATATTCCCAAAAGCATATACAAAACCGTAGTTTCCCCAAAACCGGAAGTCACCAGAGGGCAATCCATATACTCAAGGTACAAATCAAAACGTAGTGGTCGCGAATAGGATAATCAGTATGACAAGGTACATGAGGCAATACCAACTAGGATACTAGTAGTTGCGTGATCCGGACTGATGTTGGGCATAGCCAGCAGCTACCCCAACACCGCGAAACAACACTCCCAAATCAAGGGGTGCACCCAAATCGCATCACAAATGTAATAGATATGGTATCGAAGAAGTGTGTCCGCTAGAGGTGGCGAACCTCAATGGCCCGGCGCGGCTCCTGTTTTAGTCATGTCAGGGGTCATCCAATAATCGTTCTCTTTCTTCAGTCAACGCGTTCACCATACCATCCACTTCATTCTGGATCATCACTCCGCGTATAATAGTTATTAAAGTGGTTTTCGGTATCGACAGAGAGTATGTCCATATCCGATCCCGGTCTCTTTAATAACTACGTATTATTACACCTTTGGCTCTTTATATTTCAAATCGATTCATAATTGATATCAAAATATCATATTCGCTTCAAAAATCAAATCCATTCAAATATCATCGTATCTTTCAAAATATCAGATTTCATATTTAAATTCAAGATTTAAATATAAACATTTCACCTTATTGACCAACTTAGGATTTTAGAAAAATAGTTTTAAGTAGTTTAAAAGTAGTTTTAAATAATTAAAATAGTTAAAAACACTTAAAATCTTTAAAATGGATTTACAATAGATAAATTAGTTTAAAATAATTTAAATTGGGTTAAGTAGATTTAAAATAGATTAAAATAGTTTAAGTATTCAAAATGGTTTATATAACAGAGTAATTTGGAAAACAAATTAAAACAGCTTCAAAATCAATCCATTTCAATTATAACTTCCCAATTCAAATCAATTTCAATTTCCATTCTACCGATTCAATTTCGATTTCAATTCAAAACAATGTCAACTTTTACTTCAAATCAATTCAATTCTACATTCACCTTTAACTAATTCAATTTCAATTTATATCGATTTGGAGCTTGATTTCTCAAAATATCAATTTATAACATTTAACAAAATTTCCAACAATATTCAAGTTTAAATCCAAATTCCAAATATGATTCAATTCCAAACTCGATTTCACAATATCATTTTCATATCACTTTTACTTAGTAATATTCAAAGCTCGAAATAATGTTCAATCTTTAAAATAAATAGATTTTCGAAATTCAATCATATCCAAATTTTAAATTTTAAAGTCACAACTTAAATTATTTACCAATTTCTTTTAACCAAAATTTATTTCAACATTCCAATTCAATTTTTCGACAAATTTGATTTCTATAAATTTATTTCTATTTATAACTTTTAAATCAAAACATTTAAATAAATTTTAAATCGACGATTTCAAAAATTATTTATTTAGCCAATTCGGTGTCCGTATATAATTTTCTATCCTATGGCCAAGTAGTTATTTATTTCAATTAAATGTCAAGGATGAGTATATATTACTTAAATTAAATCACAGTATCATATGTATGCATAACAGGATATATATAAGCAATAAACATCCAAACATTTAAATATCAAACAATAACATCCATCGAAATAAATCATTCAATAGACAATACAATCCATGGCAATTTCATAGTTATCAAGGTCAGGTAATTTAATCGCCATTCAAATTTCAATTTCAATTTAACTGTCAATTTAATTTTTCAACGGTTAATTCAAATAACAAGCTATACGACAATTAAATTCATATCAAACAACGACAAATAACATTCATAGCACTTCATAATGTCAATTTAACTAGCATAAAGATATTTAGTACGTTGTGAGCGTTATAAAACACTCACCTTGATTTTCCTGTTGTTACCGAGAAGTTTCGGTTTGGAACTAAACCGGACGACTTCCAATTTTAGCCCAAATTTCAACTATCTCCAAATTCATCGAAACCAATTTCATTTCGAAGCTTTCGTCATCACGATCGCAACGCAAAAAGTCTCGTCTCAATCGGACCTCGTATGTGAGAGTTATACATTTTATAAGTTATCGACCTTTAAATTTGTAAAACAATTTATTATATTCAAATGAATTCATACCCAAGCAAAAAGGAGCCCAGCCCACTAACCTCTTCTTCCCCAACGAAACCTGTACGTGAACAAAATGTACAACCCACCATTTGCCGTGCATCAATCCTAGTGATACGGAGCTATAGTTGACGAAATTCGAATCCGTCTTCACCGACGAACTCTCCTTCACGATCTCCACCTCCCCGTACCATCAACATCAGACTCAGCCACCACTCAGAAGTCGTGACCTGGAGACCCCAAGCACGAACGCGAGCAGGTCGCGCGTCCCAAACCCTAACCGCACGCCACCAAAACTTGCTCCGAGATGCTATCTTCGACGACGAGTTCAAATCCAAGCTCCGTTTCGCGAATCGATCGCTGGATCCCTCGATTTTCCAAACCCTAGATCGCCACTATGAATGGCCTCGACCCCAAACCTTGCTGCACCCAGCAAGAGCATATCAAATTGAAGCACTCGATGAAATAGGAATTTTAAAACTGGTTTCGTGATTTTTAGTCGAGTAGAAATAGAGTTATGATTTTTCAAAGTTTCATCATTCATTTTTTTTTCCTCTTCTCTCCTTTCTGCCATTGCGTGTGGAACAAAGTAGAGGGAGATGTGAATGGAAAGCTACTGGGACAAAGCAGAGTTTACAGCTGAAAAGAAGGGTTGACTAGTCAAAGTATACATTTTAAATTTAACCAATTTAAACGAATTTCTATGCGTTTTGGCTTGCCCCGGACAAACGGTAAATCCGTTTGACTTGAAATTTGAAACCTTACAATAATATCACATTACGGATCCAATGAAACTAGTGTCGTTGAAATCCGAGACCGTTTGAAAAATGACTATTTTGACTCGCCAAATTAATATTAAAACAATTTCAACGCGTTTCGAGCTGCCACGGTCAAACGACAACTCCGATTGCTACGAAAATTGAAATCCGACAATAACTAACTATTACGGATCCAATGGAACTAGTTTCGTCCAATTCTGAGACTGTTCAAAAATTGGCTATTTTTCAGGCGATAATTAAATATTAAAATATTCAATTTTCACAAATAAATTTTAAATTCAGTTTTAAAAGTTCTGTAACATCACTATAACTTTCATATGATAAAATAAAATTTTATAAATCATTTTTAATCATACTAAACCCAATGGATTCAACATTTATTATTATTCCAAACGACTTACAATTTTTTTTTCTAACACTAAATCATGAAATCTTATTAAATTAGCTATTTTAATTATCGAAAATTTACGGGTCGTTACAATGTCGGTGGCTTGAATTCTGGTGGATTCCTGGCCTGCCTAAGTGCAGGAGCGAAGGGGCTCCTGCTAACATCTTCTCGATCTCTGTTCACTAGTCCGCCTCTCATGGCTCTTCTAACCATCTCTGCCAATCTGTCACTGTCGTTAATCTGCAGTCCTTGTCTATTGCTTTCGATTTTCCCCCCTCCCCCCAAGTCAATGAGGGAATCCTGGAATCTACTCTCCTGGATGGGCGTCCATCCCTCTATCAATGCCATGCTGAACAGCTCCACCTGGTATCCTGCATGAGGTTGGATCAACATCCTCCGGATTGGTGCCCTCAGGTTCTGGTGTTGCTCCTGACGGTCCTACTCTATTCTGAACTTCGGTTGCTCCATACTCCTGATCTCTATCTCTAG
The DNA here is from genome assembly GCA_030765085.1 of Allium cepa. Lineage (NCBI taxonomy): Eukaryota > Viridiplantae > Streptophyta > Magnoliopsida > Asparagales > Amaryllidaceae > Allium > Allium cepa. The sequence goes on along the minus strand of CM060931.1, from coordinate 138,725,593 downwards.
CGTCTCCTGTAGTTGTGCTAACTTGATTATGCACTCCAGCTCGTCCAGCTCATTGGAGTAGGCTCTGCATCATCTCTTCTTGTCTTTTCAGCATTCGCTCCTGCATAGCTTCCATCATCATCCATCATCATCTCCATCTCATCCCGAGTGATGAAGACTGAGATATGATTCGCTTCAGAGGAAGCCTCCGGACTCCCTTCATGTTGACTCCTTTCTGCTCTTGCCCTCCTTGCGGATTGCTTCACCACTGCTTTCCATATCTAAGTCCTTAAGCCTTTAGATCCAAGATCCAAGCTATAAAATCCCTGAATGCTAGCCCTACTCAGTGGAAGCACTAAAATATTTATGCTAAAATTGGTCACAAACACCCAATTATCGATGAAAGCACCAATTCACACTCACAAATCACAGATAATAAGTACGTAAAGAATTAAAAATGGAGAACACTCAGAGAATTAAGAAGAAAGTAGTAAAGAACACAGAATTTATAGTGGTTCAGCAATCCGACCTACGTTCACTTTGAAGTTGATGACTTTATTGATGAATACTCGCTGATTACAGTGGATTATAGTAGTGAAATTCAAGTATGTACAAATGATGATTCCAGCAGAGTTTGGACGTCGAAGAATCCAAAAGTCCCCCTTTTTATTAGATCTAGGATGCTATTTATAGGCGTAGGATGCAAATATCTCGCTCAAATCTTGAGAGACCTCTTCTGGCAAGTGAGTGGGCCTACGCAATCGATCCCAGGCGATTTCGACTCGATCCATGATTGATACGAACGAATTTCGTATTGAACAAGATTTGATCCAATCGAGTCGAAATTTGGCATGAACATTCCTTAGGTCGTACGTAAGCTCCTGTGAAAATTTTGTAGCATTTGGACTCGTAGATTATGAGTTATGATCGATGCAATTTACAGTTTTGGTAGGCTGTGCAATTCGTATCGATCCCCTTTGCATCGCTCTGTTCATATCGATCTGGGCACGTGCTTGTAAGTTAACGTGGTGCTAACTTCTTGGATCGATCCACTTTTAGTGCCGAGTTGACTGCTTCCATCTTCATATCCACCTAGTGCTATGTCTTTTGGACCGATGCTTGGCGCTTCCTTTCGTATCGATCATCTATGCTCTTCTTCATATCGATCATCGGCACTCTATTTCGTATCGATGCTTATGCTCCATTTCGTATCGACGGGAAGGTTTCGTATTGATCTGTTGTCGACCGGTACGAAGTATGTTTAAGACTTGATCAATAGGAAATGGACGTATTGGATGGATACGAAGTGAGTGGATCTGGATGGATACGAAGAGAGGCATGTTCATCGATGGACACGGGATAGACCGATACGAAATGAGCTTGCTTACTGATGGGTACGAGGAGGATCGCCTTCGCCGGATAGCAGGCCGGATGGATACAAGATGAGGCCCAAGGGTTGATGGATACGAACCAGATGGACACGAAAATGATGGATACGAAGTGACGCTATGCGGACTGATACGACCACGATGGATACAAAGAGGGCCACCATTGATCGATATGGACTTGATGGATACGAAGTGAGGTTGATTTCTTTGATTTGCATCGATCATATCTCGAGCATACGAACTCCGATTGACTCAAAATTTGGAATGCTGGTTTCTACGGCTTTTCTCATCGTGTCATACCAATCGTAGCTTGATCTGAACTTGGAAAAAATTTACCGACATCCATAGTTGACCTATACATAACTGGCAATTGAGGAGAACTGTCTTTGAATTCCAGTTTGTCTTTTGGTATCATTGCCTTGCTAAAAGGTAGGATAACAACACATATGTCTGCAATTGAACACTCACCATTTTCTTTGGCTTACAAATTAGAAGCAATGATCCTAATAGAGCTCAAAATCCCTTCTCATCATAAAAGACATTTCGACCCAAAGATGAACGAGGAACTCCTACTTGAGTCTCTTGATTCAGTTGATGAAAAAAGGAAAGAAGCGGAACAAAGGTTTACTGCCAACTAGAAAAGGGTAACACGACACTTCAATGCCAAGGTTCGCAACCACACCTTTGAAATAGGGGATCTCATTCTGAAAAAAGTTCTCCTAGGTAAGGAAGCACTTGTCTTTAACTGGGACGGACCTTACGCGATCGATCGAAACCTTTGAGGTGGAACATTCAAGGGGTCAACTCTTGATGGAATCCCTATCCTACGTGCATGGAAACAACGATTTGCTCTGGCACTACTACGTTTAGCTTTTCTTCGTTTGTTTTTGCAAATAAGCCACCCAAGGAAACTGAGGGCACTATAAATAGATAAGACTTGCCACCTCTTCTACTCATGAATAAAGTCAACTTCTCGAACCAATGGAAACGTGTTCTTGTAAGCAATACTCCTGTATCGCGTGACTAACGACACAGTTAAGAAAATGCTTATTTGTCCTCGGATAATGGAGGGAAAATATGGACTCAAACAGTTGGGTCGATAGGGAAAATCGACCCAAACCTTTTGAGAATCGGTGCTGCCTAGAGATAGGTGACACCAAGAAGGTCTGAACCACCAAGTCGATGGGAAATATAGACTCAAAGCCCTGGGTCGATGGGGAAAATCGATCTCCAACCTTTTGAGAACCAGCATTGCCTAAAGATAGGCAACGCTGAGAAGGTCTAATTCACCGGGTCAATGGGGAAAATCAATCCAACCTTTTGAAAACTAGTGTTGCCCGAAGAAAGGTAGCGTTAGGAAGGGGAAACTCTAACCTTCAGGAATCTAGCATTACCTAAAGATAGGCAACACAAGGGAAAAGAACCATTATCCTTCAAGAATTTTCCATTTTTTAACGATAGGCGACGATGAGAAGGTCATAACACTCGCTTAAGGATTGATCAGATAATTCGATTCCAATATGCAGAAAGTCATTGTTGTGCAGAGATAGGCAACTTTAAAGAAGGGATTCTCAAAATTGAGCAGCTAGTGTGTTGGTTTCCAATGATGAAAACTACTGCACAGACGAATTTCCATCTTTGAACTAAGAAAAATTCCAACACAGCCCGGAGTTAGACAATAACGAGAAAGTAATACTTTGAATCAAGTATTTAATTCACCAGTTCCCTGAGATAAGAGCTAGTGTATGAATGTAAATCTTAACCCAGAGATAGGAGCCGATATATGAATGGGAATCTCAATGACAACGCTAACAACCAAGCAGAACATTATTGGTCGACGATAAGCGAGGATATTCGTAATGGCTCAAAAACAAGAATTTAGCAAGCTTTCCTGGTCCATGTTTAGGATCATAAAAGCATGCTTAAACTGGGGACAATTAAAGAAGTTTCCCTACAATACTATTAACTTATGAATGCTAAAATTTTGGCATTTGGACCGATAAATCTTGTGAACAGGGATAAGCAAACAAACAATCGAACAAAAGGAACTCGACCAGGCACCAATGGGAATAACCATAGTGTTGGTTAAATAATGATTCTGTTTTGTCAAACGAAGCATTTTGGCAACTATAAATAAGGTTAAGTAACATGATATAACCAAAGAAACTGCAAGAAAATTATTTATATGCATAGAGTTGTAGTAAATAAGCACATTGCACAAAAGTAGACATAAATGTAATTGCAGAATTGGCAGTTATATCATATACATAGGCTGTAATAAATAAGCAGGAACATTAAATAAAGGAATGGAAAGTTAAAATGAAGAGAGATTACAAAGAAAAAGTCAATCATTTATTACCACAACGTTTATATACAATATGAAGCGGGGGCCGCACCCGCACAATCTCAGCCTTTTCAAAAAAAATAAAAAAGATACGGACTCAACAACACCAAAGAACAAGTCAAACGGTTAACAAGCTCTGAGCATCCCCTAGTGGGCCTTCCCTTCTTGCCGTCTTTTCCACCTTTGCCACTACGTCCTCCAGGTGGAGTCTAGTGTTTTTTTCTCATCTATAATCACCATTCCTGGAGGATTATCGTCCTTCGAATGTGTAGACTCTTCACCGACTACGGTATGGGGGTCGTCAAATTTTTTGGTAGGAGCTTTGCTAGACTTAGCCTTCGTAGTCCTGATCTTGAGTGCGGGAAGTTTGGGAGTGGGGCATGTTAGAGTAGAATAGATTGACTTTATGATACCAGGCATAGACTTCAAACAAATCTTTTCAAAGTCAACCTTTAATCTCTCCACTGTCATGACATGATCGGTGGGGTGTACAGCACCGGTAATAGTGACATCTTCTTCCTCTTAAGACACAGAGATTGACTCCAGCCCCTCCAAAGCTGTAATTTTCTAGGAGCTGGAACCGGGCCCGAAATCGGAGCGTAGGACAGGGGCGACAAGTCCTATAGAAACAAAACTTAATGCCAAAAATATAGCAATAATGCCTGACCCCTGAGTAGATGTATGCAAAGGAGGAAGGTGTGTTGACCTATAAGTTGACGGATATAATAATAAATTTTAGCAATAGACTTGGAAGAGAACTAAAGCTTCTTGAAGATCTTTGAAATGAGAGAAATAATTGAGCTTGGGCTTCAGTCTCGAAAAGGAACCTCAAATTCCCTTTATTTGGTTCTGCGCTCCTTGCCTTAGGACGAAGGAACGTATGGCTCATAGAAGATGATTTTTGCAAAAATTAGGGTCACATGGGCAGTTGTGGAACTCCCCTAATGCAGGAATAGTCGCTTTCAGCTCTACGAATTTTGAAGCATATGTTTCATGCTGACTTGATAAGCTTGGGCCAGTGAGAGCTTTGGCGATAGGAACATTAGCATCCTCTTCAACTAGGATGTCCTTTCCTATAACAAGTTCTTATATGTCCTCGACATCGAGGTACATAGCCGTCAACTCCTCTTTCGAACGATTATCGTCGACCTATGCAGCCTGGCGAAGCACCTCCTCCCAAGCATTGAGAGAGTCTTAAGGTAATCATTCCCTAAACACTTCATATGTTTATGCATAACAAAGATAGCGTAAAATTGTTGGAGATTTTCATGGAGCTCCTCTCTGTCCCTAGCCTTGATCTCTTAAAGATCCTTAAGTTCCTATTGAGAAACTGCAGGCTCAATATCATTGGCAAGCTTTTCAATCGATGGGAGCTCAAGTCATTGACTAGCCTTTTCTTCACTTCATGAAGCTTATGGTTTTCCTCTCAAAGCCTCTCAGCTCAGCAGCCTGTTCTAAGATAGTCTAGTTCTTGACAACCATAATTTCATCCTTTTGAGTAAGGGCTAGGTCATTCTCTTTAACTTGCTTCTTCAGCTCATTACTCTCTTTATAAGCAATTTTCAACTCATTCCGTATCACAATTTCAGCACGAACTAGCCTTATTTATTCTTATAAGTGTCAAACTTGGACTTTTCTTCAAGGGTGGTGTCCCTCTTCCCGATGACCTTCATCGGATCCTCTTCCCTTTCCTTTTAAATCCTCTCATAAGTTTCCTTCTTGGAATCAAAGGAATATATGTTGGTGTAATTAATTCTATTCATATTAGAAAGGGCTTGGCATAGCTTCTTCCATTTATGTCTAGTGTCAATATGCTTTTGGACATTTCGAGCATCCCGATTCGCCACTTTTTTGGAACATCCTTGATGTCCTAGTCAAAATTACGCCGTACGAGAAGAGGTTCGAAAACGCAACATATAGGTGTGGAGAAGCAGCAAGAAGGTTAAGCAGTAGAGCAAAGACTCCGTGGAAATAGGCAGAATTATTGTAGTGAGAGAGTGGAAAGAAGGGACTTGTTGTTTTTAGGAGGTTTGAGCTTTGAAATGTGGTGCAACATCACCGGAAGAAGGGCTACGACACCTCGAAGATTATCTTTGACGTTTAGCAGGATCACATGACAACTCTTCTTATGCCTCTCTTTTCCTCCTCTCCTTCTCTATTTCTTCCACCCTCTATCGGCTTTGCAGGCATTGGCTACTTTATGATCCTTCCTTCTTTGCCTTTCTTCGTCGGTCTTATGACAGATTTGACATCTGAAGCAAGTAGTATAAGGATCGAGAGTCTGGCTACGATACTCACCAGCATTGCATGAGAGCCTTTGATAGCGGTTGCAACCCATGGAACCTAAAATAAGAAAAAGATAGTATAAGAATCATGTCTTAAAAAAAGAATGTAGGGATGCGTGTTTGTGCTCCTATTGAAGTGTAAGCCATTGATGACCAGTAAGTACTCTACAGACCATGTTTGCATGGACTCAAAGATGGAGTTTCTCCACCTTCATCTACATTTATTCTAGGACAGAAGTAGAAACTAGAGCCCATCTCATCCAAAATGTCGTCAATAGAAATGTCAATTTCTTCGATATCACTTAGACCAATGAAGATGTAGCCAAAAGAACGGGTTCGAGGCGTAATCTCTCTAAGAGACAATATAGTTTGATCTCTATCTACTTTGGAAATTTTAACAACAATGTGCTCTGAATGGGATGAGCCAGGAAGTACAGGGCTTCTATGGGGAGTCTCTCCAAATAACTCACCCTTTGCACTGGCACGATAGTCACTGTCACTATCATGGACATTCCCTACCACCGCTCTGATTGGTGTTTTTCCTTTCCTTCTCTGAGGGCTTTCAATTTTTCTAGGATTTGTTTGCATTCTGACTCCTTCAGCTTGGTGACCTAGGGAAACCCTAGTAGCTTGTACTCTAAAATCTCTTCTAACAGGTTCTTCGGCACGCACCGTGCCTGATTATCCTATGACTTTCCCACAAAGATTCTTGCCGGAGATGCGAGTATGGGAGAATCTACATGAGCTTTAGAGCTACTAATTACAGGTGACCCAACGATGGAAAATTTATCAGAATGCATCAAACTGCATCATTGTAGGTTTTTATTCCTTAGAAGGAATTCAATGGTGCGATGTTGGAATCTAACTACTCTCAGACCGTGTAACTTAGTTTCGTGCGTAGTGTAATCATCTCGGGCCGGAACGCCTATGAAGAAATAAACATTAAGTTGATGAATTGATTAAAAAAAATACAAGTATGGAAGGAGCACAAAAGAAAACCTACTTCTAGATAGCCAAAATCAGTTGAAGATGTACGAGCATCGTACGGAGAAGTACTCTTTTTTGAGGTACGAGCATTTGTTGTGAAGCTTTTTGATAACCTTAGACTGGCACCAGGCTTTAATGATCATGTAAGAAGGAGAATCCCTTCTTTTCTTGAAGTGAAATAGATAAGAAAGTTCGTTTAAAGTAGGAGCCCGATTGAACCGATTCATGAAAAGGACGTAGTGAGGACTTAGAAGAGCATATCTAGATGGAGCTAGGCCAAATTCTTGCAGAACAGTTCAAAGAAAGAGAATGAAAGGTAGGATAGCACCGCCTAAGCACATGTACCAGTTGCACATCTTGTACCCTAGCGGGGGATTGTGTGCAAACTCAACCCTCATTGGGAGATGAACATCAACTTCGAGGATATCGTGCGGATGATAAATGTTTTGGAGCGTTCTACCATTAGTATCGTAGGAACACTTGATTTGATAGATCATTCAGTACTCTTAGACATATAAAATTGTTTAAAGGAGGCATTTGATCCACTACCAGCTCCACTAGAATCATTGAGCCTTGTGATTCTGATCTAGTAGGATAGCCTGGACCGTTAGAAATAGTAAGCGAAGCCTAAACTGTAGAGGTTCTCAGGAGAAGTGGATGTTCCTTTACCGGCCTTGAAATGTGGCGATTGGCTAGTCATTCTAAAATAAAAAAATTGGCATTTAACACGGTCAAGTATGTTTTATTTTGAATAATAAGTCCGTGTAGCCAACGCTTGGAGTGCAAAGGATTTTGATGTGTGTTAACCAATCAGATTTCGAATATTGACCAAAGCCGGTGCAAAGTCTTAATCAACGCATTGTGAGTCCCTTGTCTTGTAGACAAAGAACAAACCATCATATGTAGATAGCTCGCTCGTTCTAGAAAACATATCGCTCTACACAACGAACCGTTGTTAGACGCGACAAGATGCTTTTCTTTGCAGGAATACTAGAAGTGCAGTAATAGCAAAAACATTGCGGAATATCCAATACGACCGATCCCAAACAAGAACTGTCCCACTAGAGTTCGAATGACGGTGAGAGCTGAGCAAAGTTTTGACAAGGGCTAGCCAAAGTCGAAAAATCCGACTTGTCTCCGGAATGGAGCACACACGACCATGGAAAAACCCGAGTTTACCGTGGGTCGAGCGCAAACTCAATTTCAACCGTTTCCTCTCAAATACAATCGGTCATACCTCTACCATCAGCATCGTCACGCCATTCACCAATCGCTAACCTTGGATAATTATGACTTTGGACCGATGATTAAGGCTTAGAGTTCTCGGGCTTGAATTCTTTTTGTGGCAAATTGGAGCACGGGAGTTGCGATGGCTTGATGGTGATGTTCAAGAAGCGACGGCGGTGGCTGACTATGCGGCGTTGGTGGACGATCATGGCAGGTTGAGGAAGTCTGTAGTGAAAGGACTCGATTGAGATTTTCTTGATTGGAAGCAATTGGTGCAAGGAAAAGGCACAAATTGAAAGTACATAAAATTTACTATGTCCTAAAGCTTATATAAGGATTTGGTAGGGAGACGAATGGTCTCGGTACCGAGAGGTTTTTCTTCCCCCAAAGTTCGTAGAGCGCTCGACAAAGAGAGGGCGCACTCATCCAGGGTGTGAACGATCTTTAGATCGGAGATCTTGTCCTCAATGCAAAGAAATGGAATCACAACTATGCAAAGAATCCACCAAACAAAAGCAACGTTACAAAGCAATATCTGAACGATTGACTAGATTTAACGAATAACAAGTCAGGATTTGTCTAGATCTAGAGCATAATTTGTTTTCAATTAAGACATACTATGGAGGGCAAGTGTTAATCAGGTTTTAACCAATCGGAAATTAACTAGAAATAGAGGGTTAAAACAAAGACAAAACAACTTGGGAACATGAAAACACACTTAGAAGAAGTAGAATAGCAAACTCGATAAAATTAAGGCATTTGGAGCTAAGTAAACCACTTGGTTCCAAGAGGTTTCTCTCGGTATCGAGAGGCTTTTCTCTTGCCTTGGCACTACAAACCCTATACATTTCACATGCTACACAAACCTCTCGTGGTCAAGTACTTTTCTCAAAGTTTAAATGAGCAATTCTATGGATTGATGAGAAGAAAGAAAAGAAAGTAGGATAATACAAGTGTAATTGGAAAAACCGTCATAAACAACTCAAAGCATATGAAAAGTGTTTTGAATGCATCGAATTGGAGACAAAAAGACAATGCAAGAAAGAAGATTGGATTTGCACCAATAAAAACCACTTGGTACCGAGAGGAACCACTCGGTACCAAGAGGTTTATTTTGCTTGTGTGCCCTCGTGCTCACTTGTACATCATTGGGCTTGCTTCTGGACTTCAACTTATACTAACCCCTGGATCTGCCAATTCGTTTCTCTATAAATATCAGCCCTATAGTAACTCCGTCTCTTCTCCTATCTCTCCCCCATAATAGTCGCCTAGGAAGATACTATTGGCAGTTTAGGCTTAAGAATATGTCAATCCATTATACTAGTGACTCTAATTCTCTATCAAATCTAAAATCAATAAAACTATAAAGTGGACGTAGGCCAAAGATTGTCGAAGTACAATAGAAATCTTGTGTCTCTCAACTTTTTTGCATTTTTTTTATTTCTACTAGATCTAATCCTATAAAAGGACATATTTACGCTATGTGCCACTTTTGGCATCAACAGGTATGATGCGCTAATCCGAAATAGTTCGAAGTACATTATCGAAATATGATTTTGATAGTTTTATCTAAAGGAATGTAGTCTTGGCCGCAAATATTTCTTTATGAGAAAGACAAATGCAGTTGGAATACAGTGAGCTACAATAATAAGAATAATATTGTGAACTTCAATTATTGAAACTAATGTAATAGATTCACCATTCGATATAATCAAGTTAACTTGGATCTTAGAACAATGATATCGCCTATTATGACTTTATTTTTTTGTATATATGTGTTGAAGCAGAAAGTTCTACATATAGATTCAGACTATATTGTTTTCACATAACAACCAAAGTGTCTCGAAGTAAGTGAGAGCGACATTGAGTTTGTGGGTTTTTCAAATACGATTCGAGAGTGGATATGAAAGTATCATTCAATAAAGCATCAAAATTGAACAAGTGTTTTGATGGATGTATCAAATAGTTTGATTATCTATCAAAATGCAATGGGAGCGTGTGTTTATAAGAAAGAACGCTAAAGGTATATAGATATTTCTAAATCATATGTAAACAACACATTGTTGATTGTTAAAGATGTACTTGTGTTAAAATCATTTTTTGTTGTTTTAATACTCAATGTTGGATTTGTAAATGATGTCTTTTATAGTAAGTATAAAAGATACTGGGAATGTCCCAAAATGATATGGAAGGTACCTTATTAAAATATTTAATACGAAACATGTAAGATGGATTCCTTATGCATTGGCAATTATCATACATATTATGTTGTCTATGATATCATGATTTGTTTATGTATTTGATACATGAAGAAAATATCAAATCTAAATTGAAATAACTAAACTGTTGTTTGAGGCATTCTTGAGTATTTTTGAAATACCAGAGAACTATTTACAAAAACAACGAACTCCTTATGAAGGACTGTTCGGACACAAGCTTCATAAGTGATATTGAGTATAATGTGTCAATAATAAATTCAATTTAAGAACCTTTAAAATCTTTAAATACGAAATTGTAACGACCCAAAATTTGACCACATTAAAATATAACATTTAAAGTGATTTTAAATATAAAATATAAAAGGTTTATGACTCAAACAATATTAGATAGAATTTGAAAATAGAAATATACATAAAACTAGTAATATTTGCTTATATCGACAAAAGTGACAAAATACTGATTTCAGAAAAGTAAGTTTCAATGGTTAAATAAATTATTTTAATTTATTTATGAGTGTTTATATTTTTAAATAACATCATACAAATTTATTTTCAAATTTGTTTTACATAAATAAATAGTTTAACTAAAACGTCAAAATGTGACCGTAAAATATTTTGACAATTTTTTTTAATGATTTGTCGATTTAAAGTTGTCGCAACGTTGTTGCACCTTTATGTACACAATTTAATAATCATGTTAACATATAAAGGTAGTTAACAATTAACTAAACAATGTTACTTTTAATAATCACACTTAGAAAATTCTAGAAAGTAATTAGCAAAAGTAAACTAAAAAAGACAAAAACATGTCATATCACATGTGACACAAAGTAAAGTAATCTTTCTTATTCTTTACTTAACTCTTAAGTGTTTGAATATTAAAACTGTGTTCTGATGTGGATAGTAAGTGTTGAATTAAATAAGTTTACTTAATTCTTAAGGAAGGTTATTTAAGTAAAAACACAAACCTATATTTTAATCTTAAATATTTTCTATAAATACCCATCCTCTTCTTCATTTTTGCACCATTTCTTCTCTACTTTCTCAAACTGTCTTACATCCATCAATGGCTATCCACCTTAACAAAGTTATGCCAAAATATTCCCGAAAATAAAAGAAAGAAAAATATCAATAAAACTTCATCTGAACCACTTCAAAACTCCTCCTTCCCCCTCTTATTTCTCACGCCCCCTCTTTCTCCATTTGGCCGAGCACATCTTCCCTTTCAAGCTTGGTCGCGGCCTCCTAAGGCAAGTACGTGAAAGTTTAGCAAGTTCTAAGAGCTTGAGGCAAAGTTTAGCAAAGTTAGAAAAGTTTAAAACTAGTTTGAAAGCAACAAAAGGTGAGAACTCTAAATTGTTAAGTAGAAAATATTTATATTATGTTTTGCAAGTTATTAATGTTGTTTGGATGTCAATAATGATGTTTGATAGGTGTTTGAAAAAGCAACCATCTTTAACTCATTTGCAAAAGTTAGTTAGCAAATATGTATATAAGTGACAATCATGTGACATTTTAATAAAACGTTGTTGATTTGCAATTTCATATGACATGTTAGGATATGTTAAAATGGTTACAAACATTATTTTGGATGTTTATTAGTTGTATATTGAATATACATAAGTTGAAACAAGTCACAGATTTACACGACATATAATCACATGGAAATCACTTTACAAAAGAAATGAAATGTGATATGAAATCATTTATACCTTTGAAAAATGTTTGAATATGATTTAGAAATGATTCCTAAGTATTTAAATTTGTCTCGATAAAGTTTGGATATAATCTCAAAATACGCCTAAAATTTGACGAGACACGTAACGGTAGTTCATGTTCTCGCATCAAAAGTTCATATGAACCTTCAAAGTGAAATATAGTTCAGAATTCTTCGAAGTAATAATATTCCAAATCCTTATCTTCATATCTTTCAAATGAAAAAAGAAATTCAAGATTTCATCTTGTATATTTTGAAATGACAAAATCAATTTTCAAAAAAAATCCAGTTCTTGCACTAAATGATCAAAGTTGGAATTGATAAAATAATCGTTTAAAAAATATGAAATAAATTCTAAAAATCTTTTAAAATGTTTTAAAAGTAATTTAAGTTGAAAAGATGGATTTGTAAATAAGATAAAAGTTATTTAAAAGAATATAGCTTTTAAAACACTATTTGCAACACTTTTTGCAACGTTTTCAATAACTTTTGAAATAAAGATTGGAACTAAACAATTCTTTCCCAAGTCTTATGTAAACATTTTTAAGTAAATGATAAAGTAATTTAAAAATAGATTTGAACAATTCAAAATTATTTCAAAGATGGTTAAACAAATAGTTAAGTGATTTAAAAAAGGAAATGAGTATGCGAAAACGACTAGTATATTTGTCCCGCTTGTGAGATCTAAAAGTGAAAACAAGGTGTGTAAGGTTATAAATGGAGCAACCAGTGCCCTGAACATACCTGCACTACAAGAAATTTGATTTTTAGTGGCGCTCAAAAAACGCTACAAAAAGTTTTGGTGGCGTTTTGATAAACGCCGCTAGAAAACATGCGACTAAAAATCCATGATTTTTTGTTGCATTTATTTTAACGCCACTATAAATGAATTTTTGGCAGCATTTTTTAAACGTTATTAAAGATCTTTTTTACAGCATTTAAGAAACGTCACCGAAAAGGTGCCGTTTACTATCTTATTTTTTTGTTGCACTTATTATTATTTTTTGCAGCATTTTTTGAACGGCACGGAGATTATCTGAGTTACTATAATTGCTGATTCTGTAGCGCTTTTTAAACGCTACAAAAATATATTTTTGGTGGCGTTTTTTCTCCTCCATCATATGTTTCGATTTTATTGGCTGTTGTTCCACGACTACATCTGATTTCGCCTCCAATTCAAGTACTTCATAACTTATACAATAACGTAATATATAAACACATACACATTCAATGAACCACAATAACACAAACAAAAACAATTACATAATCACCACTATATCATAACATTTGTGTCAAGACAAAAGGTTAACCACACGTTTACACAACCAAGCTACCATAAACAGTTTCATAATAGTACATGCAGCTAAAGTAGTGCTGCTACCATACATACTAGTTTTATAATAATTTCATAACAGTTTTAATCAACCTAACTACATATATGTGCTGCTACCATACCAAAACCAGTGCTGCTGCTTGAATTCTTCACAAACGTTTATCTACCTGTAAACAATAATAATCATGTTACTAAATATTTGTGAGGTGAAGGTATCAAAGATCAAAAATGGACAAATATAGAAGTCCTTAGAGTATAATACTTGAAACAAATATGCCTCTGCTTATTAACCACTGATGTGAGCACATTGTGATCGTCCAACAACTTTTACATCATATTTGTGAAGTCAGTGCACTAGACTTGCCATATGACAACCATCCTCTTCAACCATGCACTCCATTCGAAACAGCAAGTTCACCTGATAACATCCCTATTTCTTTCCTTCATTCCCTCTGCCTGTACACTACTTATTCACACCAACTTCTAACACAACACAGTCAACTTCTCCGCCCAAACTTCCTCACAATCATATTTGATACAAACTTCCGACCATACCCACAACTCATCCCACAACACAACCAAAAAAAATTCGAACCTGTCAAATAACTCGTCCATCTTCCCTGTTCTTCATCACTGGTACAATCGAACCACCGTGCTTCTGAAACCTAACCGCAACTCCTCTGATCACTCAACAGACCTACTGCAACCTAACCTTCGTGCATTGCATATCTCTATAGTTCAGTACAAATGCACTTCGACCACACTTCAATCATCCCCACACTTCGACCACGCAGCAATCTCCCCTTCAATCTTCCAGTCACTCCTCTTTAACACTTACTTCATATACCACCCTACATCCAAACAACACACTGCCAACATATCAACACCAAACCCTTGAATACAAACTCTAGCACCACAACATATCCAAATCCAACAATAGCCAAACTGTCCACCATCTCAACTTCACCAAAACTCCACCACAAAACTGCTAACATCCCTTGCAGTTCCCCGACTTCTGGATCATCACTGCCAACACTTCCTCCTCCCTATAACCTCACCCAAACCTGATAACAACCATCATCACAACTTCCTCAAACTGCCACTCCAACACCAAGTCAAAATCATTCCTTCCTCAATCACAAACAATACAACCCTCCCTATCCCTTAAACAACCTACCACCAATATCACCCTTACTTCTAAAAACTTCACCTTCACTTGAACTGTTCCACCTTCAAACTGCTTCATTTCAAACAACCTCGGTCATTATAGTTCTGTCTACTACAAGCATCACTTCCCTACTTCAACACAGTTTCCATCTACTGCCTTAAAACAACCCTTCCCCATTCATACTATAGAAATAAATCCACAATATGCCAAGTTAAAATTAAAGACAAGTTAACAGTCCTGCCACTGTTTGACCTAAACCATACCCCCCACTGAATTTTTGCCTAACTCCATCAATAACCTCAGCCAAACTGACAACATTCAATCACCAATTCAATCACTTTCTAGCTCTACACCAATATTTATTGAGTAATATAACTAATTTTTATAGTCGATTATCTAGGAATATTGTCAGGGTATTAGAATCAAAGTTTGAAAACATTTATGATGAACAAGTTATATACCTTTCACTTTTTTTTCAGAATGACTTTTTCTGTTGGCCAAGCTATGGGAACGACAAGTGCATCTTCCATGCACGTCAACGCCGATGTTGGTCTCCATAGCTCTGCATTTGCATCTCTCACCATATCAACCCAAACTTTTACAGCATTAAGTCCTAATGGACGACAATGGACCAGCGTTATCGGATCAGTTGATGCAACAGTTCCTTCAGCCACTACGTTTGTTCCACCTAAATCGATCAGCTGGCATTTGCTATCTTTTGTCCGCTTTGCAATTGGCTGGAAAAAAGATATTATTATGCAGAATATATACATACACATAATAAATAAACTTTCATACATAGGTAATTTTTTCAATTTTCAAAATTAATACTTACATGCTCTGATTTCTTCATGACCACGGGTGTAGATTTCATGGGAGAAGTCGCATAATTTACACTGTCATTTACATTTTATTTATCAACTTCAACTTTTGATTTTGGCCATGTTACTTTCCTACCAACTGCATCTCCAATGCACGACATATCACATGTGGGTCGCCCCAAATAAGCATATTTATTTATTACTTTGTTGACCGAAATCACAACGGCAGACGGACAGAGCGGAATACCATTAACAACATACTGTGGCTCTCTGGAGTAGACTCTTCCTTCGGCAACTACCCCTTCACCCTCATTCCAACCATAAATCTTGCATTTGTCGTCTTGGACAGTGCTGTTACTCTAAAAATGAGAAGTGTAATTTTAACAAACAAATAAATATAAAGATAGTTTATTTTAACAAACAAATAAATTTTCTACTTAGCAAATCATTCACAGGTTATAAAATGAGAAGTGTAATTTTAACAAACAAATAAATATAAAGATGGTTTATTTTAACAAACAAATAAATTTCTACTTAGCAAATTACTTAGCAATTCATTCACAGGTTATAAAATGAGAAGTGTAATTCCAACCATAATATTGTGGACAGTACTGTTAATATAAAAAAATTATTCCAATTTTTATTAAGATTTTAACAAACAAATAAATATACAAATGGATTAATTTTGGGGTACTAATATCTAAAAACTAAAAATAAAACTTTAGTATGTTTCAGTGAGAAGTGTAATTCAACAGTTTAGTATGAGAAGTGTAAAATTTACCATACTGACGTCGTTCAAATTTACTTGCAGCGCCATCTTAATGCAAGTTGATGGCCAAGCTACTACCTTATTCACAGCGTCTGCTAATGCTGTCATTTTAGATGTAGGCCTCCATAAATAAGTATCTGGTTTGTCCACGATATCTACAATAACGCTCACAACATTTGGTCCAAGATGAATGCCATTGACAACCGCAGTTGGGTCCCTGGACAACACCCTCCCATTGGCAACAACTTCACAGTTTCCATCCCAATTCAACATCGAACATACATCCTCATTGCTATGCAATTATTCAACCAAAAATTATAGCAATCACTGGATCAAAATTTAAAATCTAAATGTTATTTCTTGAGTTATATAATTATTATTTTTACCAATTCAGATGTGCTTCTTTTCGAACTTTTTACACTTTGCAGCAAAGCTATAATATCAGGATATTTTAATCTTAAAAGCACTCAATTAAATGTAATGTAGGCGTTTAATTGACTATCGAAAACTACTAAATGGACTTTGATCAGTTAATGTATTTTACAGCTATAAATGATGGGATGAAATTAATATGTCTACCGAAACCAGCGAGTGAAAAAAATAAAATTGAGTTGCTATAATGAAAATGACCATACTTAAAATGGCAGAGAACATATAACAAGTTTGTGAGAGAGAATAAATTTGTTCTTTTTAGTATTTTAAATTGTATGGTGCTTTGAATTTTTTATTTTACATATGTTAATTACTTTTAATAGTTTACCTCCAGGTTCATCAGAACCTGCAGCATACTCTTCATTTCTGCTATTTCCTATCGACACTGCGATACTTGTTTATCTTTGGACTGGGCCATAGCTATCTTGGTTAAAGTGCAACCCCTTCCCAATGCCCTTAACCGTCCTGGTTTATCTTGTCCGAGTACATGTACAAGAGCATCTCCACTGACATTCTGTGACGAGCGGGAATGTGATAAGATACCAAATTTTTTAATCTCCTCCAACATAAATAATTACAAATAGATAATGTGCAATGGTAAAATTATCGTACTTTCGGACAATTTTTTATATACAGATAAAATAAAAAAACCTACAATAGCATTTCCAGCTTCCGCGGTTACCGGTTCACCAATTTTTTTTATGTGAGATTTAACCCGAACTTCAACTCTAGTTATAGACGATGGACTTGGACTTTCTTTTTTCTAAATTTAGGATAACATTAAATAAAAAAGCGGACAGGTATAAAATAATATTAAATAAAGCTATACTTAATTAACTAACCATGTCTTCGGTCAATCTAGCCATTCCCTTACGACCAGTTGTGTGTGGAAGTTGTTTATCCCTAAGGGTCGAATATTTCTCACTTCATTTCTATAAAATGGAAAGATATAATGTTGATATATTGTTATAGAATAATGGCAGCTTCGTTGTTTGAGAAAGTGAAGAGTGACAGAGAGAAGTTGATATATTGTTATAGGATAATGGCAGCGTGGTCGAGGAAGTGAAGAGTGACAGAGAGAAGTTGTTTGAGAAGTGTTTGATAAAGGCAATGTAAAGAAGAAACATGGATATTTTGTTTTGTAAATAGAGAACAAAAACTTGAAAACAGTTGCTTGTAGTAGAGGAAAATTCAATGTATCAGAAACTAAAAGACAAATGAAATAAAACAGTGAACATATTATCAAGTGAAAACAGTGAGCACAAGAAACAGGTATGTAAAAATGAAAACTAAAATCTAAGATGCAATGCAATGTTTTATTTTTGTTTTTGGGTATATGCAATGCAAGCTTGTTGAAGTATGAAATGCAACAGCTATGTAAAACAGAAAACGAAACGTAAAAGCCAGGAAATGAAATGTAATAGCAAACTAGTTGAAAATTCCAATGTAAGATGAAAACAAATCCAATTTTTTTTTTAATGCAAGATAACACAATACAAAACCAAACACACAGCACTAAACTGAACTAAATTCAAGTGAACAAGAAATGTGTACAGAATGAACAAAGTTAAAATGGAAAGTGTTGAGTTGACATGCACACAAGAACAAAGAACAAAAATGCACAGTGAACATAAATGCAAAACAAATGAAACGCAAAATGTTTTTTTTTTTGAGACTAAAACAAAACCATATGTTTTATTGGATAATAAAATTGTTCTTTTGAAAATGATAATCAACTCTGCTGTGCAAATTACCATATGTGTTATTGGATCCCAATCATTAACTTTTAAGGTGTTCTAGCAAATAAAATAGTGAATAGTGTTACCTTAAACTCCGGACTTGTTTTCGCCTTCACAAACCTTCTCCATTCATTCATGCTTTTGATGTTGGTAGGTTTCAGTTTTAGTCTTTCCTCTTCATTCTCCGCTTTATTTAATTTTCAAACCAATTTACTTTTTGACGATCTTCAAATTACTCCCATTTGTTGAAATACAGCTTTTCTTTGCCAATCCTCTTCCAGTTTAAATCTAATCTGCAAAAATACATGAAAACATGATATTAAAATCAAACAACAGCCATATATATGCATCAAACAATTTTTTTCAGCCATAACTATAATACGTGATGTAACAATGTAGCAACTTGCAAACAGATGTATAAACAACAAAAACAATTTTTAACTCATACCTGAATTGATTGCCACAAAACAACTTTTAATTCATCACTTAGATTCCTCCAATCATCAAGTGTGTATGGAACCAGCTCCCACACAAGCGGTCCAAGAAATGAGAGGACAAATGTACTGACGCTTTCCCTATTGGTATACCTATATCATTGAACTCAACTTCAATTCGACCCTGACTGCTTAACGACGGTCTTTTTGCTTTTGCTGGACCTCTACCGCCTCTTTTCCGAGATGTAATTCTGGATTCAGCTTCACATGCTCTCCCAATTTCTCCCTCAGCATCATCAGTTTGTTTAGGAAAGATTTCATTTTCAGAGCGAAGTCCTTCTTCATTTGGGTCGGAGGGGGTAACAGGTGGCTCTTGTTCTTTGTCTTCATTGCAAACAATGGCTTGCTTCTTAGCGTTGACTGTTGGTTCTTCACTGTCGGTGCAAGCACCAGCTGGAATCTTAACATTTTTCTTTGGATTAAACTTCCGCTTATACTTATACTTCTGAGATTCCTCATCAGCCTTTCTCTGGTTGCGAGTACGTAGATTGAATGCATCTTTTTTTGCAAATGAAACAAAAACAGTAACTTATTTTGAGAATACTTCATATAAAGGACAGTTAACAGTATCTATTATGTAACCTTGAATACAATAGTTATTAATACATGTATATGAACTCTGTAATGTAAACTCTGTAAATAATCACATTAATACTTAATAATGGAATAATCAAAACATATAATTTCTGTAAATGTATATTAATATGTTTTCTATGCTTGCATTTACAAATGAAGGCACCTAACATCTAATAAAAAAAGCACAACACACTCAATAAAATTTGCAACCTCTCACAAACACAAAATATAGCAATGCTAACTCACACACAACTCACACAAGCACACAGTACACAACATATTCACAAACCCAACTCACCCTACAGACAGTCAGACAACCCTCACAAACATAGTACACACAAACACATATGTAGACTAACTACCCACTTACCTTATCAGTCACTATCCTCTGGTTATCACTCATTGTCTTCTGAGTTTCGATTCTTTAATATTATTTATTTGTTAATATGGAGCAAATACTTGGTTTTTAAGCAATACCATGCTCAAGTATTTGTTTTATATAGTAGATAAATATTGTGTAACAAAAAGATAGTATTAATATGCACCTTATGTAAATGAAAATATTCCAAAGTTGAAAAATTGTATTACATAAACAGTTTTACAGTGCCTTGTGATCTGAGTCTGGGAGAGGACATGCCCAAATCATAATTTGATATCATATAACTCATAAAGTAATATGAATACACTGTTGTAGTTACATACTAAATCTATCAAAAAAAAAACAAAATATGCCCAACTTCCAATTATGGACCACGTATGTCAAGGGAAGATTATCAAACAAACATTAGCTTGAATCGCTATTTGACTAGAAAAAACATGCTAATGATTATGTAAAGAAAAAGAAAAAGGGGAGGAAATATTTACTTAAACTAAGAGAAACATGCAATACTTATAACCGAAAAATATCACCGAATGCTAGAAAATAAATGTGTCCACTTCATAATTTAATTTGTTCTTATATCAGCAAAAAGATAGCTATAGATTATTTCCAAGCTAAAGTACAAATCCTTTAGACACATCTTCCCAAGCTATCTAACCCTATTGACATCCATGAAACCATTTGGCACATCTTCCTAAGCTAAAGTAGAAATCCTTTGGAAGTTAAGATAAACATAAAATTACTTCTTTCCTTTTGAGAAAACAAAATATTTTTCATCAAAATTAAGTAAGGTGTAATTAAGATGTTATTACAAGGGAAAAAGGTATCTTTTGACAATTATGCAACAGGGAACTAACTTGGCATAGGAATGGAATTAAATTCAACATAAACATAATATTAAATTTGATTTGACATATCAAATCCAAATAGAGTCAGACAAAAAGAAATATATTACATAATTAAAATAGAAAAAAAAAAGAATTATATGTAGAAATGAAGCATGCTAGAGTAGAAATGAAGATCCTCAATCAGAAGCTGACCATACATCTTCAAATGACATATATGTAAGGTTTAATGCTAGGTTTTGATTCTTGAGTAGTAGACAGAACAAAGGTGGTAAATGTCAAAGCTGTCATGAAACAAGGAAAAGAAACTACTTGATTGTAATATATTTTTCAAATGGTAGTACAACAAATTTTATAATCTACTCAAGTAGAAAATATAATCTACTCAAGTATGCCTTCGCAATCCTCTCTAACATAACTAATATCTTCATCATCCATTTTGGTTATTTCGTTACCTTCCACGACTTGGATATCTTCCTCGATGTAATTGTGATCCTCTAAATCATTAAAACTTCTTGATGGTTTTTTTTGAAATAGATAAATGTTAGGCCCAAGCCCAAAAATATGAAACCGGGTAAATACCCGTAACAACTCAACCCAACACCGAACAAACTTAAAACCCTAAATATCACGAAGCAAAAGACACAACCGCCTCTACAACACACATCCTACCAAAAATAACTCATGGCAGACCTAAAAAGGATTTTGCAATTTGAAAAATTATTAAATCATCAAGGGGGCTTCCAATCCCTTAGTGATTTTACTAGGGTAGAGTCTCCTTGATCGCCTTTGACCTCATCAAAGTTTAGATCTTTGAGGTCTTTGGGTCTCTGATTGATACTGTTGACTTCCAGATCAAGTTGGAGGGTAGATTGGGTCTTTGCAATGGACGATTTGCCTCGATCACTTATGAACTTGGCCAAGTTTTGAGCTTTGAGTCTCCGACCGTTGTTGTTGACATCCAAATCAAGTTTGGATTTAGAAATATGGTGCGTCTTGCTGCCATTAAGTTTGATTTGATCTTCCGAAACAATCTGAAGATCAATCTTGTAGTAAAGGTTGCTCCTTTCTGCAGCTATGACTGCAGTATTCTCCACTGTGTCTGAAAATTTGCTACTTTCCCCCTACTCCACTCAGATATGTGATAAATTTTGCCATTTAGATTGCTGATATAGTAATAGTTGTCGACCATATGCAGATTTGAATCTAACTGCTTTGTTTTATCTTGATTCAGGGGGACCATCAGATTCAACACCTCGTTGCTTGCTGCGCAGTAATTCCTGCCAATATCAGGTGAGAAATAGTGATTATGACAATTTTTAATGTTATTCGAGCTATTTAAATTTAAATTCTGTTGACTTCCCTTGCAGAGACTATCTATGGTATTGGAGTTGAAATGGCCGCCTCCAGAGAAATTGATATTGACATGGATGGTTTCCCTCCTCAAATGGGAAGTTCCCAGATTCAAATTCTGATGATAATTGCTATGGAGAAAATTATTGAGCTTCCCATTTTGTAAGTATGATTCCACAACTGTTTCGAGATTTTGAAGATCATTACTATCAGAGAAAAAAGGATGCGGTTGATTTCTTTTGCTGAAGTCTTTATTAAATAAAATTTTGAAATTTGCTTCTATGGTTTTCCAGATTTGAATAGCATCTAATTCTTTTTTGGTATGAAGTCTAGCATTTCTTTCTTTCCATATAAAAAAACAGAAGTAGTGAGCATAATGCTGGCTTCATTAAATCTCTTTGATTTGACTTTGTGATTTTCCCTTATGAAGTTGATACTTTCCTTGATGTTTTGAGTAGAAGTATATTTGTTGAAATTAAGCTTATTTTTGGCAATATGCCAAATATGCCTGGAAAATTCACAATCAAAGAAAAGATGTTCTGCAGTTTCTTTATCATTCTTGCATAGTAGACAGTCTATTTCACTGTTTTTGTTCCATTTACTACATCTATCCCTGGTTGGCAACTTGTTTAATAAAGCAAAATAGGCACAATGTGCCATTTTTGGGCAATTTGCTTTGTTCCAAATGACAGAGTGCCAATCCAATTCTGCATCAAAACCTTTTAGAAAATTCCAAGTAGAATTGAAAGAAAATTTGCCTTTATTTGAAAGCTTCCAGTTCCAGTAGTCTTCTCTCAAATTTGTATCAATATCAATGTTTTCAATATTCCTTTTGAAAATAGAAGTTGTTGGGTGTATATTTGCATTCCAAGTATGATTTTGAATGATATGGTCAACTTTTAAATTTGCACCACCAAAATTTAGCAAATTATTCCAGCCTAATAAGTCAATCAATGACTTTCCATTGATCCAAGGATCAAACCAAAGGCTAGTATTTTTACCATCCTTGAAACTTCTTTCCAGTAGTTTGGTGCCAGTATTTCTGCTTTTTAAAATATTTTTCCAAGTACTTGTGTTGTAAGTTTCAGCTGGCATGGTCCAGAAATTTTTGTTCTTAACATATTTATTTTTTATCCACTTAGACCAGAGAGAATTTCCTTCTACAAATCTCCAAAAGAGTTTCATACTGCATGTTTCTAGAAGATCCTTGAAATTCTTTAGCTCCAACCCCCCATACTCTTTTGGCTTACATATAGTTTCCCATGAAATTTTATGTTGCTTTCCTTTCCATATGAAATTTGCACACATTTTCTCAATTCTTTGAATGATTGTAACTGGGATATTGTGAGTCTGAGTCTAATATATTAGGATAGCCGTGATGACAGTGTGCGTTAGTTCAAGTCTACCAGCTATAGATAAAAGTCTACTGGATCGGCTTTCTAACTTTTCTTGAATGATGCTACAAAGTCTTAGAAGTCTCTAGTAGTGAGTTGATTTGTACTGAGAGGTAGCCCTAAATATTTGACTGGAAGTTGACCTTCTTGTATATTGAGAATGTTAATAATTTCCTCCTTGTTAACACAATTTTTGCTGAAATAAGCTTTTCTTTTGCTTTCATTAATTTGAAGACCACTATTTTCTTTTAATCTTTCAAAGAGCTTTTTAATGGTGTAAGCACTTTTCAAGTCTGCATTTATAAACAAAAGAAGGTCATCAACATATGATAAATGAGTAATACAAGGTAAAACCCTATTAAAAGGCTTGAGATTTCCTTTTAAAAGTTCAGCATCCATCAGAATAGTTAAAAATTCCATAGAAATTGCAAATAAGTAAGGGGAAAGTGGGTCCCCTTATCTTATACCTCTATTACTATAAATAAATCCAATTGGAGAACCATTAATTAAAATAGAAAACGAAGCAGTTTCAATGCATTCTTTTACAAGACTACAGGATTTTTCATGAAAACCCAGTTGATTCATCATGTGTATAATAAAAGCTCTATTAATCTTGTCAAAAGCTTTGTGAATATCGATTTTAATACAAACTTTATTTTTACTACCTTTGTTAAAATCTCTTATGATTTCATGAGCCAAAAGGTTATTTTCAATAATAAATCTGCCTCGGATGAAAGAACACTGGTTTTCGGAGATTAAATGCTTTAAAAATATTTTAATTCTATTACTTAATATGTTGGCAATAATCTTATAAATAAAGTTGCAACATGAAATTGGTCTATAATCTCCAAGTTCTAAAGGAGTTTTAACTTTAGGTATTAAAGTGATAAAAGTATGATTAATACTTTTCAGGAGTTTACCAGTAGCAAAGAATTCTTTCACAGCATCAAAGATTTTGAATTTAATATCATCCCAGTGAATTGAATATAAATTTTTTAATATCATCAAATATAATAGGAGCAAGAAGGATGTCTTTACTACTATCTTTAAGAATAAATTTTGGATCAATATTTTGGAACTCTTTCTTATATTCAACAGTGTTGTATAGCTCAGTAAAATAGACAATGGCTAACTGCTCAAGTTGAGAAGCATCATTTAAGATTTTCCCATTTCTGTCTATTAGTTTTCCTATGTCATTGATTTTCTTTCTACTAGACATCTTGGCATAGGAAAATTTGCTAGCTTCATCGCCATTAGTAAGCCACTCCACCTTGGCTTTTTGTCTAATGTTGGTGGCTTGAACAAGCAAACTATTATTTAGTTTGTTCTGATATTGGAAAAATTGATTGACAATAGTCATGTCTGAGCTATCATTATCAATAAGGTTTTCGAGAGACTCACATTCTTTTCTAATTGTGTTGATGTCATTTTTTATCCTATTTTTATTCTACTGTTTTAGATTTTCCTTTGTTATTTTAAAAAAGTTCTTGAAATTGAATAGGGCAGAGCCTTGGCAAGGGGAAAAAAATACTATTTTTAATCACTTCAGTGTAATCTTTTTCAAAAGACCACCCACTAACAAATCTAAATGGAGATTTATATTTATGACTTTTACTGTCAGAGAAAATAATATGTATAGGAGTGTGATCACTTGTGGCTTGAGGAAGAGTAAAACATTGATAATTAGAAAAAGTATTAGCAAAGTTATAATTAATAAGAATTCTATCTAATTTTGCAATGTATATCTAAGAATACCAGATTTCCATGTAAATTTATTACCAAACATATTTGCTTCCATTAAACCAGTTTTAATAAAGAAGTTAGTCAGAAAATCCAATTTTTTAAATGGTATAGGAAGACCACCTCTTTTTCCATACTGATGAAAAACAGTATTAAAATCTCCCATTATAATCCAAGGCTTTCTTAAATTCAAATTTAAAGTTTCAAGGTCTTCCCAGAGGGAATTTCTAATTTTTTCACTATTAGAAGCATAAAAAAAAGTTATTTCCATTTGAAAATCCCCTTTATTAGAGAATTTACAGTGAATATATTGGAATTCAAAAAATATTGATCTAAGCTCCAAATAGCAGTCTCCCAAAGAACCATAATTCTACCAAAACCACCCATGATATTGTTATTAACTAAACCCCAATTTTTGTAATAACTGGAGTGAAAATTTGTTAAATTAACATCATCAAGTTTATGCTCTAATATACCGATAATACCAGGTTTCATAAAAAAAAATTGGATTGCTCAAATCCAATTTTCTAGCAGGGGAGTTTAATCCCCTAATATTCCAAGAGGTAACAGACATAATTAATAAAAATATTGATAAAAGGATACACAAAGGATATCACAGCATCTAAATAGGGAGACTGGAATCAACATCCACTGAGTTCTCCTTATCTTTCCTTTCATCCATGAATTCAATGCATTTAGCCCCTTTTCTTTTAAGAGGTTTTTTATCTTGAATTTTTAGATGCTCTTCCCATCTTGGATTACCCATAATGTATTTTTCTTGAAATTCATCATTTTCTCTGCTGCTTTCATTGTTTTGAGCAATAATGTCCTGTATATTTTTTGTTTTATTTTTCTTTTTTCCCTTCTTCTTCCTTTTTGCCGTGTTGAGAGAATTTGGAATAAGTTTGATTGCTTTATGTATCAGGACTTCATCAACTAATTGTCGTGTAATGTTTGAATTCTGTATTGTGACTTCTGTATTCCTTTCAATATTGATTTTGCCTCCTGTATTTAAGCTTATTTCCATACTTTCCTTAGATATTTCTTCTTCTTGTTGTATAGTATTCGAGATTGGAACTTCTTTTGGAATTTCAATCATTTCTTGATCTGGTATACATTTTTCTTGGGAAGTATCAGAGGATTGAAGACATCCATTTTTCTTTTTCATGTTTTCAAAATATTTAATCTTTCCTGAAAGGGAGTTTTCCATTTTTTTCAGAAACTTGAGTTCTTGTTGCTCAGAATCTATTGTTGTAGAATTGCTAGTATTGTTGACAAATTCTTGATTTCTGTTTTGAAAATGATCAGTGGGAACCTCCTTTTCTTGATTACTATTTGAATTTTTTACTTTTTCTTTCCAAACTTTTTTTGATGAACAATCTTCAGTTTTGTGCCCAAAGCATTCGCATATTACACACTTTAGAGGAATCCATTCATATTCGATTTTCTGCACTAAGTTTCTCCATCATGCATTATGATGTAAGCTTCACTTGGAAGATTTGATTTTGCATTGATTTCAACCAGTATTCTAGCGTAACTAAACCTGCTTTCTATAGCTGTGCACATCCATTTTTAAAGGTGTACCAACAGTGCTAGCAATTGCTCCAAAAGTTTCACTATCCCATAATTTTAAACTAATTTCTGGTAGACGAATCCAAATGAGAATTGTGCTTAAAAGATCTTTATCAAATGAAATTTTAGAGCTCCATTTTTTCAGAATAATCAGCTTTCTATTAATGAAATAGGGGCCTCCATTGATTGTTTTTTCACAATCACTTTCTACTGCAAATTTTATAATAAAGAAACCATTATTTCTTGTAAAGATTTCAAAATTACCCGTGGGATTCCAAGTTCTTTGAACGAAAGCTTTGAAATGATGATAAAATGGCCTATTGCTATAGACATAAGCTATCACCGAGCAGCCCCACTTGGAATCCGTTCTCTTGCTAACTGCTTCATTGATTATCACCATTTTCTTATTGTTAATGGTTAAAGGAGCTTGATATTTCAAGGTACATTGCTGGTTGAAGCCCCCTTCTTTAATCAAATCTGCCCATGATGATATTTTGTGAGAAAAGATCCCTTGTTTGCTCATTTGTTGCCCCTGATTAGCAGCACCATTTTGGTTGAACTGAGATCTTATACCAGAATTTGATGAAACCAGAGAATCAATTCATGACTTTTGAAAACTTGGGTTATTTCTTGGATCTCTTTGAATGTTGCTGTATTGATTCTTGTATTGAAGGGCAGGTTTAGATTGAAGAAGAGGAGGTTTCTCCCTAATGCGGCGGTTCCTAACCATTTGGAACCCCTCACTGTCGAGTTGTGGCTGTACCCCCTTGGGAATAGATGAAGAAGAAAGGGGAAGAGGAGGATGAGGCTCGGGTGTGATAGAATTAGAGGCCAAAGTCTGATTTAAGCTTTCTTGATGATTTGTTGTAATAGCCATTGATAACTGTAGAAATTTGTGCATAAGCATAAAACTTCTTGATGGTGCTTTCATTACGACATACCAATTAGAAACATCATTCTCTCTTGAATAAAATACTTGTCTTGCTTGAGATGCAAGTATGTATGGATCTCGTGAAAATGATGCTTGCTGTAAATTAACAAGAGTGAACCCATCATCATCAAATTTTACTCCATTTCCTTTATACGCCCAACGACACATAAAAACTGGAATATAAAACGTATGGTATTCTAATAAAATAATATCGGTCAATATTCCATAGCAAGTGACCACATCAACCACTTGGGACATATCTTTTGCACTTGCTCTACACATAGTAGTCGCATCAAAAGTCACCCTACAATTCTGAGTTTCTCTCCCTATACCTTGTATATGAAAATGTTGCTCATTGATGATATATCCGTTGTAAGACATGGCATCATCCTTCGGACCAAAAGCAATCCATCTTAACATGTCATCATGATCCTTGGAGGTAATAGGTATCTACAACAAATTTTATTTAGCATGTATATTTTATAGTAAGATTAATAGTCAAAAGAGAATATATTTGAAATCTAACTAACCTTTCTTTTAATCCAATCGACAAATTTTTTTTGTATGTGTTTTCCAAATTAAGGTCGCGGTTTTTGTCATGCGTGGGTCTGACTTTTCTAATTCCTCCAAATCCAAACTAGCATTGAATAATTGATTATAAGTTATATATAGCATTACGAACACATCAAAATAATTAAAACAATATAACATAGGCTTACTCTATAAATGGTTCCACCACAACCCAAAAGATTATTCAGCTGGTACACGGCCTGCTTGCACCAAAATCAGGGTGGTCTTGGTATCATCAATCTCAACTCGTTTAATACCGCACTTCTCTCCAATTGGATCTGGAGAATTCTCACCCCCGACAACTTTATTTGGAAAGAATGGATTCTTTCGCTTCATTACCGTTCCAACAGCCACCTTGTTCTCCACATTCCTCCGCGTACCAGGCCCTCTCCATTCTGGGCTGGTGTGCTTCTGTCCCTTCCCCGAGCCATATTCATTAACACGGCTAAATGAGCACTTTCTTTGTCATTAACAGATATTTTAACTGTCTTGGATATTGAAATCGGACGTCCCTCGAGTATTACACTGCTTTCGTAATCTTCATTTCGAGCTTCTTTCTCCTCTATATGTCCTATTTTTTCAAAAATTCATCGAAAACCATCATGGATTCTTTTGCAAGATAGGATTCTGCAATACATCCTTCTGGTTGTGCATAGTTTCTGACATAGTCTTTAAGTGTCTACATGTATCTTTCGAATGGGTACATCCAATGAAAATGAACCGGTCCACACATTAGTGCTTCTTTTTCAAGATGAATGGATAAATGTACCATTATATCAAAAAAAGATGGTGGGAAATATTTTTCAAGCTCACATAAAACTTCAATAATCTCAACATTGATTTGTACTACCTTCTCTCTATCAAAAACACATTGACATAATTTGTTGAAAAAAGAACATAAGTGAATTATTCTTTTTCTTTCCTTCTTTGCCATTAATCCTCTTGATGCTACTGGCAATAACTGTTGCATTAATACATGGTAATCATGTGACTTCAATCCGCTAATTTTGCAATCCTACAACGAAATCCGATTTTTCAAATTTGAACAGTAGCCATTCGGTCCTTTTAAATCGTACAATCTTTTGCAAAATATTTTTCTCTCGGATTTTGACAACATGTATAGAGCCGGTGGAAGATATGTTTTATTCCCACGAGGTTGTGCATGAAGCTCACTTCGAATTCCCCAATCCTCTAAATCCTTTCTACAGTTGGTTCCATCTTTTGATTTATTACCATGCAACATCGTGCCCAATAGGCTTTCACCAATCTTTTTCTCCACATGCATCACATCTATATTGTGACGTAATGGAAGCTCCTGCGAAAACCAAAACTATAACGCATTATTGGGTTTTTCTTCTATTCAAACAATGAAAAATAAATAAACTAACCACTAACCTTCCAATAAGGCAAATCAAAGAAAATTGATCATTTTTTCCATCTCGATAGCTCCATGTTTGTAGAATCGTTAGTATTATCATCTTCATCTTCTATATCATAAACACACTTTCTCTACTTACTTTTATCTTCCTTTTCTTTTCCAAAATCATTTGGATAATCCTTCAACAATGCATGAATGTTTCTCCCAGTTAGTATTCTAGGAGCACTACCTTTCTCTATGGTGTTATCAAACAATGCCTTTTGTTTCCTCTGTGAATCTGAAGCAGGTAGAAATCTTTTATGACCCATGTAGACACTCTTTCGACTATGATTCAACCAACGAGAATGGGTATTGACACCACATAATGGGCAAGATTTCCCCCCTTCACACGACATCCAACAAGATTTCCATAAGCCGGAAAATCGTTAATCGTCCATAGCAAAATTGCATTCAGTTTAAACAAAGTTTTACTAAATGCATTATAAGCATCAACTACATTACACCACAAATGATGCAAGTCTTCCACCAAAGGCGCCAAATATACATCAATATCATTCTCAGGTTGCTTTGGGCCTGGAATAAGTAAAGTTAACATAATATTTTCCTTCTTCATACACAACATAGGCGAGATATTGTATGTCACAAGCATCACCGACCAGCAACTATATTTCGAACTCAACATGGAAAATGGATTGAATCCATCTGTAGCAAGACCAAGCCTAAGATTGCGTGGATCAGATGAAAAAGATTTATACTTTTCATCCACCATTTTCCATGTCGTAGAATCCACGGGAAGACACATTTTTCCATCCTTGCTTGTATTATTAAAATGCCATCTTAAATCTTCTGCCATCTTTTGAGATCTATACATTCTTCTAAATCTCGGAATTATTGAAAAGTATCTCAATACTTTAACTGGAATACCTTCTATAACCTCTTCAGTATCTTGATTTTTCTTCCATCTCGAAGAACCACATTTTGGACAACTTTCTAAATCTTTGTATTCTTTTCTGTAAAGGCAACAGTCATTCTCACAAGCATGTATCTTTTCAAAACCCATGTCGAATGCTCTAAGAAATTTCTTTACTTCATATAAGTTTTTGGAAAGCACGTTATCCTTCCGCAGAAATAAATGTTGCACAATTAAAAGCTTATCAAACCCAGTATCAGACAAGCAAGTCTAACATTTAAGATTATACAAGACGGTGATAGCAGATAATTTTGTGTGATTTATGCAAGCATGATATAATCGAGTTTCTGCATCTTTCAAGTTCTTGAGTAACTCATCCTCTTTTCTTTGAGAATTAACATTATCTTTATCATCATCAAAAAAATCTTGATTCAAAAAATCTTCATCTTCATAGTGAATCATCTTGAATAGATCATCTACATCAAGCGTATTTGTTTTCTTCTCTACATTTACCTCTTCACTATGGTTAAACCATACACCACCCATGTATATAGGATCCATTCCTTTTATAATTAAATGTTCAACGATGATTTGTTCATCATGACGACTAAGATTCCCACAATCCTTGCAAGGCATAAAAAAATTTCTACACTTCTTGCATTCCTCTTTGCAGCATTCACAAAATTCATTGCTCCTTGTCGGTACTTTATACTAGTTCTATCAAAAAAGCAAAACAAATAAAAAAATTGAGCTTTAATATTAGATTATATGTTATAATTCTCAAAATACATATAAAGTTAATCATGGTTTTATCACCTGCTTAAAAAAACCCAGTCTTTTTCCTTTTTCGACATATGAAGGCAAATAAGTTTCCAATCTTTGACGTATAAATTGGTTATCTGTTATAATAAAAAAAATAACTAGACGTTGAAGTTATTACCAAAAAAAACATCCAAGCATCTTATAAATAATGCACTATCTAGAACATTGGTAACACGCCCATAGTAAGGATAATAAACTACAATAAACCACATAAAATGAATAATAACAGAGATAGCATGTTCTGCGGTGAATGAAATAACAGAGATAGTTTTTATTTTTAGGATACCGCACACATGAATCAAACCCCGTTCACAAGGTTACATAGATTTGTTTTTCTTCGTTTGGTGACTGAAATTATGACGCATTTGCTGAAAATATAACGCATATAGATATGTATCTGTGAGATAACTCCATGTGACCAAGTAAACGCATCTGCCGGAAAATTATTTATAGAAAAATAACACATACGTTTTTCTTATTTAAACTCATTCTTTTCTATCATTTGTATATTTTATACATATAAATATACATGCTTCATTTCAACATTCAGTGACATGCTTCTAAAATTATAATCAAGTATAGAGATTATATCTGAGTTTTACTTACAGTTTCTTTCACAATGGCACAAGTAAAGCATGGGAATATGATTAATCCTCATATTGGTTGTGACGAGACGGATTTTGCCCGCTCAAAAATCGACATCCATACTTCATATCGTATTCGAATGCCATAGATTCGACCATTCAAATCCGATTCGCCGGAGCTTATAACAACATTAAGTAAATAACACAGAGGAAAAAAAGAATAATACATTGATATCAAGCTTTGATACAATATCTGATACAACAGATGATCCAATAGATATCAATATACATCAGAGATATGATACAATAAATAGCAGCGGAAAAGAAAATAGATGATAACATCTAGCAGCGGAACAATATAACTCTGAGATAGTCTTCAAGGAAGAACTCCAAAACTACAACTCCATTTCCAAGAACCAATCCAGCAATAGCTCGAACTCCCAATAACGATGCACAAAGATAAGCAAGTGTGGTGTGGTCCAGAGACTGAACTAACTCCAGATAATCTACTACATCTAACTATCTGAAAAACCCAACTCTAGACTGCTCGTGTAGAAAATAATGAGCACCCAGAGTTTAGGAAAGAAACAATAAACTCCGAATCAGTCGTGGGACTGGTGTGAGCAACAAAAACAGTTTATCCTTTAAAACATTCAACAAAAGATTTTCAAAGTCAATTCGCAATGCTTTTTAAAAATGAGACTACCATAAGACCTCCCGCCATACACACAATGCAAACGCAGACTTGGAGGAGATTTCTTCTTATGTTAGTCAAAGATGCATGATACGCATTAAAAAGAAACATTTGATATTATTACTAGTTCATAGTGTAGGAAAAATTCATTTCGAAAGTAGAATATAAATCTTAGCCAGTATAGGTACCATTATATTATGCTTACTATAGCTACCATATTAGATGGCAGGTTCTACAACTAATACCGTACAAGGCTCGTATTGTTTCTTTGGATTTCCAACAAATGGTCAGGCCAAGGAACTTCACATTGCCACATGAGAACGCCTCTGGAAGGACGTCCCCAAGAACCTAACCGGATCTCTGCCAACACAAGGCCGGGTTACCCCTAACTGGGTAACAACTGACACGAGTATGCCATCCCTTGGTCCTTTGGGACCTTTAACCGAAAGCTCTCTAATCAACATCACACCATAATAATAAGTGTTTCAACATGAGCAAGTATCTGGGCTCCATACCATGATACCACCCTTTTCCAGAAGGAAATGCACATACCCTAAAGGGAGCTACCCCTCATAACCTTGCTGCATCTTTCCTGTTTTGACCATTTTGGGGTGTGAGGCTCGACGAAGTCTCGTCCACAAAGCCACGCTTTATACAAAAGCTATGCTTTGGGTCAACAAATGATCATAGAAATGATCACAAAGATAAATGATCAAACAAATGATCATATCACAAATGATCAACACAATGATCATTTCACAGCAACACTCAGCATGTCACATTTCCAAATTGGGAATATATCGCTGATAACCTTCAACTACATAACCTCTGATCTCGTACGTCTCAGAGAAGGGTGTTAAGCTAAGAGAATAAATTCTCCGCCACCAACAGAAATATATTTGAAAGAAATCAGCTTTATATCTCAATTTGTAATGTCAGAAATACTATCCATACAAGTCTGTTCCGGGCTCGAACAGAACCGAAGGCACTTACAAAGAAGTCCTTGCAATCCAGATATTCACTAATCACGTTCGGACTTCCCATCACATATGGAGTCTCTATACCGGGGACCATTCGATGCAAAGACATTCGACGAGTTGTCCTTACGTTTTCGAAAATATCCGGTCTTCACCACCGGTCTTCAAATGTTATCCATAACGACATATCACATATTCGGAATGGGATATATGACACAAAGGTCCTCTCCCGGCTAAACCGAATAGTGAGCGTAATATTTGCAAGAAATATATGGATATTGGGATTTCAATTAAGTCACAACTTATTAACCAAAACTTTCTTCCAAATGGTTTAAATCAATTACCATTTCAAATCTTTAAACAAAAAGATTTATTTCAAAAAGATCCATTCATAGATTTCCAAAACAATTTCATTTCGATAGGATTAACCCGTTAAATCTTTAAATCAAAGATTTAACTTATAGCTTTCAAATCATTTCTATAACTTGGAAATCATTTTCATTTTAAACTAGAAATCTTTTTAACACAAATTGGAAGTTCATTTCTTATGTGAAAGATTTTATTATGAGAAAACAAACAGTTTTCGTTTCAGAAAAATCCAATTAATTTACACGAGTTAAAGTTCTTGAATTATATTCACATTCCTAAATCAATACTTTTAAAATAGTTTAACCCATATATAACTGGTATAACATCTTTAATCCCTAGTTTCAAATCATAGAATTCAGTTTCACATTTTGAATTTAAATTCAAAACAAATTATTCAACTTCATATTTTATCGAGTTATTCAAAATAAATTTCATCTATGAAATTCCATTTCAAAAGCTTTTCACCTTAACCCAATCCATTTCCAGAACATTTGAATTCAAATATTCAAATTCAAAACTATTTTCAAAAATCTGTGACTTAATCGATTTCCTCGTGAAATCTATATTGGTGTGTGTATAAGTGTGGTCCAGGGGTTTAATACAATAGTGCAACATCATTCAATCATCATAGATCAAAACACAGAATATAGTTGATAAGCAATATAACTATAAAGCTTATCGCCCTTTCACAGATTCACAGATAATATATAGATTTATCATAAATAAATGAATAAAATATACATAGCACAATCACAGAACAAAGTGTCACAGATCAGATAGGACAATCAATTCAAAGCATCTCATACAATAAAATCCTTCATAAGTAGGGCTAACATTCAATAATCATTTATAAGTAGGATTAATTAATCGTTTAATCCTACTTAATTCAATTTATTTCCAAATAAATTAATTTCTTATGAATTAATTACCCAATCTTGATTAATTCATTACAAATCATTTGATATCAATTTATCAAACACTTTAATAAATTTAATTATTCTTAATTAATCATATTAATTTAATTACTTAATAATCTCTAGTTAATTATCTTCGTTAACTAATAATATTTCCTTAATTACTTTCTCAAGAAAATTATCTTGGATTAATTCATCATTAATCATTTCTAATTATAAATTAAATCTAAATTACTTATTTATAAATTAAATAAATCATTCTTTAATTACCCTATTAATTTAAATCATTTTATTTCCTTAATTATCTCTAAGATAATTAATTTCTTTATTAATGACTTCATTAATATTTAAGTGTATTTCTATCATTACACTTTAAATCTTAAATTCAAATTAATTTAAAAAAAATACACTTAATCATTCATGAAAAAAAAACTTCTTTTATTACAAAACTAAGATTCAAATTTAGATTGAATTCCAGATTTAAACATTGGTTAAATCTTTGTTATAATTCATTTCTTTATCATTTTCAAATTCCATTTTAAATTCAAATTCCTTAAAACATACTTTAATTGCTTAAATTCTTTTATTTAAAACAATTTTAAAGTTAATTTTTTTTTTTTACTTAGTTTCAAACTTGAACTTGAATTTATATTTAGACCTTTGTTTTGAAACTTAATTTAAACTTTGCTTTAAACTTAAATTTTAGTTCCCGAATCAGTACTATATTGGCTTTGAGCCAACACTGGAAAACCCGAGTAAAATACTGAGTTACGCGAGTTCCCCTTCGAGCTCTTCACCATATTTTCCCAGGCACTTTCCTGGTACGCATCTTCATCTCCTCTTTCTTTTTTTATTTACGTTCAAGCTACAATAGCAATAACACGTGCAACAAACCCACGCGCCCAGGGTTCGCCTCGAAGAAACCCCACATCATACTCGAGCATTAACTCGCGTCGTCCACACCCAGAAATTTCCAGGAATGACATCAACGCCGTGCACGTGCACAGATCGTCAACGACGATCCCACCTCCGGCGACACCATGAACAAGTCGCCGACCATCCCCACGTGCCATTCCAGTCTTTGAACGAGCAACACGAAGAACGAAACGAATTTTGACCCATCATTCGAAACCGAGGCATACGACCCTTCAACAGATCGCCTCGCCCCTCCTTGCTCTGACCATCAGGGACGCTGCAGCTCCGGCCTCGCCTCGCCGACTCTTCGAACTACCCTTCCCCAGAATCTCGAACGGCTCGATCGATCAGAGAAGACAGAAACACTTTGTTTCTGGCACGTCCAAAAACCCATGTGAAAACCCTAATTCCTCCTCGTTCTATCAATGTTTGCAATAATTCTTTTTTTTAACATTTTTCATAAACCCATTGATAACCAAACAAGCTTCCATCAAAATCTCAACCCTCAAAGATTCATCGATCGCAGGAAATTGGGAAGAAAAGCATTTCTGATTGACTAGGGACTGCTCTCAACATAGTAAATGAAAAATCAAAGTTTCTGTTTTAAAAATCATGTTTTTAACTAATGATTCCACTTATATACTCGATTCAACAATTCATTTTATTTGATTTTTATCATATTCATATGTGTTCATATGTTCCATGGAGTATCAGACTCCTTTCACATCTATTTCGCTGGAAATAAGTATTAAACTTTTATTTATAAACTAATAACATATTGTGCTTAAGTCTTCCATCCTAACAAAGATCAAAAGAGTTGATATCTGGGGTTTTTTTTTTACTTAAATGATGTTACTTAATCCAAAAAAGAACAGAGCATAACACAGCATGCACACAATATGTCAACTACAGATTTACACTTAAATATACAAGCAAATACTTATTCTAACCATACTATCATGTTATCAAATATTTTACATTTTAAAAGTTACTCACCTTGGTAGGAAAGAACAGAGCCTGGAATTGTTGAACAGAGTTGCTTTAAATTTTGACACAGACTTGACAAAGTTGAAATAGGCCTGCATTTGTTTGCTGAAATCTTCCTTCTCTGGTTTTCATTGATTGATGTTTGAACTGAGTTGTTGATTTAAAGTTGAATTTCTTTTGTTTAAAATGGAGATGATATTCACTTTAGTTTTTTTCTTGGGTTTGAAGGAATGAACTGGGGTGAGGAAGATGATAATATAGGAGAAAAGTTTACTGGTGATATATAAAAGAAAGTGTACAGGTGAATAAATATTGTTTATACAAGGTGATGTTTATACAGTGTTATATCTTTGTTTATTCAATAAGCATGGCTGAATTGTATTGGAGGCATGTTGCATTAATTGTTGTTGTGTACATGCTTATCTTATTTGCTAGCTTAGACTTATGTATTTCTCTTTCTTGCTTTACTAACTATGCAGATCTTCCTCTGGTGGCTGGAGTAATTGCATTGATTATCTTTGCCTTATTTCTCAGGTCTTTACTTACCTACATATATATATTTTTGCTTCTCGTACAGCTTATTTATGTGTACCATACTTAAAAATATTGTTCCTGGTTTGACAAGACCTGTTTTTGGGCTGGAGATATCTTGCATTAATTGCTTTGTCCATATTTCCCTGTGTACAACTATACTTTGGTTTGTTTCATTGCATTTATTAGCTTGTTTTTACTTTGTTTTATGTTCTTTCACTTGCCTGCATATCTACTTTACACTCTCCATTACATCTTACCTGCCTTTGTCTAAGTATTTTGCATTTGTTTTATAAGTTCATACTTATATATTTCCTTACTTACCTGGCAGCCTTTTGTATGTTGATGTTTTCCTATCGTTAATATGTTGTTAAAATTTATTTTAATATGTTTACTTTGTTTATTCTTTTTTAAAGACTTCATTTGATAATTTTCAAACCAATTTTAAAAATAAATTTCACCATTTTAAATCAAAAATAAATTAAATTATTGATTTAAAATAAATTAAAATTCGGGATCGTTACATTGGTGGTGAAGAAGAATATCAAGAAAACAATGTTTATGATGGATATTTGAGCTCTTTATCAGAAGAAGAAGAAGATGATGATGATAGCTGCTAGTCAATTGGCGAAAATTCATCTGACGATGAAGATTTCATAGGCGATTTGAATTCATCTTCATGTTTTTTGAATTCTTCCTTATCATCATCGAATTCATCACTTTATGATACGTCATCTCTCATTTCACATCTTCCTTTGAAGTAAGTTTTTGTTCAATTGTGTTCTGATTTTGCTTCTTTTCATATATAGAACATTTTTTTTTGTTCAGATTTCTTTTTCTTAATTTCTTTCTTTTATTTTTTATTTTTGATGTCTAAAACATTAATCATACGTAAATAATTTATGGTATCATAACATTCATAACACGTATACATAAGTTTTCATTTACAAGTTGTCTAACAAATCATTTGAATTTTAGCAGAGGTTTATCAAAACACTACGAAGGAAAATCACAGTCGTTTACATCACTATCGAGCGTGAAGAGTTTGGAGGATCTAATCAAAACTGAAAACCCATCAAATAAGAAGATCAAAGCATTGAAAAATAATAGTTGGAGTATGATGAATTCATCCAGAATTATAAAGAAGAAAAGCTCTAAAAGATCAGTAAGCTCTTCGTTAAGAAACTTGAAGAGGAATGATAGTTTTTTCAGAGGCAAACCATGTAAATGCAAATAAAAAAATAACATAAATTGGATACAATTAAAGCAAGCACATCGCACTAACATAATAGGAAATGATTAGAATATAAGTAAAATTTATAAAAAAATAGCTCGAACATAATCATATAAAATCAATTATTCCAGTTAGGATTTATTCCAATTAGGGTGAAATCGACTATTCCAATTAGGGTTTACGTAGAAATTCGTATAGAGTATCTATACATAATTATATAAAATCTAGTAGACTCATAAAATCGGTTTATAAAATTTCATACCTAATCCGCGAGGAGAGATCAATGAAGGGCTACCGCAACGATGTGGAGAGGAGTAGAATGAAGGACGTCTAACGCAACAATGATAACGAAGCAAGGTGGATTTTGTTGGAGGGTGAGGTAGATTTTGCTGGAGCGAAAAGGAAAGCGTGAGGAGAAAAGTTTATAAATAATGAAGAGGAAGGGAAACATGACAGTAAATAAAAAAAAATTCGTGAAATATTTTTTACTTTACGCGGGTGCAAAGCGGGGACGTGAAATCTTTTTAACCGCATTTATATTTTTAGGGAAATAATTTTTGGTTGCATTTAGAAAGAAAAGCCACCAATTTTTGCCACTATAAATGGATTTTCTTGTAGTGCTGGCCTCAGTCTTCTCTTTTAAGCGAGGGATGGAACATATCGAAAGCAAATCCTGGATGCTCAACTTGGATTTATAGAAATAATCTTCTTATACTCATTATTAAAACCGTAGAGGGAAGTTGTTCTATTTGTGGAATTTAAAAGGTGATCTCACCGTTATTTCACCCATTGCACTCGTTGAATACAGGAGTTGATATTTAATAAAAGTTGAGTGATTTCTGTAATCCTATTTTCTCAAAAGATACTCTTTAAAACTGATTTGAGAAATATTCAAAAAGAGGTTTAAAAGATTCTGTATTCACTAAAAGAATATTTTAAAAATATATATCTCTCGAAGATATTTTGGTAAAGGAAAATGAATGAATCAAAAAACAATCATCTAATTACATTATTTTTGCCGATGATTGGATTTCGATGAAACCAGGTATCAGATTTGCTTGATTATGTTCAGCATGATAGGGTTTCTCGCTTTGTGAACAATGACGAAGCTTAGGCTCTTACCTCTACATGTCCCTAGAGTGAAAGTGTTGGTTGATAGTCTAGAGGCTTGCGTAAAAGCATATCCGAGGTACCACTTGTAGTCTCCTCCATGTTGAAAAGCAGGAGTACCCCCATGTTGAAAAGTAGAAGGGTAGCGTGATGGTTGAAAAGCCTATTGGGGCGGGTCTGAAAAAATCCATTTGTTACATTTGGTATCAGAGCTGAAGGTTAAGTGAAAACATTGGCTTTATTGAGGTATGACTCATTAGAGATAGGGTTAGTAATGCCCTAAAATGAGTTTAGTTTGAGAGAGCGCATACTGAAAACTTTTAACTGGAATAAGTATATTCGTATTGCACAGCATTCCCTTAGAAATCTCATCTATGTATCCTAAAGATCATTTTCTTACAATATACAGATAGTAGAAAATGAGTGAAGGAAGAGTACGAGGTAGGGAGGAAGTAATACCACAAATGGTCAAACTCCCACGTCTACAGTAGCCGAGGAAGTAGTGGTTCCGGTATAGCCTCAAATCAACTTTGCAACTTTATGCAATAACTATACCAGCCTTGGTGGTAAACCTTTCAAAGGAATAGAAACCATCATTGAATTACAAGCTTGGATCTGCTCTTGTGAAAGAATTTTCAAATCACTGAATACTGGAGATGAGCAGAAGAGATTCTTAGCTTCTTGGCAACTATAAACGGAGCTCTAGTTTGGTGGAAATCTATTACTCGGAATGAATCAGAAGATAATTTCTTATGGGAACGATTCAAAGAAGTTATGTAAGAGCAGTATATGCCGGTAGCAGGAAAATCTCGTCTTTATCGAAATTTTATAGATTTTAAATAGGAGGAGGGGATGTCGTTTGAGGAGTATGCTAACAAGTTTAATGAATTATCTTGTTTTAGGCCTGGATTGATAGATATGCCCCTAAAAAAGAATGAAAAGTTTATCTCGGGAATGACGAAGCAATACCATGTCGGAATGACTGGGCATGTGAAAGAACCATTTGGAGACTTAATAGATATGGGATACGTATATGAAGCTTTGGATAAGATAGATCCACCTATAGTATAAGAAAGCAACAAAAATAACTGGAAGAAAAGGAAGTTTAATAGTAAGAATCCATGGTACGGAAAATCCAAATGAGGATATCAGGATAACCACTTTAAAGATGTCACTTGGTACAATTGCCAACAAAAGGGCCACCTATCAACTCATTATAGAATACCCAGAATTCAAGGAACTCAAGAAGCAACACCAAGAAGCTACTTTAATTTTCATCAATCAGGACACATGATAAAGTATTGTCCCTTAATGAAGAAAGGAGAACAAGCCAAAGATTATGTTATCAAGGATGAGCCTTCAACCTCCCCAGACGTGAAGGACAAAGGAGTGTTGGAAGTTAATATTTTTATCAAAGAAGTTTTAGTTAAAGTATTATTTGATACAGGAGCTTCTCATAGTTTTATTTCTAAAACAACTGTAGAAAAATTAGAACTTGAACCTAAAATTGTTAACAACCCTATCTGCGTAACGAATCCTATAGGAGGTTCCACTAATCTTTGTATGCACTATGAAAAAGTCCCAATTTCCTATCCTCCCCATCACTTTCCTTTTGATCTTTTTGTCTTAGATTTTACTGGATTTAAAATTTTACTCGATATGGATTGGTTGGCTGAGTGTAAAGCTGTGCTCGATTGCGATAGAAGGATGATATGTTTATGGACCGTCTTTGGAAAAATCATAGAAATATCTTGCGATGATCCTAGTCCAAGAAGGGTTAGTTTTCTTTATGCTTTAGATACATCCAAGACAGGATTAGAAACAATACCCAGTGTTAAAGAATTTGCAGATGTCTTTGAGGAAGTAAATTTTTTTCCCCCACATCGAGAAATTGAATTCTGTATAGATGTAGTTCTTGGTGCGATGCCAATTAAACAACGAGATAGAAGGATGGCTCCAAAAGAAAGGGATGAGTTGAATAAACAAACCCAAGAGCTATTAAAGAAAGGACCGATAAGACCCAGCCGTTCAAGTCGGGGATCAGTCGTAGTTTTTGCTGCTAAGTCAGATGGATCATTGAGATTGTGTGTTGACTATCGAGATCTAAATAAACAAACAATCACGAACAATTATCCTTTATCCCCAAACAGTTGAATTTCTTGACCAGTTAGACAAAGCTCGAGTTTTCTCTAAAATGGACCTAGCTACAGGATTCCATCAGTTAAGGATCACAGAAGATTGCATTCAAAGGTCCGAATATTTTCTATGAGTGGTTGGTTATGCCTTTTGGGCTGACTAATGCACCTGCTTATTTTGTTGACCTTATGAATAGAGTGTTTAAAGATGTGCTAAACAAATTCATGTTAGTCTTTATCGATGATATCCTTATTTACACAAAGATAGAAGAAGAACACGCAAGGCATTTAGAAGCTGTGTTGGAGATATTGAGGAATAATGTGCTTAAAGCCAAATTCTCAAATTGCCATTTCTGGGAGAAGGAGGTAAGATTCCTTGGACATATAATATCAAGGGATGGAATTTCAGTAGATCCAGGGAAAATTGTAGCTATTCAAGGTTAGAAGCATCCACAAACTCCTAAAGAGATTTGTAGCTTCTTAGGTTTGGCAAGATATTACAGAAGATTCGTTCGAGACTTCTCTAAAATTGCCTATCACCTAACGAAGTTGACAATGAAGGATGCTAAATTTATCTAGACTCCTAAGTGTAAAGAAGCATTCCAAGAACTAAAGAAGAGGTTGACAACTGCCCTATTTTTAGCAATTATAAATGGAAGTAGTGAGTTGACCATTTATACAAATGCTTGTGTAGAAGGAGTTGGTGTAGTTTTAATGCAAGATAGGATAGTGATTGCTTACGCAAGTAGACAACTGAAGACGCATGAGAAGAATTATGCAACACATGGCTTAGAATTATTAGTCGTTGTGTTCGATCTAAAGATATGGAGACATTATTTTTTGGGTAAGAATCTTTCACGGTTTATTTCGATAAAACTTGGAATTGACCTTAGTAAATAATATTCCATATTTTAGGTGAAAAATTAGAACTCTGCACGAACCACAAATCTTTGAAGTATTTTTTCACCCAGAAGGAGTTGAACATGATAGAGCAATGCTGGCTAGAATTTCTCGCATCATATGATCTATATATTCTATATACACCTGGAAAAGCCAACGCGGTAGCTGATGCATTGAGTAGAAAGTTAGCTATTATTTCTTATTTGGTAGCAACTCCAACTCTTCACGAGAAAATAACTAGCAAGCAAAAAAAAAGATCGATTCCTAATGGAGATTATTGAAGATATACACAGAGGAAGGAGTTCAAGCTTTAAAATAGATAACCATGGAGTATTGCGTTTAAATGGAATAATTTGTGTTCCAGATGTTTGAAATCTTAACCAATAAGTACTAGCTGAATTCCACACAGCCAAACTTAGCATTCATCCAGGAATTCATAAAATGTACAAGGACATGAAGCGTACATTTCAGTGGAGGAGCATGAAGAGGGACATATCTACCTATGTCAGCTGCTGTGAAAATTACCAAAGAATTAAAAGTGACCAACAAAAGACGGCAGGATTACTTCAACCTTTGGAGATTCCAACTTAGAAGTGGGATTAAATATCCATGAATTTCATTGATGGCTTACCTTTAACAAGGAAATGAAATGAAGGCCTATGGGTTATCACAGATCGATTAACCAAAAGTGCACACTTTATTCCAGTTAAGCTAATAAGAATTGCAGCAAGCCTTGTGGTTATATATATGAAGGAGATTGTTCGATTCATGGAGTTTCGAGTAGTATAGTAAGCGTCGTAATCCAATCTTCACTAGTCAGTTTTGGGAAGCACTACAGACAGCTTTGGAAACCAAGCTAAGTATAAGCACTGCATATCACCCCCAAACTGATGGATAGACGAAAAGAGTCAACCGCATTTTAGAAGATCTTTTGAGAGCATGTATTCTAGACTTTGGAGACTCGTGGGAGAATCATTTATATTTAGTAGAGTTCTCCTACAATAATAGTATCAAGCTAGTATCGGCATGGCACCATATGAAGCTCTGTATGTCCGTCCATGTAAATCGCCGGCATGTTGGATAGGAGATCAATTAGTGCTTGACCCAGATATGATACGAGAAGCTTCAGAGAAAGTTGATATGATTAGAAAGAAGCTAAAAGAAGCAAAAAGTAGAGAGAAGAGTTATGCAGACCGAAGGCATAGAAATCTAAAATTCTCAATTATAGATTCAGCCTTTTTGAAAGTCTCTCTAATAAGAGGAGTAATAAGATTAGAAAGAGTTGGAAAGTTAGCACCACGACATGTTGGATCTTTTCCCATTCTCAAACTAATCGGCCCACTAGCTTATTGAGTGCAATTTCCTGAAAGATTTTCTGGTGTACACAATGTCTTTCACGTATCACATTTACGAAAGCATGTATATGACCAAGAACAAATCATAAGAACGGCCGTCCAGGATGACTTGGAGAAAGAACCAAACTTAGCGGTTATTTGAAGACCCATTCGAATCATGGATCAAGATGAAAACCTCTTAAGAAGGAAGGTTGTAAGGTTGGTAAAAGTTCAATAGAGTGGGGATGCTGATGATTGCACATGAGAAACAGAAGATCGAATGAGAAAAGCATAACTCGAGTTTAGTATCGATATATAGACTTTATCTATCATTTGAGTGTAATCACTGCCTGTGGTGTAATCACTTATTGTATATATTTCATCTTATTGAATATATATATATATATATATATATATATATATATATCCTTTTGAGCTATTTTTTTGTTATCTAATTTCGAGGACGAAATTCTTTTAAGTAGGGGAGAACGTAACGATCCAAAATTTAACCACTTCAAAATATAACATTTAAAGTGATTTTAAATATAACATATAAAAGATTTTATGATTCAAATAATATTAGATAGGATTTGGAAATAGAAATATACATAAAAATAGTAACACTTTCTTATATCGACAAAAGTGACAAAATGTTTATTTCAAAAAAAGTAAGTTTCAATGGTTAAATAAATTATTTTAATTTATTTTTGAGTATTTATATTTTCAAATAATATTATACAAATTTATTTT
Source organism: Allium cepa (assembly GCA_030765085.1). NCBI lineage: Eukaryota > Viridiplantae > Streptophyta > Magnoliopsida > Asparagales > Amaryllidaceae > Allium > Allium cepa. Next base: position 138,680,787 of record CM060931.1, on the reverse strand, counting down.
TAAATTTTGTTTACATAAATAAATAGTTTAACTAAATCGTCAAAATGTGACGGAAAAACATTTTGTCAAAAAAAACGTGTTGTCGATTTAAAGTTATCGCAACGTTGTTGAACCTTTATGTACACAATTACGAGGAAGTTTGGCAAGTTCTAAGAGCTTAAGGTAAAGCTTAGCAAAGTTAGAAAAGTTTAAAACTAGTTTGAAAGCAATGAAAGGTGAGACCTCTAAATTGTTAAGTGGGAAATGTTTGTATGGTGTTCTGTAAGTTATAAATGTTATTTGGATGTTAATAATGATGTTTGATAGATTTTTGAAAAAGAAATCAAACACCTTTAAGTCATTTGCAAAAGTTAGTTAGCAAATATGTACAGGAATGGCAATCATGTAACACTGTAATAAAAAAGTTGCTAAATTGATTTGCAAGTTCATATGATATGTTAGGATATGAGAAAATGATTAAAAATATTGTTTTAGATGTTTATTAGTTGTATATTAAATATATATTGAAACAGGTCACGGATTTACACGACATATAATTACATGGAAATCACTTTTCAAAAGAAATGAAATGTGATATCGAGTCATTTATACCATTGAAAAATGTTTGAATATGCTTTAGAAATGGTTCCTAAGTGTTTAAACTTGTCTTAATAAAGTTTAGATACGAATCTCAAAATACGCCTAAAATTTGGCGCGTCGCGTAACGGTAGTTCGTGTTTTCGCGTCAAAAGTTCAAATGGACATACGAAGTGAAATTTAGTTCGAAATTCTTCGAAGTAAGAATTTTCTTAATTCTTATATTCATATCTTACAAATGAAATAAGAAAATCAAGATTTCATCTTGTATATTTTGAAATATGGCAAAATCAAGTTTCAAGAAAAATCCAGTTTTTGCACTAAATGACCAAAGTTGAAAATTGATAAATAATCATTTTAAAATATAAAATAAATTCTGAAAATCTTTTACAATGTTTTAAAAGTAATTTAAATTGAAATGATGGATTTCTAAATAAGATAAAAGTTGTTTTAAAAAATATAGCTTTTAAAACACTATTTGCAATACTTTTTTCAACGCTTTTCAATAACTTTTGAAATAAAGGTTGGAACTAAACAATTCTTTCTCAAGTCTTATGTAAACATTTTTTAGTAAATGATAAAGTAATTTAAAAAGTGATTTGAATAATTCAAAATTATTTCAAAGGTGGTTAAACAAATAGTTAAGTGATTTAAAAAAGAAAAATGAGTATGCGGAAACGACTAGTACAATTGTTCCGCTTGTGAGATCTAAAAGTGAAACCAAGGTATGTAACTAAGGTTAGGGATGGAGAAACCAGTGCCCTAAACTTACCTGACCACGGATTTCTCTTTTAGGCGTGGGGTGTAACATATCGAAAGAAAAGCCCAGATGATCAACTGGGATTTTATAGAAATAATCTTCTTATACTCAATATTAAAATCCGAAGAGGAAACTTGTCCTATTCGTGGAATTTAAAAGGTGATGTCACAGTTATTCCATCCATAGCCACTACAAGAAAAACCATTTATAGTTGCAAAAATTGGTGGCGTTTCTTTCTACATGCAACCAAAAAGTATTTCCCTAAAAAATATTAATGCGGCTAAAAAGATTTCACGTTCCCGCTTTGCACCAGCGTAAAGTAAAAAATATTTCACGAATTTTTTTTATTTACTATCATGTTTCCCTTCCTCTTCATTATTTAGAAACTTTTCTCCTCACGCTTTCCTTTTCGCTCCAGTAAAATCTACCTCACCCTCCAATAAAATCCACCATGCTTCGTTATCATTGTTGCGGTAGACGTCCTTCATTCTACTCCTCTCCACATCGTCGCGATAGCCCTTCACAGATCTCTCCTCGTGGATTAGGTATGAAATTTTATAAACCGATTTTATGAGTCTACTAGATTTTATATGATTATGTATGGATACTCTATACGAATTTCTACGTAAACCCTAATTGGAATAGTCGATTTAACCCTAATTAGAATAATTCCTAATGGAATAATTGGTTTCATATGATTATGTTCGAGCTATTTTTTTTATAAATTTTACTTATATTCTAATCATTTCCTATTATGCTAGTGCGATGTGCTTGCTTTAATTGTATCCAATTTGTGTTATTTTTTTATTTGCATTTACATGGTTTGCCGCTGAAAAAACTATCATTCCTCTTCAAGTTTCTTAACGAAGAGCTTACTGATCCTTTAGGGCTTTTCTTCTTTATAATTCTGGATGAATTCATCATACCCCAACTATTATTTTTCAATGCTTTGATCTTCTTATTTGATGGGTTTTCAGTTTTGATTAGATCCTCCAAACTCTTCACGCTCGATAGTGATGTAAACGACTGTGATTTTCCCTCGTAGTGTTTTGATAAACCTCTCCTGAAATTCAAATGATTTGTTAGGCAACTTGTATATGAAAACTTATATATACGTGTTATGAATGTTATGATACCATAAATTATTTACGTATGATTAATGTTTTAGACATAAAAAATAAAAAATAAAAGAAAGAAAGAAAGAAATTAAGGAAAAGAAATCTGAACAAAAAAAAAATGTTCTATATATGAAAAGAAGCAAAATCAGAACACAATTGAACAAAAACTTACTTCAAAGGAAGATGTGAAATGAGAGATGACGTATCATAAAGTGATGAATTCGATGATGATAAGGAAGAATTCAAAAAACATGAAGATGAATTCAAATCGTCTATGAAATCTTCATCTTCAGATGAATTTTCGCCAATTGACTAGCAGCTATCATCATCTTCTTCTTCTTCTGATAAAGAGCTCAAATATCCATCATAAACATTGTTTTCTTGATATTCTTCTTCATCACCAATATGAGGATTAATCATATTCCCATGCTTTACTTGTGCCATTGCGAAAGAAACTGTAAGTAAAACTCAGATATAATCTCTATACTTGATTATAATTTTAGAAGCATGTCACTGAATGTTGAAATGAAGCATGTATATTTATATGTATAAAATATAAAAATGATAGACAAGAATGAGTTTAAATAAGAAAAACGTATGTGTTATTTTTCTATAAATAATTTTCCAGCAGATGCGTTTACATGGTCACATGGAGTTATCTCACTGATACATATCTATATGCGTTATATTTTCAGCAAATGCGTCATAATTTCAGTCACCAAACGAAGAAAAACAAATCTATGTAACCTTGTGAATGGGGTTTGATTCATGTGTGCGGTATCCTAAAAATAAAAACTATCTCTGTTATTTCACTCACCGCAGAACATGCTATCTCTGTTATTATTCATTTTATGTGGTTTATTCTAGTTTATTATCCTTACTATGGGCGTGTTACCAATGTTCTAGATAGTGCATTATTTATAAGATGCTTGGATGTTTTTTTGGGTAATAACTTCAACGTCTAGTTATTTTTTTGATTATAACAGAAAATCAATTTATACGTCAAAGATTGGAAACTTATTTGCCTTCATATGTCGAAAATGGAAAAAGACTGGTTTTTTTAAGCAGGTGATAAAACCATGATTAACTTTATATGTATTTTGAGAATTATAACATATAATCTAATATTAAATCTCAATTTTTTTTATTTGTTTTTCTTTTTTGATAGAACTAGTATAGAGTACCGACAAGGAGCAATGAATTTTGTGAATGTTGCAAAGAGGAATGTAAGAAGTGTAAAAAAAATTTTATGCCTTGCAAGGATTGTGGAATCTTAGTCGTCATGATGAACAAATCATTGTTGAACATTTAATTATAAAAGGAATGGATCCTATATACATGGGTGGTGTATGGTTTAACCATGGTGAAGAGGTAAATGTAGAGAAGAAAACAAATACGCTTGATGTATATGATCTATTCAAGATGATTCACTATGAAGATGAAGATTTTTTGAATCAAGATTTTTTTGATGATGATAAAGATAATGTTAATTCTCAAAGAAAAAAGGACGAGTTACTCAAGAACTTGGAAGATGCAGAAACTCTATTATATCCTGCTTGCATAAATCACAAAAAATTATCTGCTATCACCGTCTTGTATAATCTTAAATGTGAGACTTGCTTGTCTGATACTGGGTTTGATAAGCTTTTAATTGTGCAACATTTATTTCTGCTGAAGGATAACGTTCTTTCCAAAAACTTATATGAAGTAAAGAAATTTCTTAGAGCATTCGACATGGGTTTTGAAAAGATACATGCTTGTGAGAATGACTGTTTCCTTTACAGAAAAGAATACAAAGATTTAGAAAGTTGTCCAAAATGTGGTTCTTCAAGGTGGAAGAAAAATCAAGATACTGAAGAGGTTATATAAGGTATTCCAGTTAAAGTATTGAGATACTTTTCAATAATTCCGAGATTTAGAAGAATGTATAGATCTCAAAAGATGGTAGAAGATTTAAGATGGCATTTTAATAATACAAGCAACGATGGAAAAATGTGTCTTCTCGTGGATTCTACGACATGGAAAATGGTGGATGAAAAGTATAAATCTTTTTCATCTGATCCACGCAATCTTAGGCTTGGTCTTGCTACAGATGGATTCAATCCATTTTCCATGTTGAGTTCGAAATATAGTTGCTGGCCGGTGATGCCTGTGACATACAATATCTCGCCTATGTTGTGTATGAAGAAGGAAAATATTATGTTAACTTTACTTATTCTAGGCCCAAAGCAACCTGGGAATGATATTGATTTATATTTGGCACCTTTGGTGGAAGACTTGCATCATTTGTGGTGTAATGTAGTTGATGCTTATAATGCATTTAGTAAAACATTGTTTAAACTGAATGCAATTTTGCTATGGACGATTAACGATTTTCCGGCTTATGGAAATCTTGCTGGATGTCGTGTGAAGGGGGAAAAAGCTTGCCCATTATGTGGTGTCAATACCCATTCTCATTGGTTGAATCATAGTCGAAAGAGCGTCTACATGGGTCATAGAAGATTTCTACCTGCTTCAGATTCATGGAGGAAACAAAAGGCATTGTTTGAAAACACCATAGAGAAAGGTAGTGCTCCTAGAATACTAACTGGGAGAAACATTCATGCATTGTTGAAGGATTATCCAAATGATTTTGGAAAAGAAAAAAAAGAGAAACGTAAGAAGAGAAAGTGTGTATATGATACAGAAGATGAAGATGATAATACTAACGATTCTACAAAAATGGAGCTATCGAGGTGGAAAAAAAAATTATTTTTCTTTGATTTGCCTTATTGGAAGGTTAGTGGTTAGTTTATTTATTTTTCATTGTTTTAATAGAAGAAAAACCCAATAATGCATTATAGTTTTGGTTTTCGCAGGAGCTTCCATTTCATAACAATATAGATGTGATGCATGTGGAGAAAAATATTGGTGAAAGCCTATTGGGCACGATGTTGCATGGTAATAAATCAAAAGATGGAACCAACTGTAGAATGGATTTAGAGGATTAGGGAATTCGAAGTGAGCTTCATGCACAACCTCATGGGAATAAAACATATCTTCCACCGGCTCCATACATGTTGTCAAAATCCGAGAGAAAAATATTTTGCAAAAGATTGTACGATTTCAAACGACCAGATGGTGACTATTCAAATTTGAAAAATCGAATTTCATTGCAAGACTGCAAAATTAGCGGATTGAAGTCACATGATTACCATGTATTAATGCAACAGTTATTGCCAGTAGCATCGAGAGGATTAATGGCAAAGAAGGCAAGAAAAACAATAATTCGCTTATGTTCTTTTTTCAACAAATTATGTCAACGTGTTCTTGATAGAGAGAAGGTAGAACAAATCAATGTTGAGAATATTGAAGTTTTATGTGAGCTTGAAAAATATTTCCCACCATCTTTTTTTGATATAATGGTACATTTATCCATTCATCTTGGAAAAGAAACACTAATGTGTGGACCGGTTCATTTTCGTTGGATGTACCCATTCGAAAGATACATGAAGACACTTAAAAACTATGTCAGAAATTATGCACGACCAGAGGGATGTATTGCAGAATCCTATCTTGAAAAAGAATCCATGATGTTTTTCGATGAATTTTTGAAAAAATCAGGACATATAGTGGAGAAAGAACCTCGAAATGAAGATTATGAAAGCAGTGTAATACTCGAGGGACGTCCGATTTCAATATCCAAGACAGTTAAACTATCAGTTAATGACAAAGAAAGTGCTCATTTAACCGTGTTAATGAATATTGCTGTGGTGGAACCATTTATAGAGTAAGTGTATGTTATATTGTTTTAATTATTTTGATATGTTTGTAATGCTATATATAACTTATAATCAATTATTCAATACTAGTTTGCATTTGGAGAAATTAGAAAAGTCAGACCCACGCATGACAAAAAATCCGACCTTACTTTGGGAAACACATACAAATTTTTTTGCCGATTGGATTAAAAGAAAGGTTGGTTAGATTTCAAATATATTCTCTTTTGACTATTAATCTTACTATAAAATACACATGCTAAATAAAATTTGTTGTGGATACCTATTACCTCCAAGGATCATGATGACATGTTAAGATGGACTGCTTTTGGTCCGAAGGATGATGCCATGTCTTACCACGGATATATCATCAATGAGCAACATTTTCATATACAAGATGTAGGGAGAGAAACTCAGAATTGTGGGGTGGCTTTTGATGCGACTACTATGTGTAGAGCAAGTGCAAAAGATATGTCCCAAGTGGTTGATGTGGTCACTTACTATATTGTAGCAGTGGTCTCATTGTTATGAAAAATCTCAGAACCACAAGGACTTCACGCCTAGTATTGGCTGAGGAAAGTACCTTCGATTTCGTTCAGTCCCAGAACAAACTTATATGGATGAATGTCCGACCTTGCATTCCAAATCACAATGAGTGATCTCTATAAAAGTATATCAGCCGATGGCAGAGAAGACACATTCTCTTAGCTTGACACCCTTTCCGAAGACATACAAGCTCAGGAAGTTATACGTTTGTAGAAATCAATCGTGTGAATGTGGAATGTCAAAGTGACATTCAAAGTAAAAAAAGATGTGCTATGTGAAAAGGTAATCGTTGCCTCGAGCAATATCAAACGGAAATGATCGAAATAGGGTTAAATGCGGCAAGGCTAAGTGGGTTATTCCCAATTACAGTATGATTATTCCCTTCTAGATATATTCCTTCCTGCTATGACGTTTGGGATGTAAATTAATGTGGATGTATGCGAAGAGAGCTCTTGGATAAAGGTCGGTGATGACCAGAGATGAATTATTGGGTACTATCTAGTTACAGAGATAGGCCGGTCTTATATTGGTAAAGAAGCTTTGTGATTGTTCCTCGGGACATCCATCTAGAAATGTAGCCATCGGAAGGTAGTCCCTTCACCTGATCATTTCTATGGAGATCCATTTATCAATAAGAACCTACGGACCTGACGTAAACCTATTATGTTGAAATTTAATCAATGTAATAATTTCGGCTAAGATTAATAAGTTTATTTGCAAATATTTTCAAAGATTGTCAATAAAAATAATATCCCCAAATTTTACATAATAAAAAGTTTTGGTTATTATAAGGTAAAAACTCATTTCGTGTTTATGTGCGGCCTGGTCTTATGAGATACCTTTTTGTTTTTCAAAACGTAATACTTAAATTTCTCACACTAGTCCCATGACTGACCCGAATGTTTTGTTTTTCCTTTTAAACACTAGGTGCCCTAGTCAGGGTATATTAGGAGCATTTTGGAGCATGTTGGGGAATATTTTCGAAAAGTCTTTTGAAGCTATGAAGCTAAAGTAAATATCTACCCATTTTCCACCATGTTATGTAGTATGTATTTTCCAGCATATGTACGGGTAGACAGTTATAACTATCCTGCTGGATTTGTATTTGACTCTGATCATTTATGTATAATTAAAATGTTGAATGTGATGTGAGATTCTATTATTGCATTATTTTTATCTTTATTTTCTTTTACACCCCTGATAATCTTCCTCCCCGGCACTTGGATTTACAGCACATGAATACTATGGATGTATTAATGTCGATTTCTAAGGGTCAAGGAGACGGGTAATCACATAAATGTTCCTTATAAAAGACCATGGCTGATTTAATGGAAATGCTAAGTACATCGCCTTGAATAGTGCTGCAATAATAGCAATGTATATAAATATAAATGTACAAATTTATAACTGAACTAAGGATAATTCCAAATGTTGAGAATCCCATAAAATTGCTATATAATAACAATATCACAACATAGTTCGTAACAGAACTTAGAGATCACTATAATTCGAGAGACATACTTCGAATTGTTCCATTTAATAAAACAATTTATCAACATGGGGGAGAGTTGATTGACAGAGTAAACAATTAAAGCATAATAGCATACTCGTTCACTAAAGGACTGACCTAATTGATATTGAGGAAACCGATGGGAAAAGATGAAATAAGATTCCAATCGACCACAAGTGCAAGTGGGAGATTGACAGAGTCAGGTCTATGTCCTAAGGATAATTATGTACTTTGTTGCATATATCTAACTCAATAACCAATCCTGTTCGAAATAATAGGTGTTTTCTTTCAATTATACACTTGACATAATGTGGTATGCTAATTAATTAATTTAATTAAAAGTATATTTAATATAAAATTCATAAATGGTGTGTTTGTGATAGCAAAGTCAAATAGTTGTAATCATGAGTATTGTTTCATAATATTATAAAATACATTATTTTAAATGTTCCTTGTAACATCCCCTATCTAGAGCCCATAAGCTAAATGCTATAGATGTTGCAGTCATCCATAGTATTAAATTCTAGTGACAAAATACGGTAATGCTAGATTCATTGATACAGAGAAACACATGGTTATGAATTAAAACATAGATTTCAAAACAACTTTTTCATTATATTTCAAATCCATAATTCAGATTCATTACATAATCCCACAATCGTATCCACTTTCTAAAAAATATAATTATTACACATACGACAAGAGCGATATATGAAGATGCCCCCTTAGATGATCAGAGTATTTAGCTAGGAAATTTGACAAGGCAATCAAACAACCATGCCTTAACACAGGGGAATAAAAATAGAAAAGAACTCAAAATAGCTATCATGCCTCCCACACATCTTCGGAAGCTTATTCATCTAAAGAGGCACCTGAAAATCTCAACTCTTAAACTACTTAAAATCAATTGAGCACCCGAGAGTTTGAGGAGAAAACATAAACTTGGAGTCGGACATAAGGAATGGTATGAATAATAATCTACCATTTCAAACCATTTAGACATCTAGTGAGACCATAACGCTTAGAGGAATGGGATTTCTCCTCAATAGTATCCTAAAACTTTATAAAATCATATACTGTGCTCTCGCATCCATAATGGTTAAAACATAGCAATATAAATATTATGATGATATGCAAACAAGTAATCAATTTCTGGATTTCCCATCCTAATTCATTTTGACTAGCTGTCCCATTTAACAGTTTTGAGGGTTACTATTAACCTAATAGTTTTCTTAGGCTGACTAATAACTTGTTTATTACTTATGGACTACTTGTCCAGTTTCATAATTTTCATGGGATCACTAAGAACCTATTGGTAGTGCCAATACCTTTATTGTTTCATGGGTTCTCCCTGAACCTATTAGTACTCCAATAACTTCCCTCTTATCCTAGTTTTCATGGGTTGACTAGGAACCTATTGACATCTGTCAATAACTTAATCCGGATATAGTTTATCATGGGTTCGCTACAAACCTACTGGCCTCTGCCAACAACTCTATCTATACATAATTTTCATGGGTTTGTTATGAACCTATTGGCTTCTGCCAATAACTTTCTCTAAGCATAGTTTTCATGGGCGCACTATGAACCTGTCTAGCTGACAACTTCATTAATCAGTATTTAGTCATCCTATATTCTAGTCTACCTGACATACTCGATGCAATTCTACTCATTTCAAAACACCTTAAACATATCTGATGAAAACATTGGGTTAACTCCACTTCGAAACCTTCATTAAAGACCTTTCGAAAATATTGAGGTATCTCCCCTTCGAAACCATTTAAAAGCACCTCTTTCGAAACTATTGGGTTTAATTTAAAATATGTCCTATTGGGTCCAAGTGAATACATGCAGAAGTACTCCTTTCGAAACCACGAGTTTAGGAAAAAAAACAGATGGCTTCGGCACCATCCATTTGAAAGCTTAAATTTTTAATTAAAACAGCTGAAGGACAGCTTTGAAACCCCATTTCCATACCATTGCCTTCGAAACCCTTGAACCCATTCAAAATCCTTTAGGAAGTGACTTGGTATAGGTTTAAAACAAAGGCTACCCGTCGAAAGCATTGATGACTTCAATACATTCAAAAGGCCAAAAGAACGGCAGTAGGGTCTCGACTGGTCGATACCTCCTTTTTCGAAAGCATTGTTCTATAAATAGAGGAACTTATTCGAAAGTTTATATTTTTTAAGATAAAAGATGGAAACCCTATTCAAAAGTTACTTTAGAAAATCCTATCGAAAGCATATGTTTCGACTCCTTCTGAAACATGTAGTGAAATAGGAAAATGCCATTCTTAGAAAAGTGAAACAAAGGTTTCGACTAGGTCGAAAGAATTCATTTGTAAACAATGCGGGCACATATCTTTTAAGAATAAGTAAAGGTTTCGTCCCCATTGAAAGCATTGGTCTCGACATCATGCCTTTCGTCTTTCTCCAATCCACTACCAATCATATTGATACCTTGTGTATTGGTTTCGTCACTGGATGGTTTTGACTTGGTCGAGGCGAAAGCATAGGGTCGAAAGGTACTTCTAAAGAAGGCGGAACCCACTTTTTTGGGAAAATCTAAATTAATGCTTATTGAAGTAAATTTTTTGTAACTAACCTGCTGGATTGTAAACATTTAGTTGGTTGCCTAAACTTTTCAAATTCTTTCTCAAAATAACTGCCGCATAATCTCAGATCTAAATCAAGATTAACCTAACAAATAAGTCCTTCCATTATGCAAACCCAATAATGCAAATAATTCCTTCTTTCTGTAATAATTTAATTTCCATAGTAAATCACTTGAGAAAAATCTCCAAAAATTACAGAAATTCACTTTCAGTGTGTTATCTAACATACAAAAATTGCGGACCTAAATTCTTCATAAAATAACTGAAATTAATTTCTAAACCCAGTTATACATATTTTCAAATTCATATTAAATTTTCCATAGCTTGGAAAATTACATATATTGAAACCCATCTCCGAAATCATATTTTACATGACACAAAATTTTATCATGGCATTTGAAATTAATTTTAATCGTTTTTACCCTTAAAACAGTGTAAATCATATTTAAACAATTTTGTTGAAATCAACCATGTTATAATCCTAGCTTATCATCATCCAAATCATCATCAAAATGGATTTAATCTTAAATCTGAAAACAAATGATCATAGAAGCAAAATAGACATGATGCAGATTATTATTCACCTTGATTAGGGTAAAGAATTTGAGGTTTGATTAGGATTGATTTCCCCTTGCTTGAATCCTTAGCTTTAATTTGATTTCTCCTCTTCTCACCTAGAAATGGCTGGCCCCTCTTTAAATTTATGTTTTTTGTTTTGAAAATGAACGTGTATGGTATTGGCAATTTCCTAATATTCCCTTGTGTTAATTAGTTATCATATAAAGCAATTTATAAGCCCATTTGTTAAGTTAAGCTCGTCCTCTATTTTTCTTCTCAAATCTTAATCCCCTTATCACTCTAATTATTTACATTATTCTATTTATTTTATCTAATTAAATCCCTTGAATAATGTTATTAAAAATTAAGGGTGTTACAGGCTCCCCTCCTTAAAGAATTTCGTCCTTGAAATTCAATAAGGACTAAATACTAACATAGCAATCATTTGTAATGACTCCTAATAACCATACTAGCCTACCTGACTAGCAAATATCTATATAAACCTAATATAGACATGCCCTCAAAGTATATCAGGATAAATATCTCTAATAATGTCTTCTGTCTTCCAAGTATAGTCCTTCTCGTTGTCGCTCTACTGAACTTTTATCAACTTGACTGTCATGTTCCTTAATCTTTTCTCATCTCTCGCTACAATCCTAACAGATTGACAAAAGTCAAATTCGGCTTTACTACCAAATCTTTCAGCTTCATCGGAGGAATAGTGGTCTCTGGATCATGCACATACTTGCGAAGATGAGACACATAAAATACGTTATGGACACCTGCCATACTGCTCGGCAACTATACTCTGTACCGAGCTTTCCGATACTCTCTATAATCTGAAACGGACCCACGTATCTCGGTGCTAGTTTATCTGATTTCTCAAATCTTATAACTTCCTTCATCGGTGATACCTTAATGAAAACCTTATCTCCAACAGAGAATTCTAGGTCTTTACATCTCTTATCTGCGTAACTCTTCTGTCTGGATTGTGCTTCCTTCATCCTTTCTCGGATCAACTCAATCGTCTCTGTCGCCTCACTAACCAGATCTAGACCTAAGATTAATTTGTTGCCAGTCTCCAACCAACATGTTGGTGATTTGCATGGCCTTCCATACAAAGCTTCAAAAGGCGTCATTCCTATACTAGTCTGATAACTATTATTATAGAAAAACTCCAGTAAGTGTATATGAACTTCCCAAGATCCACCAAAATCCTATACACATGCTCTCAGTAAATCCTCGAGTACCTTATTAACTCTCTATGTCTGCCCATCCGTCTAAAGGTGATATGTTGTACTCATCTTAAGCTTGGTACCTAACACATCCTGTAGGCTCTTCCAGAATTCACTAGTGAACAAAACATCTCTGTCACTGACTATACTATTAGGAGCTCCATGTAGTCTAATTATGCTCTTCATGAACAACTTAGCTAAAACAGGTGTCATCCTGGTTGACTTAACTGTAATGAAATGGGAACTCTTGGTCAACCTATCCACTATGACCCATATACTCTCATTTCCTCTATTTGACGTTGGCAACCCATCTATAAAATCCATGGATATTGAATCCCATTTCCAAACTGGAATCTATTAAGGTTGAAGTAACCCACTCGGCTTCTGATGTTCGGCCTTCACTCGTTTCCAGTTTACACACTATCTAACCCACATGCTAACATCACTCTTCGTATCTTCCCAACAGAAGCTTATCTTCATATCTTGATACATTTTGGTCCCTCCAGGATGAATCGTAAACTTGGATCGATGAAATTCTCCAAGAACCTCTCTTCTTAAGTCCTCTTCATCCGAAACATACAATCGTCACTTCTTTCTCAACCATCCCTTCTAGTTAAGACTGAAATCCTTTAGATCATTGATCTCAATTCCAACCTCAAGCCTTTTAATCTTCTCAGCTAATACTGGATCCTCCTTCTACTTTGAAGCAATCCTTTCGATCAATACTAGTCGAACTTCTAAACAGGACAACATGGTAGTGCTCTAACTAGAACTAGCAGTCGATCTTGACTGCACACTACACATAGTCAAAGCTTCTAGATCCTTCCACTCTACCAACATAGCTAACACCACATTCTGACGTCTTCTACAAAGAGCATCTACTACTTTATTTCCCTTCCCAGGAGTAAGCTCTATACCAAAACCGTAAGCAATTAGAAACTCTAACCTCCTCTATTGTCTCATATTCAGCTCCTTTTGAGAGAATAAGTATCTTATTGACTTATGATCAGTATATAGCTCAAATCTCTCCCCTAAGAGATAATGTCTCCAAATCATCAGTGCGAAGATCACCTCAGCCAACTCCAAATCAGGAGTAGGATATCTCACTTCATGCGGGCTAAGCTGTCATGAAGTGTAGGTAATAACTTTACCATTCTGCATAAACACATCTCCCAATCCAGTCCCGCATGCATTAGTGTACACCACCAATCCTTGGTTTCCGTCTCGAACTACTAACACTGGTGGATTGATCAACAAATGCTTTAACTTAAGGAATGCTTCCTCATATTTCTCAGACCAGATAAACTTCACATCCTTCCTGATCAACTTAGTCAAAGGTGCTACTATCCGTGAGAAATCCTTGATGAATCTTCGGTAATAGCCATCTTGTCCAAGAAAACTTCTGATCTCAGTCACCATCTCTGGTTTCTTCCAATTTTTAATAGCTTCGATCTTATCTAGGTCGATTGACAATCCTTTCTCTGAAACCATATTACCAAGAAACTTAACCTCTTTCTTCCAAAAATGACACTTGGAAAACTTTGCCTTTAGCCGATGATGCCTTAGCGTCTCAAGCACCACTCTAAGATAATCCTCATGCTCTCTTTCATTTTTAGATTATACTAAAACGTCATCCATAAACACCAAAACAAACCTATCCAAGTACTCCTGGAAAATTCGATTCATCAAATCCATGAAGAAAGCAGGTGAATTCGTTAATCCGAATGCCATTACTAACCACTCAAACGAACCATATCCAGTTCGGAATGCTGTGAAAGGAATAGTACCCTCTGCCACCCTTAACTGATGGAAATCTGCCACCAAATCCAACTAGGAAAACACTCTGGCTCCATATACCGATCAAATAGATCATATATGTGAGAAATGCAGAATACAGATCTTAAGGCTAGAATTAACACTAGAGAGAGGGGGGTGAATAGTGTTTAAAGAAATTACTAAATCTTTTTGAGCTTATGTTAATTTGAACACAAATGTATGCAATATTAAGACACAGATATGATCACAGAAACAAACACAGATGCAAAAATAAAATACAAGCAGTAAAGGAAAGAACACGCCGGATTTATACTGGTTCGGAGTTACCCTACATCCAGTCCCGCACACAAGTATAAATTTCATTTCAAAAGAAATCTTTACAATTACATCCTCGATTTCAAGGCTACGAAGTACACCCTCCAGATTCACAATCCTTTGGGTAGAGATACTTGATTTCACGGGCAGCAAGCTCACCCAATTGATTTCCAAGGATATAATCACACCTTTTCTAACTTGATTGATTTCCAAGGCTGCAATCACACCTTTTCTTGCTAAATTGATTACAAAGAAATCTATAACTCTGAATAGCACTAAGGATCTTGTTGAGGTAGTGATAGAGAATCAAACCAGAAATGATCTAGTTAGATTCAATGTTGATTTCGGTAGAGTAATGGTAAGAATGTGTATAAAGAAATGTGGAAGAAGAAGAGAAGTGAAAACTAGAAAATATAACTAAAATTCGTTGAAAACAACCCCTATTTATAGAAGAACAACAGCCATGTCCATTCGTGAAGAGATATGACGAATAGACACTTCTTTTGAAATTCAAATTTTTGAAATTAACCGACACTATGTCGATATGGGTAACTTGGGTATGTCGACATCCCAAAGGAAATTTTGGTGTTTTGTTTTTCTTTGAAAATAACTTTTATCTTATATTAAAACTATTTTAAACTTTTATAAATATACTTAACTATAGTTAAAATACTTAAATAAATATAAAGAATATTATTTTGGTATATATAAAATTTTACTACAATTTTATATTTAAATCTAAGTATAAATATTAAAAGTTAAATATATTATTATTAAAACATAGTTTAAAACTAAGGATAATTTGATTTTGAAACTAAAGATTATTTTGAGGTTAAAGTATTTAAAACCAAGATAGATGTTTTTAACTCTTTTAAAAGAAAGATTTTGAAAACATTTTGAAAACAAGATATAATTTTGTAAAATCATTTTGAATAAAAGGTTAGCGGATACAAAACGATGTTCCACTAGATTTTTCATAGGTTCCATCATACTTAGGGTTTCATCCCTTTAACTGGCTCGAAGTGGATTCCATTCCACGAATAAATTGGATTTTAAGATGCCAGTGCTTTTCTAGGAGTTTTAACAAAACTCCTGATTTAAAATTACTTATTCTTGAAATCTTAAACTCTTGATAATCTTGATATTCTTGATACTCATGAGTCTTCAATCTTGATATCTGAATCTCTATACTGTACAGTCATCATTCTTGGTACCTGCATGGTTAAATCCTGCATATACATATATTTCTAAACTATAATGTTAGTATTTATATTTTATAATCCTATTTTAAGGTTGTTGTCATCAAAACCATCATCTCAAGGACTAACATTATATTCTCAGCAAAGTATACTTATTCTTAATCGTCCTCCTATTTAACTTACGATATTCGATACACATCCTCAACGACCCATCTGTTTCTTCATGTACACCACGGCCACTCCCTAAGGCGAACTGCTTGGTCTAATAAAATGCCTTCCTTCTAAATCCACTAGTTGTACGTTCAATTCCTTCGTCTCATTCGGTGTAATCCTACTAGATGGTCTACTTACAGGTTCAGCCCCTCACACAAGATCTATCCGAAACTCAACAGCTCAATTTTGGTGGTAGACCTATAACTGGCTCAAAAACATCCGCAAACTCTCATGCTGCTCGAACCCGACATAACTCTTCTTCCATTCCCATGGCACTCAACAATGCACAAACACTTTGATCAGAATTCTCCACTGATAATATGATTCAGTTATGGCTATCAGGGTGTCTCAATGATATCTCCTCATCCTGGAAAAATATTCTAGCCTCATGCTTACTCAACCAATCCATACCCAAAATGATTTTGAAATCTACGAAATCGAAAACATGTAGACTAAATGCAAACTTATGACCTAACAAATCAAGTTCTAACTGATCACATTTCATCCTTAGAGTTGCATATCCTCCTATTGGATTCGTAACCCTTAAGGAAGTAACAAGGTATGTGGGTTCTAATCATAACCTATCCACCAAATTCTGTTATATAAATGAATGTGATGCATTGGTATCAAATTGTATCCTAACTAGTATACTCTAAATCAAAAACATACCTTCCATTACATTCTTCCCATTATCAGTTGCAGTTGGTTTAGCAGATGACGGTCCAACAGCAAAAACCTTTCCTTTGTCCGTCCTGACTGGCTCTGGACATTGATTCTTATAGTGCCTAAACTGGTCACAATTGAAGCACTTCACATTCTTCTTTTCTGCAGCTTTCTTATCCTTGCCTGACCGGCACTCATGAGCATAATGACATTTCTTGTCACACTTAAAGCAAACTAAATTCTCCTTTGCCTTCTTGGTAGCTTCTTCCTTCTGGGCTCCCTTCTTCTTAAAGAGCTTTCTCTTCTTTCCCTAAGAACCCAGGGTCTCCACCGGCTTTTCTCTTGCACAAATAGCATCTCCTCATGGTTGATTTCCATCTCCACAACTACATTACAAGGATCACGGAGATGTGGTAGGGTTCCTCTGGCAATCTGGGGCCTCAACCCTCAAATAAACCTCTCATTCCTTCTAGTGACGGTGTATATAGTAGCATACCCATATCGGGATAACTCATCAAACCTAGTAGCATACTCGATTACTGAAATCTCTCCCGGCACCAAATCCATAAACTTTCTCATCAACACTGACTTAGCAACCTCAGATAAAAACCTCTGTTCAAATCTCCTTTAAAATCTTCCCAAGTCAATTCCTCCTCCGGAACCCCAGCTGAAACACTATTCCATCAATGAAGTGTTGCCCTTGGAACCGCGTAGAGGCTAACCTTCTGTTCTTCTCATCATCCAAACCTAGATCAGCAAAGATTCTCTCATAGTGCAACACCTAATTCTCCACTTCTATGAAATACTCCTTTCCCATAAACGGTTTCCCACCAAGACTGGTGTAGTCTCTGCTCAGCTTAGCATAATTATTTCTAACTGGATCCACAAGTTTAGCTCCTCCTACATTCCCAGCAACACCAACAGCAGCTCTTGCTTGCACCATATTGATGAAGAACTGATACATCGCCCCCATATCCACTGGTGGATTATCAACATCCCATATTGGCATTTGTATTTTGGTTTGCATTAGCCTGTCCATCCGGGTTCCTCCTGGTGGGTCGAGCATTTCCATTAGTTGTGGTGCTTCCTCCATCGAGATTTCCCCTTCTTTTTCTTGCCACCATATCTTCTTTCTCGTAAATCTACATATGAGCCTTAGTAAGATGCAGAAGAACATTCTAAGAGAGAGGGAAATACGTACTTAAATATATACGTATCAAATAAAAGTACGTTTCTATAGCATTGTCCCAAACCCCAATCTTATTTTTTTTCTGATTCATTGGATTATGTTTTGAGAAATCATTTTGGTTTAAATTTTCTTTTAAGTTTCATAAACCATTGCTCTGATACCAACTTGTAACATCCCCTTTCTTGAGGCCACAAGCTAGACGCTACAGATGTTGTAGTCATCTATATTATTAACTTTTGGTGACAAAATATGGTAATGCTAGATCCATTGATACATAAACAGATGGATATGAATTAAAACGTAGATTTCAAAACAACCTTTCCCTTACATTTCAAATCCATATTTTAGATTGATTACATAGTCCTACAAATTTATCCACGTTTAGAAAAATATAATTATTACACATACGCCAAGAGCGACATATGAAGATTCCTCCTTGGATGATCAAAGTATTTAACTAGGCAATCAAACAACCATGCCTTTACAAACACAGTGGAATCAAAATAGAAAAGAACTCAAAATGGCTATCATGCCTTCTGCATGTCTTCGACAGCTTATTTGTCCAAAGAGGTTCCTATAAACCTCATCTCTCAAACTACTCAAAATCAATTGAGTACCCAAGAGTTTAAGGGAAAAACGTAAACTTCAAGTCAGACATAAAGACTGGTATAAGGAGTAATCCACCATCTCAAACTATTTAGATCTCTAGTGAGACCACGATGCTTAGCGGAACGGGTTTTCCCCTCATTAGTATCCTAAAACTTTATAAAACCATATACTGCACTCCTGCATCCACAATGGTTAAAACATAGCAATATAAATAATACGATGTTATGAAAACAAGTAATCAATTTGCAGATTTCCCATCCCCATTCATTTTTTACTAGCTGTCCAATTTTATAGTTCCTAGAGTCACTATTAACCTAATAATTTTCATGGGTTGATTAATAACCTGTTTATTACTTATGGACTCCCTATCCAGTATCATAGTTTTCATGGGATCACTAAGAACCTAATGGCACCTGCCAATACCTTTGCTGTTCCATTGGTTCTCCCTGAATCTGTTGGTATCTCCAATAACTTCCCTCTTATGTTAGTTTTCACGGGTTGACTAGGAACCTATTGACATCTATCAATAACTTAATCTGGATATAGTTTTTCATGGGTTCACTATAAACCTATTGTCCCCTGCCAGTATCTCTATCTTTACATAGTTTTCATGGTTATACTATGAACCTATTGGCCCTTGATAACTTTCTCTAGGCATAGTTTTCATGGGCGCACTATGAACGTATCTAGCTGACAACTTCTTTAATCAGTATTAAGCATCCCATATTCTGGTCTATCCGACCTCCTGAATGCAATTCTACTCATTCAGGGGTTATATAATTTACATTCACTACTCGGTCAACCTAGCTGGTTATTCTGCCCTTTTTCCCCAAAATATAGTTATGAGCCCATTTTAAAGTTAATATGTATATGATGAAGCAAACATAATAACATAATACTACCAACACATATGGTTTAATATCCTTGAAATCATTTTCATATAAAATATGGTTAATCCCTTTAACCTATTACTTCATCAAGGAAAGCTTCTTCAAAAACTTTATACTTAAAAGCTATTTCAAAACTCCTTTATTTATACCATGGTTTTCCTTTCAAAAGTGTGATTGGGTTCTTTGTTTTGAAAACTAAGGTTTTCGAAACCATTGAATAGCCTCCTTTGAAAGCAATAAAGTCCTCTTTTCAAAACACCTTAAACATACCTTTCGAAAACATTGTGTAACTCCCCTTCGAAACCTTCATTAAAGACCTTCCAAAAATATTGGGGTATCTCCCCTTCGAAACCATTTGAAAGAACCTCTTTCAAAACCACTAGGATTAATTTAAAACATGTCTTATTGGATCTAAATGAATACAAGGTTTTAAATCTCGGATTTCGGTCACGTCTCGTCTCGAAGAATTTAGAGAGCTTATCTCATATCGTGGGAGATCTCGAACGAGATGAGTGCATTTCGGTCGTCCATATCGGATTTACATCTCGGCTTCTAAAATTCATTTCGGAGTTATCTCGGAGTATATGTCATGCTGAAAATTAGTTTTCATACACCTAGATTTATAATACTAGTCACTACCTTAGGGAAAACACTATGCCCTTACCTTGAATATATCACATGCTTATCATTAGTAATTTAGTATGGAAAAATATCACTTGTACCGTGTAAAATAAAAAAATAACTAGATTTCATTAATAGTTCAATATAATATTATATGAGATAAAGTAGACAAGAAAAAACCATAACATATGCACCTTTACTTTGTTTGATCATTCACTTAACTTCCCTACACAATATAATGCCTCATTTCTACCTTTTATGATTTATAGTGCTGCAAGAGAAATCTTAATTTCATAACTTCGAATACAAAAGTCTACAAGTAGAATCAAGATATTCTATGTCTGGTTATAGTATTTAATTACTAGTAAACACAATCTCATTAAGCAACTAATAACATAGATATTTCAAATAAACGTAGAAAATAACATACATAGTACCATTTTCAAGTATTTAGTATTATTATAAGAAAAGCAAAAAAATGATGTACGAATGAACATGTAATCATCAAATGGAATTAATAGATGAAAGAGAATTCCTTTATTGCTTAAAAATAAGCCTTGAGGAAAAAAATTATAGCAGCTAAGACTAAACGAAATTAAATTAGGAATCCATTTGGAACATAAAGTTAAATAAGTGAAGCCCAAAATTAATGGCCGCAAAAAAATAGGGTTAGGAAAAAAACTCAACAAAGTGTCAAAAAAAGAAAAATGAAATCGGATGTAAATTAATTTGGATCAGAAACCTAAATGAAAATCATAAAGTGAAAACATAGCATAATCAATGTAAATTTTATCATCTTCTTACACTCATCACTGCCATAAAATAAGAGACAAAGATTAAATTAGATTTCTATGAGAAATAAGGGTTAAGAAAAGTATAATTAAAAAGGCTTAAATTAAGGTAAAGGATGAGCTAGCCCAATACGGAAAAAGAGTTGATTTTTTTTTCAAAATTCAACAATTCGGCCGATATCTCGTTCTTAAATCTCGTCCGAGATACTGGACGAGATATTGAAATATTGTCCGAGATTTGGGTCAGACGAGATTCAAACGAAATAGCCTATTTCGAATCGCCCAGGCTTGAAAACGAGATCTCGGCCGAGATCTCAGCCGAGATGAGCGAGATTTAAAACCTTGAATTATGAATACATGCGAAAATACTCCTTGCGGAACCATTAAAAAGAGTTTGGGGAAAATAGATGACTTCAGCACTATCCATTCGAAAGCTTAAAACATTTATGTAAAACAGCTGAAGGACAGCATCGAAACCCTCTTTCGACGCCAGCCTTCGAAACCCTTGAACCCATTAAAAATCCTTTAGGAAGTGACTTAGTATAAGTTTAAAACAAAAGCTATCCGTCGAAAGCATTGATGACTTCAATACATTCGATAGGCCAAAAGAATGGCAGTATGATCTCGACTGGGTTGAAATCTCTCTTTAGGAAAGCACTATTCTATAAATAGTGGAACTCATTCAAAAGCTTATTCTTTTTAAGATAAAAGATGGAAACCCTCTTCGAAAGCTACTTTAGAAAATCCTTTCGAAAGCATATGTTTTGACTCCTTTGAAAACATGAAGTAAACAGGCAAACACCTTTCTTTGAAAAGTAAAATAAAGGTTTCGACTAGGTCGAAAACATTCATTTGAAAACAAAGCAGACGCATATCTTTTAAGAATAAGCAAAGGTTTCGCCCCCTTCGAAAGCATTGGTCTCGACACCATGCCTTCCGCCTTTCTCCAATCCACAACGTACCAATCATATTGATACCTTGTGTATTGGTTCGGCAATGGTGGGTTTCGACTTGGTCAAGGCGAAAGCATAAGGTCGAAAGGCACTTCTAAAGGAGGTGGAACTCGCTTTTCTAGGAAAATCTAAATTAATGCTTATTAAAGTAAATAATTTGTAACTATCCTACTTAGTTGTAATATTTAACTGGTTGCCTAAACTTTTCAAATTCTTTCTCAAAATAACTACCGTAGAATCCTAGATCTAAATCATGGATTAATCTTACAAATAAGCCCTTTCATTACATAAAACCAATAATGCAAATAAGGCCTTCTTTCTATAATAATTTAATTTCCATAGTAAATCACTTAGGAAAAATCATCAAAAATTATAGAAATTCAATTTCAATATGTTATCTAACATATAAAAATTCCAGACCCAAATTCTTCATAAAATAACTAAAATTAATTTCTAAACCCAATTGTACATATTTTACTTTGAAAATTCATAGTAATTTTTTCTTAGCTTGGAAAATTACAAAAATTGAAACACATCTCCAAAATCATATTTTACATGGCATAAAATTTTCTCATGGCATTTGAAATTAATTTTAATTGGTTTTACCTTTAAAACATGTAAAATCGTATTTAAATAATTTTGTTTAAATCGACCATGTTATAATCCAATCATATCATCATCCAAATCATCATTAAAATGGATTTAATCTTAAACCAAAAAACAAATGAACATAGAAAAAAAACAGAGATGATATAGATTATTTTTACCTTGATTAGGATAAGGAATTTGAGATCTGATTAAGATTGATTTCCCGTTGCTTGAATCCTTAGTTTTAATTTGATTTCCCCTCTTTTCTCCTAGCAATGGTAGGCTCCACTTTAAATTTATGTTTTGTTTTCGTTTTTGAAAAATGAACATGTATGGGAAAGAGATGGGAATATAATGGTAGTGGCTTGGCAATTTCTTAATATGCCCTTGTGTTAATTAGCTTTTATACAAAGCCATTTACAAGCCCATTTGTTAAGTTAAGCTCGGCCTCTATTTTTGTTTTCAAATCTCAATCTTTTTATCACTCTAATAATTTACATTATTCTGTTTAATATATCTAATTAAATCTCCATTAAAAATTAGAGGTGTTACATTCCTAATCAAGATGCATTGAGAATGGATATCGGTGTATCCGTTGAGACTAGAGCACGTAGCACTCTCCAAATGTTGGGCATTGTATTGCTCATGACTGCTAAACACACATAGGGGTTATATACTGATAGTTATTGGATAACTGTGGAATAACTCATCTGATAGTTTTCTGTTGGTTAATTAAATCAAGGTCAAATAGAAAGTATCTATTTGATGGATTTACACAGTTCTCTCAACTTGTGAACACCGTCGATACTGCAGTAGAAAAGCAAATTCTCCATGGCTTCGGGCTATGGCAAAGTTATCAGCCACGGCCCGTGCCGTGGCGAAAGTAGGAATGGCAAAAATATAGCCATGGTCCTAAGCCGTGGTTGTTTTCTATTTTGCTATGGCTTTGAGCCATGGTAATATTTCATTCAGCCATGGCTTAGAGCTGTGGCAAATACATGTTTTGCCACGGCTTAAGGCCTTGGAGAATACATGTTTACTGTCTCAACAGTTCTTACTTCAGTTCAATTCAATGTAAAATAGTGTCTCAGTTAAAACTCAAAGCATAGAGTAAATGTCTCAGTTCACAGTACGGTTCATTGTTACAAATAGTTCGTCAATTACAATACAATGATACATGAATATAAAAAATTTCAAATAGTTCATCAAGTACAATACATTGATACATGAAGACAAAAGTTTTAGATATTTCATCAAGTAGAATACAATGGTGCATGAAAACAACAGTTCATCAACAATACATAATATACGCTACAAAGTGTAACTCCTTCTAATGCACTTGCTTAACTGCAAGTTTTTGATTTCACACTGTAAAGCATGTATTTCAACTTCAGGCTTCACATCATCCACTTTGACAAAGTCAGGCAATAGAACAACTTGAACTAGAAGAAACAATCCAGATCCAAATTTTGTTATGCTCTCTGCAAACATATGCAGTTGCACAAAATATGATGAATATAGGATAATGACTACATAATATTAATGAAAAAATAAACCGTCACATAACACCAATGTTTTGAAAACCGAACCGCAAATCAGACCGTTGTAACTCAAGGTTCAAGGTTTTGAAGGTCGGACCGCTGAAACCGTGCATTTTTATTTTTTAACGATTTGTACATTCCCAATTGAAAACTATAAATTCATGTTGTTTAATACATGATATTGACTCATGTCATAAAAATACCAAACACATATCATTACTCAAACACAAGCACGACATATCTCATATAACTTGACGAATCTCGCAGTGCTATTAGAGGAGTTTGCAGCAGCAAAGAGCCAAATGATGGAATTTGTAGTTTAGATTTTAGTACGATTATGATTTTTGAAATATAGATTTACTTGTTTTTTCAAAGCAATACAATAAATGAAAATGAGAGAGAACTATAGGATGAGAAAGTAGGAAAGTTAAAAGAACCACGGTTCAACCGGGTGAAAGTGATGGTTAGACCGCCGGTTTGAAGGTTCGACCAGGGTTCACGCATGACTGAGGTCTGATTAAGTTCCGAACCGTGATGATCCAAGGTTCAGGATTGTTCAAGGTCGAACCGAGGCTGGGTCGGGTTTTCAAAACACTGCATAACACTAGCTTTATAACAAGGCTACTTCAGTACAAAGAGGGCAATGCAACCTTAAACATACAAAAAGAACTGAAAATCATTAATACTTGCTTAATTAAATTTTGCTTGCATCTATTGATGAAAAGTATTCTGCAAATTTTAATTTCTTCGCTCACAAATTTTAATTTCTTCACTCACTATATTCTACAAATTTTGTTAGTGTAGCAAAAGGTATCTTACAGCTTTGCATCCAAGACTGAACCAGTACATAGATTGTTGTTATATGCTCAATGCTTCCTACTAAACTGTAAATTTGCAGATATAGAATAAAAAATTCCATGTTGCCAGAAGGTTTTCATGGCGAGCAGTTTGCAAAATATCGAACTAGAAACAATAGACAGTAGCTCTGTTTATTGCACCCATCATTATCTTGGGAAATGTTATTGAAATTCTAGATGTTACAACCTAACTCGCTATGCTTCAGGCATGAACTTGCATATATCCTAACAGTCAACCAAACGATTTGGTTATAAATTTTTATCGCAATGTCCATGTTTTCCAGTCAATGTAACATACATGAAAAATCACACATGCATTGCTGTGAATACTACTAAAGAAATGCCAAAGTGGGAAATTTAAACTTGCAAACTATGGTACGGGAAAAAAGAAACTATAAAGTGCAAATGCATGACATCAAAATGCCACGAACTACACAGGTCCATTGGGGCATTACCATTATGTAGAAAGATATTTATCCTGTATTGACTAAATTTACATCTCAAGGAAGCCCAGCAACAACAGTTCAACATGCACAAACAAATATCAACTTTGCCAGGAAACCGTAAATAAAATAGCATATGAACATGGGTTCAAATAGCTATAAGAAGCCATCATCATATAAACCAGCTACATATATATCAACTGTAACAAATGTGACATCCAAAAATAAAAACATAAAGCTTCCAAACAGGTTTCTCAACAGCATAGTTTAAACAATACAAAATTAAAACAACCAACGACCATCAATCAGGATCACTCCATAATAGTAGAGAAGAAATTCAGACAGCTGCCATAAACATTGCATACAAATGATCAAAGCAGTGTTGAAAATTTTCAAAGAGAGTCTTTGGGGTTTGGGTTTTTTGTATTTGAAGAGTAGAAGAAAAGGAAGAAGAAGAAAGAAGAGTTTAGTCCCACATTCTAGAGCTTTATACAAGAATCTTGTATAAGTATAGCTCTCTCAAGTGGATGTTGGGGCCTTGGGGATCCCACATGTTTTCTTTGTTGTGAGGAGAGAAGTTATGCAACACCACGCGCGCCGCCACCGTCTGTCTGATCGAACCGAAACGGGCCGGGTCGGGTCGGGTTTCGGGTTCGGATCCGAAAATATTTTTGGATCAAAATATGAACAGTAACGGGCCAGATTTCAGCCCGTTAAGGACCCAGAACCCGAATTCAGAATTTGAATGATGGCGGGAATTTGTAACGTTTTCTGAACGTTACAAATGCGAATGGACGCGACGTTTGGTTTTTGAATCCATTCGTAACGGTTGCGAACCGTTGCAAACGGTCGTGACGTTACGCGAATGGACACCTCTTCAACACTATAAATAGCAATGCCCAGAATTCATTTCGAAATAGTTTTAATTCTTCTTCTTCTTCCCAAACGGTTCTGCGACACCATTAATCCGCTGCTCTGTTTTGTGACGCCTCCAAGGTGTTGCAAATTCAGAAACCGCTGCAGAATTGTTCTCTTCTTCCTCTTCATTCTTTTTCTACAAATTGCGTCATCAGAAATCGTTCTAAAGTGTTCTTGGTCGGATCAAAGTTGTACAAACTTTGAATTCTATTACGCCGTTATAGGGCTTCATTGAATCCTGAAAGCCGATAGTTCGATAACCCGTTTGTACTTGGTAGGTTGAACTATTGTCTGAAAGAATCTATTCCATAGATCCTTGAAGTCGGAAGTACAGCATTGTCTTCATCACTATTGCCATCAAATCCGTCTCGAATCGCAAAATTCCCAACAAAAATTTTCAGACAATATTCTTCAACCATGGAAGGTTCGAGGGCTCTACAAGTTATGAATCAGCATCTAACTCGATTGGAGCGTTTTGATGGCGACAATTTCACTCGTTGGGAAGAGACGATGAAATTTTTCCTGGTCAACGTCAAGTTGTTCACATCTTGGAAGATGACTAGGAAGAAATTCCGGGGGAAACTGATAAGGATGATGCTGCTCTAAAGGCTAAATGTGCAAAGCGCAAAGAGGACGATTTCCTATGCAGAGGCCATATTTTGAATGTGCTATCTACCGCAGTCTACAATGCTCATAGGACCTTGGAAACAGTGAAGGCACTCTGGACTGCTCTAGAGAATAAGTAACGCATATCCGAGGCAAGTAATAAAAAGTTTCTTATTTCTAATTTTATGGATTTCAAAATGGTCACCAATCAGTCCATAATTGGACAAGTAAGCGAAATCTTACTGTTGGTGAATCAACTTAAAGATGCTGGAATTGATCTCCCTGAATCTTTTGTTGTTGGAGTTATAATTTCTAGACTTCCGCATAGTTGGAATGGTTATAAGAAAAAGATGAAGCATGCGGAAACGGATTATAATTTAGACGGTTTACAGCGTCATCTTCGTATTGAAGAAGACTCTCGCAAACGCGATCTAGATGATAATCCGCAAACTGAGTCCCATTCTAAGGCAAATAATGTTAAAATTACTGATAAATTAAAGCCAAAGAATGAGACACAGTTTAAGAAAAATCATTCCAAAACTAACAACAAAAAGAAAGGTGCTTGTTATTTTTGTAACAAGCCCGGCCACTATGCCCGAGACTGCCGTCTGCGGAAGAAACAACAAAAAGTGAATGTGGTCGAAGACTCGCTTATGGCTGTAGTGCAAGAGGCAAATTCCGTTAGTGGCAATGATAATGATTGATGGTTCGATACTGGAGCAACCATTCACATTTGCAAAGACCGTAATCTGTTCAAGAATTACGAAGAAAATAAAGGAGAAGCCGACGAAGTTACTGGAGCAAATAAGGTTCCAAGCAAAGTTCTGCGAAAAGGCACTATAGAACTTCTTCTTACCTCTGGAAAAGTTCTTACATTATTCAATGTATTCTATGTACCCGATATGTGTAAGAATTTTGGTCTCTGGATACCTTCTTAACAAAGGAGGATTTAAGATGGTGTATGAGTCTGATAAGCTAGTGTTGTCTAAGAATGGTAAATTCATTGGACAGGGATACTCTTGTAACGACATGATTAAGTTGAATCTAATAAAGAAATCTTCTGTTTATATTGTTGATTCTATTAATTTATGGCATGGTAGATTAGGTCATGTTAATTATAATTCCATTAAGAATATGAATAAATTAGGATTTATTTCTGATTGTGATTTCGATACCATCTCTAAATGTGAAATATGCGTTCAAGCAAAAATACACCGGAAATCCTTTAAATCCGTAGAAAGGAAAACTGGTTTGCTTGATTTGGTATATAGTGATGTAGGTGACTTAAAAAGTCATATCACCTATGGTGGTAACCAATACTATATAACATTCATTGATGATTATACTAGATATGCATATGTATATCTAATGAAAATTAAAGATGAGGCTTTTGATAAATTCAAAATTTACAAAGCAGAGGTCGAAACACAATTAGGAGTTAAAATTAAAATATTACATTCAGATCGTGGTGGTGAATATTTCTCAAATGAATTCACCTTATTTTGTAAACAACAAAGTATAATTCACCAATGTACTGCCCCATATACACCACAACAAAATGGTGTGCTGAAAGGAAGAATAGAACTTTAGTAGAAATGGTTAATTCCATGCTGATAAGTTCTAATTTACCTTATAACCTATGGGGTGATGCTATGTTATCTGCATGTTATATTTTAAATAGAGTACCACTTAAAAAGAATAATATTTCCCCTTATGAATTATGGTTTAATAGGAAACCTAACCTAACTAGACTTAAAGTTTGGGGTTGCTTAGCTTATGTTAGAAAACCAGACCCTAAACGACCAAAGTTAGGAAATAAAGCATTTAAATGTGTTTTCATAGGATATTCACTTAATAGTATAACTTATAGATTTCTTATTCTTGACACCCTAGAAGTTATAGAATCTGTAGATGTAGAATTTTTTGAAAATCAAACTGTTGAGATCCCATTGAGATCATCTAGTCTAGAACGTAGTATGACTAATGATATCAATGAAGATGATTATGCTCCTGCTCAAAACAGCAAGGAAGTGTCAGTACCAGATAATAGTACTAAACAACGGAGAAGTAAAAGAGCGAGAATAGAGAAGGACTATGGTCCTGACTTCATTACATATCTTGTAGAAGGCAGTAAGGACGAAGTCCTTAATGTGACTAAATATGTAATGAACATTGATGATGATCCCAAAACTTATTCTGAAGCTATGAGTTCCAGAGATTCAAATTTCTGGAAAGAAGCTATCAATGATGAAATGAATTCCATAATGTTAAACCAAACTTGGGTTTTAACTGATTTACCTCCTAGTACTAAACCTATAGGATGTAAATGGATATTCAAGAAAAAGTTGAATACAAATGGATCCATTGATAAGTTTAAAGCCAGATTAGTTGCTAAGGGATATAAGCAAAGACATGGAGTAGATTATTTTGATACGTATGCTCCAGTTGCTCGCATATCTTCTATACGTTGTTTAATTGCACTTGCATCAATTCATAAATTAGTCATACATCAAATGGATGTAAAGACTGCTTTTCTAAATTGAGATTTAGAAGAAGAGATATATATGGAACAACCTGAAGGTTTCAAAACCCCAGGCCAAGAAAAGAAAGTTTGCAAATTAGTAAAATTTCTTTATGGCCTGAAGCAAGCTCCCATGCAATGGCATAAGAAGTTTGATAAAGTTGCACTGTCATATGGATTCATTGTTAATGATGCTGATAAATGTATTTATGGAAAATCGGATAACAACGGTATTGTTATAATATGTTTATACGTTGATGACATGCTAATATTTGGTTCCAATATATCCTGTGTGAATGAAACTAAAAAGTTTGTGTCTTCTAAATTCGATATGAAAGATCTAGGAAGGCTGATGTAATTCTGGGAATTAAAATTATTAGGAAAGAGGGGGAGTTATTACTAACTCAATCCCATTACATAGAGAAATTCCTACAAAACTATGGTCATTACGATGACAAACCAGCACCAACTCCATTAGATCCTAGTATTAAATTAGAAAAGAACACTGGACGTACTATCTCTCAACTAGAGTATTCCAGTGTTATTGGGAGTCTTATGTATGTTATGCATTGCACTAGACCAGACATCGCGCATGCTATAAGTATATTGTGTCGATTTACGAGTAATCCAGGTTTCGAACAATGGAAAGCCATTTTCAGAGTTTTAGCTTATTTGAAAGGAACCATTGAATATGGTTTATCTTATAAAGGATATCCTGCTGTAATAGAAGGATATAGTGATGCAACCTGGAACAATGTAGAATCCAAATCCAAGTCTACGACTGGATGGATCTTTACACTAGGAGGCGCTGATGTGTCTTGGGCTTCCAAGAAGCAGACCTGTATTTCTGACTCAACGATGTTGTCAGAATTGATCGCATTAGCAGATGCATGTAAAGAAGCGGAATGGCTTAGGAATTTATTAATGGAAATCCCTTTGTGGAAGAAGCCATCTCCAGCAGTCTTGATTAACTGTGACAATCAAGCAACAATATACAATGTGTCTAATAAGACATATAATGGAAAGTCTAGACATGTGAGTCTAAGACATCAAATGGTGAGACAGTTACTCAAAAGAGGAGTTATAACTGTTGACTACATAGAAACGAAGAAAAACTTGGCTGACCCACTTACAAAAGGTCTTCCAAAGGCAATGGTTTCTATAAAGTCACAAGAAATGGGACTAAGGTCTGTGAATGAAGATTGATCATCCTTAACAGAAACCCAACTTATGTCTTGAAAAGGATAGACAAAGTTCAATGGGTACCAACAATTTAAGAGAATGATTATGGAACACTAAATTGATAATCCCATAACATTTAGTGTTGGATTCTGCAAGAATAAAGGATAGATATATATCCTTAATAAGTCTAGAAACCTTAAAAAGGTGTATCGCAGAAACACCTTAAGAGACTTACCTATATAAGTATGGAAATCAGGTCGTTTCCTAGGAAAGTAAGACCGCTTTCTAAGTAGACTCATGAACCAGGATTTAAGCACATGGCCATTAACGTGCTGAGCAATACAGAACACTTTACCTAAGGAAATCAACATGTGTGATTGTTCTGGTTTTATCATTAGGGATACTTGGTTCAAGATTCGTTCACCATAGAATCTCGATAGGGCTTTGAATTGTTTACACTAATTAAAGGTTCAAATCCAAAAGATACCTTTTATTTATGTGTTGGTTTTCACGATGATGCAAAACTTGATCTTAGAACTACATAGGCTTGATCCCACTTGGGTATGTAGGAAGACACTCTAGTAATTCAGCCGTTCTATTTATTTATTTTCTTCTTTTGAAAATTGGGGGACATTATTGAAAATTTTCAAAGAGAGTCTTTGGGGTTTGGGTTTTTCGTATTTGAAGAGTAGAAGAAAAGAAAGAAGAAGAAAGAAGATTCTAGTCCCACATTCTAGAGTTTTATACAAGAATCTTGTATAAGTATAGCTCTCTCAAGTGGATGTTGGGGCCTTAGGGATCCCACATGTTTTCTTTGTTGTGAGGAGAGAAGTCATGCAACACCACACGCGCGCCGCCGCCGTCCGTCCGTCCGACCGAACCGGGTCGGGTCGGGTACGGGTTTCGGATCCGAAAATATTTTTGGATCAAAATATGAACAGTAACGGCCAAATTTCAGCCCGTTAAGGACCCAGAACCGGAATTCAGAATTTGAATGATATCAGGAATTTGTAACGTTTTCTGAACGTTACAAATGCGAATGGACGCGACGTTTGGTTTTTGAATCCATTCGTAACGGCTGTAAACCGTTGCTAACGGTCGCGAACCGTTGCTAACAGTCGCGATGTTTCGCGAATGGACACCTCTTCAACACTATAAATAGCAACGCCTAGAATTAATTTCGGAACAGTTTTAATTCTTCTTCTTCCCAAACGGTTCTGCGACGCCATTAATCCGCTGCTCTGTTTTGTGATGACTCCAAGGTGTTGCAAATTCAGAAACCGCTGCAGAATTGTTCTCTTCTTCCTCTTTATTCTTTTTCTACAAATTGCATCATCAGAAACTGTTCTAAAGTGTTCTTGGTCGGATCACAGTTGTACAAACTTTGAATTCGATTACGCTGTTATAGGGCTTCATTGAATCCTGAAAGTCGATAGTTCGATAACCCGTTTGTACCTGGTGGGTTGAACTATTGTCTGAAAGAATCTATTCCATAGATCCTTGAAGTTGGAAGTACAGCACTGTCTTCATCACTATCGCCATCACATCCGTCTCGAATCGCAAAATTCCCAACAAGCAGAACATTCTTAACCATTTAGTTTTTTCCTACCATTATCAATTTATATAGAATTTTACTTCCCAATAGTTCCTAGTTATCTTACATGTTTAACTACATATTCAGTTAAAAAGGGTTTCTCATATAACAAGATCAAGAATAGAGATGTATAACTTTTATTCTATTATTGCATTAGTCATGAACGAGTCTTTCTTCATAGAACAGTTGTCCATTTTAGTGAAGCTTAAAATGAATTTGATCTCCAGTTGTAGGCATAATGAAGTTTCTAGTTATATGTATTACACTAGGATATACACTCATAAATTATCCTGTAAGGCCATTAGTTTCTACTATGTAATTCATTATCAATTGATAAACGAGGGAACTAATTAGAAATATATAGATGAGGTTGAATTATATCTTTGCCTCCATTCTTGATTTTCAAGAGATGCGACTTACTTAAAATAAATGATATATGGAGAAAAAAAATTCTCAACAT
The DNA here is from genome assembly GCA_030765085.1 of Allium cepa. Classification (NCBI taxonomy): domain Eukaryota; kingdom Viridiplantae; phylum Streptophyta; class Magnoliopsida; order Asparagales; family Amaryllidaceae; genus Allium; species Allium cepa. The sequence goes on along the minus strand of CM060931.1, from coordinate 138,648,180 downwards.
TTAAAGATATATATGATTGCTTGAGCTCTTCTACAAATAATTTTTATGTATGACTATTGAGGTTAAATATACAAAGAAACATTATTGAACAACGTCATGAACAGAACTAAAATAAATTACAATATCAGATTTTAATATGTAAATCTGATATCTCTATAAATGTGTTAAATTTTTAATATAATAATCATGTTAGACATAAAGTAGGATAGGAGTTCTGCTTACGACCTATCCTTAGCTTCAAGCCTTCATGTTCAACTAATTAGGTGGGACAAAGCTTAAGGCTTAAGACTCCCTTTAATAAGAATATTGTTTTTAGAAGGGTGCTACTAAGTAGATATAATTTTCACATTCCCACACTCGTCTCTTTTCTCATTCATCACCAGTTGTTAAATATTTCTATTTCCATCACCCTTAACGTTATGTACACACTCTAGTTTTCTTATTTTTTTAAAGAAAACAAGCCTTCATAGTTTCATCTCCTGATGAGTAACCGTAAATAGAAATCTTGAATTCAAATCTATCAACTTCGGTTCTTTTTCTACAAATTTCTATTAATTCGAAATTTGGTCTCAAAAGTTTTTTTAACAGTCTTAACCGTTAAATAATAATGTATTGATCAACGTAGCACAAAATCTTTCTATAATAGTAAAATATCATATGCACCCAAAATGCCTTTAAGCATCAATCTTAGTGAGAGAAGTGTGTACTTTCGTAACCAAAACAATTTGACGGGCAAATCTAAGGACAATATTGTCATGTGGAACTATGTGAGGTACAATACAAGGTGTCCTGGTCTATTTCCTATGATGGGTATCAGCTTTTCGACTTATTATTTGAAAGAAGAAGAATAAAAAATAACTTCACCAAAAATACTAGTACCTACAACTGTTTTGTTAAGTCTCGCTTCCATACATTTTGGAAAAAGATAATGTTGATTAATTTGATAGCTCAAGCATTGTGGATCAGTTTTATCTAGCCATTTTTCTTTTCTTTTCATGTGTAAAATAAGGTTTAGTCATATAAAAATTCAGAATGAATGCATATATTCTGACTTTTAATGTGGGCTCAAACATAAGTATACTGTATGGATTAACTAAATTTGTACACGTCTGAAACATTCATGTTTTAAAAATCTGATAACATATAAGTCTTAGGGCTTACCTTTTAACATGAGTATGTTAATTAATATGCTAATATTCATAATACGAACAATTGGAACTTGCTAATGTTTAACGCTATCATACCAGCCATTAGGAATTGCAAATACATTTTGAACTAAGTTTTATAAAGCTACTTTTCCAAACTTATTTTGACAATAAAGCCATTGTGACTGCAAAATTTCTACATTATCATAATCATAAACAAAAAAGTTCTGTATGATGACATGCCCTTTTTCATTAGATTTGGAAAATGCCAAATTAGTTTTTTATTGACCAAAATTTATATTAGTGTAGTATTGCTTGCAAAATAGTATACGGTGAACAGAAAGAAATGACCATTCTAAAATCTAGGTTGAATTCAAAATAAAACTCAAGTGGTGCTGGATACAATTATCAGTTATTAAAAACCAAGTATTTTATACAATTATTTTATCCTTAGAAATTATTTCCATAGCACCAAAAAGATGAAGTAGCCAGTAGCCTATTATTTTATACAAATAATTTATATTTTTTGTTTCAACAATTATAATATACAAATTAATTAAATAAGGAAGATGAACTTATATATCACCATAAATCCCATGAATTCTCAATCCTAAGAGGAGCATTAAATATTATCATATTAACTCAAGCACCACAGTAATATGTGGTGATGGAGCTACCTATGTTTGTGTGGCCTTGGTATTTCCATCATGATATTTTCCCAAATTTTATTTTATTTTTTTAGTGTTGAATATGTGTGTAACATACCAAATTTTATCAATTTAAATTGGTAATTTATTTGAATTTTTGGGATTTAATTTGAAAATAATTTGAAAAGTTTCAAAACAAATAAAGTAAGTGTTAATTTATATGAATAAGATTTCAATTTCTTTTGAGTTTAAAAATTTGAAATAATAAATGTTTTTAAAATCATTTGAATTTAAATTTTATATATATGAATATATATATATATATATATATTTGTGTGTATATATGAGTAGATTTGAATTTGATTTTGAATTTGAATTTAAATTTTAAATAAATGCTCTAGTAAAATAATTTGATTTACAAATACATATATATATATATGTAGTTTATTTAATGTGTATTAACTTCAAAACATTCTCTTTTAAATAGTATTTATTAACAATAAGGAAATGCCTTTAGAAAATGGAAAATGTAAATTTAAATACAATTTAAAATAATGTAAAAAATATATTATTCTAATAAAAATTTACAAATGTTAAGCAAGTAATGAATATAGAGATAAGTGTTTAACATGTAGAAAGGAATTAACAAGTGTCATTACATTATTTTCGTTTTTTAAAAATTCATAGAAAAGGAAATAAAATTATATACGCTAATTTATCTCCTCCCTCTTATCTCTTTTACTCATTTCTTAAGCCTGTACAAAACTTTAAAACCAGAGAAAAATCATCAGTCACAAGTAATTGAAACAATAACTTGCTCAACTTTGAAATCAAGACCAAAATTCTAGTAAAAAAAATCTGTAACTTTTTTCTTCAAAATCTCAAGCCAGAGAAGGAATTTCAAAAACAAATTCCACTCTCAAACAAGCAGTTCCACATCAAAGCAAGTTCAAGTATCTCACTTTTTCAAAAATCAAGCTTATAAGATTCAACATCAACAACACAACCAAAATCATCTCAGATCTCTGGATTCTAGTTTTAAGTTGAAAACCAGAGTTCCTTCTTCTCTTTTTTTATAAAAAAACTGTAAGTAAAATCTTTTTAAAAGAATTTAAATTTGAGTTTGTGTTTGTGTTAAGGAATTAAGCAAGTTTTCTGGAACCCTAGCCTCATCTTCTATAGAAACAGAAGGAGGCACGAAACCAATTTTTGCATGGAATTCCTTATCCGGAGGAGAGATAGAGAATTGAAGCCGCCTTGAGAATTATCACCACCAGAAGCCGCCATTATTGTAAACTATTGTTAATTAACTTTAAATTATTGTAAATAGAGTTTATCTCCTAATCGTCCAAAGTCTGATAAATATTCTGGACCGAGTAATGATAATGGCGGATCTGGGGTTCCTGTAACAAATCCTAGTCGTGCAGTAACGAATCATGGTTTAAATAATGGATCTGATAATTCGGAGAGAAATGGTAATAATAATCGAAGGGATAATGGTGGATCTGGAATTTCGAATAATCCTGTAGTTAATAAATAGGCACAGACTAACTGGCCTAGTGATCGAAATTTTCATGCCGAAGGCAGAGATGGAATTCAGAGGAATCATAATATTCCAGATAAAGTAGGGGTGCGTAATACTAAGAAACCAACTGGTAACCCAGGAGGTAGTGGAAACACAAATTCTACATATTTTAGAAAACCTTTCGTTGAGCGTACTATTGACTGGAATAGAATCAAGACTAGGTTAGCTGAAGGGCAAAATAAAGAATGGAGGAATGCTGCAAAAGGTGGAATTGGAGGGTCAGAAGAGCTAGTAGATCTAAAATAAAAACAACCGTTAATTGATAATAAAAAAGAGAGGCATTTATTGATACTGAAATGAACAAGAGGGCTGTTGATAAGTGGAATAATTCGATTATTTTTTATGTTTATGGTTCTAGACCATATCATATTCATTTGAAAGCGTATATTGAACGTATTTGGAAACCGAAAAAACAGTTTAATTTACTGGCTCGGGATAATGGATTTTTTATTATCAGATTCCTAGATGCATCGGATTGTGAGAGTGTGTTGAAGGGAGATCCGTATCTGTTTGATAATCGAATTATAATTCTCAAGAAGTGGCAGGCAGGAATGAGGTTTAGTAGAGACTTACTCTCTACAATGCCGATTTGGGTGAAGCTGCATAACCTTGAACTGGACTTATGGGAGAAGGAAGCGATTAGTGCTATAACGAGTGTTCTGGGTAAACCAATGAAGATGGACAGAATCACGGAGGATGAATCCAGGATTGCATATGCTAAGGTGTTAATTGAAATGTCTGCTGAAGATGGATTCCCTAACTGTGTTGATGTGTTAATGCATAATGAAGAAGAACTTCAAGTTTCAGTTATGTACGATTATAAACCTATATTTTGTAAGAAATGTAAAAATTTTGGACACTCCACCGAACACTGTAAAATCAAACCTACTAGTAAATGGATTCCGAAAATTAATGCAACTTGTAATGAATCTCTGTATACTGTAAGGGAAGATGCAATTAATAGTAATATTACGCCAAGTAATATTGTAAATGAAAGTCTTACTATTAGCAGGGATAATGAAACTGATACATCACAGCTTAACAATGTTAGTTGCAGGGATGCTGATAATACTTTATTACAACAAGATGGAAATAACAATATACAGGCACAAGATAACATTAATATTCAACATCCTAGCATCAAGACTACCGATAACAAGAAAACGTTGGCTATGGATCTTGATTCTCATTCCTCCTATCTCCAAGCAGAGAAAACCGTGTTAAATTCTGGAACGAACAAACATGCTGCAGAAGATCAGTCTTCTGATATAGGTGCTGATCTCTCGACAATTCAGGAATTTCAAGACACACGAGATGGTAATGCCTCTGCCCAAGGAACTGTAGTCAGTATGTTACGAAGTAAAAATGCAAAATTGGTTGGATGCTCAGTTCAGGAAAAAGAGGGAGTACCTGATTCTTCTCTAGGTTCTGGTAAAGGCCTTATCGAAGACTTATCTGATTCAGACGAGGAGTTAATTAACCATATTGTTGTGGAGGATATTCCCATTTCTAAGCAGGTCCCTGTTATGAATGTTGAACATTTTGTTGAGGTTAACAAGGAATTTGTTGATGAAATTGATGAGATAAATAATAAAAATAATAAAAAGAAGAATGCTGATGCTAATTCTATAACGACCCTGACTCGACCTTCGAAAATCGGCACCAAATACGACACTCGTATTCAAATGCCGATTCCAAACGTCGGATCTGGTTCGCCGGAGCTTGTAACACCATTAAGTAAAACAACACAGGGGAAGAAAAAGAATAGCACATATCAATATACAACATTGATATAATATCAGATACAATATGATACAAAAAATGATACAATGAATATCAATATACACCAGAGATATGATACAAGATAATAGCAGCGGAAAGAAAAGATAACACAGCAGCGGGACAATAACTCTAAATGGTCTTCAAGAAAGAACTCCATCTTCAAAGCACCAATCCAGAAATAACTCGAACTCCCAATAATGATGCACAAAGATAAGCAAGTGCAGCTCAGATCCAAAGACTGAACTAGCTCCAGATAACCTACTAAACCTGAATATCTGAAAAACCCAACTCTAGACTGCCCATGTGGGAAAATTGTGGTCACCCAGAGTTTAGGAAAGGAACAATAAACTCCAGGCCAGTCATGGGACTAGTATGAGCAAACAAAAACATTTGGTCTTTTAAAACAAGCAGAAGTATTTAAATTTGAAAAACCGCAATGCTTTTTAGAAAATGAAACTACCATAAGGCCTCCCGCCACACACACAATGCAAATGCAGACTTGGAGGAGATTTCTCCTTATGATAGTCAAATATGCTTAATACGAGAAAATTTATTTGATATTATTACTATAAGTGCAAAGTGTAGAAAATCATTTCGAAAGTATAATATAAATCCTAGCCAGCATAGGCATTTCGCACTTATGCCTACTATAGCTACCATGTTCAATAGCAGGTTACCACCACATTCCATGGCAGGTTATACAACTAAAACCGTACAGGGTGCGTAGTGTTTTGATTGGATTTCCAAAAAATGGTCAGGCTAAGGAACTTCCTACTGTCTATGGGATCGCCTCTGGCGGGACGTCCCGAGAACCTAACCGGATCTCTGCCAACACAAGGCCGGGTTACCTCTGTAACTAGGTAACTACTACTCGAGCATGCCATCCCCCGGTCCTTTGGGACCTTTATCCGAGCGCTCGACACCAACAACCACAAAGTATCACAAAGTAATAGATCTGCACTTTCCACATGAGTAAGTATCTGGGCTCCATACCATGATACCACCCTTTACCAGAAGGGAATGACACACCCTAAAGGGCGCGACCCTCATAACCTTGCCGCATCTTTCCTGTTTTCGACCATTTCTGGGGTGTGAGGTCCTGATGCAGTCTCGTCCACAAAGCTACGCTTTATACAAAAGCCATGCTTTGATCACAAATGACCGTCAACACATAGCAGCACTTAGCATGTCACACTACCAAATTGGGAATATATCACTAATAAATATCAACTACATAACCTCTAAGCTCGTACGTCTCAAAGAATGGTGTTAAGCTAAAAGAATAATTCTCCGCCACCAAGCAGAAATGTATTTGATAGAGATCAGTTTAATATCTCAAAGTGTAATGTCGGACATACAACCATACAAGTCTGTTCCGGGTTCGAACAGAACCGAAGGCACTTCCGAAGAAGCCCTTGCAAATTCGGGTATCCACAATCCCGATCGGACTTCCCGTCACTTAAGGAAACTCTATACCGGAGCAACTCAGTGCAGAGTCAATCGACAGGTTATCCTATCGTTCTCGAAGACACCCGATCTTCAACACCGGTCTTCAATTGCAATCCATAACGTCGTATCACTATTCGGAATGGGCTATATGACACAAGGTCCTCTCCCGGCTAATCCGAATAATGAGCGCAATTCTTAAAAATAAATGGATATGGGATTTCAGTTAAGTCACAACTTTAAAATCCAAAGCTTTTCTTCAAATGGTTAAACAAATTACCATTTTAAATCTTTTGACAAAAAGATTCGTTTCACAAAGTTTCACCCACTTTCACAAAGATCTATCCCTAGATTTAAAAACAATTTCCATTTCAATCGGATTAATTCCTTAAATCTTTAAACTAAAGATTTGATTTATAGCTTTCAAGACACGTTTCAAAGTTTTATTCATAACTTGGAAAACTATTTTCATTTTTAGACTTGAAATCCTTTAACACAAATTGGAAATTCATTCTTATGTGAAAGCTTCAATCATTTGAAAACAAATGGTTTTCGTTTCGGAAAAATCCGATTTCATTTATACAAGTTAAAATCTTTGGGTTAAATTTAAAGTCCCAAAACAACACTTTTAAAATGGTAAAAAAAAACCCATATAAACCCAATTAAAAGTTGAATAACCTTTTTAAACCCTAGTTCCCAAATCATAGAATTCAATTTCAAATACTAAATTCAAATTTAAATCGAATTATTTAAATTTCAAAACTCAATCAAGTTATTCAAAATAACTTTTATTTTTGAAAATTCATTTTTCAAAGTTCCAATTCTAATTCCAAAACTATTTTGGATTCAAAAATTCAATTTTAAGATTATTTTGAAAAAATCTGTGACTTAACCCATTTCCACGTGCAATCTATATTTGTGTGTGTATAGTGTGGTCTAGGGGTTTTACCCAATAGTGCACAACATCAATCATATCAATATCGATAAGCAGTATAACTCATAACGCTTATCTTCATCCACAAATTCATAGATAAAGTAAATTTATCAATCACAGGAATTCACTATTATGATTCGATGTGGGTTTCGGATAACCAACTGGAATCCGACTCCCTGTCGCATCGAAATTCAAATGTCGTTCTACACGTCAAGGGTTTGCATAACAATATATACATCACAGATATAACAGCTTAGCACAAAGCATTACATAGCATCACATCACATATCAGATATATCAATCCATCACATAGCATTCGATAACAATCAAACATCTTTGATTGTGGTGAACAAATCGTGTGGTTATAGATTTATTACTAACATAATTACCTTCATTAGTGATCTTAAATCAATGATTAATTATCATTAATTACATTTGATTAAGTCTTAACCACTTTCATTAATTAATCACTCCTTTAATTAATTATCTTAATTAATTAACCGATATTTGTAATTAATTAAATCTTAATCACTTTTATAAACGGACCTTTAATTAATTAGTTTAATTAATGAATCCTTAATTATTAATTAAATCTAATTATAATTAATTATTCTTTAATTGATCAACCTTAATTTAAATCACCCTAATTAATTAACAACATTAATTAATTATGATTTGAAGTAATTAACCCTTAATATTTGATTGGTCAATCTCTAGTCTTTAATTATCTATTCTTAGTCACTTTCACTAAGTAATTGTTATTTTTATTAAAAACATTCATTAATTACTTGATTAATTAAACTTAATTATTAATCAATTTTATCTTAATTACTTTTATCAAGTAATTAACTTCAAGACATTAATTTTCTTTAACAAATATGTTAATTTAACTTTAAAAGTAAATTAACCATTTTAAAACTCTTTAACAAATCCTTAATATTTTTGAATTAAACTTTCAAAATAAAGTTATGTATATCTTTAAATCATTTTAAATTTATTTATAACAAACTTAAGTTTTTTTTTAAGACATTATCTAACTAACAAAAATGGTATGAAAACATTTAATTAGGAGAGTGTTTTAAAACTTGATTAAGTTTTTAATTCAAAACAGTTTTGATCACTAAGCCGAGTCCCCCACAATTTTCCTCGAACCAAACCGTGTTCTTCCCCAACCCCTACTTCGAGATTCATTTGAGACTCCCTCGAGAAAATTTCCCAGGCCAACTTCATCCTCTCCTTTTTCATTTCAAACTTGTTTATAATTTTAAAACTTGAAACTGTTGAAACTACTCGAATCTCCTCTAAAACAACACGAGAAAATCCACGATCCCCTCGGTTTAAACCCCGAGCAAATTCTTCTTCTCCTACCTGTAGCCACTGCTGACACTAACACCTCATCGTGCACGTGCACACGCTGCCTGGTCGACTCCGACCATCACCACGATTGCTCTCAGGTCACCGATGACCATCCTAAATGTTTCAAGCGAACCACGATACGAAACCATCACCGAGTCGAAATCGAGCGAATTCAGGGCCAATTCTTTCTCCCCAAAACCCATTCGATCGCCAAAATTCGCCTCGTCCCACCGCGTGACGTCATCGGAGACCACGCGCCTCCGTCCAAACCTCCGTCACACCACTATGCCTCGATCCATTGGGGTGCGATCGCTTCGTGTTCGTCGATGGCCACCCTATTGTCTCGTTTCCAACGTTGATCAAAAGGTGCAGTCAAACCCTATATCAACCGGATTTTCCTTCCACACCAACCTATAAATTCTACGAACAATTTTCTGATAATCTTCTACCTCCCAGCAAGCTATGATTTAAATCTCGAGTCCCCAGGTCTAGCCGATCGTCGGAAATTTGTGAAAGAAGCGATTCCGTTCAACCCTGATTTCCACGTTCATTTTTTCATTAAAAATTCCCATTTTAAATTTAAAAATCATGATTTGCGATGGGAATTCGAACTATATCAGAGAACCAGACAATTATGATGTTTGAATTTTTCAAGTTACAAGGTTTTTTTTCTGTATTTCTTATACCCAGGTAAACTTCAACCCTTTATTACTTAATTTTATGTGTTTTTAAACTTCATTCATGTTTAATCAAATCTCTTTTGAATTCCTAAGTCTATCAGAAATTTGAAAATGAGATATAGGGATTTTGATCTTATTTTTTTCAAGCTTTGTAACTACACAGAGTTGATATCAAAGAGCATAGGCAAATGAAAGTGGGTTTGCTCAGTCATTTGATTCCCAGGTAATTCCAGAGACACTTCAATATTTTTTTTTTACTTAAGTATAATTTTAATCTACATTTTGATATGAACAAACAAGTTTGGTTTATAACTTAAGTTTAAATAGAGATTAACTCAAGAGTTTTTGAATTTAAATTAAACAAGACCCTTTTTTTTGCTGTATATTAATACTTCCAGGTAGTTTAGAAACAAAACATACTCAAGCTATTTTTAAAACTTAAATCTGGATTGTATAAACAATTTCATTTAAATCCTAAAGTCTAAGATAAATTTGAGAAGGAGATTGTGGTTTAAGAACATGGTTTGAAAGCCTGTAGTCCAGCAAAGGTCAGCATAGCCTATGAGTCAACATGCTCACCCTAAATTTGTATTCAAGCAAACACATTCCTATTCATAACAGAAAATTCTCACAGCACACTTGCAAGACCAAATCAGAATTTAAGCTTTAGCAAAGTAGATTGCTCACAGATTCACAGCATTGGATAAACAAAACTAGCTAAAAAAAAAATTTAAAGTTGCTCACCTGTACTTCAGAAGACAGAGAGGAACAGAGAGTTTCAAATGAGAATGGCCTGGAAAGAAAGATCTTGAACTTGCTTCGAGAACTTGAATTTGTTTTTAGTTGATCATCATTTCCCTCAAGTTGAAAATACCAAAGTTAATTATAGCTTTAAATTGCTTCAGGTTTTAATTTTTTTAATTATGGTTTTTTTTTCTGAATTACCTGAGTTTGATTGATCACTTCAGGTTTTTGAAGCTCTAGATTCAATTTCAAAGAAAGTTTATTTTCCTGCAACTTATTAAATAAAGTTGTTCAAATCTTTGTTTTATTTACTGATTACAACATTAAACTCAAATTTTTAAAAAAAATAATTTTACTTGCTTTTATTTATTTCCAGATTTCTTTTTGTTTTTCTGAACTTGTTTTGCTTGATCCTTTGCATTCTTCTGAATTTGTTTTTGAACTTGCATGCTTTGGTTGATTGCTTTCTTTGATTTGTTACCTGCTTTTGAAAATTGCTCTTGCTTTGTTTTCGATCAGGTTTGCAGTTTGAAATTTTTTTTTTCTCTTCTCTGGTTTCTAGATTTGTAATTGAAGATGGTTTTGAAATCTTTTGTGTTGAGATTTGTGATACCCCAAATCTAAGTTACTGTTCTTTTCAGATTTTGGTGAGACTAAATAAATTCGAAATGGAAGTTGAAAGATTTTCTGAAAATTTTAAATTGAATATTTTAATTAAGCAATGATGTTTTCATGCCATTTGTTAAATTATAATCATAAGATCTATATTTTGTTAATCAGCTTACTCCATCTCCCTATGTATGTTTGTAATTTTACAAAGATAAGAAGGATTTTTAAACAACTTCATATCATATTACTTTATAAATGAATATACCTCTTTATTCATTTGTATATACATGTATATATACAATGTTAAAAGAAAAATAGTTTTTAACCAATCTTTATATTATATAAATTACATCTTAATGACTTTTAAATGCCACTTATTTTTAAAGCATTAATCTTAAATTCAAATTCAAATTTCCATTCAACTTGAATTATAATTTATTTACTCATTTTATTTGTTTTGAGATTTTCTTAATATATTTTCTAATTATATTCCAAAGGTATAAAATATATTATTTATTTTAATTGATAAATTTTTGGGATATTACTTTTTATTTATAAGATATTAAATATAGAATTTGAAAGCCCTAATTAAATTTTAAAATCAATGTCAAATTTAACAAATATCCTATTTAAATTTGGAAAATTCAAATTGATCTACAAATTTTTCCAAAAATTTATTTTAATTATCAATTTAAATTTAAATCAAAAATGGGGATCGTTACAGATTCCCCCCTTAAAAAATTTCGTCCTCGAAATTTGCAAGGAAGACAACAAAGAATAGATGATGGATAAAGAAATGATTGATCAGATCAGATCGAAATATTTATTCTGCATTCGGTTTACCAAATCAGAATATCAATAATATGAGGACAAACTCATACCATTATTTCACAAGATACTCGGGTCCATCAGTCTACGAACATACGAGAGCATTGATTAGTTCAAAGAGATAACTAATCGTCCGTAGAATATATTGGATCCTAAAGAATAGATAGATGGATTCAATCTTTTACGATCCCTCAAACACTAGGTATAGATTCAAAATTCGGGTCTGAATACCCCAAGTTATATATAATTGACACCAATTATAACTTTAATATACCCAAGAAATTACGGTTTCAAATTTGGTTTTAATCGATATCGTTTTATCGATACAATTCAAAGTTAGCTTCATATTAATTAACCAATTTACTTATTTTAAAATTTCCAATTTATTTAAAATTTTCAATTTCAAATTCATTAGAGCTGAAAAGCTGATAAGAACCCGATGAAGATACGAAGTAAGGATTTTCTACGACGATTCGTAGGGCCACCATCACACCAAAGCTTCTTTCTGGAGCTGTCACGAAGCAATCAAAGGAATTTGGAATCGAATCAAAGGAGATTGATAGAGAAAGTTGTTTCCACTGTTGTAGGGTATTGACCATTTGTAGTGGTACTCCCCTGTCCCCTATCTCGTCCTCTTCTCGCACTCAAACTCACTATTAGTGGATAGTAAGAGAATTTACTGAGGCGTTCGAACGGATATCTTAGGGATTACTCATTCTAGGGTATACTACACCCTATCTCTAATGAGTTACTTAATGTGTTATACTCCTGAGTTAAAGTTTTAACCTTCAGCTCTGATACCACTTATAACGACCCTGACTCGACCTTCGAAAATCGGCACCAAATACGACACTCGTATTCAAATGCCGATTCCAAACGTCGGATCTGATTCGCCGGAGCTTATAACACCATTAAGTAAAACAACACAGCGGGAGAAAAAGAATAGCACATATCAATATACAACATTGATATAATATCAGATACAATATGATAAACAAAAAATGATACAATTAATATCAATATAAATCAGAGATATGATACAAGATAATAGCAGCGGAAGAAAAGATAACACAGCAGCGGGACAATAACTCTAATATGGTCTTCAAGAAAGAACTCCATCTTCAAAGCACCAATCCAGAAATAACTCGAACTCCCAATAATGATGCACAAAGATAAGCAAGTGCAGTTCAGATCCAAAGACTGAACTAGCTCCAGATAACCTACTAAACCTCAATATCTGAAAAACCCAACTCTAGACTGTCCGTGTGGGAAAATTGTGGGCACCCAGAGTTTAGGAAAGAAACAATAAACTCCTGGTCAGTCATGGGACTGGTATGAGCAAACAAAAACATTTGGTCTTTTAAAACAAGCAAAAGTATTTAAATTTTGAAAAACCGCAATGCTTTTTAGAAAATGAAACTACCATAAGGCCTCCCGCCACACACACAATGCAAACGCAGACTTGGAGGAGATTTCTCCTTATGATAGTCAAATATGCTTAATACGAGAAAATTTCTTTGATATTATTACTATAAGTGCAAAGTGTAGAAAATCATTTCGAAAGTATAATATAAATCCTAGCCAGCATAGGCATTTCGCACTTATGCCTACTATAGCTACCATGTTCAATAGCAGGTTACCTCCACATTCCATGGCAGGTTATACAACTAAAACCGTACAGGGCGCGTAGTGTTTTGATTGGATTTCCAAAAAATGGTCAGGCTAAGGAACTTCCTACTGTCTATGGGATCGCCTCTGGCGGGACGTCCCGAGAACCTAACCGGATCTCTGCCAACACAAGGCCGGGTTACCTCTGTAACTAGGTAACTACTACTCGAGCATGCCATCCCCCGGTCCTTTGGGACCTTTATCCGAGCGCTCGATACCAACAACCACAAAGTATCACAAAGTAATAGATCTGCACTTTCCACATGAGTAAGTATCTGGGCTCCATACCATGATACCACCCTTTACCAGAAGGGAATGACACACCCTAAAGGGCGCGACCCTCATAACCTTGCCGCATCTTTCCTGTTTACGACCATTTCCGGGGTGTGAGGTCCTGATGCAATCTCATCCACAAAGCTACGCTTTATACAAAAGCCATGCTTTGATCACAAATGATCGTCAACACACAGCAGCACTTAGCATGTCACACTACCAAATTGGGAATATATCACTGATAAATATCAACTACATAACCTCTAAGCTTGTACGTCTCAAAGAAGGGTGTTAAGCTAAGAGAATAAATTTTCCGCCACCAAGCAGAAATGTATTTGATAGAGATCAGTTTAATATCTCAAAGTGTAATGTCGGACATACAACCATACAAGTCTGTTCCGGGTTCGAACAGAACCGAAGGCACTTCCGAAGAAGCCCTTGCAAATTCGGGTATCCACAATCCCGATCGGACTTCCCGTCACTAAGGAAACTCTATACCGGAGCAACTCAGTGCAGAGTCAATCAACAGGTTATCCTATCGTTCTCGAAGACACCCGGTCTTCAACACCGGTCTTCAATTGCAATCCATAACGTCGTATCACTATTCGGAATGGGCTATATGACACAAGGTCCTCTCCCGGCTAATCCGAATAATGAGCGCAATTTTTAAAAATAAATGGATATGGGATTTCAGTTAAGTCACAACTTTAAAATCCAAAGCTTTTCTTCAAATGGTTAAACAAATTACCATTTTAAATCTTTTGACAAAAAGATTCGTTTCACAAAGTTTCACCCAGTTTCACAAAGATCTATCCCTAGATTTAAAAACAATTTCCATTTCAATCGGATTAATTCCTTTAATCTTTAAACTAAAGATTTAATTTATAGCTTTCAAGACACGTTTCAAAGTTTTATTCATAACTTGGAAAACTATTTTCATTTTTAGACTTGAAATCCTTTAACACAAATTGGAAATTCATTCTTATGTGAAAGCTTCAATCATTTGAAAACAAATGGTTTTCGTTTCGGAAAAATCCGATTTCATTTATACAAGTTAAAATCTTTGGGTTAAATTTAAAGTCCCAAAACAACACTTTTAAAATGGTAAAAAAAAAAACCCTTATAAACCCAATTAAAAGTTGAATAACCTTTTTAAACCCTAGTTCCCAAATCATAGAATTCAATTTCAAATACTAAATTCAAATTTAAATCGAATTATTTAAATTTCAAAACTCAATCAAGTTATTCAAAATAACTTTTATTTTTGAAAATTCATTTTCAAAGTTCCAATTCTAATTCCAAAACTATTTTGGATTCAAAAATTCAATTTTAAGATTAATTTAAAAAAATCTGTGACTTAACACATTTCCACGTGCAATCTATATTTGTGTGTGTATAGTGTGGTCCAGGGGTTTTACCCAATAGTGCACAACATCAATCATATCAATATCGATAAGCAGTATAACTCATAATGCTTATCTTCATCCACAGATTCATAGATAAAGTAAATTTATCAATCACAGAAATTCACTATTATGATTCGATGTGGGTTTCGGATAACCAACTGGAATCCGACTCCCTGTCGCATCGAAATTCAAATGTCGTTCGACATGTCAAGGGTTTGCATAACAATATATACATCACAGATATAACAGCTTAGCACAAAGCATTACATAGCATCACATCACATATCAGATATATCAATCCATCACATAGCATTCGATAACAATCAAACATCTTTGATTGTGGTGAACAAATCGTGTGGTTATAGATTTATTACTAACATAATTACCTTCATTAGTGATCTTAAATCAATAATTACATTTGATTAAGTCTTAACCACTTTCATTAATTAATCACTCCTTTAATTAATTATCTTAATTAATTAACCGTTAATTGTAATTAATTAAATCTTAATCACTTTTATAAACGGACCTTTAATTAATTACTTTAATTAATTACTTTAATTAATTAATCCTTAATTATTAATTAAATCTAATTATAATTAATTATTCTTTAATTGATTAACCTTAATTTAAATCACCCTAATTAATTAACAACATTAATTAATTATGATTTGAAGTAATTAACCCTTAACATTTGATTGATCAATCTCTAGTCTTTAATTATCTATTCTTAGTCACTTTGTAAGAACCCGCATATTTATCGAGTTTGTATTTAAATATTTTATTTAGATATTAACTCGTTAATCGGATTTTGGTCCGAAAAGCTACTTTTTGCAAACGGTCAAATTAGGACTCGAGACCACTTCCATTGAGTTCGAAATGTCGTTTACAACTTTTTAAGTATAAACATCGATAGGTTTGGAGTTAGTGAAATTTCACTAACTTTTCCCGCTTTGGACTTTGGGTTAGTTTAGCCTATTAAGCCCAAGTTCCAACCCTCTTCTCCTCACTCTTCATAAATTTCCTAACTAACTCAAGCTTGGGCATTAATGGTGAAAGGAATTGGAAATTAAAACTCCAAGCACAAATTCAATTGCAAATCCAACATTCAACTCCAAATTCAAGTAGAAGATATTGGATTCAAGCTTTGGATTGCTTCTCCTTTCTTCTCCTTGCTTTCAAGCTTCATCTTCATAAATTTTAGTGCAAAGGTGAGATTTTTATCTCACAATTCTAGTCTATATCTATCTTGGGCTATTGGAAATGCATCCCTATCATGTTTGCATGCACATTTGCATTTGGTTTGGATTGGATTGGCGAAAAACTCCACTTTTTAGTGTTTTGGGGTGAATTTCTGGCTTAGGTCGCTCTGTCCCCCTTAGGTCGCCCAGCATCTATAGGTCGTTCGCGTGGAAAAGTCGTCACCTTCATTTGGGTCGTTTCTGGCCTTAGCCCATTCGTCCACTATAGGTCGTTAGGCCTTAGGTCGCTTGGAGTTAGGTCGTAGGTCGGCAGGTCTTCAGCTCGCACGCGTTGAAAAGGCACGTCTGGAGTTAGGTCGTTCGCGAGTTGACGTTAGGTCGTTTGCGAGTTAGCGCCCTAGGTCACTCGCGTACCTTAGCTCGTATGGCCTATGCAATTTGGTTAGGTCGTCCAACCTCAACACCTTAGGTCGTAAGACCTTAGGTCGTACCCCTTAGGTCGTTAGACCTTAAGCCTTCACTATTGGAACTCGTTAGGTCGTAGCAACCATAGGTCGTAGGTCGCTCACACGGAGTTAAGTCGTAGGTCGTCTCCGACCTTATATCGCTCATCCAGGTTTCACTTTAAGTCGTTAGGTCGTTTGGACCTTGTTTCCAGTTAGGTCGCAAGACCCTTAAACCGTTAGGTCACTAGGTCGCGATGTTTTAGGTCGCTGCACCCTATGCCTCTATAGGTCGTTCGACCTTGCTAACTTTTAGGTCGCGAGTTTTATAAGTCGCTCGCCTCCCTTAGGTCTTCACTAGGTCGCGATGTTTTAGGTCGCTGCACCCTATGCCTCTATAGGTCGTTCGACCTTGCTAACTTTTAGGTCGCGAGTTTTATAGGTCGCTCGACCCTATTCCCCTTAGGTCGTTAGACCTCATTTTGTCTTCACTAGGTCGTACCGTTTTGGTCGGGGCGCTGCCCCGCACCCCGCCGGGGGCGCTGCCCCCTGGACCCCCGCAACCTGACCGGGCAGGTCGAACCCCGTAAGCGGTGGCGTTGCCCCCGCACCCCCACCTTGGGGGGTTGCCACCCCCCCTGGACCCCCCCTCCGTATGGGATCTTATCTGAAAAACATTGAGCTGATTTCCTTGGATTTTATTCACATCTCCGTATGCGATTTTTGTGACTGATTGTTTCTACAATTGCTTCTGTGTTTTGTCACTTTATAATATAAAGGTTTCAATACTAGTAGTAAATATCAAAACTCTTTTAACAAACGATTTCAACTCTATTTTTAATAACAAAGCTCTTTTCTTAAACCGTTTTCCAATCTATTAGTATATACAAGCCTTTGCCTCACTCGGACGAGAAATCTAATTAAACGACTTAGTAAAACAAGTGGTATGAAACGCTTGCGTTCACTTCGTCGGTTAATTCTTGGACTTGTTCGATTGAACCTCTTGTGACAATTTTATTAGTGAAGATTTACAGTTTGTTCGTAAATATTTAAGTTAAGCAAGTGGTTATGGGACATGAGGCTAAACTTCTATATTTACTAGCTTAGTGTAATTGACACTTCTCGTTGATCTTGATGATCGCTTTATGAATTAGACTAGCAATTGCGCGATGTCTCTTTCATTGCAAGGTTAGACTAGACACCACTTGTGTGATTCCATTCACACATACCTTTCTGCTTTTTGGTTAGTCTTGACCTCAATCTGTGTGATTCCATTCACACATGCGGGGTAGCTCCCCATGGTCTTCGGACCGTCATGTGATAGGCCTCTTTCCCTTTTTATGATTTCTGGATTTCTCGTGTTGATTTCTGGAATTTATGTCATTGACTTGTTATGAGTACAAGTTTAGGGTATGATGCCCTCTTCGAATCTTTGAGAAGATTCTTGTGATATTGATTATCTCTTATTGATTGATCTTCTGTTGATCATTATTTACATACTTATAGTGGTATGTCGTTATGGATGTTTATGTTTATGTCATATCTTTTATGTTATATCATGTCATCTGATATTTATAGCTAGACTGATCCGTTTATTATTTTCTTAAATAATACTCGGGTCAGACCGAGATGTTACAGGTGCTTCTGCTTGACTTCTTCCCAGGGATTCATCACTCTGACTTTTGGCTAACTGTTTAGATTAGCAGTTTTTGTTGTATACACTTGAGATATAGACTCATAGTTGTATTCTTTTGTATAGCACGTGTTGCTATTCTTTTGTATTATCGTGGATCTTACTGACCACTACTCTGATGTACACTTTCATGTGTTAGTTATATATTCATATCTTTTTCCGCCTTTGTGATATGGATATCTGTGACTGATTTGTGATATGATTATTTCTATGTTTGTTTCCGAAGATTATTTATAGCCACCGTGTGATAAGCAATTACATGGATGGTCGCTCCTCAACAGCCTTATTCTCCGTGCTAGTTGACAGCACTACTCCGGAGTGTTCTTGGCTAGCGTGGGTATAGAGTTGGGGCGTCACACACTTTCACTAAGTAATTGTTATTTTTATTAAAAACATTCATTAACTACTTGATTAATTAAACTTAATTATTAATCAATTTTATCTTAATTACTTTTATCAAGTAATTAACTTCAAGACATTAATTTTCTTTAACAAATATGTTAATTTAACTTTAAAAGTAAATTAACCATTTTAAAACTCTTTAACAAATCCTTAATATTTTTGAATTAAACTTTCAAAATAAAGTTATGTATATCTTTAAATCATTTTAAATTTATTTATAACAAACTTAAGAATTTTTTTTAAGACATTATCTAACTAACAAAACTGGTATGAAAACATTTAATTAGGAGAGTGTTTTAAAACTTGATTAAGTTTTTAATTCAAAACAGTTTTGATCACTAAGCCTAGTCCCCCACAATTTTCCTCGAGCCAAACCCTGTTCTTCCCCAACCCCTACTTCGAGATTCATTTGAGACTCCCCCGAGAAAATTTCCCAGGCCAACTTCATCATCTCCTTTTTCATTTCAAACTTGTTTTTAATTTTAAAACTTGAAAGTGTTGAAACTACTCGAATCTCCTCTAAAACAACTCGAGAAAATCCACGATCGCCTCGGTTTAAACCTCGTGCAAATTCTTCTTCTCCTACCTGTAGCCACTGCTGACACTAACGCCTCATCGTGCACGTGCACACGCTGCCTGGTCGACTCCGACCATCACCACGATTGCTCTCAGGTCACCGATGACCATCCTAAACGTTTCAAGCGAACCACGATACGAAACCATCACCGAGTCGAAATCGAGCGAATTCAGGGCCAATTCTTTCTCCCCAAAACCCATTCGATCGCCAAAATTCGCCTCGTCCCACCGTGTGACGTCATCGGAGACCACGCGCCTCCGTCCAAACCTCCGTCACACCACTATGCCTCGATCCACTGGGGTGCGATCGCTTCCTGTTCGTCGATGGCCACCCCATTGTCTCGTTTCCAACGTTGATCAAAAGCTGCAGTCAAACCCTATATCAACCGGATTTTCCTTCCACACCAACCTATAAATTCTACGAACAATTTTCTGATAATCTTCTACCTCCCAGCATGCTACGATTTAAATCTTGAGTCCCCAGGTCTAGCCGATCGTCGGAAATTTGTGAAAGAAGCGATTCCGTTCAACCCTGATTTCCACGTTCATTTCTTCATTAAAAATTCCCATTTTAAATTTAAAAATCATGATTTGCGATGGGAATTCGAACTATATCAGAGAACCAGACAATTATGATGCTTGAATTTTTCAAGTTACAAGGTTTTTTTTCTGTATTTCTTATACCCAGGTAAACTTCAACCCTTTATTACTTAATTTTATGTGTTTTTAAACTTCATTCATGTTTAATCAAATCTCTTTTGAATTCCTAAGTCTATCAGAAATTTGAAAATGAGATATAGGGATTTTGATCTTATTTTTTTCAAGCTTTGTAACTACACAGAGTTGATATCAAAGAGCATAGGCAAATGAAAGTGGGTTTTCTCAGTCATTTGATTCCCAGGTAATTCCAGAGCCACTTCAATATTTTTTTTTTACTTAAGTATAATTTTAATCTACATTTTGAGATGAAACAAACAAGTTTGGTTTATAACTTGAGTTTAAATAAAGATTAACTCAAGAGTTTTTGAATTTAAATTAAACAAGACCCTTTTTTTTGCTGTATATTAATACTTCCAGGTAGTTTAGAAACAAAACATACTCAAGCTATTTTTAAAACTTAAATCTGGATTGTATAAACAATTTCATTTAAATCCTAAAGTCTAAGATAAATTTGAGAAGGAGATTTTGGTTTAAGAACATGGTTTGAAAGCCTGTAGTCCAGCAAAGGTCAGCATAGCCTATGAGTCAAACATGCTCACCCTAAATTTGTATTCAAGCAAACACATTCCTATTCATAATAGAAAATTCTCACAGCACACTTGCAAGACCAAATCAGAATTTAAGCTTTAGCAAAGTAGATTGCTCACAGATTCACAACATTGGCTAAACAAAACTGGCTAAAAAAAAAAATTAAAGTTGCTCACCTGTACTTCAGGAGACAGAGAGGAACAGAGAGTTTCAAATGAGAATGGCCTGGAAAGAAAGATCTTGAACTTGCTTCGAGAACTTGAATTTGTTTTTAGTTGATCATCATTTCCCTCAAGTTGAAAATACCAAAGTTAATTATAGCTTTAAATTGCTTCAGGTTTTAATTTTTTTTAATTATGGTTTTTTTTTTTGAATTACCTGAGTTTGATTGATCACTTCAGGTTTTTGAAGCTCTAGATTCAATTTCAAAGAAAGTTTATTTGCCTGCAACTTATTAAATAAAGTTGTTCAAATATTTGTTTTATTTATTGATTACAACATTAAACTCAAATTTTTTAAAAAAAAATTTACTTGCCTTTAGTTATTTCCAGATTTCTTTTTGTTTTTCTGAACTTGTTTTGCTTGATCCTTTGCATTCTTCTGAATTTGTTTTTGAACTTGCATGCTTTGGTTGATTGCTTTCTTTGATTTGTTACCTGCTTTTGAAAATTGCTCTTGCTTTGTTTTCGATCAGGTTTGCAGTTTGAAATTTCTTTTTTCTCTTCTCTGGTTTCCAGATTTGTAATTGAAGATGGTTTTGAAATCTTTTGTGTTGAGATTTGTGATACCCCAAATCTAAGTTACTGTTCTTTTCAGATTTTGGTGAGACTAAATAAATTCAAAATGGAAGTTGAAAGATTTTCTGAAATTTTTAAATTGAATATTTTAATTAAGCAATGATGTTTTCATGCCATTTGTTAAATTATAATCATAAGATCTAGATTTTGTTAATCTGCTTACTCCATCTCCCTATGTATGTTTGTAATTTTACAAAGACAAGAAGGATTTTTAAACAACTTCATATCATATTACTTTATAAATGAATATACCTCTTTATTCATTTGTATATACATGTATATATACAATTTTAAAAGAAAAATTGTTTTTAACCAATCTTTATATTATATAAATTACATCTTAATGACTTTTAAATGCCACTTATTTTTAAAGCATTAATCTTAAATTCAAATTCAAATTTCCATTCAACTTGAATTGTAATTTATTTACTCATTTTATTTGTTTTGAGATTTTCTTAATATATTTTCTAATTATATTCCAAAGGTATAAAATATATTATTTATTTTAATTGATAAATTTTTGGGATATTACTTTTTATTTATAAGATATTAAATATAGAATTTGAAAGCCCTAATTAAATTTTAAAATCAATGTCAAATTTAACAAATATCCTATTTAAATTTGGAAAATTCAAATTGATCTACAAATTTTTCCAAAAATTTATTTTAATTATCAATTTAAATTTAAATCAAAAATGGGGATCGTTACAAATTCTATAAACATTGCTCCTCCTAAAAGGCAAACAAGGAGCCATTCGAAAGTTAAATGACCATAATTGCTTGGAATGTTAGAGGTTTAAATGCTGCTGAAAAACAATTGGCGGTTTTTAAATTTCTAACAACTCATAAACCAACCATGGTTGGTCTGCTAGAGAACAAACTTAGTAATGTTGCTAAACATAAACTAATTGCTAAGATGAATAATAGTTGGTCTTCTTTGGATAATAATATTTGTTCATGTAAAGGAAGAATTCTTGTTATTTGGAATAATTCAACTTGGCAGGTTGAGCCTACTCATATGTCTTCTCAGCATATCTCTTTGAATATAGTGAACTCTGGGGGACTCAAAATGAAAATTTCTTTTGTATATGCTAGTAATTTTCTAAAGGACAAAGAACTTTTATGGGCAGCTATGTCTAAGGAATCGTTCTATACTGATATGCCTTGGTGCCTGATTGGTGATTTCAACAATATACTTTCTACAACAGATAAAAAAGGGTAATTCTGTCCCTTTCAGCCAAATGTAAGGTTTTAAAACTGCATTATTAACTCAGGTTTGGTTGAATTGCGTATTCTGGGATTCAATTTTACATGGAGGAAAAGGGGAGTGGCCACTAAAATCGATAAAGCTTTATGTAATGATCTTTATTGAACAAATTCCCTAATCTAGCCTGTTTTGGAGTTTCTAATCCAATTAGTGATCATATTCCTATTTGTCTTAAATTATTGGATCCTCCTATATCTACCATAGGAAAACCATTCAGATATGTGAACACTTGGAATTTATTAGATGGTTATGGTGAATGTTTCTCTAATGCTTTTAATTTAATTTTTGAGGGCTCGCATCTACATATTATTAGACAACAGTTGAAAGCTTGTAAATTCTACCTCAAGGCCTGGAGTTCTAGCAGATGCTTAGATGGTAAAATTCTGAAGGAGTTGGAGCAGGAGTATGCATCAGCTCTCAAGTGTGTTGACAACAACCTAGATAATTCTACAGCTTTTGACAATTTAATGGAAGCCTGCAAAAAATGGAAGGAGCATAATAATATCGAATTTCTCAACGCTACACAAAAAGCTAAAGTGAATTGGCTAACTGAAGGAGATGCGTGTACAAGATTTTTTCATTCTAGAATGTCTAGGCGGAGACATAGATCTAATCTAAATTCCATTATCTCTATTGAAGGTAAACTAGTGCATGATCCCATTACTATTGAAAATGAACCTATTTTATATTTTACTCAGATTTTTAATGGAGATGACATTAACACAAATTTACCTGATTTTAATTGCACCTGTCGAATTAATGATGGAGGGAGAGAGTTCTTGTCTAGCAGCGTTAATTCTGATGAAGTTTATAATGCCATTTTTTTCATGTCTGATAATAGTAGTCCGGGCCCGGATGGCTTCTCTGCAAAAAATTTCAAAGCCCATTGGAATGAGTTAAATAAAAGTTTGACGAGTATGATAAATCAGGTTTTCTCAACTGGCAAGTTAGACAAAGGTGTGAATCATACTTTTATTACTCTTGTGCCTAAAATTAACAATCCCACTTCCCTTGCTGATTATAGGCCTATATCGTGTTGCAATGTTATATACAAAATAATTGCCAAAGTTATTTGCAACAGAATTAAGCCTTTTCTTAGTCATCTAATTTCTGAAGCTCAATCTGCTTTTATTCCTGGAAGAGTAATTTCTGAAAATATTTTACTTTCTCATGAGCAAGTAAGTTTTTTAATCGCAAAGGTGCTGGTAAGTTCTGTTTGAAGATAGATTTACATAAAGCCTATGACATGGTCAACAGAGAATTTATTTGTCATATGCTTAAAAAGATGGGTTTTCCTGAAAAACTGGTGAAATTAATCTATAAATGCATATCTACTCCTACTTTCTCTATAATGATTAATGGTTATCCTAAAGGTTTGGTCTCCAGCAATAGAGGTATTAGACAAGAGATCCTCTCTCCCCGTATTTGTTTTGTGTGGCTATGGAGTATTTTTCTATTTTGATGTTGAAGGCTTACAAAGTCAAGGAAATTATTCCTCCTTTTAATTTTGAACCGGCAATTACCCACCTTCTCTATGCTGATGATTTGATGATTTTTGTTTGGGCCTCCACTAAAAGTGCTAAGGTGATCAGTAAATGTTTGGAGAAGCTCAAGACCTATGTGGGATTAAATGTTAACAATAGTAAATCTAAGTTGTATTTTAGTAAAGGCACAACAGACAAGCAAAATATTAAGACTATTCTTAACATGCAAGAAAGTAAACTTCCTGTCAAATATTTAGGTGTGCGTCTATCTCATAACTATCTGCATTTCTCTGATTGTGGGGCTCTTTTTGATAATATTAACAATAGATTAAATGGATGGGATTGCAAGCTTTTATCCATGGCTGGCAGAATCGAATTAATTCGTTCAGTAATTACTCCTATGGTTTTGTACTGGATGATAGTATACCAACTTCCTTTGGCTACTATTGACAAATTAAATAAAATATGTGCTAATTTTATTTGGAATGGTAAAGTGCACAAAATTGCTTGGAATAGTCTCTGTCGTCCTAAACTAGAAGGAGGAATTGGCTTGAGAAATTTTGCAGATATCAGGAAAGCATCTAGTCTAAAACTTCTTTGGCATTTTATTAATTCAAAAAATGTTTGGTCTCGCTGGATGAGCAAAAGTTATTGCGATAATAAGCAGTTTTGGACTATGGAGATTGATAATAACTCATCTTGTACTTGGAAATCAATTCTCAAACACAGACAGATTGCTCGTAATAATATTTCTAGAGTCATTGTTAATGGGAGAAATACGCTTTTATGGCATGATCCTTGGATTAATAGTGAATGTATGGTTTCCATTCTTGGTTGGGATAGCTTACATTTATATGGTCACATTAATGATAAAGTATCTTCAATCATGCAAGATGGAGATTTTAATTTGGATTTAATTCCTTTCACTAGACAACTCTACAATCGGATTTCTAATATCCAAATAGATACTTCGGCTAGCTCGGATTACTGGAAATGTACTAGGGATAAAAAAGGCTTTAGTTTCAGATCTGCATGGAATGCTACTAGATATCAAAATCCTACTGTTGAGTGGGGCAAGATTATTTGGAACAAATGCAATAATCCTAGGACGTCCTTGACTGCTTATAAAGCAATTTATAATCGCTTGCCAACTAGAGATAAATTAACTGAATGGGGATATAATTCTGATATTAATTGTCTTCTCTGTAACCAATTCCCTGAAAATCATACCCATTTATTTTTTGCTTGCTCATACTCTGCCTACTTATGGACCACTTGCTGTTTAAAAATGGACTTACCTCAGCCGAGCACTTTGACAATGGAAGAGGGAGTTCAGCTCCTACTTACAAACTTTTCTGTAGCGGACCAGGCTACTGGGTTGGCCTTTGCTAGCTTTTCAACTATAATACACCACATCTGTCAAGAACGTAATGGAAGACTTCACGATGGTCGGAATTTCTCTAATTTGGATCGATGGAAGCTTATTGAAATGGATTTGAAGCTGCTGGGAACAAAGTGAAGAAGATGAGGGTAATTTCCAGTAGAAGTAAGCGGATCTTACAACGTTGGGGAATTGATTAGTTGGGAAATTGATTCGTCTGCCTCCGTCATTCTGAAGGAAGATAGTGTTTTTTTATTTATTTTGGTCTGGCTTGGTATGTACGCGTTTTATGTTTTGTTTGCCTATAAGGGGGTATTTTCTAGTAGCAAATGTTGTTGACTGCTGTATGGTCTTAGTGTGTACATTGTTGAACATTAAACCATATACTTTGTTAATGTGTTGTTAATAAAGCGCCGCACTCTTTTTCCCTGTCCTATTTCCACGCTGGTTATAGGTTCAGATTTTTAATGAGGCGGTTAATCTTTTCAAAAAAAAAAGGAATTAAGCAAGTCATTCCATCATAAAACTAAGCAAGCTTATAAATTAATTGCAGATAAAAAGGTTCAAGATCAAATTTTAAAACAGTTCCAAATTTTCAACTTTTAAAACCAGAAAGCCCTCTGTTCAAACTTTATAGATGAGTAAACTCCTTGATTTGAAATAGAACTTGTTGCTGTAAACATTATTGAAGTTTGAATGATAAATGTGTGTTTGCATGTATATATTTATACATGAAAATGAAGATGCATCTCTGTACACATCAATATAAACTCTGTTCTATGCCTACAGGTTCAAAAACCTGTCTCAAAATTTAAAAGCTCTATCTCAGATTGTTTTTAGACTTTGAAATCAAAAAGAAACATGTTTGTATGATTATGCTCTAAGTTTTAAAAATAAATTTAAGTAAATTAAACAAAAATCTTGTCTGGAAATATAAAAATACAGGCAACCCAATATAAACAGAAATTTCAGCGATCATGATTTCAGATTTTTAATGTATCAATTGAAACGATTTCGAAGTTAATGATTTTTAAAAGTGAAATTAGATTTTATTTTTTGTTATCAAATATTCTATGATAAAGAGAGGGATGAACGGAATCGCCATTTTCTCAAAGTTCTGGCGATCGATAAGACGATGGACTTCGTATTCGTAACCAGAGCTAGCTAAAAGGTCGTAGAGTTAGGATAAAAATGCTTGGTTAAATTCTAGATCAACGCTGATGATGATCTTGATCGAGTTAGGTTTTAAGGTTTAAAATTAGTCGAGGTTAGAAAAGTGATCACTGCATCGTCTTTAGGCCATCGAAGATCATCGGACCAGGGCCATCAGAAGCGTAGGAGGCTAGTGGAGCTTAGGATGGAGTATCGCGATTTCTGATGATCAAAGGAGGGAGAGCGAGGCGATTAATTGGGGCTCAAGTTTGTTCCAGATTTGGGTCTGGTGGTTCGATTACGAAATCACCATCGTTTCAGAATTCTTAATGTTTGTGTGGTTCAGGAACATCGTCGCGGATGTGTCGATGACCAAAGATTCAACCTGAGGCTGCCGGAGTGATTGTGCATGTGCACATGGCTGGAGTCGTGTCAGGAGGCAGCAGTTTGGGAAGAAAGGGGAAATTCAAAGTAACCTTCGGGAAGTAGGGGTTCGAGCTCGGGTATGGACTCGAAGCAAATTCTAGGTTGCACGAGTTTGTACTTCGACTAATTTAAAAAAAAAATATAAGGCACATGGGCGGGTTTTGTTGATAACTTGAAGCAAGTAGCAAAATGGTTCGGGGGAGACTCGAAGTAGTCTTAGGGGTTGACGTACCAAACAATTTTGCTTTAAAAAAAATATAAAGTTCAATCTTTTAAACAATTTTAAAATCATGTTTTTAAATGATAATTTTGATTTGAGTTCAAAACTAATAAAAGTTTTTAAGTAAGGCATTTTTAAAGCAATTAAATTCAATCTAATTTTATTACATTATTTTATAAAATTATTTATATAAATTAAATAATGTTATTAAGAATGTTAGTTAAGATAAAATGCTATGTAAACTAATTTTGATCTCTTAAGATAATTTATGTGATAAGGATGATTTATTTAACAAGGTTTACAAGATAATCAAAATGATTAACAAAGGTAAGAAGATTTATCTTTTAAATTTACTAAGTAATTAATGATTTACTTAAGTAGTAAACGATTTACTTAAAGGATAACTGTTTAATTAATTACTTAATATTAATGATTAATTAAGTAAATAATTAAGGTTAATTAGTTTGTAATTAATAATTAATTAATTAAGGAATAATTAATTTATAAAGGTAATTAAGATTTAATTAATTAACAATTAAGGATTAATTAATTAAGGTAATTAATTAAGGATTGGTTAATTAATGAAGGTGATTAAGATTTAATTAATAACTAAGGATAACTAATCATTGATTAAATATAACTAATGAAAGTAATTATGTGATTAATTAATTTAAATCAAAAAAAATTTATTCATCTTAATTGTAGATGATTAATTATTTTTGAATGTTGTGTACTGATTGATATTTCTGATATGTGATTGTGATGCTATGTGATATGATATACCCTATCCTGAGCTGTGATATCTGTGATTTGTTTCTATGTGCGGCTTTTGAATTTCAATGCGACAGGGAGTCAGATTTCAGTTGGTTATCCGAAACCCACATCGAACCTATGAATCTTTGTGAATGACATATTCACATGTTTTTAAATTGAGGCTCGCTATTCGGTTTAGCCCGGAGAGGACCTTTGTGTCATATAACCTATTTCGAATAGTGATACGATGAAATGGATAGCATTTGAAGATGGTGGTGAAGACCGGGTGTCTTCGAGAACGATAGGATAACCTGTCGAATGACTCTGAGCTGAGTTGCTCTAGTATAGAGATCTCTATATGTGATGGGGAGTCTGATCGGGATTGTGGATGCTCGGAATGCAAGGGCTTCTTCGAAAGTGCCTTCGGTTATGTTTGAACCCGAATCAAACTTGTATAGTTGTATGTCAGACATTACATTTTGAGATATAAAGCAGATTTCTTTCAAATACATTTCTATTAGTGGTGGAGAATTTATTCTCTTAGCTTAACACCATTCTTTGAGACGTACGAGCTCAGAGGTTATGTAATTGAAGGTTATCATTGATATACTCCCAACATGGTAATGTGGCATGCTGAGTGCTACTGATCATTTGTTGATCGAAGCATGGCTTTTGTGAAAAGCGTAGCTTTGTGGACGAGACTTCGTCGGACCTCACAACCCGGTAATGGTCGAAACAGGAAGGATGCAGCAAGGTTATTGGGGGTAGATCCCCTTAAGGTATGTGCATTTCCTTCTGGATAGAAGTGGTATCATGGTATGGATCCCAAATACTTAACTTATGTTGATATCGCAATTATGTTTCTTTGTTATTGTTGTTATTGGGGCCCCGGATAAAGGTTGGTTACAACCGGGGGATGGCATAATCGTGTAGTAGTTACCTAGTTACAAAGGTAACCCGGCCTTGTGTCGGTAGAGATCCGGTTAGGTTCTCGGGGCGTCCCTCCAGAGGCGTAACCATGTGGCCCAAGAAGTTCCTCAGCCTGACCATTGTTGGAAATCCAAAGAAATAATATGAGCCCTATACGGTTTTAGTTGTATAACCTGCCATGCAGCGTGGCAGTAACCTGCCATAAAACATGGTGGCTATAGTAGGCATACAATAATGGTTGTATGCTGACTAAGATTAATATTATACTTTCGAAATATTTTCTACACTATGCACTAGTAATAATATCAAAGAATTTTCTCGTATTAAGCGTGTTTGACTATCATAAGAAGAAATCTCCTCCAATTCTGCGATTGCATTGTGTGTGTGGCGTGAGGTCTTATGGTAGTTTCATTTTCCACAAGCATATCGGATTTCTTTTATAAACTGTTTTTGTTTTCAAACAACTGTTTTTGTTTACTCATACCAGTCCCATGATTGACCCGGAGTTTATTGTTCCCTTTCTAAACTCTGGGTGCCCATAATTTCCACATGGGCAGCCTAGAAGCAGGTTTTCCATTTTTTGGTGCTAGCTTGGAAACTTTTGAAGTCTTTTGGTTTGGAAGCTATCGGATTTTTGGAAGCTTTTATCTTGGAGATCTTTTGGAAGTTTTTTTGGGTCTCAAGATGCTTAGTTTGGAAGCTTGCTATCGCTCTTTTTCTTTGGAGACTTTCTTGAAGTGTGATAACTTGTTGTTTCGCTGTGATGTTTCTATTTTGAAGTTGTGTTATATGTATAAAATGTTCTGATGTTGGTGATAATGTTGTAATGGATATTATGATGATGTTGTATCTGCATGATGATCAATGATAATTCATTTTGTTCCGCTGTTTATATTCATCTAATGTTGTTATAAGCTCCATCCGAACTGGAGTTCGACGTTTGAATCTCCGGTAGTCGAATACAAGTGAGGTATTTGATGTCGATTTTCGAACGCTGAATTTTAGGTCGTGACAAGTGGTACCAGAGCTAAAGGTTGAGTAAGAGCTTTAGCTATGGAGTAACACATTAGGTGGCATTAGGGATAGGGTGAAGTGTACCCTAGAATGAGTATAACCGGAGACCAAAACTCTAAATTTTCTTGGTCTATTTCTTTTAACTGCTGATATTTCCTAAGATATCTTATCCGTATATCTAAATCAAGTTTTCTTACTAATTATAGATAGTAAGAATGAGCGGACGAAGAGAAAGAGCTAGGGGATAGGGAAATACCACAACTGGTTAAGTTCCCCCAACAGCAGAAGCAGCAGTACCTACTCAACATCAGCTGAATCTGGCCGATCTATATAAAAGCTTTTCGAGACTTGGTGGTAAGCCGTTCACTGGCAAGGAATCTATTGTTGAAGCTCAAGCTTGGATTCGATCGAGTGATTTTTTTAAAGGGCTAAAGTTGGAAGACGATCAAATGCGACTAATAGCTTCTTGGCAACTCCAAGAAGAAGCCTTAGCCTGGTTGGAGACAGTTACTGTAACCTGAAGAAGAGTTTACTTGAAATCGATTTAAGGAAGTATTTGAGAAGCGCTTTATTTCGTCGGCGGGAATTTCCCGAATGTACTAGGAATTTATGGACTTAAAGCAAGGGAATTTGTCATTTGAGGAGTACTTAAACAATTCAACGAATTATCCCGTTTCGGTCCAGAATTGGTGAACACACCTCTAAAGAAAAATGAAAGGTTCATTTGTGGGATGAATAAGAAATTCCACAAAAGGATGGCAGCACATGTCAAAGAATCTTTTTCTAATCTTATCGATATGGGGTATAGGTATGCTACCCTGGATATGCAGGAAGTCCCGAGGGAAGGAGGAAATTCGAGCAATCAAAATGGGAAAAAAAAAGAAAGTTCGGGAGCAAGAAACCACATCAAAGCAAGGATAAGAAGAACAATCAAGGAAACCTGGCTAGAGACATAACTTGTTACAACTGCCAAGAAAAAGGCCATTATTCAAACAGGTACAAGAATCCAAAGAAGCAAGTTAAGAAAGAACAACCTGTGAAGTCTAGTCAGGGAGTTAAAAGAATGCTATTACTGTCACAAAACTGGACACGTAGTTAAGAATTGCCCGATGATGAAGCAAGCACAAGTGGCGAATGTCTATGCGATTAAGGATGACCCCTCAACTTCAAGGGCAGATAAAGGGAAAGGTATTCTAGAAGGTAACCATACTATTTATGATAAAGTTGTTAGGTTTTGTTTAACACGAGCGCTACACATAGCTTTATCTCCCAACAAGCCGTAAATGAATTAAAACTTAAACCTAGTTTTGTCAATGAGCCCATTTGTGTGAAAAATCCTATTGGTGGCCCGGCAAACCTTTGTCTACGATGTAGAGAACTTCTTATCTCGTATTCTTGTTACAAATTCCCTATCAATCTCTTTGTCCTTGATTTTAATGAATTTGAAATCTTACTCGGAATGGATTGGCTAACAAAATACGAAGCCAGATTAGATTGTAACAATCGAACAATCTCAATCAAAACAAACCTTGGGGATTTTATTGAAATCTCTTGTGAGGATTCGAGTCCTAAGAGAGATAAACTGATGTATAGTTTGGGACATCCTGAACCTAGTCTGGAGTCCATACCTGTTGTTCGGGAATTTTCAGACGTGTTCGAAGAAGTAAAATCCATTCCTTCACATAAAATAGAATTCAGAATTGACTTAGTACCCAATGCCCGTCATGTCATTCATGCAAGTCGCAGGATGGCACCGAGGGAAAGAATTGAATTAGTCAATCAAACTCGAGATTTGCTAGGGAAAGGATTGATACGTCCTAGTGTTTCTGAATAGGGTTCAGCTGTGGCGTTTGTGGCTAAATCCTACGGATCCTTGAGATTGTGTGTAGACTACCGCGATCTCAATAAACAAAATCTCAAGAACAAATTCTCTTTACCTAGAATCGACGATCTATTCGATCAACTTCATGGTGCTTGATTCTTTTCTAAGATGGATCTAGCTCAGGGATTCCATCAGCTACGAATTGCCGAAGACTGTGTTCATTTGACTTCTTTCAGGGGTCCAGACACTTTTTACGAATGGTTAGTCATGCCTTTCGGACTAATCAATGCTCCCGCATACTTCGTAGATTTAACGACCCGTGTATTTCGAGAAGTGCTGAATAAATTCGTGCTTGTGTTTATTGATGATATCCTAATCTACTACAAAACCGAAGAGGAGTATGCTGAGAATCTTAGAATTGTTATGGAGATATTAAGGAATAACATTCTGTTTGCAAAGTTTTCTAAATGCCATTTTTAGGTCAAAGAAGTTAGATTTCTCGGCCATATTATTAATGAAGAAGGAACCTCTGTTGATCTGGGCAAAATTTCTGCTATTCTAGACTGGAAGCGACCCGCTGCCCCAAAAGAAGTTCGAAGTTTTCTGGGTCTAGCGGGATATTATAGAAAGTTTCCAAGATTTTTCCAAGTTGGCAAGTCCACTGACTTAGCTAACAATGAAGAATGCTAAATTCGATTGGACTCCAAAATGTGATGAAGCTTTTCAGGAGTTGAAAAGGAGATTAACTACCGTTCCCGTTCTCGCTATCATTAACGGGAACCAAGGTTTATCTATACTAACGCTTGTGGTGATGGTTTGGGTGTGGTGCTAATGCAGAATAGGAAGGTAATTACCTACATAAGTAGACAATTACGACCGCATGGGAAAAATTACCCAACTCATGATCTCGAGCTTCTAGTTGTTATTTTCGCTTTGAAAATCTGGCGACACTATCTTCTGGGTAAGATTCTCTTTCAGCCTTGCTAAAATTTAAAATTTCAATTTAATTTAAATTATATACTTAATAAATCCTTTTTGTTCTAGGTGAAAATTTTGAATTATTCAACGACCACAAATCTCTGTAATATCTCTTCACACAGAAAGATTTAAATATGACGCAACAACGATGGCTAGAATTTCTGGAATCCTATGACTTAGATATTCAATATACACCCGGGAAAGCTAATGTAGTTGTCGATGCTTTGAGTAGGAGACATGCTGTTCTTGCATATCTTGTTGTCACTCCTACCCTCCTTGAAAAGATCGCCAGTAAGCAGACAGAAGACAAGTTCCTTTGAGAAATTTGTAGAAGAATATGTCGAGGCGAGGATTCTAGTTTTGGAATCGATAGTAATAGAATAGTAAGACTGAAAGGCAGGCTGTGTGTGCCAGATATCCCAAAATTAAAGCGTGAAGTTTTAGACGAGTGTCACAAGTCTAAACTCCGTATCCATCTAGAAGTTAATAAGATGTATAGAGATATCAAAAGAACTTTCTAGTGGAAGACAATAAAGAGGGATATATCTATATATGTGAGTCGTTGTGCTACCTGCCAGCAAATTAAAAGTGATCAAAAGAAAGCAGCGGGTTTTCTCCAGCCTTTGGAGGTACCCATATGGAAATGGGATAAAGTATCGATGGATTTCATCGATGGGTTGCCCCGCACTCGAAAGGGGAATGAAGCAATTTTGGTTATTGTGGACCGTCTGACTAAAAAAGCCCATTTCATTCCAGTGAAATCCACTTGCACAGCGGCAAGTTTGGCAGAGCTATATGTCAAAGAAATTGTCCGTCTCCACGGTATACCCAGTAGTATAGTGAGTGATCGTGATTCGATCTTCACTAGTAAATTTTAGGAGGCATTCCAAGCTGCATTAGAAACAAAACTGAACTTCAGTACTGCTTATCACCCACAGTCCGATGGGCAGACTGAAAGGATAAATCGAATATTAGAAGACCTTTTGCCAGCTTGTATTCTCAATTTTGGTGGTTCATGGGAAGACTATTTACATCTGGTTGAGTTCTCATATAATAATAGCTATTAAGCCAGTATCGAAATGGCTCCTTTCGAAGCTTTATATGGTCGTCCATGTCGATCACCGGCATGTTGGATTGAGTCTGGTGATTGACACGTTCTTGGACCAGATATGATTAAAGAAGCCATTGAAAAAGTTGATTTTGTTCGAAAGAAGTTAATAACTGCACAAAGTCATCAGAAGAGTTATTACGACCGTAGAAGAAGAGATTTAGAATTTCAAGTTGGAGATTCTGTTTTCCTGAAAGTATCTCCAATGCGTGGTGTGTGAAGATTCGGGAAGACTGGTAAGCTGGCACCATGATACATTGGTCCTTTTTCTATATGGGAAAGGATCGGTCCTCTGGCATATCGAGTACAGCTATCTAGCTGGTTATCTGGCATACACGATGTGTTTCACGTTTCTCATCTGCAGAGATATGTGCACGATCCAGACAGTATTATCGAAGAGGCAGCTCAGCAGGATCTTGAAATCACTCCCAACATAGCAGTTAAAAGAGGGCCATTGAAAATAATCGATCATAATGAAAAACAATTGAGGAACAAAGTTGTTAAACTATTTAAAGTGCAATGGAGCGATGATCCAAAGGTCTGTACTTGGGAGACAGAAGATAGTATGCAAAAGTCTTATCCCAACTGCAGAGTGGATATCTCGGCTTAAACTGGTAAGCCATTTCTCTATCTTTTTCTGAACTCTTATATTCTTTGTTTGTCTCTCTTTCTTTCAAATTTCGAGGACAAAATTTTCTTAAGAGGGGGAAATCTATAACATCTCAAATTTTATCAATTTAAATTGGTAATTTATTTGAATTTTTGGGATTTAATTTGAAAATAATTCGAAAAGTTTCAAAACAAATAAAATAAGTGTTAATTTATATAAATAAGATTTCAATTTCTTTTGGGTTTAAAAATTTGAAATAATAATTTTTTTAAAATCTTTTGAATTTAAATTATATATATATGAATATATATGTATATTTGTGTGTATATATGAGTAGATGTTAATTTGATTTTGAATTTGAATTTAAATTTTAAATAAATGCTTTAGTAAACTAATTTGGATTTACAAATACATATGCATATATAGTTTATTTAATGTGTATTAACTTCAAAACATTCTCTTTTAAATAGTATTTATTAATAATAAGCAAATGCCTTTAGAAAATGGAAAATGTAAATTTAAATACAATTTAAAATAATGTAAAATATATCATTCTAATAAAAATTTACAAATGTTAAGCAAGTAATGAATATAGAGACAAGTGTTTAACATGTAGAAAGGAATTAACAAGTGTCATTACATTATTTTCATTTTTTTAAAAATTCATAGAAAAGGAAATAAAATTATATAACCTAATTTATCTCCTCCCTCTTATCTCTTTTACTCATTTCTTAAGCCTGTACAAAACTTTAAAACCAGAGAAAAAATCATCAGTCGCAAGTAATTAAAACAACAACTTCCTCAACTTTGAAATCAAGACCAAAATTCCAGTAAAAAAATCTGTATCTTCGTTTTTCAAAATCTCAAGCCAGAGAAGGAATTTCAAAAACAACTTCAGCTCTCAAACAAGCAGTTCCACATCAAAGCAAGTTCAATTATCTCACTTTTTCAAAAATCAAGCCTGTAAGATTCAACTTCAAC
This sequence comes from Allium cepa, assembly GCA_030765085.1. Classification (NCBI taxonomy): domain Eukaryota; kingdom Viridiplantae; phylum Streptophyta; class Magnoliopsida; order Asparagales; family Amaryllidaceae; genus Allium; species Allium cepa. The sequence continues at coordinate 138,612,590 of CM060931.1, read as the reverse complement.
AACACAACCAAAATCATCTCAGATCTCTGGATTCTAGTTTTAAGTTACAGACCAGAGTTCCTTCTTCTCTGTTTTTTATAATAAAAAAACTGTAAGTAAAATCTTTTTAAAAGAATTTAAATTTGAGTATGTGTTAAGGAATTAAGCAAGTCATTCCATCAGAAAACTAAGAAAGATTATATAAACTAGTTGCAGATAAAAAGGTTCAAGATCAAATTTAAAAACATTTCCAGACTTTCAACTTTTAAAAACAGAAAGCTCTCTGTTCAAACTTCACAGGTGAGTAAACTCCATGATTTGAACTAGAACTTGTTACTGTGAACAATATTGAAGTTTGAATGATAAATGTGTGTTTGCATGTACATATTTATACATGAAAATGAAGATGCATGTCTATACACATCAATATGAACTCTGTTCTATGCCTAAAGGTTCAAAAACCTATCTCCAAATTCAAAAGCTCTATCTCAGATTGTTTTTAGGCTTTGAAATCAAAAAGAAACATGTTTGTATGATTATGCTCTAAGTTTTAAAAACAAATTTAAGTAAACTAAACAAAAATCTTGTTTGGAAATATGACAATACAGGCAAACCCAATATAAACAGAAATCTCAACGATCATGATTTCAGATTTTGAATATATCAATTGAAACGATTTCGAAGTTGATGATTTTTAAACGTGAAATTTTATTTTTTTATCAAGTATTCTATGAGAAAGAGGGGGATGAACAGAATCGCCATTTTCTCTAAGTTCTAGCGATCGATAAGACGATGGACTTCGTATTCCTAACCAGAGCTAGCTAGAAGGTCGTAGAGTTAGGGAAAAATGCTTGGTTAAATTCTAGATCAACGATGATGATGATCTTGATTGAGTTAGGGTTTAAGGTTTAAACGAGTCTAGGTTAGAAACGTGATCACTGCATCGTCTTTAGGCCATCAAAGATCATCGGACTGGGGGCCATCGAAGCGTGGGGGGCTGTCGGAGCTTAGGATGGAGTATCGCGATTTCTGATGATCAGAGGAGGGAGAGCGAACCGATCAATTGGAGATCAAGTTTATTCCAGATTTGGGTCGAGTGGCTCGATTACGAAATCACCACTGTTTCGGAATTCTGAGTGTGTGTGTGGTTCAAGAACATTGTCGTGGACGTGTCGATGACCAGAGATTCAACCTGAGGCGGCCGGAGTGATTGTGCATGTGCACATGGCTAGAGTTGTGTTAGGAGGCAGAAGTTTGGGAAGAAAAGGTAAACTCGAAGTAATCTCCGGGAAGCAAGGGTTCGAGCTCGGGTATGGACTCGAAGCAAATTCTGGGTTGCACGGGTTTGTACTTAGACAAATTTAATATATATATATATATAAGGCACACAGGTGGGTTTTGTTGATAACTTGAAGCAAGTAGCAAAATGGTTCAGGGGAGACTCGAAGTAGTCTCAGGGGTTGACGTACAAAACAGTTTTGCTTCAAAAAAATATAAAGTTCAATCTGTTAAATAATTTTAAAATCATGTTTTTAAATGATAATTTTGATTTGAGTTAAAAACTAATTAAAATTTTTAAGTAAGGCATTTTTAAAGTAATAAAATTTAATCTAATTTTGTTACATTATTTTATAAAATTATTTATATAAATTAAATTATGTAATTAAGAATGATAGTTAAAATAAAATGCTATGTAAACTATTTTGATCTCTTAAGATAATTTATGTGATAGGGATGATTTATTTAACAAGGTTTACAAGCTAATAAAAATGATTAACAAAGGTAAGTAGATTTATCTTTTAAATTTACTAAGTAATTAATGATTTACTTAAGTAATAAATGCTTTACTTAAAGGATAACTGTTTAATTAATTACTTAATATTAAAGATTAATTAAGTAAATAATTAAGGTTAATTAGTTTGTAATTAATAATTAATTTAAGGAATAATTAATTTATAAAGGTAACTAAGATTTAATTAATTAACAAGTAAGGATTAATTAATTAAGGATTGATTAAGGATAACTAATCATTGATTAAAGATAATTAATGAAAGTAATTATGTGATTAATTAATTTAAATCACAAAAAATTTATTCATCTTAATTGTAGATGATTAATTATTTTTGAATGCTGTGTACTGATTGATTTCTCTGATATGTGATTGTGATGCTATGTGATATGATTTACCCTATGCTCAGCTGTGATATCTGTGATTTGTTTCTGTGTGAATGTGAAAACCCATTGGTCCGTAAAACGACTTTTGAATTTCGATGTGGCAGGGAGTCGGATTCTAGTTAGTTATCTGAAATCCACATCGAACCTGTGAATCTTTGTGAATGACATATCCACATGTTTTTAAATTAACGCTCACTATTCAGTTTAGCCGGGAGAGGACCTTTGTGTCATTTAACCCATTTCGAATAGTGATACGACGAAATGGATAGCATTTGAAGACGGTGGTGATGACCGGGTGTCTTCGAGAATGATAGGATAACTTGTCGAATGACTCTGCACTGAGTTGCTCCGGTATAGAGATCTCCATATGTGATGGGGAGTCCGATCGGGATTGTTGATGCCCGAATTACAAGTGCTTCTTCGGAAGTGCCTTTGGTTCTGTTTGAACCCGGAACAGACTTGTATGGTTGTATGTCTGACATTTCATTTTGAGATATAAAGCGGATTTCTTTGAAATACATTTCTATTGGTGGCGGAGAATTTATTCTCTTAGCTTAACACCCTTCTCTGAGACGTACGAGCTCAGAGGTTATGTAGTTGAAGGTTATCGGTGATATACTCCCAACTTGGTAATGTGGCATGTTGAGTGCTGCTGATCATTTGTTGATCGAAGCATGGCTTTTTTGAAAAGCGTAGCTTTGTGGACGAGACTTCGTCGGACCTCAAAACCCGGTAATGGTCGAAACATGAAGGATGCAGCAAGGTTATTGGGGGTAGCGCCCCTTAGGATATGTGCATTTCCTTCTGGATAGAAGTGGCATCATGGTATGGATCCCAGATACTTAACTTATGTTGATATCGCAGTTATGTTGCTTTGTGATTGTTGTTGTTGGGGCCCCAAATAAAGGTTGGTTACAACCGAGGGATAGCATTCTCGAGTTACCTAGTTATACAGGTAACCCAGTCTTGTGCTGGCAGAGATCCGATTAGGTTCTCGGGGCGTGCCTCCAGAGGCGTACCCATGTGGCCCAGGAAGTTCCTTAGCTTGACCATTGTTGGAAATCCAAAGAAACAATATGAGTCCTGTATGGTTTTAGTTGTATAACCTGTCATGCAAACCTGTCATAAAATATGGTAGCTATAGTAGGCATATAATAATGGTTTTATGCTGGCTAAGATTAATATTATACTTTCGAACTATTTTCTACACTATGCACTAGTAATAATATCAAAGAATTTCTCATATTGAGCATCTTTGACTATCGTAAGAAGAAATCTTCTCCAATTCTGTGATTGCATTGTGTGTGTGGCAAGAGGTCTTATGGTAGTTTAATTTTCCAAAAGCATATCAGATTTCTTTTATAAACTGTTTTTGTTTTCAAACAACTGTTTTTGTTTACTCATACCAGTCTCATGACTGACCTGAGTTTATTTTTTTCCTTTCTAAACTCTAGGTGCCCATAATTTCCACACAGGCAGCCTAGAAGCAGGTTTTTCATGTTTGGTGCTAGCTTGGAATCGTTTGAAGTCTTTTGGTTCGGAAGCTATCGGATTTTAAGAAGCTTTTTGTTGAATATGCGCTTATATGATTTTTGTTTGATGATTATAAACATATATACATTCATTTAAATGTATTTGATAATATACTATTTATTTTCACAGATTAAATAAATATTTGCTGAATAAAATAAATAACAGGGAATTTGAATTCAAACGAATATTTTATTCAAACAAATATTTATTACAATTTTGAATAGTACAAATTCAAGCTCTCACTATTCACTATACAACTTTGATACAAATTCAATTACATCACTATTTTACACATTCACCTCACTACATATCACTCACACTCGTATTTTTATCTTCATCTTCATTCCAGTTAGAATCCAGCATCTGAGCAATCTGCAAAAATATTCACTAACGCAGTAAAATTGAAAAAGAAATATTTTTGCAATATAAAATAAAAGATGAATTTTGAAAATAATATTTGCCTCAGTTATTTGGGTTGTTCGTCATCATTTAAATTTGAATTCATCATACACAAACAACTTGTGACATACACAGTGTATCACTGTATATGCCACAAGGCCGTGCACACCGATATATACTTGATAATGCTACAGGGACAGGTGAGCACAAGGTCAAACCCAAATAAAAAGACGGGTTCAACTCGGGTGCAACATAAATAAAATCTCGACTTCAGCACAAGGTCAAACCCGAGTTGTGAAACTGGATTCAACTCAAGTGTAATGCACAGTCTACACAAATTCAACAGTGCATCAAAGAAAACAAGTATAACTGATATATGGTGATGCAGTCAACAACATATTCACCAATGAATCATCAAAGAGTGCAACAGGGATGAATACAACATGAAGTACAGCAACTCAAGGAGATAGTCGACCAACAGTATCAAACTCATGTACGCAACAGCAAATACTCGAGCTCAAAACAGTGGCACATGAATACAAGATGGTCAGACCAAATAGCAATTCAAGTCGAGATGAACATAAAATCAAACTGCAACTCCATGGACTGCAAAAATCAAGCAAATATAGAGAACAAGCTACATGAAGGCAACATGAAGCAATGTCGAGCTCAGTACAACACAATGTACATAAATACAGCTACAATGGCCAGACTAACCTGAAAAGGTGCAATCCAAATATGCAGTGCATACTCAAGTACACAAGTAACCCAAGTGATGCAAGACACAGTGCATATATGAAGTATACAAGTACAACAAGCATCAGTATGCAAGTATCAAGACCGAAGTCAGATGAAACAATGCCCAAAATGCAACATGCTTAAAGTAAATACATATATACAAGCAACTGAAGACAACATGGCCAAGGACAATGAAGCCACTACAATCAGATGCCACCAAAAACCAACAAAGACCAAGGCTACAACATAGTGCACCAGAGAAAAACAGTTTCAAATCAAGACCGAGACAAAATCAAGCATAAAAGTTCAAATGCAAACATGTTTTACAAATGCCCAAAGACGAAAGGTAATCAATATCGAGCCAGAGCGTCAAGTTTGAATGCTACAAAATCAAAGTGAAACCAGACCACAAAGTTCGGCATCAGGATAAGAAGAACTAACAGAACAACCATGTATCAATAACAATGCAACACAGTGGCAATCACAAGCTACAAACATCAAATGTCGACCAGACACAAAACAAAATCAAACAAGGCCAGAGACGAAGCTCGCAGAGATGAAAAACAGTGATGGTCAAAGTAATGCATAGTCGTGAAGTGGTATACACGAAATCAGTAACAAATTCATGGCCGAAGTAAACACTCAGTGTCAAGGCCGAAGTGACAGCGAAATCGCCATGTCAATGTTGAACAAGTCAAAGTAAAAATACCAGAAATCAAAATACTGGGGTCATCACGATAATCAAAATCAACACCGTGTCAACCAAGTAACACGAGTATATACGAATTGAAGAAGTCTGTGACATCTCAATCATCAATACAAAATCAAGCGGCCAAAGAAATCAGTTGACAAATTCAAATAGAGAATGTACGACGCAAATCTAGGGTTACAAACCCTATATAAGGAAATCATCATCGGCAATTTTATCTATGGAGTTCAATCAAGCATAACAGTATAGCATAAACGAAAATCACATACCGAATCGAAGTCGAACTCCATCAACAACGAAGCAGCCGAAGTGAGCAACAATCGATCAACAGTACACGCGAATAATCATCGAATCAATCAACATATTATCGGCACTTTGAAAGCCCTAATTTGATCAAGGATGAAGCCCTAAATTTTGCAAGAGGAACGGCCGCCATTACGAACAAAGGAAATAAAAGAGACGGGTTGAATTACTAAAGAGGGCCGGCCTTATTCCTCTAAAAGGACCTCTAATTTATTAAGGGTTTTTAATTTATAAATAGGGTTTTATTTTTAAATTTCTTTTATCTTGTATTTTCTTTTTTAAACCGTTTTAATTTCAAGCCGTGTGACTTGGGGACAAGCTACGTGGCGTAGCTTGAGAATTCGCAACTCGGTGGTTGAGTTGTGGCAAGGTTTTGAGCGTAGAGTTAGATTAGTCAATAGCGGGTATAGCGAGTTTACGTGTGTAAGCGAGGGACTATCTAATTTCTAGTAGAAACCTTGGGGGCAGCACGTAGGCAGGGTTTTGCCGAAGCTGGGTAAATTCTGTGTTGTTCTGTTTTTTCTGTTATTTATATTCTGCGATATCTTTGCTGCTATTCTGTGATCTGAATTGAATATTTTATAAGCTTCTGCGATTAATTTTTATAATTAATACTATCACCCTATTCACCCCCCCTCTAGGGTGAAATCAATCCTACAAGTGGTATCAGAGCTAGAAACAAAAGCCGTTTTTGTTTTAATTTTTTTTTACAAAAATCAATTTTTGTTTTAAAAATTCGTGTTTTAAAAATTGATTTTTGTTTTAAAATTTTGAATTTTTGAAATGGCTTCTTTTAATAATAATTTTGGGGGTCGTTCCAATATTATTCCTTCTATTTTTGATGGAACAGATTTTTTGAATTGGAAATTGAAAATGGAATTTTATTTAAAATCTGTTAATATTAAATGTTGGAATATTATTGAAAACGGGTGTGATATAACAGATAAGAAAATTATCTCGATTAACGCTCTTGCTATGCATATATTATATTCTCATATTAATCAAGATAATTTTAATTTCATCTCTCATTGTGAAAATGCACAGGAAATCTGGAATACTTTCGATGCAATATATGGTGTAAAAGTCAACAGCATTGAGAAGTCCTCCACAACTGACTCGGATAAAGAAATGTGCTTGACAGGATTGGTAAATAGCAGTTGTGATAAGGATGATGATGATAGAGCAGCCGAGCTAGCATTAATAATGAAGATATTCAAAAGGTGGAATCACAAATACGGAAATCCAGCTCTAAATAAAAAATTAAAAAGCAGAATAATCAAAGCACTGGACAACTCGGAAGAACACGGGATCATTTGCAACAAACCCTATAATATCAAGCCCAATTATCCCCGATTTCAACGCGATTTTGAAAAGAAATCAAAACGGTGTTTTGCAGCCACGTGGAATAAAAGCGATAGCAGTGAGAGTGAGAAAGCAGATATGTGCCTTCATGGAAATATAACTGATAGCGACGATAACGAGCCAAGCGAGGTATCAAAACTTACTCATTCTGAATTACTTATTTATTTCCACGAAGTAAATGGCTGTTTTGAACGGCTTAGGGATAAGTATGCCAAACTTGAATCACAAAAAGATACTTTGATAGATTTAAATAAACAACTTGACCAATTAGTTAAAACCTATCAAAGTAGGATCCCTAAGTGTGATAAGTGTCCAACATTCGAAGAAGAAATTAGAAAATCAGAAATCAGAATAAAATCACTTGAAAATGAAATTCTGATTTTAAAAGAGAATGAAAATATTAAGAGAGAAAATTCTATCAAAAGTGCACACAATTATTTAACGAAAATGAATCTCTCAAAACACAAGTCCAACAATTGTCCACGACTTTAGATAAATTTTCAAAAAGTGAAAAATCGTTGAATATGCTATTAGGGAAACAAACTGTTAATACAGTTAGACAAGGACTTGGATATAATTGTTCGAAAATTGTTAAAAGCAATATTAATCAAGTTAATTCTATGTGCACAATTTGTAGAAAATTTGGACACGATCACAATAATTGTTGGTATAGACCCAAACATGTGAAAACTATACCGATTTGGGTTCCAAAAGGCACAAATATAAAATCTCTCAAAGTTGAACAAATTTGGGTGCCGAAGGGAACAATTATAAATAGTTTTGGGTCTCCACAAAATTATTCTTCTAATTATTCTGCCACTAACAACCATGGACCTATAAAAACAAATAGGTCACATAAATCTTTTTCCGTGTAGGTGTGGTGGCGGGCTAAGGAACAACAATAGTGTTCTCTGGATTTTTGGCTGTTCTAGAAACAAAACGGACGACGAAGCAAAGTTCCTTAGCCTAGTATAAAGGTGACAGAATCACAACGGGCAACAATGAAAAATATCGTAAAGGTAAAACAGGTAAAGTTATATTTATTTGAATGATATATTAAATGTGATAATCTGCACCATATTCTGAATTAAATCAGCCAATAATGAAGATGATGAAAAAATGATGATTTTGATTCTGGCTTATTCAAAACAGTTGGCCAATTATATTCTTATGCCAAAAACACTATAAAATTTTCTAGATTCTTTGAATTACTTCTTATACATCAGTTTGGATTAAAAATAGTGTTTTGTTGGATAATAATACATTTGGTTATAATTCGGCTAACTCTTTATTCACGGTTTTCGATTATTTACACGGCTTCAATTCAAATTCAAAAGAATGTCATTTAATTGCTGTAAAAATTGAGTTTGAAATTTTTGGTGCACAATTCATGTTTTGGTCTATAAAATTCAATTGATGATAATTTTTGAGTGAAAGAGAAATTCAGATGCAGATTACACTGGTAATCTAGTTGATAGAAAAATTACTAGTGAAACGTGATTTTTGTTGAGACATTTAGTAACTGCATCGTTTTTTCAAAGAAAATATCTGCATATTCTTCATTTCAAATAATTTTCAAATAGCAGAAAATTTTCTTTTAAAACCCCCTGGAGAAAATCATTTTTGACCATATTTTCAGATTAGTCCTTTTGAAAAATTAATTTCATAATTATTTTTGAGTTTGATTTTAAATGACTATTTTGACTAATCTGACTCCCTAATGTTTATCGAAAAGAAAAATAGTGATTGAAAAAGTGACGAGTGTTAATATTGATCAAATATTATGACTCGAGACGGTATAATTAATAAATTTCTTTAGAAATTTAAACAAGAGTTATAAAACTGTTTGTTGGTAAAAATTCCATGACCATCTCTATATCTATCATATTTCTAACGACCATCACTCATCAAAATTCTATATAGTTTGTCGATATGTGGTACTTTAAACAGGAATCGTTCATTTTTCATTTTTCACATTTTTAAAAAAAAAAAGGGGTAATAATAATAATAATAAATACCAAAGTATTCACTCTCATTTAAAAGTCCCCACGGTTATGCATGGGTGAATTACTTGGAATTTGTTATGTGCTTCCATGCTCATTTAAAAATCCTCACGGTTATGCATGTATGGAACGCATATCAAAAGTTTATTTTTTTAAAATAAACAAGTTGATTCTAATCCCATTTAAAAGTCCTCACGGTTATGCGTGGTTAGAAGATACTTGAATTCATTTTTTTAAAATAAAATTGGAATACTACTAATCCCATTTAAAAGTCATAACGGTTATGCATGGTTAGTAGATATTCAAATTCCTGATATAAATATACCACAAATAGACACAACTGTATGGTTTTATATGATGACATCATTTCCATCATTCTAAAAGTGGAATATGCGCCTAACAAAACATTTATGATTTTTGTTTGACTTTTTATCGAAATTTAATATTTATATTCAATTGAGTTTTTAATGTTGGATTGATATCGATTACTTTATCTCTATTTTCTCTAATACTATTATTCTTTTGCTGATAACAAAAGGGGGAGAGAAAAGTTAAGATTTTGTTAAATAAAATCAAGCAAAGGTCAAATAATTTTCTATTTGCATCTAGGATCATTTGCATATTACTTAATTGTATGCATATTTGTAGGGGGAGCATCGTATAGAGAGGAAGCATTTAAGTGGGGGAGCAATTAGGATATATCAATGATCAAATACATTTAACGTATTCAAAATCTTAAATATATGTTTGTTATCATCAAAAGGGGGAGATTGTTGAATATGCGCTTATATGATTTTTGTTTGATGATAATAAACATATATACATTCGTTTAAATGTATTTGATAATATACTATTTATTTTCATAGATTAAATAAATATTTGCTGAATAAAATAAATAACACGGAATTTGAATTCAAACGAATATTTTATTCAAACAAATATTTATTACAATTTTGAATAGTACAAATTCAAGCTCTCACTATTCACTATACAACATTGATACAAATTCAATTACATCACTATTTTACACATTCACCTCACTACATATCGCTCACACTCGTATTTTTATCTTCATCTTCATTCCAGTTAGAATCCAGCATCTGAGCAATCTGCAAAAATATTCACTAACGCAGTAAAATTGAAAAAGAAATATTTTTGCAATATAAAATAAAAGATGAATTTTGAAAATAATATTTGCCTCAGTTATTTGAGTTGTTCGTCATCATTTAAATTTGAATTCATCATACACGAACAACTTGTGACATACACAGTGTATCACTATATATGCCACAAAGCCGTGCACACCGATATATACTTGATAATGCTACAGGGACAGGTGAGCACAAGGTCAAACCCAAATAAAAAGACGGGTTCAACTCGGGTGCAACATAAATAAAATCTCGACTTCAGCACAAGGTCAAACCCGAGTTGTGAAACTGGATTCAACTCAAGTGTAATGCACAGTCTACACAAATTCAACAGTGCATCAAAGAAAACAAGTATAACTGATATATGATGATGCAGTCAACAACATATTCACCAATGAATCATCAAAGAGTGCAACAGGGATGAATACAACATGAAGTACAGCAACTCAAGGAGATAGTCGACCAACAGTATCAAACTCATGTACGCAACAGCAAATACTCGAGCTCAAAACAGTGGCACATGAATACAAGATGGTCAGACCAAATAGCAATTCAAGTCGAGATGAACATAAAATCAAACTGCAACTCCATGGACTGCAAAAATCAAGCAAATATAGAGAACAAGCTACATGAAGGCAACATGAAGCAATGTCGAGCTCAGTACAACACAATGTACGTAAATACAGCTACAATGGCCAGACTAACCAGAAAAGGTGCAATCCAAATATGCAGTGCATACTCAAGTACACAAGTAACCCAAGTGATACAAGACACAGTGCATATATGAAGTATAAAAGTACAACAAGCATCAGTATGCAAGTATCAAGACCGAAATCAGATGAAACAATTCCCAAAATGCAACATGCTCAAAGTAAATACATATACAGAAGCAACTGAAGACAACATGGCCAAGGATAATGAAGCCACTACAATCAGATGCCACCAAAAACCAACAAAGACCAAGGCTACAGCATAGTGCACCAGAGAAAAACAGTTTCAAATCAAAACCGAGACAAAATCAAGCATAAAAGTTCAAATGCAAACATGTTTTACAAATGCCCAAAGACGAAAGGTAATCAATATCAAGCCAGAGCCGTCAAGTTTGAATGCTACAAAATCAAAGTGAAACCAGACCACAAAGTTCAGCATCAAGATGAGAAGAACCAACAGAACAACCATGTATCAATAACAATGCAACACAGTGGCAATCACAAGCTACAAACATCAAATGTCGACCAGACACAAAACAAAATCAAACAAGGCCAGAGACGAAGCTCGCAGAGATGAAAAACAGTGATGGTCAAAGTAATGCAGAGTCGTGGAGTGGTATACACGAAATCAGTAACAAATTCATGGCCGAAGTAAACACTCAGTGTCAAGGCCGAAGTGACCGTAAAATCGCCATGTCAATGTTGAACATAAAAATACCAGAAATCAAAATACCGGGGTCATCACGATAATCAAAATCAACACCGTGTCAACCAAGTAACACGAGTATATACGAATTGAAGAAGTCAGTGACATCTCAATCATCAATACAAAATCAAGCGGCCAGAGAAATCAGTTGACAAATTCAAATAGAGAATGTACGACGCAAATCTAGGGTTACAAACCCTATATAAGGAAATCATCATCGGCAATTTTATCTATGGAGTTCAATCAAGCATAATAGTATAGCATAAACGAAAATCACATACCGAATCGAAGTCGAACTCCATCAACAACGAAGCAGCCGAAGTGAGCAACAATCGATCAACAGTACACGCGAATAATCATCGAATCAATCAACATATTATCGGCACTTCGAAAGCCCTAATTTGATCAAGGACGAAGCCCTAAATTTTGCAAGAGGAACGGCCGCCATTACGAACGAAGGAAATAAAAGAGACGGGTTGAATTACTAAAGAGGGCCGGCCTTATTCCTCTAAAAGGACCTCTAATTTATTAAGGGTTTTTAATTTATAAATAGGGTTTTATTTTTAAATTGCTTTTATCTTGTATTTTCTTTTTTAAACCGTTTTAATTTCTAGTCGTGTGACTAGGGGACAAGCTACGTGGTGTAGCTTGAGAATTCGCAACTCGGTGGTTGAGTTGTGGCAAGGTTTTGAGCGTAGAGTTAGATTAGTCAATAGCGGGTATAGCAAGTTTACGTGTGTAAGCGAGGGACTATCTAATTTCTAGTAGAAACCTTGGGGGCAGCACGTAGGCAGGGTTTTGCCGAAGCTGGGTAAATTCTGTGTTGTTCTGTTTTTTTTTCTGTTATTTATATTCTGCGATATCTGTGTTGCTATTCTGTGATCTGAATTGAATATTTTATAAGCTTCTGCGATTAATTTTTATAATTAGCACTATCACCCTATTCACCCCCCCCCTCTAGGGTGAAATTGATCCTACACTTTTGTCTTGGAGATGTTTTGGAAGTTTTTTTTGGATCTCAAGGTGCTTAGTTTGGAAGCTCGCTATCGCTCTTTTTCTTTGGAGACTTTCTTGAAGTGTGATAACTTGTTGTTCCGCTGTGATGTTTCTATTTTGAAGTTGTGTTATATGTATAAAATGCTCTGATGTTGGTGATAATGTTGTAATGGATATTATGATGATGCTGTATCTGCATGATGATCAATGATAATTCATTTTGTTCGGTTATTTATATTCATCTAATGTTGTTATAAGCTCCATCCGAATTGGAGTTCGACGTTTGAATCTCCGACAGTTGAATACAAGTGAGGTATTTGATGTCGATTTTCGAACGCTGAATTTCGGGTCGTGACAATGTGATGGCACAAATCTTGAACACTGAAGATTTAACCTTTCTTAACAAACTGCCATCAAGTCTTTTGAAAACTTTTGATTTAAAGAAACATCTGATACTTGAACGAGGATTATGTCCATCAGTAAAAAGTCTGATTACTAAATGTTGATTAGTGTCAAGTGTTTTTGTATACCATCCTAATTTTACTATTAAAAATTCAGCAAGAACAACAAAAGTATCTAATGCCTAACTACAAAAAAATTCTATTATATGTTGTGATTGCTTGACAACAAATTTGATGATCTCCATGAAAGCAACTTCGCCGTATAATTGACTGGGTTGTAAACATGCAACCACTTTGATCTTCATTTTAGCTGGTGGATCAATTAAGAGAGGAGATGATAATGCATAAGAGGAGAGGACAAAACATTCTTTTTTTAGTTATATTTTATGTGATGTATATCTCAAGTTTTAAAAATCTTGCTTGAACAAGTTTTCGTTTTTCATAGTTATTAATATAAATAAACTTGAGTTAGAAACAAGATTGAAGTTGCAGAAAAATTGACAATTGAAGTTTTCCTCGGATAAAGAACTTACTATATTTGTTTGCGTTTAATTAGTATGTATTGGTTCTACCATGTAAATAATTGCTTTATATAATTTAGGTATAAAATATGCAACTTTTATTTAGGGAAATTTATAATTATGCAAACTTTGTGGATTTAAAATTATGCATATCGGATGCCTAGTGCAACAAAGGTCGATCACATAGAATTGTTGAATCTCTTTAGAGAGTAGAAAGTTCTTAGAAATTTATTTAATTGTACAATTTTGCCAAATGGGTTATCTGAAATATGAAACAAGTTCGTTCTTTACTACGTATATTTTATGACGGTTCTGATTGTGATATCATATTATTCCCTCAAGTTTGCGGTCATTTTAATTTTGGACAATAGTGTTTTCTTCATAAGAATCTATGTTTTAGTTGCACGGATCAATCAGGCCCAATATATTTAAGAAAAAACAAAATTATTTATCCCGTTATATCTTTACGAATAGCGAAAACCATAAAAATCAACGTCAAAAAATGAAAAATATTTCAAACTACATGAACAAATTTGAGAATTTAGACAGAAAAACAACAATGCATATCACAGTACAAAGTTTTCAATTGTACTGAAGTCCTATACAATGGCATAAGAAATATTATCTAAATAGTCAGTTTATTAGTTACAAAGGAGATTGCCACTTCGCAGTAAATGAAGCAATCGTTAAATGATAAATACCAGTATCACTTGACCATAGGATAGAAAATGACATACAGACACCGTGGTCTATATATAAAAATATTTTAAAATGATTTCTATGGTTTTGGAAAGAAATATATAGTTTAATAAATATTAATTTTTGATATTATATAAATATTATTTTATATATAGTTAAATTCTTAAAATTAAGCTATGTATAAATTTGTTTAATAAAAAAATAAGTTTAATTATAAAGTTGATTTTATTAAAATATAATATGTTTAAGTATTTATTTAAATGATATTTTAATATAGAGTTTGCAATTATTTTAATAAATTATGGTTGGAGGATAAATATGAAATTGATTTGAAATTAAATTTATCTAAGAATTATACTCAAATAAGTTTGATTTGACATTTATTAAAATTGAGATTTTAAAGGACATGATGTTTATAAATTAATTTTTGTTTAAGGTGATTTAAATAAATATATCAAGTTTAAATAAACTGAAGGAATATTCAGTTATTTGAAGTTTAAAAGTTTTATTTAAATGATACTGAATTTATTAAGTAGATATTTCAAAACTAAATAATAGTAAATTGAATTAAGATATGTATAAAATTATTACATTTAGTTTTGAAATTATAGAATATTTAAAGCTTTGAAATATATATTTATAAATGGTTTATTTGTGGTTCAAATATGTATTTGAAATTGATATAATTTTGAATGGTTTATTTAGAAGCTAAATTGGAATTAATGATTTGAGATCTGATTAAATTTGAATTTTGGAATTCGAGTTGATTTGGAATTAATTTGTGAAATTTAAGGAAAACAATTTTATTATATATACTGTTTTAATATATAAATTAGTTAAGTGGGAAGTAGTATAATTTCAAGTATTTGGTTTTGAAAGCGTAATAACTTTGAAAATGCTATGATTTATGGAAATGATATTTTATTGGGTTTTAAAATGGAAATGATATCTTATTTGGTTTAAAAATGGAAATGATATCTTATTTGGTTTTGAAATGGAAATGATATCGTATTGATATTGTTTTTGAAATGGCAATGATATTTTGGTTTTGAAGTATAAACTATTTTGAAATGACCGCGTGTTAGTCCGTGCGATGTTGGTTTTGATGAAAACAACCTTAGAATAGATTATAAAATATAAATACTAACATTATAAATTTAGATATATATGTATATGCAAGATTTAACCATGCAAGTGCTAAGAATGAAGACTGTACATTATAGTGATTCAAGATATCAAAATAGAAGACTCATGAGTATCAAGATTATCAAGAGTTCAAGATTTTAAGGTTAAGTATTTTTATGATTAGGAATTTTGTTAAAACTCATAGAAAAGCGCTGGCATCTTAAAATCCAATTTATTCGTGGAATGGAATCCACTTCGAGCCTGTTGAAGGGATGGAAGCCTAAGTAGGATGGAACCTACGAAAATCTAGTGGAACATTGTTTTGTATCCACTAATTTTAATTCAAATGATTTTACAAAATTATCTTGTTTTCAAAATGATTTCAAAACTTTCCTTTTAAAAGATTCAAAACTCTCTATCCTGATTTTAAATAATTTTAGGCTCAAAATTATCTTTAATTTCAAAGTCAACCTACTCCTGATTTTGTACTATCTTTTAATATAATATATTTAACTTTTAATATTTATACTTAGATTTAAATATAACTAGACTTAAATTCTATATATATTATTCTCCATGTTTACTTATGAATTTTAAGTTTTAAATAGTTTTAATATAAGATAAAGGATATTTTCAAAGAAAAGAAAATCATCAAAAAATGCTTTGGGATGTCGACATGCCTATGTACCCCATGTCGACATGGTGTCAGTTGAGTTCAAAATTTAAATTTCAAAAGAAGTGTCTATTCCCATAACTCTTCATGAATGGACATGGCTGCTATTCTTCTATAAATAGGGTTTAGTTTCAACGAATTTAATATCAGACTTTCTGGTTTTTCACTCCTCTTCTTCTTCCACATTTCTTAAACATATTCTTACCATTACTCTGCCGAAATCAACATTGAATCAAACTCGATTACTTATAGTTTGATTCTCTATCACTATCTCTACAAGATTCTCAGTGCTATTCAGAGTTATAGACTTCTTTGTAATCTATTAAGCGAGAAAAGGTGTGATTGTAGCCTTGGAAATCAATCAAGAAAGAAAAGGTGTGATTGTAGCCTTACTAAATCAATTGGGTAAACTTGTGGCCCGGAAATCAAGTATCTCTACCTAGAGGATAGAAATTATGGAGGGTGTACCTAGTAGCCTTGAAACCGAGGGTGTAATTGTGCAATTGCTTTTGAAAGGAAATCTGTACTTGTGTTGCGGGACTGGATATAGGGTAACTCCGAACTAGTATAAAATCCGGTGTGTTCTTTCCTTTACTGCTTTTATTTTATTTCTGCATCGGTGTCTGTATATTGCATACATCAGTGTTTAAATTAACATAAACTCCAAAAGATTTAAGAATTCTTTGTTAACACTATTTACCCCCCCCCCCTCTCCTCTAGTGTTAATCCTAGCCTTAAGATCCGTAATCCGCATTTCTCACAATTGGTATCATAGCAAGGTTTTCAAAGTTTAATAATCTAATTTTTGAAAAAGTTTTTAAAATGGCTATATTTGTTAATACTAATTTAGAAGTATTCAAATCATCATTGTTTCATGAGTCTGCATATAATCAATATTCAAATTCAGGTTATCTACCAAAATTGTTTGATGTGCAGGAATCGTGCTTTATGGCTGTTGAGGAATCAATCCACAACGGACAAATTGTGCAGATTAGAAAGAACAAATGGATACTTGATAGCGGGTGTTCTAGACACATGACCGGCAATCCAGATATACTGAATGATATAATATACAAAGACGGAGGACTGGTTAACTTTGGAGACAATTCAAAAGGATATGTGATTGGCATCGGCAAAGTCGGTAATTCTGAAACTCCTACTATTACTAATGTTTTGCTAGTTAAGAATCTGAAACATAATCTGCTAAGTATAAGCCAACTATGTGATAAAGGATATAAAATTAAATTTGAAAAAGATAAGTGTCATATAGAAGATAATAATTCAACCATTATATTTGAGGGAGTCAGGAAAAAGAATATTTATATTCTTAGCATGAATGATAACCTGTGTCTGTTGGCAAATACAAGTGACCCTTGGTTTTGGCACAAGAGATTTGGGCATTTGAATTTCAAAACTCTTATCTAGACTGTCAAGACATGATCTAGTAAGAGGTCTCCCTAAAATGAATTTTAAAGTAGATAGCTTATGTGATGCTTATCAATTAAGAAAACTTAGAAAAGGTTCTTTTAAGTTAAAAGATATGATTTCAACTTCAAAACCTCTTGAATTACTTCATCTTGATTTATTTGGTCCATCTCAAATTCTATCAATAAATCATAGTAAATATGTCTTTGTAATTGTAGATGATTATTCTAGATTTACATGGACAATATTTTTGAAACATAAAAGTGATACTTTTGAATGTTTTAATACATTTTCAAAAAGAATTCAAAATCAATTTTCTCTAAAAATTATAACTATTTGAAGTGATCACGGTGGTGAATTTGAAAATGAAAAGTTTGAGGAATTCTGCAATAAAAAGGGAATAACTCACAATTTTTCATTTTCGAGAACTCCACAACAAAATGGAGTAGTAGAACGTAAAAATAGGATGATTCAAGAGTGTGCGAGAACTATGCTTACAGATAGTAATTCACCAAAGAATTTTTGGGCAGAAGCAGTTGCTACCGCCTGTTATATTTTGAATAGAATTTTAATTAGACCCCTCACTGATAAGACATTTTATGAACTTCTTTATTCAAAGAAACCTAAGGTATCCTATTTCAGAATTTTTGGAAGTAAATGCTTTATTTTAAATACAAAATATAATTTAGATAAATTTGATCCTAAATTCGACAAAGGTATCTTTATCGGATATTCTAATAGAAGTAAAGTGTACAGAGTGTTTAATTTAAAAACTAATTCCATTGAAGAAACAATGCATGTTTCATTTGATGAAAATTTCAAAAATTTTGAAGATACAAATGATGAAGAGGATTTAATCACTCAAAATCAAGAATCAATTGAAACTAATAATGAAATTAATCATCCTAATAAAAGGACTAAACTTTTAAAAGATCATCCTATAGAAAATATATTGGGAGATATGCAATCTGTTGTTAAAACTAGAAATCAACAAAGTCAAATGAGTAATGTAGCTTTTATATCAACTATTGAACCCAAAAATCCAAGAAGCATCAACTGATGATTCATGGATTTTGGCTATGAAAGAAGAATTAATTCGATTTACTAGATATGATTTTGGGAACTTGTTCCTAGACCAGAAAATAAAACTATAATTGGAACTAAATGGGTTTATAAAAATAAAATGAATAAACAAGGAAAGGTAGTTAGAAATAAAGCTCGATTAGTCGCTCAAGGTTATTGTCAAGAAGAAGGAATAGGTTTCGATGAAACCTTTGCTCCCATAGCAAGATTAGAAGCCATTAGGATTCTACTTGCTTTCGCAAATCATAATAATTTCAAATTATTTCAAATGGATGTTAAAAGTGCCTTTTTATATGGATTTGTAAAAGAAGAAGTATATGTTGAACAACCACCACTTTTCGAAAATGATAAATTACCAAATCATGTTTACAAACTTAAAAAAGCATTATATGGTCTAAAACAAGCTCCTAGAGCCTGATGTGATAGACTAAGATCTTATTTATTGCAATCTAATTTTGAAATTGGTAAAGTAGAGAATACTCCTTTTACTAAAAGAAATAAAAATGATATTCAACTAATACAAGTTTACGTAGATGATATCATTTTTGGTTCAACTAATTTTGAAATGAATAAAGAATTTTCTGAAATAATGACAAAAGAGCTTGAGATGAGTCATATGGGTGAATTAAATTTCTTTTTAGGATTACAAATAAAACAATTAGATAATGGTATCTTTATTAGTCAAGAATGCTAAAGACCTAATTAGTAAATTTGGTTTGACTATTGCGAGTGGAAAACCCACTCCTATGGCAACCAATGAGTACCTTAGTAAAGAAGATCTCTCGAAAGATGTTGATCAAAAACTATACAGAGGAATGATTGGATCACAACTCTATATTACTTCCAGTAGACCTGATATCATGCATAGTGTTTGTCTTTGTGCTAGATATCAATCCCAACCTAAGGAGACCCACTTAAAAGCCGTAAAACGAATCATAAGATATGTTAAACACACATCTGATTGTGGTTTATTCTACCCTAAAAATGATTCTTTTGACTTAATATCTTACTGTGATGCTATCTATGATGGTTGTAAATCAGACCGAAAAAGTATAAGTGGAACTTGTCACTTTTTGGGGCATTCTCTGATTTCTTGGCTTAGTGAAAAGCCAAAAACAGTTTCTTTATCAACAAACAAAGCAGAGTATATTTCTGCTGCTTTGGCTTGTTCTCAAGTAATATATATGCAACAAACCTTTAAAGATTTTGGTTTAGAATTTTCAAAATCACGAATTTATTGTGACAATACGAGTGCGATAAATTTATCCAAAAATACTACTCAACTTGCTCGAACTAAACATATTGATATCAGACGTCATTTTCTCAAAGATAATATAAGTAAGGAAGTGGTTACTCTCGATTATATCAATTCTGAGAATCAAATTGCTGATATCTTGACAAAACCCTTAAATGAATCAATATTTACTAAATTAAGAAGAGAATAAGGTATTTTTTCTATAACTGAAATATAAAATATAAATAACAAGTATAATTAATAATTTATATTAAAATAATTCAAAGAGTTAAAATATAAAAGACCATGTCGACATCCCCCATATACCCATGTCGACATGCAACATTTTTACATTTTGAAATTTTTCCCACCAAAATTCAAAAAATTAGTTATATATCCTTCTCAATTTCGAATTTTTGTTCATTCTCTCTGTTTTCTCTTTAATCTATCTTCTAAAATAAATAAAATAATGGCCTCCTCTTTCAAATCAAACATAAAATCAACCTTTTAATTCCCCTCTCCTACGTCGGGTCCATTTCAACGTACTACTCTCGCTCGTGTGACTAAAATGGAGGAATCCATAAAGGATGTACTTCAGATGATGACTGAAATTCAAGTGACTCAACTTCGTATGGCAAAGGAACAGGAAAGGCAAGGCAATATTCTTAGGCATTTGCAAAAATTCCTAATGGATAACCAGGCCAACCCTATCTTGATTTATGAAGACTCTTCACTCAATCAAGAACAAGAGGCCAGCGAAGAAGAAGAACCCATAGAAGAAGCGCACGAGGAGGATGATGACCAAGTCATGTGTGTTGGAGAAGTGTGTTTTGACAAGATTGAGAATCTTGTTGAACAACGTGGAAACTTCTGTTTCCAATATCCAAACTGTTCGATTCATAATCTCCTATGTTTAATAACACACAATAGTTTATTTTCTTTCTTCTCCATTGTTGTTTGTGTTTCTTTATGTTTTCTAAACGCTCATGTATATACAACTTCATACGTAATAAATAACTCATGTTCTTATATGTGTTTTAATTATAAGTACTATCGTGAATTCTTACTTAGGATAGTTAGTAGTTTAAGACTATGTTTTAGTATTAGATTTAAGTGATGATTACTTATGATAACACTATCATTATAATCACATGTCATAGAGTATTAGTTTTAGGGGGAGTTATATAGTTTGGAGTTATATATTTATATAGTTTAGAGTTATATAGTTTACATTTAGTTTTTTGTTGATGACAAAGGGGGAGAAATATAAAATAGGGTAGTTAGGCATAGATTAAGGGGGAGTTATTAGTTTTAGGGGGAGTTATTAGGATAGAAGTAATATTATATAAACAAAGGTTGTCATCATCAAAAAGGGGGAGATTGTTAGTCCGTGAGATGTTGGTTTTGATGACAACAACCTTAGAATAGATTATAAAATATAAATACTAACATTATAAGTTTAGATATATATGTATATGCAGGATTTAACCATGCAGGTACTAAGAATGAAGACTATACAGTATAGAGATTCAAGATATCAAGATAGAAGACCCATGAGTATCAAGATTATCAAGAGTTCAAGATTTCAAGATTAAGTATTTTTTATTATTAGGAATTTTGTTAAAACTCGTAGAAAAGCACTAGCATCTTAAAATCCAATTTATTCATGGAATGGAATCCACTTCGAGCCTGTTAAAGGGATGGAACCCTAAGTAGGATGGAACCTACGAAAATCTAGTGGAACATTGTTTTGTATCCACTAATTTTAATTCAAATGATTTTACAAAATTATCTTGTTTTCAAAATGATTTCAAAACTTTCCTTTTAAAAGATTCAAAACTCTCTATCCTGATTTTAAATAATTCTAGGCTCAAAATTATCTTTAATTTCAAAGTCAAATTACTCCTGATTTTAAACTATCTTTTAATATAATATATTTAACTTTTAATATTTATACTCAGATTTAAATATAAAATTAGAGTTAAATTCTATATATATTATTCTCTATATTTACTTATGAATTTTAACTATAGTCAAGTATATTTATAAAGTTTTAAATAGTTTTAATATAAGATAAAGGTTATTTTCTTTTATCCCGCCTTTTGGCAAGGCCGAGTTATCAAGGAACTGACCGGAGAATAAGGGTCATACATCCTCAGCATCGGATAGCTATTGGGTAACCACGGATATCGATGAATTTTACTCGAGTCCGAAACAGGCTACAATTGATAAGACACATCAAGCAAAGCCGTGAAAGCCAACGTTCCAAATCTCAGGTCAATCCGAGTTCGTACGATCAAATTATCGTCGATGCAAGTTGGAGGAAGCAACCCTAGTTCGAATCCAAAGGCAGAGCTCCTGATCGAATCCATCAACATATCTTTTCTCCGAATCGATCGCCACCTCCTTGTTCGAACCCATCAGGTGGTCAAGCTTCGTATCCATCGCCCAAGCCACATGTTCAAGTCCATCAAGTCTTCTCTGCTTCGAACCCATGGAAGAGCACGTGTTCGAATCCATCCAGCTGTAGCAACTTCGTGTCGATCAACTAATACACATCACGATCGATACGAACATGCCTCCGTTCGAATCCATGATGGAATGAAGCCTTCGAGTCCATTAGGTCAAGGCGGCTAAAACCATGGAGTCGACTCAGTAAACTCGGAGCAAAAAACTAGATCAACCCGGGAAACACGCGCCACGTCAATTACCTCACGCGCAACACCATCGATTCGACCCTATCGATTCGAAGGGAATCGATTCGAAGGAAGCTGTCTGGCGAAGATCACCATTTTGAATCGATCATAGCTCGAGATCTACAAGTCCAAATGATATGAAATTTTCACAGAAGCTTGCATACATGTTGAAGAATGTCCACACCAAATTTCACCTCGATTGGATGATTTTCTGATCGACTCGAATGGAGTTCGAATCGATCCCCAAAGTGGGCCCAAATTTCCTAAGGCCGGGCATGTGGGCCCCCTCACGTGCCAGAAGTGGTCTTCCGAATTTTTAGCAAAATATCAGCATCCTACGCCTATAAATAGAGTCCCTGGTCATTCGGAAAGGGGATCGGAGGATTTTAAGAGAAAAAAACACGCCCGGACGCTGCCAGAATCACTCCATATCGTCATCACTGCTATTGATCTCGAATTTAAGCTTATTATCTGTTGTACTTCGCTCTAGAAAACTTGTAATCTTCAAGTATCAAGTAATAAAGTGATAAAACCTCATAGTGGACGTAGGCAAATCGTCGAACCACTCTAAATTTTTGTCTTCCGTGCAATTTACTTTTCTGTGACTTGGAGTTTTTGTTAGGTAATCCTCATTTTCAATTTGATTTCTTCATTTATTATCTCTTCAAAAACTTCTGAAGAGTGTTGCCCAATTTTGGTGCAAACACTTTGGTGCTTTCACTGAGAAAACCCAGTTTTCTCCTGCTCTTTGGATCTGTCATCGATATCGGATTGAATAAATCTAAGAGAGAGATCCAGACTTCAATTTCAGACTCCTTCTGTACTATTCAGATTTGCCAAAATCTAGGAAAGGATTCTACACCTCAAGATGGTTTGCACAAGAACCACTTCTACCGCCATGGTCAAGAAGGCCAGGATAGACAGAATCCCGCGCAACTATCTCCACCCAATCAAGATGATACCGGACATTCAGATCCATCAGGTCCGGTCACTCGACAAGAGTTCCAGACATTACTCCAGGAACTAACCCAAAGTCGGCAACAGCTGACTGAACAATTACGTGCCAATGCTGAGTTGACTAATCAACTAAACCGCCAAAGGCGTAGAAGATCCAGAAGGGATCACGCCCCTCATTCTTCCACTGAAAGCTCTGCCTCGTCTGATTACAGCGGCAGATGTACTCGTCCCAGGCTAGACGGAAGTCATGCGCATGCTGCTGGTCACCAGCAAGCATTAACTGTTGGGCAGATAAGAGTTGGCCCTTCTGCCAGTTTTTATACAGGACCCTCCTCCCGAGGAGGCACTGTTCCACAACATACCACCGATAACCATGTCACCGCCACTGCAGTTGACATAGGAGTTGATACCCGAAATCACTCCAATAATAACTACCACTAGTAGGAACATTCTCCAGAACCATATGTCCCAGAAGACATCGAGCCAAGGAGGAGAGATACGGATCGTCGACAGCGCCCGATCCCACCCCGCACTATGGAACCCGACCACACTTTGGCTCACCACCCTCCGAATATAGAAACACCTGACCTCTCAGCTAGGTACGCCAAATGATTCGCGAAAGTCAGGGCTTAACAAATGACGATTGGGGAATCTCCCGAAGTCATACTCCGTTCACTGATGACATATTATATGCTGAACCTCCTCGACGATTCAGGATGCCGACTCTGCCCATGTATGAAGGAAGTTCCGGCCCTAATCAGCATATTCTGAAATACGAATGGTCGATGACTACTGCAAGAGCTGATGATGCAGTAAAATGCCATAGTTTTCCCATTTCTTTAGGGGGAATTGCGACGATGTGGTTTACACGATTACCACCACGATCTATCTCTTCATTTGACCAATTGGCTACTAAATTTGTTGAACAGTTTCGTATGCACATTGCCAGGCCTAAAGATGTAAATACTTTATCTAGTGTCACTCAAGCTCCTGGAGAGACACTCAGGCGATATTTGGAAAGGTTCAATGCCGCTTGTGCGGAGATCACTAACCCCAATGATAATTCAATCTTGATAGCCTTGACTAAGGGGATTGACCCCGACTCTGAATTTGGAAATTGGCTAGCTGGGAAGCCTCCCGCATCATTCGATCGTTTCTATTCCAAAGCTGCTCAATTCTTAAGGCGTGAGGATGCGAAACAATCTAGGAAATAGGACGATGCGAGACCAAGCAACGAAGGAATTCAAAGCAATGTGGCAGTTAAACAGCCAGGGGAGAGCTCTGGAAGAGTCCAACTGAATATTCAAAGCAAGCAAACCCAGCCGAGAAATGGTGATAATAAAAATAAGAAGCAAGATCAGAATCGTGGCCCGCGGCATAGGGCACAAATGTTTGAAAGCTATACACCACTGAACACGTCACTGGAAAACGTGTATCCATAGACTTGTAATGCAATTCAGTATAAAAAGCCGACTCCGAACCCATCGTCGGAGAGACAGATTCAAACAGGAAAGTTCTGTAGATTCCACGATAGTTACAGACATAATACCAATGATTGCAGACATTTGCAAGATCTCATTGAAAAATTGATCAGGGAAAGGAAGTTGGATCAATTCGTGCGGGCGCCACAAGCTGGTGGTGTGGGCCCGTCAAACCAAAACCGTGCACAAAACCAAGAGAGACAGGAGGAGCCCGCTCGTATAGGCGGGAGATTGGTTATTAATACAGTTAGTGGTGGTCCTCATCCTGTGGACTGAAGCTGGAGGGAAATGGAATCATACGCCAATTCGATCAGGCATGTGGATTTCGAGAGTTGCAGTATGCTTGATGAAGGGGCCCCGGCCAAACAATAGAGAACGATGGCAGATGACATCGTATTTAGAAGCCGAGATGCTGATAAGGTCGAAGCCCCAACTATAGACCCACTAGTCATATCTGCCCAAGTTGGTCCTACTTGGATGAAGAGGATCCTGGTGGACAGTGGAAGTTCAGTAAACATCTTGTTTAAGAGAGCATATGATCAAACGAAGATGGAAGCCAAAGATTTAAAGCCTTGTCAATCTAGAATCCATAGCTTCGACGGAAGTGCTAATATACCCACTGGAGTGGTGGAGTTGCCAGTGGAGTTAGGAGTCAGAGAACGCCGAAGAGTTCGAATGTTACAGTTTGTTGTCTTAGATATCTACTCTCCATACAATGCTTTTTTGGGCCGACCGGCCCTTGCCGAATTCAGGGCAGCGATTGCCCCGTGGTGTTTAACTTTGAAATTCCCCACTGATCGTGGGATTGGGGTCATTCAGGAAGATCAGGTTGCTGGGAGAGCCTGCTATGTTGCCGAACTGCGAGAAGCGTAGCGAAAGAAGAAAGGAAAGGGCGTGGAGGAATCTCTCTGCGTCCGTTTCGCCGACGATTGACAACTAGTGCCTGGGCCTCGGCCCGGGCACCACGACCAATTCCAGAGGGATCTTGACCCAGAGACACTGAAGATAATAATGAATCTAAAGAAAGTCAAGCTTCCCTAGCCGAGCTGACGATTGGTGTTCCAAATGATGATGATGATGATTCAAAAATGTTAAAAATTGGGTCTCAGCTAAACCCAGAAGCGCAACAGGAATGGTCGAATTTCTCCAAGCAAATCTAGACGTATTCGCTTGGACGCGCTCTGATATGTGTGAAATCTCACCGGACATCGCAAGCGACACCTTGAATATTGACCACCGGTATATCCCGGTCAAACAAAAGAGACCCGGTATGGATCCAGAGAGATCTGCCACCCTCAAAGAAGAAGTTGATAAGCTAAAGGCGAATGGGTTTATTCGGGATGCTTTGTGCCCGGAGTGGGTATCCAACCTTGTACTTGTCCGAAAACCAAATGGAAAATGGAAAACATTCATTGATTACTCTGACTTAAATAAGGCTTGTCCGAAAGACAGCTTTCCACTTCCTCGAATCGATCAACTTGTGGATTCAACGGCCGAACACGAATCACTATCTTTCATGGATGCTTATTCCGGTTACAATCAGATACCCATGCATGTGCCCGACCAAGAACATACGAGCTTTGTAACCGACCTGGGACTATACTGCTACAAGGTCATGCCTTTTGGGTTAAAGAATGCCGGAACAACTTACCAACGCTTAGTTAATCGGATGTTTGCCGACTAGATCGGAAAGACTATGGAAGTTTATGTAGTGACATGTTGGTGAAATCGCGGTACTCCACTAATCACGTCAAAGACTTAGAGTCAATGTTTAATGTCCTTCGGAGATATGGGATGAAGCTTAATCCACTAAAATGTCATCTTGGAGTTGCATCCAGAAAATTCCTTGGGTTCATCGTCAACGCCCGAGGAATAGAGGCCAACCCTGAAAAGATCTGGGCTATCAGGAATCTTCAAAGTCCAAGGACCATAAAGCAGGTTCAGAGTCTTAATGGGAAGTTTACAGCACTGAGCAGGTTCATCTCGAAATCAACTGAAAAATGCATACCCTTCTTCGATCTGATCCGAAAAGGGAAACAAAACTTCGAATGGACTACGGAATGCGAGGGCGCATTTCAATCACTAGTTCAACATCTTTTCACACCGCCAATTCTTTCAAAACCTGTTGACCATGAACAGTTGTATCTCTACCTGGCGGTATCTGAAAACACAATCAGTGCTGCATTAGTTCGGGAGGAAGACCGAGTGCAGAAACCAGTCTATTATGTTAGTAAACGATTAACCG
Organism: Allium cepa; assembly: GCA_030765085.1. Lineage (NCBI taxonomy): Eukaryota > Viridiplantae > Streptophyta > Magnoliopsida > Asparagales > Amaryllidaceae > Allium > Allium cepa. Next base: position 138,585,289 of record CM060931.1, on the reverse strand, counting down.
GAGCCAAGAGAAATTATCCAAGGCTAGAAAAGTTGGCATATTGCCTAGTCAACGCCTCGAGGAAGCTCTGTCCGTATTTTCAGGCTCATCCCATCACTGTGTACACCGATCAGCCGTTACGACAGGTCCTCACACGACCTGAGACGTCTGGCAGGTTACTAAAATGGAACATTGAATTGAGTCAATTCGACATCACGTATACTCCGAGAACGGCCATACACGGTCAAGTCCTAGCAGATTTCATTGCCGAATTCACTGTTCCTGAAGACATACCTAAAACTAGCAAATCTCACGAATACATATGGAAGCTGTACACTAATGGTGCATCCAACGATCGGTGCTCGGGCGCAGGGGTGGTGCTTGAAACCCCGAGGGCCGATCCATATGCTACGCTCTAAAGTTTGATTTCCGTGCAACCAACAATGAAGCTGAATATGAGGTTTTGCTTACTGGGTTGAAGTTAGCCCGTGACCAAAGAATTATCGCTGTGGAAATTTACTGTGATTCCCAGTTGGTAGTATGCCAAGTTCAGGGTGAATACCAGACCAAAGATCGAAGACTAGCTGCTTATCTAACCCGAGCCCGGGAGATACTTGATCAGTTCGATTATTATAACATTTTCTACGTACCCCGAGAGCATAATCAGAATGCCGATTCGTTGGCAAAATTGGCAAGTACAGGCGAAGCTCAACACTTGGGACTCGTTCCTGTTGAAACTCTATCCTCTTAGAGCATTGATCGAATGGAGAATGATTTCACATTTGAAGCTACTTCCAGCAGGGAGTCGTGGATGACCCCCTACCGAGATTACATTGAGCATGGTATATTATCTGAGCTTCGAAGTGAGAAAAGACAAGTTCTTCGAAAAGCTTCACGATTTGTCATTCAGAATGGAGTTATGTATCGAAGGGGGTATTCAATTCCTCTTCTCTGGTGTATCGCGCACGACGAAGTCAAATGAGTGTTACACGATGTGCACGAAGGAGAATGTGGCGATCACACTGGGGGGCAAGCACTTGCCAAGAAAATACTCCGATATGGATATTATTGGCCTACTGTTAATCGCGATGCTATGGACTATGCTAAAAAAATGTGATAAATGCCAAAAACACACTCGGATTCCTAGAGCCCCACCTACTGAGATAACCCAAATGGTCAGCCCATGGTCATTCGCAATACGGGGGGTTGACATAATTGGTGCATTGCCTTTGGCTAAAGGTAGCGCGAAGTACGCCATCGTCGCAGTTGATTACTTCACCAAATGGGCTGAAGCTGAACCTCTTTCTACAATTACGACAAAGAAAGTAATCAACTTCGTAGTACGCAACATCATCTGCCGATTTGGTCTCCCGCATACTATTATCACCGATAATGGAGCCCAATTCGACAGTGTTGAATTCAAGAATTTCTGTCAACGATTCCACATCCATAAGAAATTCTCTGCAGTAGCGCACCCTCAAGCGAATGGTCAATTTGAAGCTGTCAATAAGGTTATCAAATCTATTTTGAAGAAACGACTGGAAAAAGCCAGGGGCAAGTGGGTTGATGAACTTCCTATGGCTTTATGTGCTTACCGAACAACTCACAAAACTACAACCGGGCACACTCCATTTTCTCTATCTTATGGCTCTGAAGCCATCATTCCAGTCGAAATGGAGGTTCACTCTCATCGTGTGACATATTATGATCCGAAAACGAATGCCATACTACTTGCTGAATCTTTGGATCTACTTGATGAGAAGCGTGAAGAAGCTGATTTGAGGGCAGCCGCATATCGGGGTCGAATCGCCTGAATATACAATGTCAAGGCCCGACCGCGAACCTTTGGACTCGGCGATCTCGTGCTCAAGAGAATTTATCCGGTCCCTTCGCACATGAAACCAAATTGGGAAGGGCCGTATGTGATTTCACAAAAGCTCGGAGATGACACGTTCAAGTTATCAACCGTTGATGGTCTTACTTTGCCGAGAGCCTGGAATAGCGAGAGTCTCCGTCGCTACTACACGTGACAGGCTTCGTTTATCTATTTTAGTCAATTTCTTCCTTTGCATTTTATTTTTGCATTTCGAAGTTTGAATTTGTAATAAAGCAACTGATTTTACCATGCTTCTTTCATTTCAGCAATAAAATGCCATCTCTTCGAGCAAGAGCTGTGATTCATTGAATGTGACGTACAATATCACGATGCACGGAGAGCTAAGTTCCATCATGCGGTGGGATTTATTTAAATAGGGAGTGACTATGATACGACCGGTCACTCACTAAGTGAAACCCGAGCTCGAGGGCAGAACACTACACCAGCATTTACAAGGATTGATACACGACAATCCTTCCACTAACTCCAAATTCCCAGAGTGTGAATTGGAGTATAAACATCAAATAACTCGTTCCCAGAGTGCGAACGGACTCTAAATTTCCAGAGTGTGAATTGGAGTATAAGCATCAAATAACTCGTTCCCAGAGTGCGAACGGACTCCAAATTCCTAGAGTGCGAATTGGAGTATAAACATCAAATAACTCGTTCCCAGAGTGCGAACGGACTCCAAATTCCCAGAGTGCGAATTGGAGTATAAACATCAAATAACTCGTTCCCAGAGTGCGAACGGACTCCAAATTCCCAGAGTGCGAATCGAAGTATAAACATCAAATAACTCGTTCCCAGAGTGCGAACGGACTCCAAATTCCCAGAGTGCGAATTGGAGTATAAACATCCAATAACTCGTTCTCAGAGCGCGAACGGACTCCAACTTCTCAGAGCGTGAATTGGAGTATAAACATAAATTACAGGTTCCCGGAGCGCGAACCGAAGCATCTGTGCTGACTCCATGTTCCCAGAGTGCGAATCGGAGTATAAAATTACAAGTTCTCGGAGTGCGAACCCAAACATACATGCTATCTCCAAGATTCCAGAGTGTGAATTGGAGCACAAATACCAAGTCAAAGTTCCCAGAGTGCGAACCGAAATATCAATACTAACTCCAAGTTCCCAGAGCGTAAAGTGAAGTATAAACATCAATTCCAGGTTCCCGGAGCACAAATCGTGTTACAAACATCGATAACTCTCAAATTCCCAAAGTGCGAACTAGATTATCGATCTTAAATTATCCTAAGTCCCCAGAATGTGGACATGTGCTTAAGATTTGCAATAAGTGCGATCAACCACCAAAATACAAATGTTGTTCCCCGAAACTGGGGGACAAGAAAGCTTAAGTGTTAATCGCTAACTGAAGCAATATAATGCCCGAAGATCAACTCATTCATCAATCACGACATGTGATCGAGTTTTTCAGACTTGGCAAATAAAAAACGAACTCTACTTGAGGGTAAAAAACACCACAAGTACACCGGATTGAAATCCAAACACTGCAAATACTTAAGCAAAAGAAAAGAACAATTTCCCATTCCATCAACTAACAAAAAGGAGTTTGATTACATGGCAAATCAAAAAAATTCGATTAAGTGGAGGCCGAATCCACACCTATACACGGCTCTAAAAGAACGAAAGAAGAAGTAAAAGAACTACTATTAACAACTACATGACAAGTCAAGAAGCTCAATCCTTCTTCTTTCGAGGTTTCTTCTTTGGAGTCGAGCCGCTGGACCCACTACCAGGTTTCCTCCAAGATTTCTTGCCCTTCTTCGGTTCATCCTCCGGATCTGGCATAATATCGACATCTTCCTCGGAGCTGGAAGGGACAGAGATTCTTTTGGAAGGGAGAACTGAAGGCATAGGAGCTGTGACAGGTGTCTGGGCAGCAACGCTTGAGACGGTCACCATGCCGCCAGGAGAAATCACCATTAGAGAAGATAAGCTTGATGGGGCAGTGCCGCTTTCAGAACCACCGACCGTTGTCACCGTGGCCATCTCAGCGCTTATCTCAGCAAAAATCTCTTCTTCTCGAGACAACTGAGCTGCGTTGGATACTATGGTGGTCGTCATGACAGAATTAAAAACTGGAGCAACTCCGCTCATTATGAATGAAGGATCAGGAAGAGGTTCAAGAGAATGACCAAGAAGCTCCTCAATCATTTGAGCATCAAATGACACCGAGCTCCCCTCTCCAATGTCGCTGGCCATGGCAGCAGTCGAAATTGCTTCAGTAACGATAACTCCCTATGTAGAATATAGGACTGGAGGAACTGGGGGCATGGGCGCAGCACTTTCAGTCACTGAACAAAGAAGAGCAAAAATAGTCAGTCCAATAAATTCTCTCCAAAATCGTTGTTTTAAGACACGAGGGAAATAATCGAAGTACCTTCCTTGCCTTGCCTCGGAGCTTGAACAGGTTCGGAGATCGCAGTCTTAGCGGGAGATAATCCCGGTTGATCTGGATTGTAAGCAGGAACGATTTGTGGATCAATCGCGGCAATAACTTCGGACGAAGTCGGGACAGGAACTTCGATACTCTCGCTGTGATGCGCAACACCCGAACCCTCGTCGATCTCCGTCTGCTGAATGCCGAGTTTTTCTTTCTCGACGGAGATTATCGCCTCATGAAGAATTCTCCTCTCTTCCTCGCTGAGCAGACGTGATTCAAGTTCAAACTCGTCTAGTGTCTCATCTAGACAAGATATCCTCTTATTCTCCACTAGTTTTTTCCAAGCACTGTAGAGAAGCATTGAGTAATCTCCTAGCTAGGCGAGATTTCTGTGCTCTAACACATTTGCATTATACGTATCCAGGAGTCCGTCAAAATCAGCCTCCATCTTGAACCTCTCCGCCTGGATTTTCTCCTCCACTTCCGTTTCCACCTCCTTAACCTTTGCAACTGCTGCATCGCGCTCAGCCCGAAGAGACACAGCTTGCTCATACGCTTCTTGAGCGGCCATATTAGCATCATCCCTTTCCTTGCTTATGTCGACAAACTTGGCCTTTAACTCCTCCAGTTCTTTAACTGCCGCATCCCGCTCGGCCTCAACATTTTTATATTGATGGCCCAAGTCTTCTACTAAGGTGCAGTGCGCCTGTTGCATTTTTGCCATCTCTACTAATGTCTCATTGACCTTTTTTAGCGATTCAACTTCGGCCTTGCGGGAGGACTCCGCCTCAGAGTAAAGTATATCGACGATACGATTCTTCTGGGCCAAGTCAACTTCCAGTTTCTCAATAATTTTGGCCCGGTCAAAGGATGCTTTTGAAGCTTTAACGGCCGCCTTATACCATTCCTTGTACTGAGCATAGAAGTCGTGGGTATAACTAAGTGCTGTGGTCACAGCGTCTTGGGGAATTCTTTTAAGGTTAGGAGGGAAGATGCAAGCGTCGAAGCATATTTCCGGGAAGTCTTTCTTCAGTTGAGCAAGTCTGATAGCCCCTTCACCAGATGGTTCAATAGGAGCCTCCTCCACAGCTGTGGTCGTAACAACTTCGGTCCTAGAACAATGCGACTCAGGCCTCGAAACCTATGAAGACGGCTTTTGTCGCAAAGGCTCAGGTACATGAGTATGGCTTCTGGGTGGCGGAGGAGAGCGAGAAGGAGAACAGTGTCTCCGATCTCTGTCCGAGCGCTCCTAACTAGAGTAACTATGGGGATAGTCCCTTGCATAATATTCTTGGCCATAATACCTCTGTTCACGATAGCGATCGGAATCCCCACGACGAGATTCATAGTAGGACGAAGGATGATGCACTCGTCGGAGTTTATCCAGTGTAGATTGACGACCAGACATAGCACCTGCAAAAGAGAAGCAACTCAATTAAACACCAAGTGAAAGCAATACGATGTATGCGGAAGTCATGTAGTGTTGTGAAAGTGTATGCAAATGTGCAAAACCCCCGACCAACCAGAAGTGTCGATCGCACTAACGGGTAAAGGCTCGCTTATTTCTAACGCTTCCCGGAGTTCTTCCAACCCGGACTCGTGGTGGAGAGATACGTACTCCGGGATGGGAATGTCATCCAGTCCTCTAAAAGCATCTCCTGATTGACAAGGAGCGGCGTCAGAGATAGTAATTCCGGGGATCAAACGAGATACAACTACAGACTTCCGTCTCTTAAATTTAGGGACAACAGCCTTGCCTTTCGGCTTCTCTTCTATTCGGGAAAGATCAGCCGCTAGCTCAGTATCTGTGGGCGTCCTTTCATCATCGCTCACTTCTCTTATTACTATGCCGAGTTTTCTTTTCACAGTCTTCTTCTTTGTCTTCGAAGCCGATTTCGCCAACCCCTCAATAACAATGCTCTGGTTCATGTCGATTAAACCCAGCATCCTTAAATTGTCGTCAGTTAGCACCGAGTCGATATGCCTTAAGTCGCTCGGGATCTCTTGTAAGCTCCGAACAATGCCTTTATAGTATCCACCATCGGGCCTCGAAATGATGGCTATAAGAAGGACAGAGCATTAGTACAAGTGTTAAGAATAACTATTCAAGAGAGACTTGCGACACTTATGTCTAGACAGCCATCGCCTAGCAAACCCTTGGGGGCACCAAACAAAAAACCATTCGGCTTTAAAGTAGCTAAGTCTAGTCCAAGCCCCGGTCACAACTCGGAAGTTTCTGACCGCTTCCAGAAAAGTAAAAGATGGGCTATCTCCCCTACTTTTGAAGTTAAATATGTATCTAATCTCAGCCGGCCTTGGCGGGCAAAAAAAACAATCTATAAATATGACGAAGGCGCTATTCAACAATGCATGCCCGTTAGGATGAAGTTGTGAGGGAGCAATTCCTAAGAACGACAGCACCTCTCTGATGTATTGATTGAACGGAGGGAGAGTTCCAGCCGCATAGGCATGACGGTAGAAGGCAGTGTATCCTTCTGGTGGATTATGAGGTCTGTCATCAACACCCGGTAACAACACGTCATCCGGAGATAGGTTATGTTTCATACATATCCGACCAAGCAGAGACTCGGAAATATTGGATTGGACAGAGTCAATAGGGTCCTCGATAAATAAAGCATCCAGCAGTTCATCCGGGGCCGGATCAATTACTTCGGCAGGAATATCAGGAATTTCAAGCGCAGGAGGTGGCGAACTCTGCACCTCTTGTTGTTGGGAGCTTGAAGATTCCATAACTGGCTAACTCATCAGAAAGCAACGTTAAATACATAAAGAGCGTGTGCATTCCCCAGTGTAGAGTATATGGATGTGTTGTGCAGTGCAAGTGTTGTGTGTTACTTAAGCAAATTTCACAAAATTAAACCAAATGCGCGAAAGACAAAACTCTACAAATCAGACCGGAAATGACCGTCGTCGCTGACGGTCACAACCATGCCATCCAGATGCTATCGGTCGACTCAATCTTAAGTCCGTTATACTTTTGTTAGGTCTCAGTTCCATCGACAAGCTTCAAAAGGCAGTCAAATGTACAGTCCTACAGTTAAGTCCAATTATGCAAGGCGGAAGCTCGTCGGAATCAAGTGTTCAAGTGTGCTAAATTCACTACGTTTGCCAATTTTTAGCTTGGAATCAGCCGAAGTTTAGGTTTCGAAGCGAGTCGGAGATAATATTTTTTTTCGTATCAGGCACGATCGAATCGATCATTTCGTATCGATACAGATCGACTCGATGTGCCTCGTATCGATCAGGGTCGACTCGATACGTTTTGTATCGACGGGCCTTGAATCGATGTTTTTTTGTATCAATTGAAGGAGCGCTTCGAATCTACCAGGAGAGCATTCGTATCGACCAAGGATAACGACTTCGTATCGATCAGGCTCAATATCTTCGAATCGATTGGTTTGTAGGTTTGAATCGATCGCACCTTACAACAGATCGATACGAACCCCAACCACATTCGATCGATACGAACCACTTCATCCCACAAACATCGATACGAAGCAATACAATCTAGATCGACTCGAACGATCCCGTCCTGGATCGATACGAGGAAAAGAAATAATCTCTCAGAATCTCCTTCTCCAAGAAACCTCAACACTTTGTCATGCTCCATCCCTCGTTTCGATCAATTTCGCTCAGATCTTAAAGCCCTTCGAAATTGATCTCAGAAGAATTTAAAACTGATGGCGAAGATTTCCAGTTTCACCGTTCTTGGCATGGCCTTATCCATTAGTTACCTGATTTTTATAGTTATGATTGAAGAATCGAATTTTTTGTTTGGCTCGAAGGAACGTCTCTCTGAAATTTGCTGGATCGATGCGAAGAAGAAGGAAAGGTAAAAGTAAAAGTAAAAAGTGAAAGTGAGTCGAGTCCCAGGTATTTATATGGATCCTAGAGAGGAAACGAGGCGATTCACCTCCGGTCACTTCAACCGGTCACTACCGGTCAAAACACAGGATGGATTCGAATGATCGTGTTCGAATCCATTGCACTTCGAATCCATCAAAGCGACGTGATCACGAGGCTTCATCGATATGAAGCGATTAACGAGAGCTGACTTGAAATCGCCAAAACCTTATCGATTCGAAGCATGCGTTTCACGACCATCGGCTCACAGCAATTCGAAGACTATCGATACGAATGTTCACTACGAATCCATCGAAAACCATCGATGAGGGTGAACACTTCGTATCCATCAATCCAACCCGCACCAATGTGAAAAACTACTTGTCAACCTTTTACATCGATTCAGGAGAGGATCGATACAAGAGGATAATCAAAAACAATTGTCAAAACATTGTTTCAAACTCGAATTTCAAATCGGTTCAGGAGAGGATCGATACAAAATTCGATAAAAAATTGAACCGGCGACGACTTATGAACATGCAACGTTACCGAAAGTCAAGTTAACATATATGCACATATATCTGACTAATATTTGGTTTATGACATTCACAGGGGTCAAATGCTCATCTTGTCATGATTTCAATGACGAACAGCTAATCACTACCATGCGACAGTCAGTCACAACGACACAGAGTACGGCTTTCAACGAAACATGTCGTAGTTGTCCAATATGAAACTGCAGCTTTTCAAAGCACGTCATGTTTACACAAGACGTACTTTGGGGGTCAAATGTTATCCCACCTTTTGGCAAGGCCGAGATATCAAGGAACTGACTGGAGAATAAGGGTCATACATCCTCAGCATTGGATAGCTATTGGGTAACCACGGATATCGATGAATTTTACTCGAGTCCGGATCGGGCTACAATTGATAAGATACATCAAGCAAGTCCGTGAAAGCCAACGTTCCAAATCTCAGGTCAATTCGAGTTCGTACGATCAAATTATCATCGATGCAAGTTGGAGGAAGCAACCCTAGCTCGAATCCATAGGCAGAGCTCCTGATCGAATCCATCAACATATGTTTGCTCCGAATCGGTCGCCACCTCCTTGTTCGAACCCATCAGGTGGTCAAGCTTTGTATCCATCGCCCAAAGCCACATGTTTGAGTCCATCAAGTCTCCTCTGCTTTGAACCCATGGAAGAGCACGTGTTCGAATCCATCCAGCTGTAGCAACTTCGTGTCGATCAACTAATACACATCACGATCGATACGAACATGCCTCCGTTTGAATCCATGAGTGAATGAAGCCTTCGAGTCCATTAGGTCAAGGCGGCTAAAACCATGGAGTCGACCTAGTAAACTTGGAGCAAAAAACTGGATCAACCCGGGAAACACGCGCCATGTCAATTACCTCACGCACAACACCATCGATTCGACCCTATCGATTCGAAGGGAATCGATTCGAAGGAAGCTGTCTGGCGAAGATCACCATTTTGAATCGATCATAACTCGAGATCAACAAGTCCAAATGCTATGAAATTTTCACAGAAGCTTGCATACATGTTGAAGAATGTCCACACCAAATTTCACCTCGATTGGACGATTTTCTGATCGATTCGAATGGAGTTCGAATCGATCCCCAAAGTGGGCCTAAATTTCCTGAGGCCGGGCATGTGGGCCCCTTACATGCCAGAAGTGGTCTTCCGAATTTTCAGCGAAATATCAGCATCCTACGCCTATAAATGGACCCTTGGTCATTCGGAAAGGGGATGGAGGATTTTAAGAGAAAAAAGCACGCCCGGACGCTGCCAGAATCACTCCATATCGTCATCACTGCTATTGATCTCAAATTTAAGCTTATTATCTGCTGTACTTCGCTCTAGAAAACTTGTAATCTTCAAGTATCAAGCAATAAAGTGATAAATCTTCATAGTGGACGTAGGCAAATCGCCGAACCACTCTAAATTATTGTCATCCGTGCAATTTACTTTTCTGTGACTTGGAGTTTTTGTTAGATAATCCTCATTTTCAATTTGATTTCTTCATTTATTATCTCTTCAAAAACTTCCGAAGAGTGTTGCCCAATTTTGGTGCAAACATTTTCAAAGAAAATCAAATCATTAAAAAATGCTTGGGGATGTCGACATGCCTATGTACCCCATGTCGACATGGTGTCAGTTGAGTTCAAAATTTAAATTTCAAAAGAAGTGTCTATTCGCCATAACTCTTCATGAATCGACATGGTTGTTGTTCTTCTATAAATAGGTGTTAGTTTCAACGAATTTAACATCAGATTTGCTGGTTTTTCACTCCTCTTCTTCTTCCACATTTCTTAATACATATTCTTACCATTACTCTGCCGAAACCAATATTGAATCGAACTCGATTACTTCTAGTTTGATTCTCTATCACTATTTCTACAAGGTTCTCAGTGCTATTTAGAGTTATAGACTTTTTTGTAATCTATTAAGCAAGAAAAGGTGTGATTGTAGCATTGGAAATCAATCAAGAAAGAAAAGGTGTGATTGTAGCCTTGGTAAATCAATTGGGTAAACTTGTGGCCCGGAAATCAAATATCTCTACCCAGAGGATAGAAATTCTGGAGGTTGTACCTCGTAGCCTTGAAACCGAGGGTGTTATTGTATAATTGCTTTTGAAAGGAAATCTGTACTTGTGTTGCGGGAATGGATGTAGGGTAACTCCGAACCAGTATAAAATCTGTTGTGTTCTTTCCTTTACTGCTTTTATTTTATTTCTGCATCTGTGTTTGTTTCTGTATATTGCATACATCAGTGTCTAAATTAACGTAAACTCAAAAAGATTTAAGAATTCTCTATTAACACTATTCACCCCCCTCTAGTGTTAATCCTAGCCTTAAGATCCGTAATCCGCATTTCTCACACCGCGGTGCTATACTAACGTTTGGTTGTTAAAGAGACCGAGATCGAAAGTTGTCATACTCTCTGCCAACTTCGAAAACCACTTTAACAATCATGTACGCGGTGGAGATTACAGAATGAAGTAGGATGGTGGTGACGTTCTTTTGAGGTATATACGTGGACCCAACTTCCGTGAGTTGGCATAAGGTGGCAAAAACAAAAGTGATTGACGAGCTAATGAGATAGCTTCTCTAATCGGACACACTTTTTCAATACCATTCTATTACTTTGTGATTGATTGTGCATCTTTGATTTTTGGGAGCGTGGCTCGAGGTGGGCGGTAGTGGCTGCTACGCGTTACTATCAGTCTGGAAGCGTAATTGGTATATCTACCCTGGCATTGCCTAGTTATGCCGTGTCACCTACCCTAGCGTGCCTTCTACGAGTTTGATTTGTGTCGTACCTATGGAGTATCCTCTGGTAGCCTCCCGATCTGGAGGTACTACGGTACAGTATAGAATATTGGCACTATATATGTGTTAAGGTGGAAATGTAAAGGCTTAACGCTATTTTTAAGTAAGTTTACTTTAGACATTATTATAATAGCGTATACTACTACGTAGTAGATATTTTAACGGATCCTTAGAGGATGGTTATCCCAAACATCCTTTGAATTACTTGTATTTCAGTTGTTATTTCACTTGAGTTGGATTTATTGATATAAGAATGTTAATCCTGACTCGAGTGTTTTGTGTTTTGCTTTACGCTCGGGTCAAATTGAGTGATACAGCCCTTGAGACTCACCTTTGGAGTTAGAGCTTCATTTGGAGATCCATATGCATCTTTTCAGTTTGCAGTTATTCAGTTGATACCAGTGATGTATTCTGATCTTGTATTTGACTATTGTATTCGAGACTTCTGTTGTATCTTATTTAACTCTGATATATATATATATAGTAGCTTCATGAACTACTATTCTCTTGTTTTCGTTGCATTATTTTATATATTACTCCGCGTCTGTGATTTTGTGATTTTTTTATTTACTATATATGCTGAGTTTTGCCAAATATAAATTAACAATCTGGTATTTTAAGCAATTCAAATCCGGCATGTGTGGATGCGAATGGTTGAAAATATCGGGTCGTTACAAATTGGCTTCCGATATATATTCCATTATGCTCGGAATAAGGGTAAAAAATTATAAACGCCAGGCAGCATGATTCATTTCGAGTTTGAAAATTTTTCAGGTGAATTGTGTCCTCAAATTTTCTATAAAAGGCCAAAATAATTTCTAATTTTCATCAAAACCCTAGCAAGGGTTTCACAGCCGCCACCTAAATTTCAATGGCCGATAATTTTGGTTTCTTTCTCCTCTATTATCTTCCAATCCACAAATCGATTCAAATAACTTTCAATAACAATATTGTAGATCTATGTGAGGCCTTCAAATCTATACGGATATGATCAAAATCGGCACGTCAATCGAGGCGCAGTAGGCCGATGAAGTGACAACCTTTGCGCACGTTTTCCAGGTGAAATAGACGATCAAGTTTCAAGTGCCTTCGGCCGTGGCACGTGAGGGGCTTCGACACGACGACGTTCGATCGTGCTCTAGCGATCGATTGGAGAAGCGGCTTCGAGTGGAAGCAAATGTGAATATGGGTTCTCGTGCTAGCGTTTTTCACTGATGAAGAAGAAGAATAAAGAGGACGTCCTAGATCTAGGATTATGGAATGGACGGCCATATTAAACTAAGGTTTAAAATAATAATAAAAGAAAAGAAATTAAATTATATATTAATTCGTATAAAGTTTAAAATATCATATCTTCTTCATACGAGGTCCGTTTTGCATGAAACGAATTGCATTGGAACCGTATTGACGAGCATTACATTATGGAGATAGATTGGGATTTATTTAAGCTAGTGAAAATTTTGGTTGCAATTAAACGCTTGTTTAATTTTAATCAGAATAAATCACTATCGCGACGACTACAACCAATGTGAGTACAACTCACTCTTTCTGACTCCCTGATATTATTATATAGGTGAGAATAAATATTATTTACGATGACTGATGATTGTTTGGATGATATATGATATATTGATTGTTATTTGGACATATTCCTGCCTATTGGAGTAGATGACCCTATACATTCCCGTGTATGAGTGGATGACCCTTTGTACGCGCGTCTGCTTCGAAGCGGACATTGTACATAATATGTATATTTGTTTCAGGTGACAAGTTGGAGGGATCCAACTGGATTCCTCATCCGTATTAATTTATTTATAGATATTGTTATATATTCTGTTATTATATGATATATGATGTTTTGGGTGCTGTGATTGATGTATTTAGTGCTGTTGCAGCATTGGGCCTATTTAAAAATGTTAAAGTGATGATTTCAAATTAAAAAGGATTTTTAAGCAATTTGAAAATATATAATTTGATTTGTTATAAAGGAAGGAAACTATTTTAAGTAAATAAATGTTATAATTTTTATGTTACAAAAATTATGATTTTGTGAAATATAATAGAAATGTGATTTTTGAAGTATAGAGATAATTATTTCGTAAAATAGTTTAAATTGAGATTTTGGACTTATTATAAATGGTATATATAGAAGATTTATAAAATTGATATTTTATAAATTAAAATAGTTGAATTATAAACAAGTTTTATGAGTGTTAAAATAGAGTTATAAATGGATTTTACAAGTGAATAAGATCTATAATTTGTGAAGTTATAAAAAGAATGAATTTGGAAATAAAGAGATAAGTAATTAAATTATAATTTGATTTTTGGCATGTAATTAAGTTATTAAATGGAATTGATTTATAAACGAATTTTGTACATAGATGTTTTTATAATATATAAATGGAATTTATGAACATTGTTTTATAAATTCGAAATCAATTGAATTTGACAAGTTAAATATAGAAGTTTATAAAAGGTAGTATATCTACAATTTTGGATAGTGGACAATCCTTTAATAAATATGTGGAGTCAATGAATTTGGTAAATGAAGTATATTCATGATTTTGGACAGTGAATTATCCTTTAAACAAAATGTGTAGAATACTGGATTTGGTAAATTTATTTTATTCACGATTTTAGACAGTGAAAAAATCTTTAAATTAAATAAATGTTTTGGAAATGATATTGGAAATGGAGTTAAACGGTTTGAAGATGTTTTAAAAATGTGTTAAGAATCGAATACATAGATTTCAACATTCATTGTTGAAATAGACATTTTCGAGAAGTGTAGGAAATGATGGACTATAACACTATTGTTATAGTAAATGATTTTCGAAAGGAAATGTTTTGTATAGTATTTGGGATTTATATATCTATCTAATTTTCGAATCCCTATGGTAGTGATTTTGGGTTGTCGTAACGATGTTTTACACAACATTCTTTTTGACCAAAATAAATGTGTTTAAAGAGAATGTTTTCCTTAAAGAATGAAATATATACTTAGTTGTGATTTAAGTATATGCAATATTTTTCAAGTGTTGAAAATAAATTGAATTATGAATTACTTATTGTTAAATAAGTATGTGGAAATGTTTTCCAATATTGAAATGGTTTTGAGAATTATATCTTTTTAAAGATAATTTGAAGTGAATATTTGGCAAGTAATTTAATTAATAAAAGATTAATTAAAAGGCCTAGTGATTGTATATGGTGCTGAATATTTATTTGTTTGCTTTGATAGTTAAATAACCGACTATCAAACTTTGCCATTTTGGTTCCTCGGCTTCATGTGGGAACTATTTAGTCGTACACTTAGTATGTAGCCTTCTATGTAAGTTTGATTATCATTTGTGTTGAGGATGTTGATTCATATAGTGCGGAGTATTACTCCAATCTATCGAGCTTCCTTCTTGACCCGAAGGATAGCCAGTTGAAAGTTGGAGACGTGATAAGGCTATGAGATTTAGTTTCTGTGTGAAGTTGAGAATCGCTTTTGCGTTGTTGGGCGAAGAGACCGGGATCGGATTTATCTGAAAACCACTTCGGACCAACGTATATGCGACGATTGTGCAGGTTGTTTATTGATGATATTGATATTCCAGATTTTCATAGTGGGAGACTGCTTGTTGATCCTTTGGGGTTAAAATCCCAACATACATCCAGTAGCAGTGGTCTTTTCATTATGAAATATCCAATGCAAGGACTATTCGCTACTAATCCAAGGGATTTCCCAACAAGATGTGGTACGAAAGTACCTTCGGTTTATCCTGTTCCTGGACAACTTGTATGGATGTTTGTCTGACATTGCATTTCTAAAGATTACGTACATTGGTTTTTACAAATGTACATCAGTGGTGGCGGAGAAGGCAACTTCTCTTAGCTTAACACCCTCCTTGAGACATATGAGTTTAAGGGTTGTATTTTTATGGAAGGCAATTAGTAGTCAACGGAAATGGTTGTGTCGCATTCAAAGCGATTTGATTGTGATTTGTGAAAGGTAATTGTTACCTTAGGCCTCATAAATCGGAAATGACCAAAATAGGGTTAGATGCGGCAAGGCTAAGTGGGTCGCTCACATTAGGGTATGATCGTCCTCTTCTAGATATATTTTTACATGTTATGACGTCGTGTATATGATTATTGTGGTTTGTATGCATAGAGGGCCCTCGGTAAAGGTCGGTATTGATCGAAGGATGACATATTCGGTACTATCTAGTTATAGAGGTGGGCCGGTCTTGTGTTGGTAGAGAAATTTTATGATGGTTTCTTGGTACATTCTTCTAGAGATGTACTGCCGGAAGGTATCCCCTTCACCTGGTCATTTATATGAAAACCAAACTCCACTACGTACCTGCCATTTTAATTGTAGAGCCTATATGATGGAATTTAATAATGGTAACAATTTCGGCTATTTTGAATATTATTTGTATACTAGACACAAGTATAATATCACATGAGTTTTGATATGAGATGTTTTAGTTATGTAAGGTAAAAACATGTCCATGTTTATGTATGGACTTGTCTTACGAGATACTTTTGTTTTGATAAAGGAAAAGTTTTGGTAATTTAATAAATTCAGTTGAGTATGTTTCTCACGCTGGTTTACCAGACTGATCCGAACATTCTTCCCTTTCAATGCTCGGATCAGACCGTATATATTTACAGGTTCAGATTGGTGCTATTGGAGCTTCAGCAGGACAGTTGGAGATCTTTATTTTCGTACACACGTATTTGTTTTGACTATTGATTATTCGTTGTACTTAGTTGTTTATATTATCGGCAATTGTGAGGACGGGTTATTATAACTGTCCAGGCTAATAATTTATGATTGATTGTTGAACTTTGGTTGATGTATATATATATATACACACAGTTTCTATTTTGTAAAGATCATTGATATGAAATTATATGTTTTCCGCTGCGATGTGAGATTCTGTATTGTTCTGTTTGGTTCTATCTTCTCTCTTTCTTCTCTTCTCTATCTTTTCTCTTTCTTCACTTCTCTTCTTTTCTTTCTCTCGACTTTTCGTCGGTCTGTGCCTTTTGGGTCGGACATGTGTGCTTTATTGTCGATTCAAAGGGTATGGATTTACGAGTCATCACACGTGGTATCAGAGCTTAGATTTTGTATATTCCTAAGCTTTAATGTGTAGTCAGTATAGATAGGGACAATAGCACCCTAAATTGAGTTTGAGTATATTATATATATGAGCGCGTATTTGTTAGTGTTATAAAATGTTTTATATTGTATTTGCTTATCCATTGAGCTGTTTGTGAATACTGATCGGTATGTGGGACGCCATGTTATTGATAGGGATTTCCAAACACTTAAACGAGGCAAGTTGACATAGTATTATTTTAAATTTGGTAAATGAAACAATTTTTCCTCGATTATATTTTATATATAAAGAAACAATTTTTTAGGAATTATTAAAGTGTACATAAATTGATTGTTTGGTTGTTTGAAAATGTGATATATATATATATATAAGTTAATAAAAGCTGTTTGAATAATATAAATAAAAACAAAAATTATAAAAGAATAAAATTATATAAGAAAATGAATTACAAAGTATGGGATTATAATTAATATGATTTACAATTGTGAAATAATCTTATATATAAGAAATGAAACTATTTGAGTTATAAATAAAAAATGAATTTAAACCAATTATTTGAAAATTTGAATTCCGTTTATTTTAAAAGTTGTTTTTCAAATTTAAAAAGGTTATATTATAAATATAAATAAGATAAGTAAATTTGAAATGAATCTTACATAGATAAAGTGGAATAAGTGAAATTATATAAGTAAGAAGATTTATAAATGTGATTTATAAATAAAAGGAATTTTAAAAAGAATATAAAGCATTGAATTCACTAATGTTGCTAGGAAATAATAAGGGGGATGACTACGGCATCATTAGTATCATTTTCGAGTTTCTGTGTGATTGATTTGCTACCAATAATAAATTGAAAATTGAAGTTTTGTTGTGTTAAGAAAAATTGAATTTAAAATCCATATTGAAATTGATAAATGTAAGAGAATTGAGTTTTGGACTTATAATATGAAATAAAAATTTAATTTTAGTAAAGTTAAAGAAATTTGAGTCAGCATAATAAATATATGATTTGAAATTTAACTAAAGGAAGGTTAAATAAATTGAATTGGATTTGAACTGAATTAGATAAGTTATTGAAATGGAAATTAAACTTAAGAGTAGGTGATTATATAATATGAATTTGGAAGTTTAAATAATAAGTTGTATACCTTATAAAAATGAGAAAAGATAAGTAAAACCAATTGCTAAAATGTTTAAACAATTTTATTAAGCAAAACAAAATTTAAACTTGAATAAGGATATAAATTTGACTTAGTAAAAGTTAAATAAAATGAATTTAGAGACGAAACGAAACGCAACTTAAGTGATGTTGAATGAAGTTGATTTTGGTATCGAAGTAAATTAATAAAGTGAATTAAATGAATGCGAACTTGAGTTATATAAAGAAATTCAACTTTAGTTGTAAATGAATTAGCATTAAAAATGTTGTTGTTAAGAAGTTGTGAATTAATAATAATATCGAAAGTATTGCATAAAAATGTGATTATAGTGAATACTAAAATCCAATCTAAATTGAATGTTAAACCAATTGGAATTGAAAGTGTTGAGCCAAATTGAATGTAAATGAAGTAAAGTAAATTAAATAAAATTTGGTAATGTTGGTTACACATTGGTTGTTAGATGGATGTTAGTGGATTGAATAGAAATTCATATGGAATTTAATTAATGAAATTGAAAGTTAAATAATCAAATTCAAATTGGAAGTGAAGTAAATCTAAATAGAATTGAAGTTGATTTGAATTGGAAAGAACAACCTCGAATGTAAATTAATGAATGTAAACTAATTGAATTCGAATAAATGAATGTTAGCTAAGTCCAATGTTAATGAATCAAATATGAATAAATTGAAAACCAATTCAATGAATATTAATAAGAAATGAATGTATATGGATTGGTTATGGATTTAGTGGATAGATATTGCTTTGTTGGATGATAGTTGTTTGATGATTGGATTTGTTGCTTTGATTTCATTGCTATATTGGCATGTATAGTTGTTGATATATGTTGTATATTGATATTAGTTTCATATATGCATGTTTCTCATTATTTATTGAGTATTTAGTAGGTACATATGGCACTTGCTTTGCATTTGGAGCTCTCTTTCATGTTATATTAGCCGTATATGATTGCTAAAAATATATAAGGTACATATCGTACTTTTATACTTTTTTCCCTACGGGATGCCTAATCCTCAAAGATGAGATGTATATTTGTGATATATGTATGTTGTGATCCTATTACATTTGAACCGCGCAAAAAAGACGCTGGCAAATTTCTTTGAAAATTTAAGGAGTTAGAAAAAATTTGGGAAAATTGAAAGGAAAAAAAATTGATAACTAAAATTTTGATTTTGAGTTATAAATTAAAATGATATTAGTAGTTTTGAAAAGATAACTATGAACGGATTTGAAAACTTTAAAAAGTTTTTGTAAGAAGTTTAACGAATGGATTTTGAAAATTTTAAAAGTTTAAATGATTTGATTTCAAATTTGAACGAATTGTTTTGAAAAGTTAATGGATTTTGTGACTTTTTCTAACTTGGTAATTTCGAGGACGAAATTCTTTTAAGTATGTGAGAATGTAACGACCCAGAATTTCAGTCATTTGAAATTCGTGTATTTAATTGATTTTAAATATTCACAAGTAAATTTTATAAGCTAAATGAATTTTATTTCGAATATAAGGATTTAATTGGATAATTAAATTGTTGATTTAAAATTTGAAATTGTGTAAATAATTAAAATTTGAATTTAATGAGAAGGAAAATGATTTATAAAGTTGAATTAAATCATATTTGAATTATAATAATGTTAGATAATTTTTAAAATTGAATTAAAAGTTAATTGTAGAAATTGAATATTATAATATTTAATTGACGAGTAAAAATAGCCATTTTTCAAATAGTATCGGATTTCGACGAAACCAGTTTCATTGGATCCATAATGTTACATTATAGTAAGATTTTAAATTTCATGTCAATCAGACTTACGGTTTGTCCGGGGCAAGCTAAAACGCGTAGAAATTTGTTTAAGTAAATTTTTAAATTTAAATAATAAATTCGGAAACCTATCTTTCAAAGACGATCGAATTGGCTTCCGATATATATATTCCATTATGTTCGAAATAGGGGTAAAACAATATAAACGCCAAGCGGCACGCTTCGTTTCGAGTTCAAATTTTTTTTGGATGAATAGTGTCGTCAAATTTTCTATAAAATGCCAAAATAATTTCTAATTTTCGTCAAAACCCTAGCAAGGGTTCCACAGCCGCTACCTAAATTTCAGTGGCCAATATTTTTTATTTCTTTCTCCTCTATTATCTTCCAATCCACAAATCGATTCAAAAACTTTCAACTACAATATTGTAGAACTATGTGAGGCCTTCAAATCCATAAGGATATGATCAAGTGCCTCCGGCTGATGGTGGCACGCATGAGGGGCTTCGACACGGCTGCGTTCGATCGTGCCCTGGTGATCGATTGGAGAAGCTGCTTCGAGTGGAAGCAAACGTGAATTCGGGTTCTCATGCTTGTGTTTCTCACTGATGAAGAAGAAGAATAAGGGGACGACCTAGATCTAGGGTTGTGGAATGGACGGCCAAATTAAACTATGGTATAAAATAATAATTAGAAAAAGGAAATTAAATTATACATTAATTCATACAATGTCAAAATATTATATCTTCTTCATACGAGGTCCGTTTCGAACAATCGAATTGCGTTGGAACCGTATTGACGAGCACTACATTATAGAGCTAGATTGGGATTTATTTGAGCTAGTGAAAATTTTGGTTGAAATTAAACGCTTGTTTAATTTCAACCAAAATAAATCGCTATCACGACGACTATAACCAATGTGAGTACAACTCACTCTTTCTGACGCACTGATATTTTTATATAAGTGAGAATAAATATTATTTACGATGGTTGATGATTGTTTGGATGATATATAATATATTGATTGGTATTTGGATATATTCCTGCCTATTGGAGTAGATGACTCTATACGTTTCCGTGTATGAGCGGATGACCCTTTATACATGTGTCTACCTCGAAGCGAACATTGTACATATATTCTAATATGTATATTTGTTGCAGGTGACAAGTTGGAGGGATCCAACTGGATTCCTTACCCGTATTGATTTATTTACAGATATTGTTATATATTCTGTTATTATATGACATATGATATTTTGGGTGCTGTGATTGATGTATTTAGTGCTGTTGCAGCATTTGGCCTATTTTTGGAATTTTAAAAATGTTAAAGTGATGATTTCATATTAAAAAGGATTTTTAAGCAATTTGAAAATATATGATTTGATTTGTTATAAAGGAAGGAAAATATTTTAAATAAATAAATGTTATAATTTTTATGTTTAAAAAACTATGATTTTGATGAAATATAATTGAAATGTGATTTTTAAAATATAGAGATAACAATTTTGTAAAATAGTTTAAATTGAGATTTTGGACTTAATATAAATGGTTTATATAGAAAATTTATAAAATTGATATTTTATAAATTAAAATATTTGAATTATAAAAGAGTTTTATAAGTGTTAAAATAGAGTTATAAATGGATTTTATAAGTGAATAAGATCTATAATTTGTGAAGTTATCAAAAGAACGAATTTGGAAATAAAGAGATTATAAGTAATTAAATTATAATTGGATTTTTGGCATGTAATTAAGTTATTAAATGGAATCGATTTATAAAGGAATTTTGTATATGGAAGTTTTTATAATATATAAATGGAATTTATAAACATTGTTTTATAAATTCGAAATCAACTGAATATGACAAGTTAAATATAGAAGTTTATTAAAGTATTATATCTACGATTTTGGACAGTGGATAATCCTTTAAAATATGTGGAGTCAATGAATTTGGTAAATGAAGTATATTCACGATTTTGGACAGTGAATTATCCTTTAAATAAAATGTGTAGAAATATTGGATTTGGTAAATGGATTTTATGCACGTTTTGGACAATGAATAAATCTTTAAATTAAATAAATGTTTTGGAAATGATATTTTAAATGGAGTTAAACGGTTTGAAGATGTTTTAAAAATATGTTAAGCATCGAATACATGGATTTCAACATTCTTTGTTGAAATAGATGTTTTCGAGAAGTGTGGGAAATGATGGACTATAACACTGTTGTTATACTAAATGATTTTCGAAAGGAAATATTTTGTATAGTACTTGGGATTTATATATCTATCTAATTTTTGAATCCCTATACTAGTAATTTTGGGTTATCATAACGATTTTTTATGCAACGTTCGTTTTGACCCAAATAAATGTTTTTAAAGAGAATGTTTTCCTTAAAGAATGAAATATATATTAAATCGTGATTTAAGTATATGGTGTTGAAAATAAATTTAATTATGAATTACTTATTATTAAATAAGTATGTTGAAATGTTTCTAATATTGAAATGGCTTTTAGAATTATATCTTTTTAAAGATAATTTGAAGTGAATATTTGGCAAGTAATTTAATTAATAAAAGATTAATTAAAAGAACCTAGTGATTGTATATTGTGCTGAATATTTGTTTGTTTTCTTTGATAGTAAATAACCGACTATCAAACTTTGCCATTTTACTTCCTCGATTTGATGTAGAAACTATTTAATCGTACACTTAGTAGGTAGCCTTCTTTGTAGGCTTGATTATCGTTTGTGTTGAGGATGTTGATTAGTATAGTGCGGAGTATTACTCCAATCATCTAGCTTCCTTCTTGGTCCGAAGGATAGCAAGTTGAAAGTTGGAGACGCGATAAGTCTATGAGACTTAGTTTCTATGTGAAGTTGAGAAACGCTTTTGCGTTGTTGGTGTGAAGAGACCGAGATCAGATTTATTTGAAAACCACTTCGGACCAACGTATATGCGACGATTATGCAGATTGCTTATTGATGAAATTGATATTCAGGATTTCATAGTGGGGGACTGCTTATTGATCATTTATGGTTAAGATCCCAATATACATCCAATAGCAGTGGTCTTTTCATTATGAAATATCCAATGCAAGGACTATTCGCTACTAATCCTAGGGATTTCCCGACAAGATGTGATACGAAAGTACCTTCGGTTTATCCTGTTCCTGGACAACTTGTATGGATTTTTGTCTGACATTGCATTTCTAAAAATTACTTACACTAGTTTTTACAAATGTACATCAGCGGGTGGCAGAGAAGGCAACTTTTCTTAGCTTAACACTCTCCTTGAGACGCATGAGTTTAAGGGTTGTATTTTTGTGGATGGCAATTAGTAGTCAATGGAAATGGCCATGTGGCATTCAAAGTGATGTGATTGTGATTTGTGAAAGGTAATCATTACCTCAGGCTTCGTCAACCGAAAATGACTAAAACAGGGATAGATGCAGCAAGGCTAAGTGGGTCGCTCCTATTGGGGTATGATCATCCTCTTCTAGATATATCTTTACACGCTATGACGCCGTGTATCTGATTATTGTGGTTTGTATGCTTAGAGGGACCTCGTAATGACCGGAGAATGACATATTCGGTACCATCTAGTTATAGATGTGGGCCGGTCTTGTGTTGGTAGAGAAACTTTGTGATGGTTTCTCGGTACATTCTTCTAGAGATGTACTGCCAGAAGGTATTCCCTTCACCTGGTCATTTGTATAGAAATCCAAACTCCACTACGTACCTGCCATTTTAATCGTAGAGCCTAGTATGATAGGAATTGAATAATGGTAACAATTTCGGCTATTTTGAATATTATTTGTACACTAGACACTAGTATAATATCACATGAGTTTGATATGAGATGTTTTAGTTATCGTAAGGTAAAAAAATGTCTGTGTTTATGTGTGGACTTGTCTTACGAGATACTTTTGTTTTGATAAATGAAAAGTTTGGTAATTTAAAAAATTCAGTTGAGTGTGTTTCTAATGCTGGTTTACCAGACTAATTCGGACGTTCTTTCCTTTCAATGCTCGGGTCAGACCGAGTATATTTATAGGTTCAGATTGGTGCTATTGGAGCTTCGGTAAGAAAGCTGGAGATCTTCATTTTCGTACACACATATCTATTTTGACTATTGATTATCCGTTGTGCTTAATTGTTTATATTATCGGAGTGATTGTAAGGACATGATATTTTAACTGTCCAGGCTGATAATTTGTGATTGATTGTTGAACTCTGATTGATGTATATATATACAGTTTCTTTTTTGTAAAGACCACTGATATGATATTATATGTTTTCCGCTGCAATGTGAGATTTTGTATTGTTTTGTTCTCTCTTTCTTCTCTTCTCTATCTTCTCTCTTTCTTCTCTTCTCTTCTTCTTTCTTCTTTTCTTTCTCCTGACTTTCCGTCTGTCTGTGCATTTTGGGTCGGACATGTGTGGTTTATTTTCGATTCAAATGGTACAGATTTGTGGGTCGTCACAGTATAGTCAACACCGGCGAGGACAAGCTGTAGATAACTGTCCATATTGATGTATTGATGGTTGTACTCTGATGGTTGTATATATATTGACAGATACAGTTTCGTTTGTATAAAAATATATTATATTTTGTTCCGCTGCAATTGTGAGATTCTGTATTATTGTTTCTGTTTCTTCTTCTATTCTTTTTCTTCTTCACCCTTAGTGATCTGGTATTTTCGACACTCGATTGTTCAACATGCTATATAGTGAACGTATTAATCTCGATTTTCAAGGGTATAAAATTCCGGGCCATTACAAGTAGATGGAACAAAATATTATTCAAAATAATTTAAGTTTACTTATTAATGCTTTTATGATTGATACATAATATTATATATATCTTTATTAACAGTTGGAATAAAAACACAAATTTTGGTCCGACAATGAAGTACTAAAAATATCGTTATATGTATTTCTTTATTAGTAGTTGTAATACATTTGGTGTTACGCTCTTTTACTGTCAGTGTGGAATACCAAAAATATCTCTCTACAGATATTATCAAAATTTAGTATAACTTAACAATAGGATCCGAAAATTAAGCCTCCTTTACAAATTCAATTTTCCTCTATAAGTATTTATCAAGTTTTCATATCACTTAGAAATAGGAATATCTAACAAATAAACTACTTTACAAATTTGGTTTTTATAAATTAATAATATAAATAAAATTTTAAACTCACAAAAAATTAGATATTGCAACTTAGAAATAAAAAATGCAAATTAACTATGTAAGATTCAACTCAAAAACATGACTAAATATTCGTGAAAAACATTTTCTTTCAACTTATTAAACAAATACAATATGTACAAAAACAATTCGTATGCCTTCATCACGCGCGAAGCGTATGCCGTGATGCTTGTATTATTAATTAGGGTGCATTTGGAGGGAACGGTAACAAGATATTTGAACGAGTCATATGAACGGGAAAGTTGAGTAAACCAGTATGCGTTTGATGCTTCGACTGTAGTATCTAAGCGATGCATTTGAAAGGGATGATGAAGAAAGAAAAAAAATCAACGGTTCTTGATATGATCAGTTGAGAATGCGTCCGACGCATCGGACGCTGACGTCTTTCTTCATCATTCATCTAACAAGAAATGGGTCCAATCACGTTGTGACGTCTTCTCAACGGCAACGGACCAAAATTTGGTTGGGTATGGCATCTTAATTCTGCTAGCAAAAATTTCAGATTTATCGATTGGTTCGAATACAAATGTCCACTCTTTAGTGCATTCATCACGCAACCAATACGAAATCAATAGACACGAAGAAAACAAAAACTCATAAATTTCAACCGAACCAATAGTAACAATCAATAATTTTTCAATGGGGAATCCTTCAGAATTAAGAGACGTGTGGGTGAGCAGAAGAAAATATCCTTCATCTCCAATTCTGATAGCTTCTCCTGCTGAATCCAAAATCGTTGTAGAAGAAGCAGTAATATCTGGATTGAAGAACGGTGCAATTTCAGCAACCGTTGCGGCAGCGATAACGATTCCTGCTTGCCGTCGAATTCCATGGGCAAAAGCGAATCTCAATCACGTTGCTCAATCTCTTATTGTATCCGCAGCTGGAACGTGCGGCTTCTTCATTACTGTCGATAAAACCATTCTGAAGAAGGCAAAGGCAAATACAATTGGGAAGTCGGACAAGGCAGTCTAATTTGTTCCTCATTATACTTTGGTTTCAATGGTTTATGTTATGAAATCGGCATCAGTGGTACAAATTTCTTCTAATAATCACCTATTTCTGCTGTGAGCATAAGATGTTTGTTGAAATTTTTGCTTCATTTATCTAATAAAGGTACTATGAATGATCTATAAAAAGTAAAAGTATAAATGATTGATTTTCGACATTTCATACTTGTTGTCGATACAACATTTATTTTTGTCCAAGATAAACAATGGTTAGAAGACAAACATGGTTAGATTAAATGATTGATTAGAGCGTATATCTCAGCTGTTCAAACTATTGTTAGAAGAGAGATATTTTTGGTTTAGGTTGTGCTTCCTTTATCTTGCATTGATTGGAGAATCATTAGTAATACAACTTATGCAAGTTTTAAGTGTTTGTAGAAGTTGGAAAAAGTAGAAATTTCATAACAGGCTTTTGATCACTTCAAGGGACTGTGGTACTAATACATTGGAGCGTTTGGATGTTTTATAGTAATATAAATGACAGTACTTTATCTAAACAATATGTAAATCCAACACACAGACTGATTTAATTATAACACACATCTTCTTGCAAGTTAATAATTATAACACAAATCACCATTTAGTTTTTAAGTCTGTATACTGTCTAGACATTCAGTTTATTTTCAAATTTGGTAGCTCGTTAAAGACAGGAGTAAAAGAGTGAATATAATTGTCTGCTATATCAAAAAATAGTATTAAATTTAGTGAAAATAATGGACACATCCTTAAAATCAAAATTAACGCACAAAACATACTTTTCAAAAATAATAATATAAATTACATCCCTATTTTCAAATACTTGAATTTTCTTTCCTATAATACTCGTTTCCTCCATTGCAGCAACGTTCATTCTTCATATGTCGATGTTATTCTCACATCGTGCTTAAAATTTGCACCCCATTAATTACCAAACTTTAGAACGCAATAACTTTTTATATAAACGACGGATTAACAAACCGTTTTCACCATTAAGTCGCAAATTTTATTATTTTTTCTTATGAGTGGCATTGTGCGTGTATAAAAACAATGACAGTACAAGCTATTCGCAATAATTGCTGAAATATCTGCAATTATACGCAATAATTGCTGAAATATCTGCAATTATATAGTATGATTGTAGGCAATTCAGCAACTATATGCAATTGTTGCAGAAATGTCTACAATTGTACACAAAAGTTGCAGAAATGTCTGCAATTACACGCAACAGTTGCAGACAATTCAGCAAATATATGCAATTGTTGCAAATACGTCTGCAATTATACGCAATGGTTGCAGAAATGTCCGCAACTATATGAAACAATTGCTGACATTTATGCAATTATACGCAATAGTTGCAGAAATGTCTGCAATTATATGCAATAATTGCATGCAATTCAGCAACTATATGCAATATTGCAGACACGTCTGCAATTATATGCAATAGTTGTAGAAATGTCTGCAATTATATGCAATAGTTGCAGACAATTCAGCAACCATATACAATAGTTGCTGACATTTGAAGAAAAATCGATAATTTTCAAAATTTGCAGAATTCTTCGCAAATATATGAAATAATTGCACTCTTACTTCAAATATGTTTTTTGGTATCAACAATGGATCTTATTTTAAAGATCATAAAATTTATGAATTTTTTGTGAAAATGGTATACTAATCCGATTTTTCTACATAAAGTTATACGCGTTTGAAATGTTAAAAACATAAAGGGTATTCGGGTTTTTTTCACGCATGAATTTAAAAACAGAGACCGAATATGTATGTTTAGTTTGAAAAGGATGTTTTCTCTATTTTGAAACTTATCACGCATCTGAGCGAAAATAACCCTTTAATTCAAGTGTTGGTGTAATTCATGCAAACAGTAATACATCAATTGTGAATTGTGGTATTCCGGTCATTACGAAAGTGGTCACTTAGGCATAATTAAATTCATTAAAGAATGATGGGAATCAAAACTATATATACAAAATGAAAAAAATAATCAAAAGTGATACGATATGTATGAGATCTAACTGTATTATCGTCATATATTTCATTATTGAATAAAAGTAGAAATTAACTTATGGATGTAGCCAAAAATAAGAACAAGTGTACATAGAAAAGATGTTGCTAAATAATAAGACTTATTGTAGAACAACTATATGATCCTTGGTATATAATTTAAGCGGAAGGTGTTTACATTTGCGATAACTAATTTTATCATATAAAGATTCTCTAAAATTCGTATATCTCATTACAAGCATGTCTTCAAAGTTCGTCAAATATTAAATGTTAATAGTGTTATACCAATTAAATTCATGAAACCTAAAGTACACAAAAAAATAACTTGAAAATACAAGTGTATTTAATGATCAAAAATTAAATATTGATAGTATTATCACCAATTAAACTCGTGAAGTATAAAGTATATAGGAAAAAAACCTTAACAGTATGGATATGTTTAGTGATCAAAAATTAAATGTTGATAATTCATGAAACTAAAAATATACATAAAAAAGCTTCAACAATATTAATATACATTTCATTAAAAAAACAACATTAATATTCATCATAATCAACAATAACATATGGAGATGCTTCACATGTACTACAGTTGGCAGTGGCTACCATGTACTACAGTTGGCAGTGGCTTCCGAAGGATATTAAGTACAACTGATTCGATCCGCCGTATAATTATTTGTATAACTATAAAACATTCCTTTGGTGAATCTAACAAAGTGGTTGGCCATATCAGTTATTAACTTTTGAAAGACGGAACTTTGATACCAACTTAAATTCTTTATGGCTCAAATATGGGCAATACTAAGTAACATGTTAGCAGTATTGTACTAACTAGGCCATATTAAGTATTTGCTACATAAGATAAATAAATTAAGCTCATAGAATGCAAACTCTGTATTAAGTTTGAAACAATAACTGTAGTTCAATTTTTTTGAAGTTTGATACTAAAATTTGTCTCTTTAAAAACAAAATTACCACAAGTCTTATAACAAACAATTATTTGTAATTTATTGGTTTTCAAAAGTTGTTACTCATAACTATGTTTCTTAGAAGATAGCATCAGCTAAATTTTAAGAAAAAAAGAAATACACAAACATGCGTAGCTTAGATGGTAAAAACTGATAGGTGAAAACCAGACAGTGGGTTTAAATTAGAAGTTAGTCGTCTAAACAGAGATTACACAGAATCAGGTGTTTCTAATAAAACTAATTTATACTAGTCTTTAGTAAATGCATTGAAAGAAAATATCTAGGTCTATAACAGACAGTAAAAATTGTCTATGAAGATAGAGCAATGTATGGAGACGTAAGTACCCCAATCTTCATGCTTTGTGCGCATAATTTTCAGCATTGCACAGATGTTAGGCTATCTGGCATGGCGGACTCCGAACATATAAGCCACCATCTTTTCCCCTGTAGAATTTACAAGTAAAGCCATATTCGTGGCAAGGATATTTTTGAAATTTCAAAAAGACACCGAGTAAATTAGTTAAACGAATTTTCATTATTAGTAGTAGAGATGATGAAATTTCAAATGTTATATACAAAAATTACTATATCCTAAAATATCCTTATATTTAGATTTGAACCTACATTAGATGTATACACTTAGGGTTGTTACGGTAATGGTATTACCATACCATTACAAGTGAATCAATTACCATTTCTAAATGAAATTGGTATACCAATTTAATCAGTATGGTTAAAGGTTATTTATCATTTTTTTACGATAAATCATCAGTAACGTTTTTTTCAATACCAACGGTAAGGATAAATTTACCAGTTAATTTATAATATATGGTTATTTAAGCAACATGCATTATTATAAGCATTTGGAACCAAACAAATAATTAAATTTAATTCAGTAATTTAGATTAAATAACGCTAACTACATTTATTTCATTTCTTATCGATGTTTTTTATTAAGTAACATTGTAAATTATATAATGAAGCGTTATTATAATGCAAAAACATGTCAAATTACCGACTTTTTAAGAAATACGGTAATTCATTACCAGAGTAACTGTTACCAGTTTTTTGGATATACCGGTCATCGGTATACCAGCAAATCGGGAATGGTAAAGGTAAGCAATTTTAGTTTAGCAGTAAAATCGGTACGGTATTTGCAGAATGGTAACGGTAACCATTGCCATAATAGCCGTATATATACTGGTATGGTCGTTTACACATATAAGTAGAAATTTGATGTATAGTTAACATTTACAAAATTAGCACTAATAAACTATTGTAATAATTTTAATTTTGAAATTATATTAAAAGAAATTAATTTAGAAAATATTTAAAACTATTTTATTGTAAAAAAATATTTTATATATTTTTACTGTAACGGAACGCATAGTCTTTCAATTTCCTTATTTTTATGTTAATTTTTGTTATCATCAAATTGCATGTTCACATGTGTCAAGTAGATCTCATCCACCTATCTATTAAATAACAAAAATAAACTAAACAATAAATGCAAATTTGATGGATATGATGTAGTGGAAATCAAAGGACATAGCACTAATAGGATTAAAAAGGAATGAAGGGAATTTTATGGTAAACGATTAAGGAACTAATAGGATTAGGTAGGGAGAGATTTTAGCTAGCTAAGTCCAAATTATTGACTCTTGTGTCTTAAACATGCATCGTTCTTTTTATTTTCTATCCTTTCACATAAGCAATATTAAAAATAACCAAGGCCACCATTAACAAAAGGAAGAGAAAAAGAAAAACAAACCTAAAGCAACAAAATTCATTTTTTTCATGGAGGTAGGGATCTTTTATCAAGCTTTGTGATTATATAAGTAATACTAACCCTACCCATGTCAAATATATTTAGATTCGGATTTCGTATGTTTTTTATGGCTAAAATGATGGTTCATGTTTTGATGTTGATAGACTTGTCATATATAAATAAGTTGTTAAATGACATAGTTAACGACATGTTTGTGAATGAAACTTAAGCTAACACCTTCAAATCAATTAAGATTTCATTATGGCGTTTATGATATGAAATTAGAGATGGGTTTTAATTTTCTTATTTTCGGATCATAAAATAGATCACTGATTTTCTAAAGATGAAAACGGGCATTTTATGCTGTAAAATAATATTTAAAAATATGAAAATTTAATATTTTAATCTGAATTTTTTTACAAAAGGTAACGGAGAATGTTCTTGACTTTTGTGAGATTTTAAGAATTTTCCTTGATTTTATTATTATTATGAATTAAATGACAACGTAGAAAATATCCCTAACTAATATAATATTTAAAGAAAGAGATTACTTAAAGTGTTATTAGGAGAGGAAATATCGGTTTGACTCTAAAAATTTCTAGCGCAACCCTAAAAATAACGAATAAAGAAGTGACATGAAAAGGAACCAGGCCGGCCAGTACTGAGTAAAATATGTAGATTTCAACATATTTTTTCTTATTTTGGACTTATTGAACATATGAACTCTAAAGGTTATTAGATACAATCTAATATTTTTTAAATAAATATTTATTTTATTTTATTTATTTAAAAGAGTTTGAATTTAATTTATATTTAATGTATACTGTAATGAGTGTATCAAATACACCCATGTGTGTATAGTGTAAGTGCAATATATATGTAGTATACATGACTAATGTGACCGTATATAGGTGTTGGAATTTATACCGCAACGGACCTATTTATCCCTTTATATATGACTTTGTTGTTTATAGTTTTTTTGATATGAAATAACGATATATATATATATATATATATATATATATATATATATATAGAGTAATTTTAACCAATCAAAAGTTTACTTATATTCGAAATGATAATCAATTATGTTTAAATAGGCAATTAAGAAGGAGTGGAAATGGTGGAGGAATTATCTCCTTCCATTTATTCAACCTTTAATGCCATTTTAAAACAATTTTGAACATTCAAACAAATCCTAGTTTTGACCAATATGTTTTGAAATCTAAAACAAACGATTTCAAATCTAGTTTTAATTTAGGAAAGCTTTAAAATTAACTGAAGATTTTACACAAAAGCCCAATTTTCAAACTTTGAGGTAAAATATAACACACGCACACACATGATTGCAAATTGTATTTTAAATTTAACATATGTATATGAAGTTTGAGTTTTAATATGTTTTAAAACTTTAATCTAACAGATTAAAACTAATCTTAAATTAAGGAGTATTCAAAGTAGATTTGTGATTTTGCATAAAAGTCTATTTATAAATTTGGATCAAAATAACTTTTAAACATATGATATGTATAGTTGTAGTGTGGGAAATCTTAGTCCCATGGTTGAGAATTGTAGGTAACCCCTATGTAGATATAGTTTTAGTAACTATTAGCCGATTATTAGTTGTCTCGAGACTCGATTAATTGTTCGATCCTAGGTATGAGCCTACACAAGTTGTAGTGTAGGTGGTATTGAGCTAAACCCTATAGGAAATGAAATAAATAATTCACGGACTCTTGTAGGACATTGTAGATCACATAAAGTATTACTAAAGTCAATTGCATGTGATCACCATATATTAATGATGTACTTATTCATCAGATTTTTGTCTAACCTACTTCTTTCCTTCCCTTTTCCCCTACCACAGGAGGACATAGCAACAAATGATAGGCCAGAGATCTGTACGTGGAGAGACAAGCTTAGCATTGGATTTGTTATATATTTTCCATTTCTCTCCTTGTATTTACTTATCGTATTCAATACTTAGTATTTATCAGACTATGTACCATATTTCTGTGTACTTTGAATTTGACTATGTATTGATTTCTAAGACTGTATTTTGAGATATTTTCTTGTTTTATATTTTGTTGCCTTCTGCTGTGAGATCTAGAAGTGTAGAATGCCTTAGACCATATATGTATATTCTTAGTCTCTGTGATGTTTTAAAACCCTGATAGCCCGTACTTTTTGGCATGGACATGAGTCTGAAATTCACCATAGGATTTGTATTGGTGCATCGGAAGATGTGGATTTTTATAATTTATATCAAAGCGTAGGTTCTAAATCCACTAGGACCTAGGTATGTACTTGGAAAGTTTTCCAAAAAAATTTCAAAATAGTTTTCCAAAGTGTGCATGTGTGTGTAAGTAAAGGCTTTTCAAAAGTTTTATATAAGCCTAATGTGAATAACCCTTTTCCTTATTCTTGCTTATATTATTTGTGGAAATGTTGCTAATAAATTCCTTAAATCACAGATTAAAAACAATAAGCGATCATGTTGGCTTCGGCGATGTAGTTGAGATTCCAGGCATGAACATCCTGATTTGGTTCTACTGGTATCTACAAGTAAGAGGAAAAGCCGAGCATAACCCTAATTGGGGACCTATAAAATGTGCGCTAGGTGCAGTTCCTTCTTGACCACCCACCGTCGATTTCGTTAAGCTACGTAAGGACTTTGCCAGTCTAGGAGGGAAGCCGTATGTGGGGACCGAGTCGTATGTGGATTCAAGGGCATAGGTCCGCACTTATGAGAGGATTTTTGGATTGATGGATCTTGCTGACGTGGGGAGGAGGCAGTTTGCTACTTGGCATTTATAAAGAGATGTCCTAAATTGGTGGGATGCAGTAGTGGCAAAGAGTACCGAGAGATGATGAGTTTATGAGACGTTTTGAGATGAAGTTTCTTTCTAGCTCAGAGAAGGGAGTACAGTTAGAGAAGTTCTTACACTTGCAGGAGGGAGAGATGTCAATAAAAGAGTATGTGAACAAGTTCAATGAGTTAGCTAGGTTTTGGATGGAGCTGATATATGCCCCTTATAAGAAAGCTTTAAAGTTTGCTAAAGAGCTGAATTAGTCTGTTTAGTATTCAGCTCTTATTCATATTTCCATGGGTGTGACTAATGAGGGTTTGGCAGAGATGACCCTGTTGAATACCGTCTCCAAAGAGGAAGTGAAGGAAGAACCCAAGAAGTCACCAGGAAAGGCATCACAGCGGAACCAGCGCAAGAGTGAAATGTAACACAAAGGAAAGATAAAGAAATAGGATATGCATTGTAGGAGATATGGTAAGAGGGGAGACTTTGCTAAGGAATGCAAGATAGACATCTCAAAGGTCAAGTGTTACAACTGCAATTGGGCACATGAGAAAGCAGTATTCGGCACCAAAGAGGACCTCAACCTAGGTGGTATCAGCTTATGCACTAGACACCATTCCCACCTTGAGCGCGCCTCTAGTAGTGGACAAAGGGAAGAAGGGTCGAGATTGAAGGCGTGTCAACTTTAACTAGTTTACCCATTCATACCTTATTTAACACTGGGGCATCACATTCTTTTATTTTCAGTAGACTTGTAGATGAGTTAAACTTAAACACTAGTATAGTTACATACCATGCAATTGTGTCAAACCTTGTAGAAGGATCAAAATATTTGTCTATGATATGTACAGGTTTAAATTTATTTATTTTTGGGGTTGAGTTAGATTGCGATGCTTTCGTCTTGGGATTCCATGGGTTTGGTTTGACTTTTGGCATGGATTGGATGACGATGTATGAGGCAATCCTAGATTGTTATAAGAAGGTAGTTAGGTTGGGTGCCTTTAGTGGGCGCAATCTATAGGTTTATTACGATTCTAGTGGTTTGGTTATGTTAAGTTACATGTATTAATTGGATCTATCAAATGACGAGTTAGATTCCGTGCCTGTAGTTAGAGACTATCCAAATGACTTTTCCAAGGTTACCGATCTCCCGCCCTAGAGGGAGATCGAGTTCCGAAATTATTTAGAGGAGAACGCATGACCAGTTGCCTTACCCTTGAGGCATATGACTCCTAAGGAGAGATGTAAGCTAAACAAGCAAGTGAGTGAGCTGTTGTAGAAGGGCTTCATTGGGACGAGCATTTTAGAGTGGGGGGCACCAATTGTCTTTGCCATTACGGTAGATGGTTCCCTGAGGCTTTGCATCAATTATAGAGATCTGAAGAAGCTTACAAGAAGAATCATTACCATTGCCCCGCATAAATGATCCCTTTGACCGGTTGGTTAGAGAGAAGGTGCCCTCTCATCTTAACTTGACTACTGGATTACATCAGTTTTGCTTAGCCGAGATCAGTATTCAGAAGACTGCTTTTCATATACCAGATGGATTTTATGAGTGGTTAGTCATACCCTTCGTACTGACTAATGCACCTACCTAGTTTGTAGACCTGATGAGCTGGTCTTACGAGATATTTTTGTTTCAATAAAGGAAAGTTTTGATAACTTTAAAATAAATTTGAGATGTGTTTTCTCACGCTGGTTTACTAGAGTGATCCGTGCGTTCTTCCATTTCAATGCTCGGGTTAGACCGAGTATATTTATAGGTTCAGTTTTGATGCTTTAGAGCTTCAGTAGACGAACAGGAAGTCTTCAGGGCGTATTCCATGTATATGCTTATTTTCTGCTACATTATTGTTTGAATTATCGGCATTTGTGAGGATAGGTTATTATAACTATTCAGGCTGATGATTGTGATTGGATTGGTGTACTGTGATTGATGTATGAATATTTTAGTCTATTCGAGCAATGAGGAGGAGCACAGGATGCATTGAGGAAGTGCTTAATACACTCTGTGAGAATAAGTTGAAGGCAAAGTTTTTCGAGTTCCGCTTTTGGCGCGAGGAGGTACATTTTTTGGACACGTTGTATTGGAGCATGGGTTGGCGATCGATCCTAGTAAGTTTGTTGCAGTACAGGATTTGCATGTATCGAAGAATGCTATGGAATTGAGGAGTTTTCTTGGTTTGGCGGGCTACTATACGAAGTTCATTAAGGACTTCGCTAAGATCTCTTCCCCTCTAACCTGCCTTACCAAGAAGCATCTAATTTACTCATGGGATGCGAAGTGTGATGATGCTTTTATCATGTTATATGTGGAAGTGAGTTATCTTTGAATAATATGTGAAGTTTAATTTTCTTTCCTGGTTTTGTGGATGGTTAATTAACTTCTGATTTCACTTTCTACTTGTTTTCATGTTATTAGGTCATCATTTGTTGTTGTTGTTGTTAAATACAGTGGTAGAGCAATTAAATTACAAATGAGTCAGTGTAACAAGGAATAAACAGTAATCAATCACCGTTTGAACTTTTGAAAAAAAAGATCAGACATATATGCCATTTATCACTGTTTACACTAAACATCAGTTGGGGTTTCAAATAGCTTTTAACATAAATATATACGAGTATACATCATTTCAACTCGCAATCCCAAATTCAATTCAACGAAAATCGTTTGGGTCTATCATTTTAACCCATAATGATTTTTTCCTATTCTAAAGTCCATTCGAGTATGTATCATTTCAACCCATAGTGAATTCTATACTAACAAGAAACTTGTAGAGTGATAACTGATATGATAATAATACAACAGGCATATATCATCAATATAAATAACAGATAATGGTGTCAGATCATAGGTGAACAGATACAGTTAATAGCATATATATAGCAATGTAAATAACTAACAACAGCATATTTCAATTTTAGTTTCAATCGAAATTAAATTTAATAAATATAAGAATATTAATCGCGAGTGATTGCTCACCTTTCGGGATAGAAGAATTTGACGACTCGACAAGATACAGATTGGATCATGATCCAGGCCATCAAACAATCTAAACAACAACTCAAAGCAAGGTAAGCTGAGAGCAGATTTTGGCGAACAAAGTTGAAAGATTGGAATCGAGGAGATAACTAGAATCAGCTTGAGAAAAACATCAATTATAACATTATTATTTCCATGAATTCACTATTGAATTTAAAAAATATATTAAAATACTATATAAAATTAAAATTTATTGGTTTTAAATTAAAACACACATATTAAAATTAACATATATAACCATATATATACTTAAAATATACTTATACATTATTATATAACAAAATATATACACCGAAAATACTAACATAACCTATATATATATTATAACAGTGGCAAATATAAATCTTTAAACAAAACCCACAGATTATATATATAAAGTCTAATATATATACAACATACATGTATATATTTACATAAACTATCATAATTTAGATCATGTAGACTGACATTCGAATTAACATCTAAAACAGATGCCAACTTCTATATATCTAACATACAAATGTCATTAACTTATATATATAATGCAAACTATCGTACACAGCTAACAATTTTATATTCCTTTAATCATATATATAAGTTAACCAATTATAAACTAACCAATATATAGACAGACTACAAAATTTACCACTTACTTATATAAAAAAAATTCAACAGTGTATGTGTGAACCACAACAGGTCTGTTAACGTAAAAATCAGACGCTAACACCCCGGTGTAGATTGAAGTTGAGCAAAAGCATCACCCGTGAACACGGGAACTAAAAACAAGTAGAAAAGTCACAGAGAAAGCAGAAAAGACAACAGCTTTTATAGTGGTTCGGCTTAGGGTAAGCGTACGTCCACTTTAACTCTCTTTATTACTGAATTGATTACAACTTTTACAACATTCTTCAATTACAATTCTGATGAGACAAACAACTAGAACTTTGATGTAGAAGAATTCTTTGAATCCATGTAGATGCGTTAGATTTCCTCTCGAAGTTAGTTGAGATGCCTTTCGTACTTGAAGTGTCGAGTGAGTCGAGAATTCAACAGAGTATCGGCGCTTAAAGAGATCGGCCCCAAAAGTCCCCTTCATGCTTGAGGTGGGTTGGTATTTATATGGAAAATTTTCTCTTGGGTCGTAAGTCGTCATTGACTTATGGTAGGTCGTGGCCGACTTATCTGGCCCAGCCCCATGGTCTCACAAAAGTTCATTTGTACAAGTCCTAAGTCGCCCACGAGTCAACATCTAAGTCGCAAATGAGTCAACTGGTCCTCTTGATGCGGCATTGAACCTTCACCCAGTAGCTTTAGGTCGTGGACGACTCAAGCTAGGTCGTGAGTCGTGTACGAGTTAACTGATAAGCTTGTTCCCTTCAGATAATAAACCAAGTCCTGAATCGTGTACGAGTTAAGAGGTCACTGCGTTAAGTAAGAAGCAACGCCTCATTTGCTTAAGTCGCTCACGACACATGCTAGGTCGTAAGTCGCAGATAGCTTTAAGTCGTTAACTCATTTCCTTCTTAAGTCGTGTTCTCTCTTGAACCGTTAAGTCATCCTGTCCCTGAGTCGTGGGCTTCCTTAAGTCGTAGAAACCTTAAGTCGTGGATGCCTTAGGTCGTGAAGCATCCCTTCTCTTTTAAACCGTTAAGTCACAGGTTTCTTTATGTCGTAAGTCACCAAGTCCTTCAACTCGCTAAACCGTTAGGTCGTCCATAACTTGAGTCGTAGACCGTCCACTTCCTTAAGTCGTTGACTCCTTTAAGTCGGCCAATCCTTGACATGTTAAGTCACGTAATTTGTTTGAGTCGTGCAGTTTTTGAGTCGTAGGAAATTGAGGGTTAACATTTGCCCCTCGAAGTACATGCCTAGGTCGTAGGTCGTGTGCTTCGACTTATCTTAACTCGTGTGCCGGTTCAAATTCCTCTGCCTCGAGATATAAAAGGCTTAGGTTGCTTCTTCTTCACCTACTTGTTTCCGTGTTTACTTCCGCCATTATTGACCTTTGAAGCTTCCAGAAACAGATCCAATCAGTTTACCTCGCCACCAATCAAGCTCCTACAATCCTCATCGTCACACTGCGTAAGAGATTTTGCCTCTTTTCCAATTGCCGATCATCGTCGATCTTTGTCTCCGATTTTCCCCCTTGGCCTTCGCGAATACTGTTATACTGATGAACTTAAGGCAGGCGGTTCGATCTATCTTGCAATGATTCATGATTTGAGGCGACCTAGTAGTGTGGTAGAACTAGGGTTATCCATTGTGAGGTTATTGGGTTAACGGATTAGGAGTTAAATGGTTAACGGGTTAGGAGTTAGATGCTTAACGGGTTAGGAGTAAGAAGGTTAATGGGTTAGGAGTAAGAGGGTATGTTTTCTAAAGAGAATGGAATATCGCCTTAGGTATAATTTAGCACCTCTGCGTGATCCAGCAACTTTAGCGACTTAATTATGAACCGTCTTAACATACCTTATGACTTAAGCCAAGAGTCGTGGCTGAGTTAGGACTTGAGAGTTTCTCGTTGCTTTGCATTGAAGTTTCCTTTATCTTCCACGACTTACTACTTAGAGCGCAGCCGAATTAAAGTTCCAACAACCCAAGATTAACACGACCTAACTTAACTTAATGACTTAGGTCGCGGACGAGTTAGCCAGAGAACCAACGACTCAACCTAACCCGTAGAAAAAATTTCTTAAGTCGTTGGCAGATCACTTTTAAGCTTTGTTTGAACTTTGTTGCATTCTTTCGCAAATCACTTTTGACTTGTGTTAACTAACAATTGTATGAAATGCTGTGAACCAATCAACTAAAGTGAAATATTAATGCAAAGCATTGCTATCTTGAACTGATTTGTTTGCATCTACATTTCTCTTTCATATTTTAAAACAACAAACCTTGGACTTCATAACTGACAAATGCTTGCTAGTTTTCATTCCAGTTTTATTCGCTTATTGCTTTGTTGATTTTACACAACACTTCACACATTTTAGAAAACGTGCACCTTCATATTTGAATATTCAGTTGCTTGTGTAGAATGACTTCTCAGCAAGAAGATATAACAGCCCAGGCCGGAGAGGCCACTCTTATTCCAGCTCCATTAGTCAATCCTCCAGAAAGAGCCCCTACCACCTTATCGTACAAAGCTTTTCGTCAGTTGTGTGGTCAGTTTGGCATTGCTGAAGCAGATGCCATTCTTCTTGAGAAAAGTGACACTACTGATGTGGCGCCTACTGGCTTTGTAGCGGTTAACCGACAAATGTGCCTAAGCGGGGCCATTCCCCCTTTCAATAACTTTCTCAAGAATCTTCTTCGTCGACTAGCTATCTCCCCATTACAGCTACACCCTAATGGCTATGCCATTCTGATGGGGTTGTGCGTGCTATTTAGGAGAACATTTGACCGACTTCCAAGCTTTGACGAGATTTGCTTCCTATGCTCCTTTACTAGGACTAAGGATCATCCTTCTATCACCGTCGTGGGAAGCGCCCGAAATTGTAAATTGATCGTTGGCCTTCCTGACACTGCCCATGGGTTCTTAACTCAATTCTTCTTTGTCCACTGCCCCCCGAGGTTTTATGCTGTGTGGAGGGAAGGAAGTAAGATCATCTACCTCTACCTCTTCTATACTTTGAGTTTTGTGAAGTCCGAATTGCTAAGTGTTAACTTCATTTTTTCATTTCAGCGCTTCCCCCTCCTTCTAGAGATCCCAGCCACAAGCTAACTCTGGAGAGGCTCGTAGCTGTACCGATTGAAGAGCGGGATATGAAATTTTTGTTGAACGACGAATTCCTTTACCAGTTCGGACTTCTTCACCCTTCTCGCTCCACACACCCCCATGAGGTTCCAGACTCCCCACCTAAAGCATTAGATGCCCCAGTTTCTTCTGACGAACCCATACCAAAAGAACCTACCTCCGAGGCTTCTCTGGTGAAGTGCTCTACTACTGTCGATGTTGCGGGGTCGTCTGGCAAATCCGCACAAGCCCCATTCATTGAGGGAGAAGAGCCTCAGGGATCTCCCCAACGTTCACAGAAGTCTAGCGAAGGAGCCGGGAAAAAAGCCCTGTCAGGCAGAGTGGGGACGACACTTTCGAAGGGTTGAGCGACCTCTTTGCCACCTCACAGGAGATCTTTAAAGACGACCCTGTCACTACTAGGGTTTCTTCTTTAGTAGTGGAAGCGACTTCTTCTTTGCAACAAGCTCCGTCGACCCAAGAGTTGACGTTAACTACTACCCCCACGATTACTCCACAATCAAAGAGTGGTTCGTACTTTGATGCGCGTAGTTTGCACATCACACACACTTAGAATCTTTCGGCACTTTTATACTCCTAACTCTTTGTACTTTGAAGATTCTAAAGTTATGCTTCTTTTCTCTGAAGACCTTTAAGACTTGTTTTTTTATTTCAGATTCTCCGATGGGACGCAGCAGCTCTTACTATGACGATTTTCAGCGCTACGGGAGGCGTAGTCAATATGATTATAGGCGCTACCTTCCCATTCACAAAGAAACCGATGAAGAGAGAGCCGCTCGAAAGGCTCAGGAGAGAAGGGCTCAAGAAGAGCGTTATGAGAGAAAAGAAAGGGAGGAGCACCATGATTCTTCCCAGAGAGGTGACGATTCTCACAAGAGATAGTCGCATGATGATCGGGGAAAAAGCCATATAGTTGAGGACCCAAGCAAGCGTGCCCGGCACGGTGAAAAGCATGCTTCTACAACTCCTGAAAAGGTCACTGCCCCCGTCTCACTTGACATTCCTTCTGGCTCTCCTGCTCTCGGGAAGACAGACATTCAGACAATAATCAGCAGGCCTAAATTCCAAGTTGGATCAGGCCCGGCTACTCTGCAAAGCCGGTTCCCGCACTGGTGCCTAAAGGGAGTGCGGTTCGATCTTGACTTGGTCCCTATTGACAAGCCTGCCATGCTGCGAAATCTCGATGCCGTCAGGCTTGATATTGAAAGGATGTCGAACTGGCAAAAGCTTGTTGACGAGCTTCAAAAGGTAAACCGTGCGAATCTCGAGGCCATGCTTACTATGGAGAATGATAAAGCTGAATGGAAGAAGGTTCTTGAGCAGTATGATACCGAGATGAGGAGCATCGCTACTTATAATGAAGAGCTTGAGGCGAAGGTCGAGAAACTTAAAGAAGAACTCGCCACTTCTTCTACTTCTTACACTAAAAAAGAAGAGGTGCTTCAGAAACAAGTGAGAGATGCTCATGCCGGCCAAAAGACGCCGAAGACAGGCTCGAAGTGCAAAAAAGAATCAATGAGGGCTATATTGCTGATATTGCATAGCTTCGGAAGAAAACCGACTCTCAAGAGGCGGAGATCGAAATGCTTAAGCTTCAACTCTCCAAAGCTGAAAGAGAGCGTGATGAGGCCGTTGCCGGTAAAATTGCAGCTGAAGAATCTCATGAGGCAACGAAGACCAGCATCAGCTCGACATTATTTGACTTCTACCTGCATAGCGTCTTGGGGCGCGGTAGCCTCGCCTTCCTAGGTCTCAAATATGAAGTTACTCTGGCTGAAGTGTGGGAGGCTGCACTTGACATGCTTGGCGGTAAAGGTGCTGGCTATGCCGAATCAGCTCTTGAGGAGCATTACTTGGATGATGATGCTCGCGCCGCTCTCGCCAAGGGAAAAGAAAAACTTGCAAAATTAAGAGCCGAGATGGCCGAAGGGGAACGTTTAGGAAAAACTACTTCAACTATTCCAGTCCAGCCTTCACCTTCAGCTGAAATCGACATTGTCGGCTCCAGTTCTCATTCTCCATCCCTGGTTAAAGTTACAACTGAGATTACAAGTACACAGGGTGGAGATGAAGGCGAAGAGAGCGCTGAAGCACAGGCTTATGAGGTTGATATCAGGAAGTCGACTTCTCCAGGTAACTCTACTGTTAATCTTGCCCAAGTAGACTGCTCATTTGCTTCTTATGAGTTCGATGAGCTTCTCGACTATTTCCTGAACCTCAATGAGCCTTTATCTCCTCTCTTTACTGACTTTAACTTCTTTTCTTCTATAGAGAAAGTGTCGAGCATCGTTCAGACTCCTCCTCCTTCAATTATTCCTCCTCCGCCTCTCCAGGTCACTCCTCCATCCGCCTCTCAACCCGGGTCGCAAGAGGAGAAAATAGAGGCTCTTCATGGCTTAGATGATCCTATTGCTTCTCAAGAACATGGGGGAGAAGGGCTTGGAGAAGGCAATGAGTCTCCGGAGCGAACCACTTCTGATAACATAAAATTATCTGCTCTTGTTACTCCGGGAAGTGAGTCTTCTTCAAGGAGAAGGAGGAAGCGTGTCACTTCCAAGAAGAGAAGGAAAGACATTCTTGTTTCTGAAGAGGAAACGAAAGTTGATCCGGCAGTAACCCTCTCTCCTTCATCCCCGACTCTCCCAAGCCGTCCTGAAAAGCTGCCTATTAGGTCAGGTGAAGGCTCTAAGGGTGGTGGCAGGAAGAAGTAAGGGGTCCTGCTTCGATTTATTTTTACTTTTTGCATGTACTGGCCGGAGATTGTGCGGGTACCGGCCTCCGCTTTTTTTTCTCTTTTTATTTTGAAACCTGTAGCTGTACAAAATTTTGACAGTATTGAATAAAATGACTCTTTTTGTTTGTACAAACTTCTGTCTGTATTTGAGAATGCATTTACTATTCATTTTTGTACAAGTTTCTTTATATGATATTGCAGTGAGCTTGTGGTATGTTGTTTGAGCGTAATTTTTACCAATGTAGCTATACCATGTTGCCCCTATACCATAGCTCGTTGCAGTATTTTATACTTTGAGGGGACTTGCACTCCTATTTTCTAGAGAATAATTATTCCATACTTGGGGGAATACTTTTCTGCTCAAAATAGAGTACAACTCACTCCATATGAGTTTCTACGCTTCATCCTTCGAAGATATCACCTTTTCTTTTGTGCTTTCACACATTTTTACCAAGTGAATTCTCCTATGTGGTAAAGCGGGCCTCTGAAGGGCACTTTAACTTCTTTTTGAGGAAGAATATTTTCAAGAATAGAAGAACCAGTCTTCCTTTGAAAGCTAAAGTGTGCATTTGAAGAGGGCTTCTTCTCTTTTCTTTTTTTTATATTGTGCCTCGGTGGAGGGCTTTTGATCTTTGCTTTGCATTTCTGGTGAAATGCTTCTTTGAAAAGTTGTACCTCTGAGGAGAGCTTTTCCACGTTTCAACACTTGGAAGTTTTATTTCAATCTCGGTGAAACGTGTGCCTCCGAGGAGGGCTTTCCATGTTTCAACACTTGGAAGTTTTATTTCAATCTCGGTGAAACGTGTGCCTCCGAAGAGGTCTTTCTGTTTGATTGCACCTCTGGGAAGAGGTTTTTCTGTTTGATTGTGCCCCTGGGAAGGGGTTTTTCTGTTTGATTGTGCCCCTGGGAAGGGGTCTTTTTTGTGTGATTGTGCCTCTGGGAAGAGGTCTTTTGTTTCTGCCCCTTGGGAGAGGCTTTTATTTTTCCCTGTTCGCTGGGAAGCGGGCCTCCGAAGAGGGCTTTTAACATTTCATCTCACGGGAGTGTATCACCGATCGCGGTGAAATGTGTGCCTCTGAGTAGGGTTTTTGCCTGGAAGTTTGGAGTTTCTTTCTCTCGGTTGGACGGATTCATGGGAGTGTATCGACCGATCAGTCTGCAACTTTGTATCGAGAAAGATCTCTCTTTTTCTGGTTTAGCCCGCTCGAGGTCTTTTAGCATTTCAACTGTGGTGAAATGGGCCTCCGAAGAGGGCTTTTCACGTTTCAACACTTGGAAGTTTTATTTCAATCTCGGTGAAACGTGTGCCTCTGAGTAGGGATTTTGCCTGAAAGTTTGGAGTTTCTTTCTCTCGGTTGGACGGATTCACGGGAGTGTATCGACCGATCAGTCCGCAACTTTGCATCGAGAAAGATCTCTCTTTTTCTGGTTTAGCCCGCTCGAGGTCTTTATCCTCCGAAGAGTTGTGCCTCTGAAGAGGGCTTGTGCCTCCGAAGAGGTCTTTTGCTGTTTGATGCTTGCTCGCCCATGTCTCTTTGCCATCTATTCATGTTGGCGATCCCCGTTGTCTTTTGCAAGTGTCATCCCTTTTTAGTTGCCAATAATTTCCCTTATCCAAAGAAACATACTTCATAGTTAAGCGAGTTGGTGGTGGTAGACACAGGCTATTTAACTGGTTGTTTGTTTGTACAAACATTTGCAGTTAGTTAGAAATGGTCCACTTTCATCCACATCGCTTACTTTTGTTCGAAGCACTTATTTTGTATGATTTGAGTATGGAAATTTTGAATGGTTTAGAATTTTCTTGCTGGGTGATGTCGGAGATCTCTTGGTCTTGCGATGGGCAGGCTTTGTTTTTATGGCCTGCATTATTAAATCGACATTTTAGTAATACAGTTAACGTATTTTATATGTCGAAATAAAACAAAGCAGTTTATAATAGTAGAGAACACAAGATTTATAGTGGTTCGGCCAAAAACTGGGCCTACATACTTTATAGCTTTTCATTATTCACTTGCTTTACAATTGCTTTCAATACAAGAATCATATATTCATAATTCTTTTACAACATTTCATCA
Organism: Allium cepa; assembly: GCA_030765085.1. Taxonomy (NCBI): domain Eukaryota; kingdom Viridiplantae; phylum Streptophyta; class Magnoliopsida; order Asparagales; family Amaryllidaceae; genus Allium; species Allium cepa. The sequence goes on along the minus strand of CM060931.1, from coordinate 138,540,397 downwards.
AAGTTTTCAAGTAAAATAGGGACGCAAATGATTGCTGTTCCAAGCTCTTGGAATTGGTTCTCCTTCGACAGTTGTGAGTTTGAATGTGCCATCAAGGAGTTTCACGCCTATAACATATGGCCCTTCCCAGTTTGGCCCAAACACACCTATGGCTGTCATAATTCTCTTCGGGACTAAGTCCCCAACTCCAAAGCTGCGCCGACGAACTCTGGAATTGAAGTGCCTGGCTATTCTTTGCTGCTGAGCTGCAATTCTAAGTCTAGCCTCTTCTCTTCTTTCATCGAGGAGGTCAAGTGCTTCCAATTGCAATTTTTCATTCTCATTTTGATCAAAATGGATCCTTCTGTGCGAGGGGACTTCAGTTTCCACTGGAATCATCACTTCTGATCCATATGCCAATGAAAATGGAGTATGCCCAGTCGCAGTTTTGTGGGTGGTTCTGTATGCCCATAGTGCAAGTGGTAACTTATCGACCCAACCACCTTTTGCTTTTTCCAACTGCTTTTTGATGGTTGATTTGATGATTTTATTTACTGCTTCCACTTTCCCGTTTGCCTGCGGATGAGCCACTGCTGAGAAGCTTTTTCGGATCTTGAATCGTTTGTAGAAATCTTGGAACTCCTCACTTTCAAACTGAGTACCATTGTCTGTGATTATCTTCTGAGGCACACCATACCTGCAAATGATATTTTTAGTCACAAAACTTATCATTTTCTTAGAGGTAATAGTAGCCAATGGTTCGGCTTCAACCCATTTAGTGAAGTAATCAACATCAGCGATAGCATATTTAATCCCCGATTTGGCAGTCGGCAAAGGCCCAATGAGATCTATTCCCCAGATAGAAAACGGCCATGGACTGACCATTTGTGTTAGCTCAGTGGAAGGTGCTCTAGGAATTTTAGCGAATCTCTGGCATTTATCACACTTTCGGGAATAGTCAGCAGCATCCTGATTAATTTCTGGCCAAAAGTATCCATAACGGAGGATTTTCTTTGCTAAAGTTTGACCGCCTGTATGATCCCCACATTCCCCTCCGTGTACTTCAGTCAGAATTGTCTTAGCTTCTTCCTTTGTCACACATCGGAGTAATGGCATTGAAAATCCTCGTCTGTACAAACGACCATCTTGAACTATATATCTGGAGGCTTTCCTCGTCAGCTTTTGTCGTTCTTTTGAACTTTCTGGCAAAGAACCATTGAGCAAATATTCAAGTATCGGAGTCATCCATGATTCTTGACCTTGGGATACATTCATAATCCAATCAACATCCATTTCATCTGTGCTTGGAGCTGACAAGACTTTGACGGGAATTAATCCCAATAGTTGAGCTTCACTAGTACTTGAATACTTTGCGAGAGAATCCTCCTTCATGTTCTCTTCTTGGGGTATATGGTTTATTGAATAACGGTCAAAATCTTGAAGGAGCTCCCAGGCTTTTGATAAATAGACAGGTAGATTCCCTCCTTTAGCTTGAAATTCCTTCCTGACTTGGCAAACAATAAGTTGAGAATCACTGAAGATCTGTAATGCCTTGATGTTTAGTTCTTTAGCGATCCTTAAACCAGCGATGAGAGCTTCATATTCAGCTTCATTGTTTGTCGAAGGGAATTCTAGTCTCAGCGCATAACATAGCGATCGCCCTTCTGGGGTTTCAAGGACAACCCCTGCTCCGGAACAGTAATCATTCCTTGCACCATCGACATACAATTTCCATTGGATTGGGACGCTATCAGTGACTTCTTCCTCACCATCACCCTTATCTGTACATTCTGCGATGAAATCTGCCAAAGCTTGTCCATTGATTGCTTTTCGAGGATGGTAAGTGATGTCATATTGGCTGAGTTCAATATTCCATTTCAAAAGACGGCCCGAAGTCTCAGGACGGAATAGGACTTGCTTTAGAGGTTGATCAGTGAGGACTTTGATGGAATGAGCTTGGAAATACGGCCTCAATTTTCTTGATGCGATCAACAAACAATAGGCGAGCTTTTCTAATCTTGAATAGTTCATCTCTGCCCCAGTGAATCTTTTGCTGATATAATAGACTGGGCGTTGAATCCTTGCGTCTTCCCGTACCAACACTGCACTGAGAGCATGAGACGAAATCGCCAAATATATGAAGAGATCTTCACCACTGTTAGGCTTTGAAAATATCAGAGGCACTTCCATATGACGAACCAACTCATCAAATGCTTTCTGACATTCAGGAGTCCACTCAAAGTTTTTTCTTCCTTTCTTCAGAGCATCAAAGAATGGAATGCATTTGTCAGTAGCTTTGGAAATGAGCCGACTCAAAGCAGCAACCTTTCTATTGAGACTTTGCAATTCCTTCTTCGTTCTAGGAGCCTTGACCTCTCTCAGGGCAGTGATCTGAGCTGGATTGGCTTCAATACCCCTAGCGCTCACAATGAAACCCAAAAAATTTCCGGACTCCACTCCAAATGAACATTTCAGGGGATTAAGCTTCATTCTGTACTTTCAAAGTACTGCGAACATCTCTGCTAAGTGATCCATGTGGTCCACTGCTTTCTTAGACTTTACTAGCATGTCATCAACATAAACTTCCATTGTCTTGCCAATCTGTGGTTTAAACATGGCATTAACAAGCCTTTGGTAAGTTGCCCCTGCATTCTTGAGTCCGAAAGGCATGACCTTGTAGCAGTAGAGTCCAACATCGGTGATGAAGCTTGTATCCTCTTGATCTGGCTCATGCATCATAATATGGTTATATCCGGAGTATGCATCCATAAAAGATAACAATTCATGCCCTGCCCTCCCATCCACCAACTGATCGATCCTGGGCAGCGAGAAACAGTCTTTGGGGCAGACTTTGTTCAAATCTGAAAAGTCAATGCATACTCTCCACTTTCCGTTAGCCTTTTTCACCAACACTGGATTTGGTACCCAATTTGGATAAGTAGATTCTCTGATGAAATCGTTCTCCATGAGCCGATCCACTTCTTCCTTTAACGCTGCCGTTCTCTCAGGACCCTGGGTTCTTCTCTTCTGTTTGACAGGTGTAAACTTTGGATCAATGTTCAGAGTGTGTACTGCAATCTCTGGGGATATTCCACACATGTCAGCATGAGTCCAAGCGAATACATCCAAATTAGCCTTCAAAAATGAAATCAGAACATTCTGAACCGTTGTGTTGAGTTGTGAACCCACATTAAGCACTTTGTTTGGGTCCTTTGGGTCAACGGGCACTGGCACTGTTACCTCTACTGGTACTACCCTATTCTCCCCTGCACTGGCTTTCCTTGGATCCATCTCTCTTCGTGCGCCACTACATTCGACAGTGCACGGTCCACCCTGTAATTGCTACAAGGTTGGTTCCTTGGTGCGGACTTGAGCCGCTGCACCTTTTCCCATTTCTCTTTTCCTCGATTCATGCAGCTATGTAAGATAACATTCTCATCCCGCATCTTGGTCTCCTTTAATCACGCCAACTCCATTATCTGTGGGGAATTTTATAGTCAGACAGCATGGGGCAAGAACATCTTTAAACGCAGCAAGAGTCGGTCGGCCTAAAAAGGCATTGTAGGCAAAGAATTCTTCAACAATTATAAAGGTTTGCTTTCGAGCCACCTTCCTCAGTCCCTTTCTGAGTTCTATAAACAAATCTATGGTCCCAATCGGCTGTTTGGGTTCTCCAGCAAACCCAACAATCTTAAGTGATGAAGCTTGAACGTCAGCCGTTGGAATCTTCATTTGATCAAAAGTTTTCTTGAAGAGAATGTTGCATGAAGCTCCGCAATCAACTAGAACTCTTCTCACAATAGCCGTCCCAATGCCAGTGGATATGACCAGAGGATCTATGGTAGGAGCCTCGATACCCAAGGAATCTCTGGCACTAAATACAATATCATCTGTGGAAGTCTTTTGTTGCTTTAAAGGCGCATCATTCTCTAAAACAAAAACATTCTCTTCAGCTGGTACATGCCTCAAGGCCCGGGCATACCTTTCCATCTCGCCCCAACTTTTACCTGCTGGGTGAGGTCCTCTAGTTATTATATTGATAACAGGTCTTTCCGATTCATGCTCTACGGCCTTCTCACTCGAGGCAGGACGGTGAGCGGGAACTTGTTGTCCTTAAGTTGACGAAGCTGGGGCATTTCTGTTCCTTTTCACATACTGCTGGAGTTTGTTTTCCTTCAAGAGTTGTTCAATTACCTCTTTCAACTGACGGCATTCGTTGGTGTCATGGCCGGGCTGGTTGTGGAACCGGCAGAACCTTCCACTTTTTTCCATCCTAATCCCAACTCTCATTTTAGGCGTTGTCGGATAATTGACATCATCCTTGGTTGCAAAAAAGATGTTCTCAGGGGTATCGGTCAAGGGTGTGAAATTGAAAGGACGGCCTTTCTTAGCATCTCCCTATTTCTTTCCACCATCATTTCCCCTTTTCTGAGTGTTAGGTTCTTTCTTATTCGAAGCAGCACCATTGTTCCCGGCTTCCGCTGATACCACCTTAGCCGGTGTTTGGAGGCTCTCCAAGCGCATGAATTCATCCGCTTTCTTGTAGAATTTGTCAAGTGAGTTTGGTTCCTTCATTTTCAACCATTTTCCAAATTCACTCGATTTGTCAATCGCCCTCATCAAGTATGTTAGGACCATGCGTGGCTCAGCATTATCTACCTCGATCAAAGCTATGTTAAAACGATTCAAAAATGACCTGATGGATTCTCTCGGATTTTGCTCTAGACTTGACAGTGACATTATATCCTTTGACTTAGAAGCATACAATCGAAATTGCTCCTTGAATTTCCTGGTCAAATCGGAGAACTGATCGATGGACCTGACCGGCAGCTTTGTAAACCACAATAGAGCCACACCTTCGAGATATACCGGGAAATATCGACATTTAATTTCATCAGACGCCCTGGCACCAGTCATATGCTAGTCGTACTTATACAGAAACTCGTTAGGATCACTCGTCCCCTTGTAAGCCGGAATAGTAGGGGGAACAAATTTCCTTGGGAACTCTGCCTTCAAGATCTTTTCAGTAAATGGAGTTTTGCTTGGAGCAAAACCCCACTCTTTCTCATCTTCATCTCTTCGCATATTTTCCTTCAAGATTTGACGAACCATACCCGATAAATACTCTTCATCATTTAGAGGCTCTGGAGGGCACACATCAGCCACTCTCTCTGAATTCTGCCTTGACAATCGTTCACGGAGGGTCGGCTGCAGCCCTGATCCTCCAGCTTGAGGAGGAGTCCTTTCTACAAGGTCTGCGGCTCTTTGAGAAATGTTCCCTTCAACATCCTAAACTCCCACAGTAGGATTCCCATCATTATTAACCGGTTGACGATTTGCCCCTAGAAGATCATTCAACTTACTCAAGATCAGGGCATTCTGGGCATTCTGGGCTTCCAACTGCGCATTATGAGCATTCAATTGTTGATTCAGCCCCAAAACTACGGCGTCCAATTCTGCTCGCGTAACTCCAACAGTTGGAGCTGCTTGACTTGAAGGAGGAGAGGTAGCAGTATTCTCTTGGACATTGTCGGATCTTACAGAACTTCGTTTTCTCCCAGGAGCCATTATTTCCAATAAACTTCTGGTTTTAAAAGAAATCCTTTCAGCAGACCTTTGCGGAGCAATGGTGGAAGTTTCCTGAGTTGGGTTCTCAGTGAAAGCACCAAAAATGTTAACGTAAAAATAAGACGCTAACACCCCGGTGTAGATTGAAGTTGAGCGAAAGTAACACCCGTGAACACGGGAATTAAAAACAAGTAGAAAAGTCACAGAGAAAGCAGAAAAGACAACAGCTTTTATAGTGGTTCGGCTTAGGGTAAGCCTACGTCCACTTTAACTCTCTTTATTACTGAATTGATTACAACTTTTACAACAATCTTCAATTACAATTCTGATGAGACAAACAACTAGAACTTTGATGTAGAAGAATTCTTTGAATCCATGTAGATTGCGTTAGATTTCCTCTCGAAGTTAGTTGAGATGCCTTTCGTACTTGAAGTGTCGAGTGAGTCGAGAATTCAGCAGAGTATCGGTGCTTAAAGAGATCGGCCCCAAAAGTCCCCTTCATGCTTGAGGTGGGTTGGTATTTATAGGGAAATTTTTCTCTTGGGTCGTAAGTCGTCATTGACTTATGGTAGGTCATGGCCGACTTATCTAGCCCAGCCCCATGGTCTCACAAAAGTTCATTTGTACAAGTCCTAAGTCGCCCACGAGTCAACATCTAAGTCGCAAATGAGTCAACTGGTCCTCTTGATGCGGCATTGAACCTTCATCCAGTAGCTTTAGGTCGTGGACGACTCAAGCTAGGTCGTGAGTCGTGTACGAGTTAACTGATAAGCTTGTTCCCTTCAGATAATAACCCAAGTCCTGAATCGTGTACGAGTTAAGAGGTCACTGCGTTAAGTAAGGAGCAGCGCCTCATTTGCTTAAGTCGCTCACGACACATGCTAGGTCGTAAGTCACAGATAGCTTTAAGTCGTTAACTCATTTCCTTCTTAAGTCGTATTCTCTCTTGAACCGTTAAGTCATCCTGTCCCTGAGTCGTGGGCTTCCTTAAGTCGTAGAAACCTTAAGTCGTGGATGCCTTAGGTCGTGAAGCATCCCTTCTCTTTTAAACCGTTAAGTCACAGATTTCTTTATGTCGTAAGTCACCAAGTCCTTCAACTCGCTAAACCGTTAGGTCGTCCATAACTTGAGTCGTAGACCGTCCACTTCCTTAAGTCGTTGACTCCTTTAAGTCGGCCAATCCTTGACTTGTTAAGTCACATAATTTGTTTGAGTCGTGCATTTTTTGAGTCGTAGGAAATTGAGGGTTAACAAGGTCAAAACTTAAATATTTATAATACTTTAAACCCAGTATCAAACAAAAATCTTAAACACAAATGTATGTATATACTTGCAATTCAACAAAAAGCATGCAACATATAGCATTCGCACATTGGAGTTATTACAAAACCCACAGATTATATATATAGTCTAATATATATATACAACACACATGTATATACTTGCATAAACTATCATAATTTAGACCATGTAGACTGACATTCGAATTAACATCTAAAACAGATGCCAACTTCTTTATATCTAACATACAAATGTCATTAACATATATATAATGCAAACTGTCGTACACAACTAAAATTTTATATTCCTTCAATCATATATATAAGTTAACCAATTATAAACTAACCAATATATAGACAGACTACAAAATTTACCACTTATATAAAAAATTCAACAGTGTATGTGTGAATCACAGCAGGTCAAAACTTAAATATATATAATACTTTAAACCCAATATCAAACAAAAATCTTAAACACAAATGTATGTATATACTTGCAATTCAACAAAAAGCATGCAACATATAGCATTCGCACATTGAAGTTATTACAATTTTTTTATATAAGAACAAATACTAAGAAAATATATATACTTCGTATTCATATATTTTAAATCTAGGCTAGACCAGCTTTATATTCGAACAAATACTATACGCATATAAAATATGAAATCTAACATGTATATAAACGTACATATTATATCTATATTTATAAGAAATCAAAATACTTATATACCGAACAAAATTATATATATAGACATTAGCCGAACAAAATTTTAATATAAAAAACATAAAATAAAGAAACATTTTAATATAAAACAAACTGTATACTCCTAACAGGAGAAAGTTATATTTTAATATGCTGTATAAACTATATATACATAACACAGATCGAACACTATCCAAATATAACATATTGTATAAATATTATAACTATAAACACTTAAAATATATATACCTAAATCAAGCTATTGTAAAAGTGAGATAGGGAGAAGAACGCTTGAGCTTGGCATGGCCGAGTTGATGAGCACGAGTAGGTGTTGGAGGCGGTAGCAAAGCTTGGGTTTGTCCTTGGGAGCAGGGATCGGATGAAATAAAGTTGCTATGGCAACAGAGGGCTTGACTTGAAGCCGAGTGGCTGATGCATAGTGGGTACTTGTGGGCGACTGTCGATATGGGTAGGAGGAGCTGACGAGTGGTGGACATAGGCAGGCAATGAAACGGAGGCGGTGGTCGATGGGCATGGGAAAAAGAACGAGCAGAGGTGGTGGGGTGGAAGTGAAAACGAGAATGAAAATGAAAAAAAAGCAACAGCATAGATATTTGCCTTCCACCCCTTTTTTTTATAGTTGAAGTGGCATCGGCTAGATCAGCGAGGAGAGGTAAACTCTGATGCACAGCAAAAGGCACGGTGGGGCAAAATAAATTGGAATTGGAAGAAGCAAATGAAATTGGAAAATGCAGAGACATGCGAAATAAATGGAAATGAAAAATGGAATTACAAATGAACCAAAGAATATTTGAAACCAATGGGAAGCAAACGTCAGACATTGATTTCTGAAAATAATAAATGATAGTGTCCATTGGTTTACACGGTGGGATATAGAAAGTCACAAAACTAAAAGGCACAAAACTGGTACCGATATGGTTCGACGTTTTACAGATTCCGTTGCGTATCGGACTTTAAAACACAGAGTTGAATATACCACAGAGATCAGCACGACGAGATGATCAAAACGGTATATGGATATCTATGGTACGATCATCTGATCAAAAGTCGATACGGGCACCGATATACGTTGCTATTCCGTATGGAAAAATCCAATCGGAGCTAGAAACGTCCGAATTTCGCGAAACGAATTTCGTAGCCTGATTCGGAGTGTTTTAAATAAATTTTCTCATGTTGACATATTTAGGTTTCGAAACACTTTTAAATTCAACTGTTATTAACTGATTTAAATTGAAATAAAATTACACAAGAAAACAAACTTCCATATTATTAATTAAAAATTTACCATTTGCTATGTTTTATTAGCCGTATTCCAAATATTAAATTTTTATTTCAAAATTTTATTATTTAAAATTTCACAAAAATTCAATTAATTAAATTAATAAATCACTAAAATTTACGGGTCGTTACACTCTCCCCCACTCAAAACTTTTCGTCCCCGAAAAGGAAGCTGGTAGGAGAATAAAACAACCAAAAGAAAACAGATTTGAAACAAAAATAAAACAATTAATTTGAAACTATATAGATTTCAATTTAAACAAAGTAATATTCAATAATTGATTTTTAAATTCAAGCTATTTCATCGAGTTGATTTAATTTCAACTTATTAATATTTGATACCTTAAGGGTTTCTTTCAAAACCGAATTTTCTTTAATTTGTCCTATTTACTATATAATCAACTTATTATTCTATTTATCACTATTAACATTTTATACGTAAATCTAATGACAATCACTCAAATTTTATTTATAAAATCATTGATCATCATTTTACATTGTAAATTATTCTATTACATATTCAACTTCTGAGTGGTTTAGGTAAGTTATATTGGAAAGTAACTGAATATTATATAAGTAAAAAATTTCCCAATTCAATTGTTTCAAGTTTAAATAATTATTCGAAATATTGGGATTTATTTATAATTGAAATCTTCCTTAATATAAAGCATAAGAATTAAATTTCCGATTAACTTCAAACAATTTAGAGATAATTATTTATATATACTATAGATATCAAATCAAGTCCAGAATCATACACCTATATATACATGCATACACACACACAAACACACACACACACACACACACACACACAAAATATATATCAAATCACACCCAAGAAATTCAAATCCATTCAATTTCTAAAACAAAAGTGTAGCGAAGCTACTGAGTGGCCTCTCCACTTCGAAACTGGAAAATGAATGTCGATGATGCGGCCGCCATCATTGAAATTATTTTCCAGCGACAAATGAGGAGGGTACCGATTTAAAACCTTTTTACATTCTTTAGAAACGATTTTATTCGAAAATACTTCCAATAATATTTTTAAACTTAAAACCAATAGTTTGAAATCACCAGAAATTAAATTCTCAATTTCTCAATTTAATTCATTTTAAACTCTAAATCAATTTATAAACCATATTTATAAATTCATTTATAGAACATAAATGATAATCAATATTATCATTTTAAACGACCAATTTAATTAACTTTTTAATTTCTAGAAAATTTTACTTATATATTTATAGTATAATCATATGAATTTATTTCATTTACCATTTGAAAATAATATTGTGTCAGTTTGCTCTGTTCAAGTGTTTTGAAATTTCCATCGATAGCATTGATCAGACGATCGATCAAAAACCCAAATCAAAGATAACAACTCAAATAACACAATATATAAAACATTTTTATATTAATTTACAAATATACTCCCTCACTCGATAATAAAGAATAGATTTCAAAACAAAGATAAAGATTCAAATTTGATGAACTCAAATCAAAGAGGATTTTGATTCGAATATAGGTTCGAAACAACGATAGGATGATTAAATAACAAAATAGGAAGATAGATAAGTTCATATAAATCGCGGGCAAGCTTAACCGGGTCGACCATGATTTCAAGAATTAGATCGATGCAGAATTCCAAGGCAAGTCGACATTCGATCGCAAAAGATAGAATTCGGGTATAGCAAAAGATATACAACATCGTAAATCGAGGATACAGAAATCTTCAGTGAATCAATGTTTGTTGTAAAGGAGTTTCACCCCTTTACAAATCATTGGAAGATTGGCGAGACCGCCGAGTTATTATAGAGATTGTTTGAAGTGGAGTTATGGGATACTCCTGAATATGAATAGGGAGATATAAGGAAGGATTTTTGAAACCGAGGGGAACGTTCCAAAATTCAAAGGAAACCGAGTCAAAGAGGAAGGGATTTAAGCTCAAACGAAAGTGATTCCGTAATTATATTTACCATACATGCTAAGTTTGCCTAGAGCCAAAGCTTTGATACCAACTGTAATGACTCGATATTTTCAACCATTCGCATCCACACATGCTGGATTTAAATTGCTCAAAATACTAGATTGTTAATTTATATTTGGCAAAACTCAACATATACAGTAAATAAACAAATCACAGAATCACAAACACAGAGCAATATATAACAATAATGCAGCAGAAATAAGAGAATAGTAGTTCATGTAGCTACTATATATATATCAGAGTTAAATAAGATACAACAGAAGTCTCGAATACAATAGTCAAATACAAGATCAGAATACATCACTAGAATCAAATGAATAACTACAAGCTGAAAAGATGCAGATGGATCTCCAAATGAACCTCCAACTCCAAAGGCGAGTCTCAAAAGCTGTATCACTCATTCTGGCCCGAGCGTAAAGCAAAACACAAAACACTCGAGTCAGGATTAAGATTCTTATATCAATAAATCCGACTCAAGTGAAATAACAACCGAATTACAAGTAACTCAAAGGATGTTTGGGATAACCATCCTCTAAGGATCCGTTAAACTATCTACTATGTAGTAATATACGCTATTATAATAATGTCTAAAGTAAAGTAAACTTACTTAAAAATAGCGTTAAGGCTTTACATTTTCCACCTTAACACATATATAGTGCCAATAGTCTATACAGTACCGTAGTATCTCAAGATCGGGAGGCTACCAGAGGATACTCCATAGGTACTACACAAATCAAACTCATAGAAGGCGCGCTAGGGTAGGTGACAGGGCACAAATAGGCAATGCCATGGTAGATAAACCAATTATGCTTCAAGACCGGTGGTAATGCATAGCAGCCACTGCCGCCCACCTCGAGCCACACTCCCAAAAATCAAAGGTGCACCCAGTCAATGACAAAGTAATAGAATGGTATCGAAGAAGTGTGTCCGATCAGAGGAGCAACCTCATTAGCCCGTCAATCGCTCCTATTTTAGCCGCCTTATGCCAACTCATGAGAGTAGGGTCTATGTATATACCTCAAAAGAACGTCGCCACCATCCTACTTCATTTTGGAATCTCCACTGCATACACGGTTGTTAAAGTGGTTTTCGAAGTTGGCAGAGAGTATGACAACTTCCGATCCTGGTCTCTTTAACAACCAAACGTTATTATAACACCGCGGACATTTCAAAATAGTTTATACTTCAAAACCAAAATATCATTGCCATTTCAGAAACCATATCTATACGATATCATTTCCATTCAAAACCAAATAAGATATCATTTCCATTTTTAAACCGAATAAGATATCATTTCCATTTTAAAACCCAATAAAATATCATTTCCATAAATCATAGCATTTTCAAAGTTATAACACTTTCAAAACCAAACACTTGAAATTATACTATTTCCCACTTAACTGATTTAAATATTAAAATAGTATATATAATACAATTGTTTTCCTCAAATTTCACAAATTAATTCCAAATCAACTCGAATTCCAAAATTCAAATTTAATCAGGTCTCAAATCATTAATTCCAATTTAGCTTCTAAATAAACCATTCAAAAATATATCAATTTCAAATACAGATTTGAACGACAAATTAACCATTTAAAAAAAAAATATTTCAAAGCTTTAAATATTCTATAATTTCAAAACTAAACATAATAATTTTATACATATCTTAATTCAATTTACTATTATTTAGTTTTGAAATATCTACTTAATAAATTCAATATCATTTAAATAAAACCTTTAAACTTCAAATAACCGAATAGTCCTTCAGCATATTTAAAAATGATATATTCATTTAAATCACCTTAAATAAAAATCAAGTTATAAACAAATTATCCTTTAAAATCTCAATTTTAATAAATTTCAAAACAAACTTATTTGAGTATAATTCTTAAATAAATTTAATTTCAAATCAATTTTAAATTTATCCTCCAACCTTAATTTATTAAAATCATTATAAACTCTATATTAGAATATCATTTAAATAAATACATAACCATATTCTTTTTTAATAAAATCAAATTTATTATTAAACTTATTTTTTTATTAAGCAAATTCATACATAGATTAATTTTAAGAATTTAACTACATTTAAAATAATATTTATATAATATCAAAAATTAATATTTATTAAACCATATATTTCTTTCCAAAACTATAGAAATCGTTTCAAAATATTTTTATATATAGACCACGGTGTCTGTATATAATTTTCTATCTTATGGTCAAGTGATACAGATATTTGTCACTTCAATCCGTAATTTAAATATATACGGGTATATATCATTTCAACCCGCAATCCCAAATTCAATTCAACGAAAATCTCTTGGGTCTATCATTTCAACCCATAATGATTTTCTCCTATTCTAAAGTCAACTCGGGTATGTATCATTTCAACCCACAGTGAATTCTATACTAACAGGAAACTTGGAGAGTGATAACTGATATGATAATAATATAGCAGGCATATATTGTAACAACCCTCATATTTTACGATTGTATATTTAAATATTAAATTTAAATATAGCATCATTAGTCGGATTTAAGTCCGAAAAGCTACTTTTTGCAAACAGCCGAATTAGGACTCGAGACCACTTCCATTGAGTTCAAAATGGCATTTGCAACCTTTTTGAGTATAAACATTGATATGTTTGGAGCTAGTTAAATTTCGACCTTTTCACTTAGGGCTTTGGATTTGGGTTTCAGCCCATTAACCTAACATATCAACCCAACTCCACTCCACTCCTCTTCATTACCTCATAATATTTCCTACAACTTAAGCTCTAGCAAAAATGGTGGTGGAGATGGGAAATTAAAATCCTAAGTCCTAGTTGTAACGACCCGTATTTTACGTGTCGACATATCGTAAAATAGTTACCATCAAGTCATGTGAATGCTAGATCGAGTGGAGCGACTTATGGGAGTCAATGACTTAGTGCTTAAGTCGTATGAAGGTTAACTCATGCCGAGGCTTAGGTTGAAGGGTAGCTTAAGTTGTTCGGAGTTGGGTCGTGTACGAGTTACGACTTAGTGGTAGGTCGTGGCTTCTTTGAGTCGTTGGGGACTTAGGTCGTTAGGTGGTTGGGTCGGCAGTATGATAAGTCGCTGGGTCGTGAGTTTTGTTAGGTCGCATAGGAGTTAAGTCGTCCAAACGATTTAGGACTTAGGAAATGCGGCAGTGTAGATAAGTCGTGGGTCGTAGAGTGTTGAGCCGTGAAGTTGTTAAGTCGTATACTGGTTTGAGTCGTAAGTCGTTGGAACTTAGGCTGGGTGTTAGGTCATCTCTTGAGATAGGTTGCTGCCGACTTAAGGTGTTTAGCGACTTAGCGTTAGGTCGTTGAGTCGTGTGAGCGACTTAGTGTTAGGTCGCAGGGGGGGGGGGGCTATGTCGTTAGGTCGCGCGTGCGTGTCTTAGGTCGTAAGTTGTGTCTGTTGAGTCGTGTGCTATGAGCCGTTGAGTCGCATGAAGCATGAGTCGTAAGCCATGGGGTCTGATGAGTCGTGGACGACTCATGTGATAAGTCGTGGACGACTCATAGGGGCGGTGACTTAAGGGACGTTTCAGCCTATAAATATGCGTCCATATCTTCACTTTTTGGCACCGGATTTTGAAGCGACGAAGTGCTGCCATTTTAAGAGCTCGACTACAACACTTCTTCACTTCTTTTCTCCACTCTAATCTAGTGATTCCTTCCATCTAAATTGAAGATCAAATCGAAGATCCAAGAGCCAAAGTTGAAGATCTTCATCCAACAAAGAGAGATTTCATCGATTGAAGCGAGATTTTGCCGGATCAAGCTTAGATCTTTGCTGTCCAGATCTGGAGTTGGTTGTTTTTGAGGTGTTTAGGCGATTCGGTGAGTGGTACTTATCTCTCACACGGACCCAAGGGAGTATATTGGATTGGTGGTTTGTTTATGTGTTAAAAATAGTGATTTCTTGCATTTTTCCTAAGTATGCATGTAGATCTATCATCTATGAAGTTTTGACACCTATTTTACTACATACTCACTTATGCAAGTTCATTCATCAAGTTGTAGAGATATTGTTCATAATTCATGCTTGTTAGAATGCATGTTAGATTTGAACTCTTTATTTACGAAATTGCCATTATTGTTGTAATTGCTTAATAGACCTTGTTTGAATGATTGATTACTTGAATTGATGTTTGATTTGATTGATTAGTTGATCGATTACTTGATTTGGACAAGTTGGTCGAAGATGATTCAAAAGCTAAGTGGAAAGGCTCTTGAATGGTGAAAGCTGCTTGTGGCATATGAAGCGGATGTTGAAGCTCCTATGGATAGATTTGATGATGATGTTGAGATGGGACTTTGCCATGATGCGATGAGGCAAACCATGATGTTGAGATGGGACTTTGCTATGATGCGATGAAGCAAAGTATGATGTGAGAAAACCTTGGTTTAATCCAGACGGGATCATCCCAAGCATGCTGATAACTCGGTGATGCAATTCGAGTTGGTTGATAATGGTTAGCTTGAGAGGAGCTTGTGGTAGTATGGGAATAGTCGTCGAGGAGGATGACTAGAAGGCTGAGATTTTATTGTTGTTGAAGGTTCTAGCATGCTCAAAGCAAGAGTACGTTGGGACGGGTCACGATGACGTTCCAAGCACGGGCTGCGACGACGTGCTAGTACTCTGGGTAGTTGCGAAAATTCCTAGGCACGGGCTGCGACGACGTGCGGAGTTATGTCTAGAACCGGGGTTACCATTAGCCCTTGACAGGCGGTCATTCAACTAACGGTGAATCGAGGCAATGATAACAGTGATAGCCAGAGTCATGGATGTTTGGTTGCACCATCATTCGGTCTCAAGAGCGGTGTTTTCTGAGTGCTTATCTGATCTTGGTTTAGGCCTTGGGGGTTTGTATTTGGAAAACATCGACCTTGACTCGAGTGATAATTACTTTACTTAAATTGTCTGCTTTGCTATGCTTGTTATGCTTAGTGGGTCTGGGGGCTATCACTGTAGAATGAGGTGGAGTGGGATGGTTGAGTTCCTATTCCTTTTATCCTTTATGCTCTTTTGGTATGTTTGATAGTTAATTTACTGCTCACTAAGACTGTTGTCTGACTCAAGGTTTTATGTTCAACTCTTATTAGCTTGGGCTGGTCATCCATATTGGGATAGGCAGACTAGGTAGCAGGTGACAGGTGCCGTTCTTGGTTATCAACGATGCAGATGACGAAGACGAGCTGGAGGCTAGCTTATTAGTTTTCTTACTATATGTACTGGATGTTCCGCTGCTTGTATATGCTTTGAGTGTTATGTAGTGAGGCTTGATGTATTGATTGTTCAGATGCTTGTATCAAACCTTTATGAAGTCTATATGATGATATTCTGTTATGAGCTTCACTATATACATATACTTCTCTATTGTATTTTGTCCATGCGCTGTGAGTTGTACGATAGAGTTTCTGTTTTATCTTACCCTGACTATCGTCCATGGCTTCCTGGCACGCTCTTCAGCGCACTATTTCCTTGTTTTGGTGCGGGAGTCATGGGCGGTCGTCACATTTGGTATTAGAGCGAGGTTAATCGATTTTAGCCAACGTTCGCTGACGTAACTACGTATGAGAGACGTAATTGTATTTTGATGGATGATTACTATATATATAATATAGTAGTTTAGAAGAATTTGAACTCCTTATGTAGTTGTTTCTCAAGGTGTTCTAAATCATTCCTTTTTGTAGATATTAAGGATGAGTTGAAGTGAGAGACAAGCTGCTAGGGAAAGCCGTGCTGCTAGGGGAGCTACTGACTATGCTGCAATGTTCGAAGCTATGATGACTTCGATCATGAGAAGGATACCAACTTTAGGACCGTCAGTAGATGTTGGAGTTCAAGTTCAAGCCCCAAGACCAGTGGATTTTGCTAAGTTGTGTAAGGACTATACAGCTCTTGGAGGAAAGGTTTTCTTGGGAACAACATCAACCATAGAAGTTCAGAGATGGATTGATGCTTGTAGAAGGATCTTTAGCGATTTGGGAATTGAGGATGCAACTAAGAGGAAGCTTGCATCAAGACAGCTTCAAGGGAGAGCTTCGGATTGGTGGAATTATATCACCATTGATACTCCAGAAGAAGAGATTACTTGGGAGCAATTCCAAGTTAGATTTGAAGCTAAGTTCATTTCTACGGCTCAGAAATCTGTTCTGTTTAAGAAGTTTGTGGAGCTCAAGCAAGGTGGGAGACCAGTTCTTGAGTATGTTTCTGAGTTTGAAGCTTTGTCCAAGTATGCTCGGTCGTATATTGAATCTCCCTACCAGAAGAACGAGAAGTTTGTGACAGGCTTGGACTATTATCTCGGGAGACAGTTGGTGGATCATTTGGACGATCCGTTTGAGAAACTTGTGGAGAAAGCTCCAGGCACGAGAGTTTGTTTCCTAAGGAAGGGTCTGTTGTTGCTGTGACCAAGGAAGAGTCCAAACCACAGCAGGGTGGAAACAAGAAGAGGAAGCAGCAACAGCAGAAGGGTAAGGATGGCTAGAAGAAGCCGAAGGGTGAAGTGATCTGCTACAACTGTCAGCAGAAGGGTCATCTCTCCAGGGATTGTAAGAAATCAAGAGTACCGGCAAAATGCCACAACTGTGACAAACCGGGGCATTTCAAAAGGGATTGTCCGGAACCAAGGAAAGATAAGCAGATTGTGCAAGCTTATGCTTTGGGTGCTGTTCCATCATCTTCGAAAGCTCCTACTGCGGAAGAGAAGGGGAAGAGTGTGGTGGTTCAAGGTACTCTTTCCATTTGTGGTGTTCTAGTTAGAGTGTTGTTTGATACTGGAGCGTCGAATTCATTTGTTTGTAGTGATCTGGTAGACCGGTTGGGTTTGGAACCGGAAATTGTTGATAGACCATTGGTTGTGACTAATCCAGTTGGGGGTTCGTCTTGTTTGTGTATGGTATGCCGTGGTCTAGTTGTATCGAGTCATGATTGCTCTTTTATTTGTGATTGTTTTGTTCTGAACTTTGCGGGGTTCGGAATTATTTTGGGTATGGACTGGCTTAGGAAGTATGCGGCAAAGGTTGATTGTGAGAAACTGGAGGTGACAGTCGGGAATGTGGAAGGGCGAAGGATTGTGATACGATGTAAGCATGAGGAAGGCGTCTTCATGGGCTTCATGTATTCGCTGGTTGTTCCACGGGATGGACTGTCATCGATGCCGGTTGTGAATGGATTTGAGGACGTCTTTGATGAAGTCAAAGGGTTACCGCCGCATAGGGAGATCGAGTTTCGTATCGATCTAGTTGAGGGAGCCAGACCAGTTGTGATGCCTCTTAGACGGATGACACCTAGAGAACAACAAGAGCTGAAGGTGCAGGTTGATGACCTTTTTCGGAAAGGATTCATTCGGCGTAGTGTGTCCGAATGGGGTGCACCAGTTGTGTTCGCAACCAAAGCGGATGGATCATTGAGGTTGTGTGTGGATTATCGTGAGCTGAATAAGGTGACTAAGAAGAACAAGTATCCATTGCCAAGAATAGATGACTTGTTTGATCAGCTTCACGAAGCTAAGGTGTTTTCTCAGATGGATTTGGCAACGGGATTTCACCAGTTGAGAGTGGCTAAGGATAGTGTGCCGAAGACTGCTTTTAGGACACCATCCGGTTTTTATGAGTGGCTGGTAATGCCGTTTGGATTGACTAACGCACCAGCATATTTTGTGGATCTTATGAATAGGGTATTCGGAGATCAGTTGAACAAGTTTGTACTTGTGTTCGTGGATGATATTCTGATTTATTCCAGAAATGAGGAAGAGCACAAGACACACTTGCGTATTGTTTTGGAAATCTTGCGGAAACATCAGCTGAAGGCTAAGTTTTCGAAGTGTCACTTCTGGAAGAGTGAGGTGAGGTTCTTAGGCCATGTTATCTCTGGAAATGGAATAGCGGTTAATCCCGCTAAGGTGGCAGCAATCCAGGATTGGGTTAGACCTAAGAATGCATCTGATGTGAGAAGTTTCCTTGGATTAGCAGGAAATTATCGTCGATTTATCAAAGACTTTTCCAAGATAGCTGCACCATTGACAGGATTGACGAAAAAGAACCAAGTGTTCAGATGGGATGATAAGTGTGAGCAAGCTTTCGTAATCCTGAAAGAGCGACTGACGAGTGCTCCTGTTTTGACTATTCCAGGTGGGAATGATGATATGGTGGTTTACACCGATGCATGTGGTACTGGACTTGGAGAAGTGCTAATGCAAAAGGATAAAGTTGTTGCGTATGCAAGTCGACAACTGAAGCCGCATGAAAGGAATTACCCGACTCATGATTTGGAGTTAGCGGCGATTGTATTTGCTTTGAAGATGTGGAGACATTATCTATTGGGAGTTCGATTCGAGTTGTTTACGGATCATAAGTCATTGAAGTATCTGTTCTCCCAAAAGGATTTGAATCTTCGACAGCAACGGTGGCTAGAGTTCTTAGCATCATATGATTTTGATATAGCCTATACTCCGGGAAAAGGTAACGCAGTGGCCGATGCGTTAAGTCGAAGACATGCAGGATTGGGAGCCATGTTTTCGGAATGGAAGAGTCTCGAGTATTTGGCTGGATTTGATTTCAGGCCTAGGTGTAAAGTAGAACCTGAGATGTTGGCAAACTTATCGATAAGACCTACTCTTGTGGAAAGGATTGGCGAGAGCCAAAAGCGAGATGATAAACTTGTCAAGATTATCCGTGATTTGGAATCTGGATTGAACCCAGAAAAGGATAAAGGATTCGAAGTCGATCAAGAGGGTTGGCTTCGGAAGCAAGGACGATTAGTTGTCCCTGATATAGATGGATTGAGAGATGAAGTTCTGAGGGAAAGTCATCACTCGAAGTTGACGATTCATCCATGCGGAAATAAGATGTATCGGGATATGAAGAGAACCTACTACTGGGAAGGTATGAAGAAGGATGTTGGAAATTTTATTTCCAAGTGTATGAACTGCCAGTTGGTAAAAGCCGAGTAGAAGAAGCCCAGTGGATTGCTTCAGCCATTAGAAGTTCCTACATGGAAGTGGGAGCAGATATCGATGGATTTTATCGATGGTCTACCTAGAACCAGGGCAGGAAATGAAGGGATTTGGGTCATTGTAGATCGTTTGACTAAGAGTGCAAGATTTATTCCTATTCAATCTACCAGGACTGCATTGAAGTTGGCTGAGTTGTATGTTAAGTGGATAGTTCGATTCCATGGTATTCTGAAGAGTATAGTGAGCGATCGAGACCCATTGTTCACTAGTGGATTTTGGAAGAGCTTCCAAGAAGTTTTGGGAACCGAGTTGTGTTTGGGTACAGCTTATCACCCCCAAACAGATGGTCAAACCGAGAGAGTCAACCGAGTTTTGGAAGATCTTCTCAGAGCATGTGTTTTGGACTTCGGGGGATCATGGGAAGATCATCTTCATTTGGTGGAATTTGCATATAATAATAGTTACCAGTCAAGCATTGGTATGGCACCGTATGAAGCATTGTATGGAAGACCGTGTAACTCTCCGACATGTTGGTTGGAAACTGGAGAAAAGTTGATACTTGGGCCAGAGATGATTCGACAAACTACGGATTGTATAGAGATCATTCGGCGACGAATGAAGGCAGCCCAAGATCGTCAGAAAAGTTATGCTGACAAGCGTCGTAAGGATTTGGAATTCGACGTAGGAGATGTGGTTTTTGTGAAGATTTCTCCACTGAAGAATGTTATTAGATTCGGGAAGAAAGGGAAATTGACTCCGAGATTTGTTGGACCATTCTCGATCATCGAGCGAATTGGAAAGCTCGCTTATAGATTAGAGTTACCGGAAAAGATGGCGGGTGTGCACAATGTTTTTCATGTATCTTATCTACGGAAGTATGTGCATGACTCGAATAAGGTGGTTTCTGCTGATAGCTGTGAAGATTTAGAAGTTGATCCAGTTGTTACGAGACCTCGTAAGCCGCTTCGTGTTGTTGAAACCGACACGAAACAGCTTAGGAGGAAGACGATTACGTTGCTCAAGGTACAATGGAGTGATGATGTTGACAACTGTACATGGAAGGAGGAAGAGAGGATGAAGGCAGCTCATCCTGAACTCTTCGAGGTATGGCCCTAAGGTGTCGTGACATCTCACGAATTTGTAGCTTGTTCTAAGTCTTAGAATTCTGCATGCTAGGCTAGTAGTTGGATGCATGGTTTGTTGATTGCTATGGATGGTAGGCATGCGGAATAACTTTGATTGCTCTTGTTTGTTTGGAATTTCGGGGGCGAAATTCCTAAGGGGGAGAGAATGTAACGACCTGTATTTTATGTGTCGACATATCGTAAAATAGTTACCATCAAGTCGTGTGAATGGTAGATCGAGTGGAGCGACTTATGGGAGTCAACGACTTAGTGCTTAAGTCGTATGAAGGTTAACTCGTGTTGAGGCTTAAGTTGAAGGGTAGCTTAAGTTGTTCGGAGTTGGGTCGTGTACGAGTTACGACTTAGTGGTAGGTCGTGGCTTCTTTGAGTCGTTGGGGACTTAGGTCGTTAGGTGGTTGGGTCGGCAGTATGATAAGTCGCTGGGTCGTGAGTTTTGTTAGGTCGCATAGGAGTTAAGCCGTCCAAACGACTTAGGACTTAGGAAATGCGATAGTGTAGATAAGTCGTGGGTCGTAGAGTGTTGAGCCGTGAAGTTGTTAAGTCGTATACTGGTTTGAGTCGTAAGTCGTTGGAACTTAGGCTGGGTGTTAGGTCGTCTCTTGAGATAGGTTGCTGCCGACTTAAGGTGTTTAGCGACTTAGCGTTAGGTCGCTGAGTCGTGTGAGCGACTTAGTGTCAGGTCGCAAGGGGGGGCCTATGTCGTTAGGTCGCGCGTGCGTGTCTTAGGTCGTAAGTTGTGTCTGTTGAGTCGTGTGCTGTGAGCCGTTGAGTCGCATGAAGCATGAGTCGTAAGCCGTGGGGTCTGATGAGTCGTGGACGACTCATGTGATAAGTCGTGGACGACTCATAGGGGCGGCGACTTAAGGGACGTTTCGGCCTATAAATATGCGTCCATATCTTCATTTTTTGGCACCGGATTTTGAAGCGACGAAGTGCTGCCATTTTAAGAGCTCGACTACAACACTTCTTCACTTCTTTTCTCCACTCTAATCTAGTGATTCCTTCCATCTAAATTGAAGATCAAATCGAAGATCCAAGAGCCAAAGTTGAAGATCTTCATCCAACAAAGAGAGATTTCATCGATTGAAGCGAGATTTTGCCGGATCAAGCTTAGATCTTTGCTGTCCAGATCTGGAGTTGGTTGTTTTTGAGGTGTTTAGGTGATTCGGTGAGTGGTAGTTATCTCTCACACAGACCCAAGGGAGTATATTGGATTGGTGGTTTGTTTATGTGTTAAAAATAGTGATTTCTTGCATTTTTCCTAAGTATGCATGTAGATCTATCATCTATGAAGTTTTGACACCTATTTTACTACATATTCACTTATGCAAGTTCATTCATCAAGTTGTAGAGATATTGTTCATAATTCATGCTTGTTAGAATGCATGTTAGATTTGAACTCTTTATTTACGAAGTTGCCATTATTGTTGTAATTGCTTAATAGACCTTGTTTGAATGATTGATTACTTGAATTGATGTTTTATTTGATTGATTAGTTGATCGATTACTTGATTTGGACAAGTTGGTCGAAGATGATTCAAAAGCTAAGTGGAAAGGCTCTTGAATGGTGAAAGCTGCTTGTGGCATATGAAGCGGATGTTGAAGCTCCTATGGATAGATTTGATGATGATGTTGAGATGGGACTTTGCCATGATGCGATGAGGCAAACCATGATGTTGAGATGGGACTTTGCTATGATGCGATGAAGCAAAGTATGATGTGAGAAAGCCTTGGTTTAATCCAGACGGGATCATCCCAAGCATGTTGATAACTTGGTGATGCAATTCGAGTTGGTTGATAATGGTTAGCTTGAGAGGAGCTTGAGCTAGTATGGGAATAGTCGTCGAGGAGGATGACTAGAAGGCCGAGATTTTATCGTTGTTGAAGGTTCTAGCATGCTCAAAGCAAGAGTACGTTGGGACGGGTCACGATGACGTTCCAAGCACGGGCTGCGAAGACGTGCTAGTACTCTGGGTAGTTGCGAAAATTCCTAGGCACGGGCTGCGACGACGTGCAGAGTTATGTCTAGAACCGGGGTTACCATTAGCCCTTGACAGGCGGTCATTCAACTAACGGTGAACCGAGGCAATGATAACAGTGATAGCCAGAGTCATGGATGTTTGGTTGCACCATCATTCGGTCTTAAGAGTGGTGTTTTCTTAGTGCTTATCTGATCTTGGTTTAGGCCTTGGGGGTTTGTATTTGGAAAATATCGACCTTGACTCGAGTGATAATTACTTTACTTAAATTGTCTGCTTTGCTATGCTTATTATGCTTAGTGGGTCTGGGGGCTATCACTGTAGAATGAGGTGGAGTGGGATGGTTGAGTTCCTATTCCTTTTATCCTTTATGCTCTTTTGGTATGTTTGATAGTTAATTTACTGCTCACTAAGACTGTTGTCTGACTCAAGGTTTTATGTTCAACTCTTATTACCTTGGGCTGTTCATCCATGTTGGGATGGGCAGACTAGGTAGCAGGTGACAGGTGCTGTTCTTGGTTATCAACGATGCAGATGACGAAGACGAGCTGGAGGCTAGCATATTAGTTTTCTTACTACATGTACTGGATGTTCCGCTGCTTGTATATGCTTTGAGTGTTATGTAGTGAGGCTTGATGTATTGATTGTTCAGATGCTTGTATCAAACCTTTATGAAGTCTATATGATGATATTCTGTTATGAGCTTCACTATATACATATACTTCTCTATTGTATTTTGTCCATGCGCTGTGAGTTGTACGATAGAGTTTCTGTTTTATCTTACCCTGACTATCGTCCATGGCTGCCTGGCACGCTCTTCAGCGCAGTATTTCCTTGTTTTGGTGCGGGAGTCATGGGCGGTCGTCACACTAGTTTCTTTAGCAAATCCAAGTTTTAGCTCCAAATTCAAAGAGAAGCTTAGGTAAGTATCTCCTTCTTCTTCTCCATCTCAATTTCTCTCCAATTTCAGAAATTTCCTACAGTCTAATTTGGGAAATTATTGCTTTTGATCTTAGTTTGGAGCTTTTAGGGTTGAGCTTGAAGAGTGGTTGATCCTCCATTGTTTTCAAGCTTCTTCTTACTTGTTTTTGTGTTAAAGGTGAGATTTTTATCTCACATTTATGTCTATTCTATCTTTGTTGTTAGGGATGAATTCCTAACGCTTAGTGTTGTTCATTTGCTTTTGATTTGAATTGATTTGGCGAATTTATCAATTTTTGGATTTGAAGTCCAATTTTATGAAAATCCTATATTGGATGTTTGGATATGTTGTTTGGGGTGTATCGAAGAGCAATAAGGCCGGTTTGTTGCTTGGCGTAAATTTTTAGTCGCCATTGCTCGCTCGATCGCTCCCGATATCATATTGGCCATCATGGCCTAGGCAATTTGTTGCCTTACCAGGTGTTCAGACGTCTAGATACCAATGCCAGACGTCTGGTTTTGCCTCCTGGAGAAAATTATACGCGGCAGAAAAATAAAAAGGGCAGTGACTAATTTCAGACGTCTGAATTATCGTTTCAGATGTCCGAAAGGAGGTCAGACGTGTGATTTGAGAATTCAGACGTCTGGATGGTTTTCTGGAATATTTCCAGAAACCAAATCCAGACGTCTGGAACAACCCCTCAGATGTCTGGAAATGCCCAGTTTTGCCTATTCACCTTATTTTTGATTTAAGTTCCAATGTTAATCGATTTTGGATGACCCGATTTGTTGTTATCACTATTATCGTCGTTGATGACTTCTTTTTATGGATTTTGGGAATATCCATTTTAATGGATTTGGTATCGATTTCTTTGGATTTAACTCACGTCTTCGAACGTGAAATTTTGGTGATTGATTGTTTTTACAATCATTTTTATGGTTTTTCACTTTAAAACGCAAAGGTTTCTATACTAGTAGTAAATATTCAAACACTTTTACAAAGATGATTTCAACTCTATTTTTAATACAAAGCACTTATAAAACTGTTTTTCCTACCTATTAGTATACGCAAACCTTTATCTCATTCGTTCAAGAAATCCAATTAAACGGCTTAGCAAAACAAATGGTATGAAACGCTTGCGTTTACTTCGTCGGTTAATTCTTAGACTCGTTCGATTGAAACTCTCATGACAATTTTCGAGTGGAAATCTACAATTTGTTCGTAAATATTTAAGTTAAGCTAGTGGTTATGGGACATGAAGCTAAACTCATTTATTTACTAGCTTAGTGTAATTAACACATATTATTGATCAATGGTGATCATTTTATGGATTAGACTTGCAATGTGCGATGTCTCTTTGTCCACGTAGGTGACTGTACCTTGTTTTATTGAGCTTCGTCTCATTTCTTTATAGGCTAACGACCTACTGGTTCTTTGGAGTTTCGTCTCATTCTTTTTATGGGCTAGCGACTCATGCTCATTTATGGTGTTCGGATCATCGGATGTACCATTATTGTACTACATCGATGTCCCGGCATATCTGGATCAATGGATGTACCGATATCGTACTACATCGTTGTTTCGGTTTATCAGGTTCATTGGACGTACCATTATTGTACTGCGTCGATGTTTCAAATTATTGATGTTTCATTTCATTAGACGTACCGTTATTGTACTGCGTCGATGTTCCAAGTTATTTGAGTTTCAGGTTCCTCGGGCACACTGTTATTATACTACGTCATTGCACCGGCTCTGTGGTTAGCGGCCATGGAATAGCATTTCGTTTGTGATACACGTGTTGGTGAGTTTTCATGCTCCCGTTTTGTGATAGGCCTCCCCCTCTTGTGATTTCTGGATTTCCAATTGATGATTTCTAGAATTTGTGTCTCACCAATTTTAGTTATTTACGTTAATGAGTTTTATTAATATTTGTGACTTGGTGAATAAAAGAAAAGAATATGACATTCTTTTTTATCTTTGAGAAGATTCTTGTGATATTGATTAATCTCTGGTTGATTTTCAAATGTATACTTATCACAGTATGACATTATTGTTATCAAATTTTTTTGTCATATCTCTTACTCTATCTCATTTGATCTGATATTTATAGCTAGACTGATCCGTTTATTATTTTCTTATTAAATAATACTCGGGTCAGACCGAGATATTACAGGTACTTCTTCTTGAATTCTTATCAGGGACTATCGCCTGATTTTTGGCTAACTACTTTAGATTAGCAGTTTTTATTTTATACATTCAAGGTAGTTAATAAATGAATGAGGTTAATCAAAGGCGATTAACAAATATGGTTTAAATTAAAATTAATCTCTTAATGTAATTAATTTAAATAAGGTAATTAATTAAAATGTAATTAGAGATGATTAATTAATATAATTAATGATGTAGTTAAGATTGATTAATTAAGATTAATTAATCAATAATAAGTGATTAAAGGTAATTAATTAATGTAATTAAATAAGGATTAATGCAATTAATTATAGTCAATTAATTAATGAAGTAATTAAAAGTTAATTACTGAATTAGGTTAAGTATAATTAATTTGTGAAATTAATTAAAGGATAATTACATAAATGTAATTAAGGAATAATTAATCAAAGGTGATTAATTAAAGTGATTAATTGGAAGATGATTAATTAATTAATCTGTAATTAATTAATAGTTATGTAAGCAAGATTTATATTAATGAAGTAATTAATTTAATTCACTTTAAATTATTTAGAGATGATGTAGTTAATTTAACTCACTTTAAATTAATTATAAATGGTAATTATAGATCATTGCTTATATGGATAGATGATATTGTTGCTTGATTGGTTTGAATCTCAGATATGAGATGAGTAATGTGGAGTCATATGGATGCATTGGTTGTATTGTGATGATGATTTGGATTATCCTTTGATAATGATAATATGATTTATCTGATATGATGATAATGTTGATTATCTGTTGTGAATCTGTGATTTATCTATCTGTGTGTATATTGATAATTGAATTGTTTTAAACCTTTAAAACAACTTGGCCTTAAAAGACACGCTTTGGATTTCGATGAGACCGGGATCGGGTTTCCATATTTGGATATCAGAAAACCACGTCGATCCAAATTAACGATAGGTCATGAATCTCTTGAGAAGAGTGAAGACTTGAGGTGTAAGGACTATACGTCAGTATAACTCTGTGGGTGATTCCGTAATGAGTTTGACGGAATAGTACTTATAGGTTCGAGATGGTGATTTAGAGTGCAAGGGTTATCGTCGTTAACTCTGAGGGTGATTCCAAAATGAGTGTAACGAGATAATGCCTTCGGTTTCGTTCGAACCCGGAACGAACTTGTATGGATTGAATGCTTTCAGAACATCGTCCGGTGGACGATGAGCATTCTAAGAGAAGTGTCCTATAAAGGTAATTGTAGCCTCAAGCCTCATCAACCGGGAATGGCTAAAACAGGGGAGGTGCAGCAAGGCTTCGTGGGTAGCTCCCACTAGAGAGCAAGATTTTCCCCTGTCTAGAAGTCCCTTTTTATTTCGGCTGTGTGGGTAGTTTAGAGCGTACGCTAACTGCGGGGTTGTCTTGTTTGGGACTGTCCAGTAAGGGATGGTTCCGGTCTTGTGTTGCAGGGGAGCGGGCATACTCCTCGGTACGTTGATCTAGGCTACGTACTGTGACGGACGGTACCCCAGTAGCCCAGCCATTGATGGAATCCAAAATCCAATAAGTGCCAACGGTTTTGATTGTATTACCCACTTTTGTGGCTAGTAGCTGGAATTTAATCATGTAACAATTTCGGCTATTTCTTATTTACTTGAAAACCCTAGACCCTATAATAATATCACTGGATTTCCTATCAAATGTTTTGGTTAGCGTAAGGTAAAAACTTTTCCATGTTTATGTGTGGGAAGTCTTACGTGATACCTTTCTTTTCAAAAGGATTTTCAAAATTAAGCAACTTTAACCTGTTACTCACACTAGACCCATGTCTGACCCAAAGTTTATCTTTTTTTTCTTAAACTCTTGGGTACTCAAATTTTTACGAGTAGCCAAGGGATTCAGGTTAGCTTTGATGAATATTGGAGGAGTAATGGAGCAGGAGGCTTCTGCGTTAGACATATAGTATTCCGCTGTGTGATCTGTGATTGTCTCTGAGTTGTATTATGTTGTAACTACTAGACAGGTGTTTATAACTGTCTAGTATGTGTTGTATATCTGTTTACTCTGATAGTGCTTGTAAACTATGTAATATTTTATGTTATTAATATAATTTATTCGTTCCGCTGTTGAGATTCTGATGTTGTTTCTTCTTCCTTCTCTTTCTTTTCTCTTTTCTATCCCTTTCTTTCTTATTAATGATACGTCATTCTGTGGAGTCGGATAGCGGGTCATTACAGTGGTATCAGAGCGTTAGGTTGAGTGAATACCTAGGCTCTGGAATGGTGTCTTTCTTGAGAGAGCGTATTTGTAATTTATATATATATAGATATATTTAACTATTTCTACCTATTTGTTGGGATACCCGTACAGGTTTTCCAATATAAGTTATAAAGGTAGATAAGGTAGTGGGTGTGTAACATGACTACTACCCTTGGTTGGAGTTTGAATGTTTGATGTGGGAAGTGTATCTGTCGAGACTGTAGACCTAATACCGTCTCGAGTGAGCTTTGTAGTGATGAAGGATTTCATTTATCTCTGAAGGTGACCTGTAAAGGTTCAGAGATCATTTTTGAAGATGGGTGAGTAGAGTTTGGATCTGTCAATTGGGCAGAAGAAATTGATGGTATCTCGATACCTCAGGAATTAGTAGCTGTGTGATGAGACACAGTGACTATGGATGTGTCCAAGAATCTTTCTTTGGAACAAGTTTAGGAAGTATGTCTGCTTCGATGTTGTGGCTAGGTTCAGCAGGATGTTTCTGTCCAGTTTGAGGTCCGAATTTCTCGAAGAATTTTGGATTAGTAAGTCTTTGGCGTCGATGTCAGCAGTGCAGCTCGGAGTGTTCTGTGCTGACAAGAAGGATTTCTGGTTAGCAGTTTTTCTGAAGGAGTTCAGAAGCAGCCAGGTAGATTCATTTCTTTGATGGGTTGGCTAGTTAAGCATAGACTGTTCTGATTGGTAAAGAGAAAATAGTTCTCTTTGGATATTGGACTGGTTGATCGCAAAAGTGACTTGCGATAGTTCAAGTGTTCTCTTGAGCCATGAGAAGTTTGTCCGTACCTGGAGGCTGAGTTTTCTTATCGATTAGATTCTAAGAGTGATACTGGTAGTTCAGTTTAGTAGAAGGATCAGATGAGATATCTGAGTTTTCTTTTATGGATCTGTTGAACCATATTTCTGTGATGTGTTGTCCAGTTTGTGCTCGAGTTTTCCTTCTACTTCAGATCAGAGTTGTGCAGCGAAAGCAGTTTGGAAGTGCTTTTGTTTTATCTTTTCTAGATAAGGGGAGTAAGTTGGTCTTCTGATGTTTGTGGAGTAGAGTTGGTATTCTTGGTTTGGGATTGATCTTGAGCAGATCATTCTGTTGAATTATTTTGGTCCAGTTTGTTTCTAAAGACATCAGCGAAGGTTGAGCTGATCGAGAAAGGTGAAGGAAGCCCAGGATTGTCAGAAGTGTTTTGTGGATAAGAGATGAAGGAATTTGGATTCCAAAGTCGGAGATTTGATTTTGGATAAGTTTTCTTCGATCTAAGGAGCTATAAGATTGGGTAAGACTGGGTAAGTCAGCTCCGAGGTGTTTTGGATCTTTCCTGTGTTCTTGTGAGGATTAGTGTTTGATTTTCAAAGTTGAATTGCCAGTTAGGATAATTGGGATTCATTGTGTTTCACATATCTCTGAGGGAATACGTGTACGATTTATCTCTGGTTGTGGAACCAACAGTTCAGGAAGATGTGGCAGTTGAGTCAGACTTGTCTGTAGTCTGATATCCTATTTAGTTTGTAGATCTAGTCGGACAGAAGCTCTGTAGCTCAATAGTATAGATTGCTTGAATTCCGTAGAGCAAGTATCCCGATAATTATACCGTGGAAACTCGTGAAAATTCTATCCAGAATTTCTCTGGATAATTAGGTTTGTTTTGATTGGATGAATTGGTTGCTATGGTTGTTAGCATATGTTTGATAATATACGATTGTGTTTTAAAATAAAATCTTAAGATAGATTATTAAATTACCTTTGCTTTTAAAATTTCGGGGATGAAATTCTTTTAAGGGGGGAGGAATGTGATATCCCGGAAATTTGGCAATATAAATTTAATAATCTGTGTTTAAAAATTTATTTGATTTAATAATTCTTGATAATAAAATTTTGAATTGATATAATAATCATCTTTTAATAAATATTTAAATTGGCTGATTTTATCATTTTAAAGCTAATTAACTGTTTTCTGTTTTTAATATATATAATAGTATATATTGTAAGTTGATAAATTTGGATTTTGAATTCAGTAAATGGATTGATTTTCTAATTCTAATTAATTTTTAGTAAATTAAAAATTTGATTTTAGAATTGGCTTTCCAAAGCAATTTAATAAATAATGTTATAGTTTATACTTGATAAATCTTATTTGTTTTAAAATTTTATTTAGCTTAGAAATATGAATTTAAAATAGATAAATATAGAAGCTAAGTTTTATTTTATACTACCAGAAATTTATATATAAGAGTTTAAAATACAATTTACAAATGATTTTAATTTATTAAGTAACAGAAGTAATTTATAATCTCATTTATAAATTATTTAGAACGGTTAATTTGTTATTTTCAGATAATAATGATAATACTTAGTTTTTCATAAAACATAAATAGATTTTAGAAATAGGACTTGTTATTTTTAATTTTAATAAGAGTTATATATGCATCTATATATAACTTGATTTTAAAATTGGATTTGATAAATTAATTTTAAAATTGAATTTGATGTTTGAAAATTTAAAAGAAATAAATGTTTAAAATATTTGGATAAGCTTATAATCATAATTTGTTTGTTTCATTTCTTTTAAATAGAAAAAGGAGAAGAAATAAAATTTCATTTATATTTATACATAAGAAACAATAAATTTAGATTTAAAAGTTTATTAACATTTTATATTAAAATAAAAATACTTAAATACATGTGTAAGTTTCTTAATATACCTAGAAGACATGTGTTAAGCCCTTAATCAAACCAAGTGACAAATGTTAGAAACCAAAACAAGTGTTCCCTTAAACTTTTTTTTTCTTTTATTTTTAATGAAATCAAATATTTTCTTATGTAAACATTTTTTTTCTTAACCTCATTTTTCTTTTTCCTATTCTTCTTCAAACTTAAGAGAAATTTCAGTTGAAAGATCTATAATCAAAAACTTGAACCAAGTTCCAAAATCTGCATCTTTCTTCAAACAGAAAATTTGAAATCTCCTCTCAAAAACCCAATTGAAACTCATATTTCCTCTAAACCAAAACCTGAAATGAAATCTCCTCAAACCTGTAGCTCCCCAGATACATTAACCTAAAATTCATTCTTCAATTCATTAACCTGAATAATCAAATCTGTTATCACCTCAAAATCAAATCTGCAACTACATAGCTCAATCATGCCTGCAATTCTATTTTCTGGAAAGCATGTGGGTAGTGCATGCATGAAATTATATATCTGGGAACATGCATATGGGATCTGGAAGCTAGCATTTGCAGTTATAACAAGATGAAGTTTTTTTTAAAAGAAATCTGAAGCTTTCAAATTTAAAGCACCACTCAAGTTCAGGCTTTTCGAAATCAGAGTGCTATGCTCATAAATTTTCAGGTGAGCAACATTTTAACTAAAATAATTTAAGTAATATAGTTGCTTGATTTACTACTATGATAATCATGTTGGAATGGATTAATATGATGATATCCTCTGTTATATGTTTGAATGCATGTTGTGTTGTTTTGCCTGTTCTAGATTCCAGATTTTTTGTATGTTCAAAAATCACGACTTCATGTTAAAATCATTGTTATAGTTTAAGATTTTAACAAGCATGTGTGTAATAAGTAAAGTTTTTAATTTTAGTAAATATGAAGATAAATAAAAATTGTAATGTTTCTATAAACTCAGTAATAACAGAACAACTGAATATATGCAAAAATTTGATCATCCTGTTTCATTAATTCAAGAATATAAATCGATTACTTAAACCAATACTTGAATTTTAAAACTAAAATCAGGAATTTTAGTTCAAGAACGACTGAGCAATTCTGGTTTAATCATAAATCATGTTATGGGTTAGAACTGTTATTCTAGGTAGACGGGGTGGCCATGGTTTGCTCTGGTGACAGAGTGGTTATTGAAGAATCAAGGAAAAATATGGAGATATGGATCAAAGCATTGTGGCAGTATTAATTTTGAATTGAATATTTATAAACCTAGTTTTGTTCATCTGGAAAGAAATGATCACCGCAACCCCTATAGGTGATAGAGTGTTTCCAGATTTGTGCGGGAGATTGATGATGTAGGGATGAAGTCGTGGCCGGAGGTGGAACTTATCTGGTTATCGGATTTTTGAGTTGGAAGCGATTTGCAGAACGACATTTCTTCCTGTTTTCGAAATCGAAGCTCGTTCTTGATTCTTGGTTTCTGCGTTAGTTTGATGATCGGAAACGAAACGAGGGATGATTAATGACTTGCGCAATTGGTCGCGAGGTGTAGGTGGTGGTTGTTGCGGCGGTGCAGGTGCACGAATGTTATGGGGTGTCAGTTGTTTTGGGGGAAGAAGATACTCGAGTTACTCGAGTCATTCTGAGATTTGCTCGGGTTGTTCCATATTTTTGCTCGAAGCAATGGTGTTTGGGACTCGAAGGAGCTGTGGTGTGAGCTCGGGTGTGTTAGATGTTACAGGTTTATGTGAAAACCTGTCAGTACCCCCAGATTTGAATAAATGTAAATGAAATGTTACTCGAGTTATTTAGCGAGTTACTCGAGTTATGTTAATGAATTGTTCGAGCTAGATTAGGATTGGCTCGAATAATTAATTGTTGCTTGAGTTAGAATTTGTTCAGATTAGAAAAAATGTTATGTTTTCTAATTTTAAACTGAATTTAAAATATTAAGTAAAGATTTAAAATATGTTTTAAATCTAAATTTAAACTATAGATTCAAGTCTAATTTAAACATTAAGATGGAAAAGACTAAGTTTTAAAACAATTCAAATTTTGTTTAAATAACTTGAAGGAGTTATTGTTTAAAATGTTTTTAAAATAAATTTGAATGTAAATTTGAAATTGAAATATAAAGTAATGTTTAAACAAAGTTTAAATCTAATTTAAATTTGGATTTGAATCTTTGTTTCAAAATAAATTTAAGTTTTATAAATATAAGTGTTTGAAACAAATTTGAATAATAATATAAAGTTTAAATGGTTTTTAATTTAAAAAGAAATTTGTTTTAACTTTTGTGAAATTTCTTTATAATAAAGTATTATTTATCAATTAAGGATTTTAGATTGATTTTAAAACTTGTTAAAGTTAAATAATAATTTAATGTTAAGTATTTCATTTAATTTTTTAGGGTAATTAAATGAATAATTAATTTATTTAATAAATTTATGAAATAATTTCTCAAAGTAATTAAGTGATTAATCTTAAAGGTTTAAGATTAATTATTTTTAGAATAATTAACTTGTAATTAAGAATAATAAATTAAATAAGATTAGTTTTTAATTAATAACAATTAAATCAAGTAATAATGGATTTAATTTAGTTTTAATTAACACTTAATTATTTAATTAATTAGGGGTTAATTAATGGGTTAATTTATGATTAATTAATTTGTGATTAGTAGTGATTAAAAATAAGTTAATCATTTTAGAAATAATTAATAAATTATTTAATAGTTAATGAAGGTCATTAACTAAGGATTATTTAATAATTAATTAAGGTGATTAATTTTTAATAATTAATTAGATTAATTAATTTAAAGATAATCAATTATGTCAGTTGTTAAGTATAATTACTTATGGAAGTAATTAAGAAATTAATTACTAATTGTAATTAATTAAGTTTAATTTGATTAGATTAAGTTAATTAATTCAGTTTAATTAATTTAGAATAATCATTTGAAGATTTGTGAAGTATAATTACTTAATGTAATTTAATGAAGAGAAATTACTTAGGGAAGTAATTAATGGGTAATTACTATATGTAATTAATTTGAAGGTGATTTGATAATGAAGTAATTTGAGTATAATTACTTTGTGAATTAATCAAGAGATTAATTAGAGAAATTAATTAAGGAGTAATTAATTTATTTGGGTGAAGTAATTAAAGGTAGTTAATAAATGAATGACGTTAATCAAAGGTGATTAACAATTATGGTTTAAATTAAAATTAATTTCTTAATGTAATTAATTTAAATAATGTAATTAATTAAAATGTAATTAGAGATGATTAATTAATATAATTAATGATGTAATTAAGATTGATTAATCAATAATAAGCGATTAAAGGTAATTAATTAATGTAATTAAATAAGGATTAATGTAATTAATTATAGTTAATTAGTTAATAAAGTAATTAAAAGTTAATTACTGAATTTGGTTAAGTATAATTAATTTGTGAAATTAATTAAAGGATAACTATATAAATGTAATTAAGGAATAATTAATCAAAGGTGATTAATTAAAGTGATTAATTGGAAGATGATTAATTAATTAATCTGTAATTAATTAATAGTTATGTAAGCAAGATTTATATTAATGAAGTAATTAATTTAATTCACTTTAAATTAATTAGAGATGATGTAGTTAATTTAATTCACTTTAAATTAATTATAAATGGTAATTATAGATCATTGCTTATATGGATAGATGATATTGTTGCTTGGTTGGTTTGAATCTCAGATATGAGATGAGTAATGTGGAGTGATATGGATGCATTGGTTACATTGTAATGATGATTTGGATTATCCATTGATAATGATAATATAGTTTATCTGATATGATGATAATGTTGATTATTTGTTGTGAATCTGTGATTTATCTATCTGTGTGTATATAGATAATCGAATTGTTTTAAACCTATAAAACAACTTAGCCTTAAAAGACACGCTTTGGATTTCGATGAGTCCGGGATCGAGTATCCATATTTGGATATCCGAAAACCACATCGATCCAAATTAACGATAGGCCGTGAATCTCTAGAGAAGAGTGAAGACTCGAGGTGTAAGGACTATACGTTAGTATAACTCTATGGGTGATTCCGTAATGAGTTTGACGGAATAGTACTTATAGGTTCGAGATGGTGATTTAGAGTGCAAGGATTATCGTCGTTAACTCTGAGGGTGATTCCAAAATGAGTGTAACGAGATAATGCCTTCGGTTTCGCTCGAACCCGGAATGAACTTGTATGGATTGAATGCTTTCAGAACATCGTCAGGTGGACGATGAGCATTCTAAGAGAAGTGTCCTATAAAGGTAATCGTAGCCTCAAGCCTCATCAACCGGGAATGGCTAAAACAGGGGAGGTGCAGCAAGGCTTCGTGGGTAGCTCCCACTGGAGAGCAAGATTTTCCCCTATCTAGAAGTCCCTTTTTATTTCGGCTGTGTGGGCAGTTTGGAGCGTACGCCAACTGCGGGGTTGTCTTGTTCGGGACTGTCCAGTAAGGGATGGTTCCAGTCTTGTGTTGCAGGGGAGCGGGCGTACTCCTCGGTACGTTGATCTAGGCCACGTACTGTGACGGGCGGTACCCCAGTAGCCCAGCCATTGATGGAATCCAAAATCCAATAAGTGCCAACGGTTTTGATTGTATTACCCACTTTTGTGGCTAGTAGCTGGAATTTAATCATGTAACAATTTCGGCTATTTCTTATTTACTTGAAAACCCTAGACCCTATTATAATATCACTGGATTTCCTATCAAATGTTTTGGTTAGCGTAAGGTAAAAACTTTTTCATGTTTATGTGTGGGAAGTCTTACGTGATATCTTTCTTTTCAAAAGGATTTTCAAAATTAAGCAACTTTAACCTGTTACTCACACCAGACCCATGTCTGACCCAGAGTTTATCTTTTGTTTTCTTAAACTCTTGGGTACTCAAATTTTTACGAGTAGCCAAGGAATTCAGGTTAGCTTTGACGAATATTGGAGGAGTAATGGAGCAGGAGGCTTCTGCGTTAGATATATAGTATTCCGCTGTGTGATCTGTGATTGTCTCTGAGTTGTATTATGTTGTAAATACTAGACAGGTTTTATAACTGTCTAGTATGTGTTGTATATCTGTGTACTCTAATAGTGGTTGTAAGCTATGTAATATTTTATGTTATTAATATAATTTATTCGTTCCGCTGTTGAGATTCTGATGTTGTTTCTTCTTCCTTCTCTTTCTTTTCTCTTTTCTATCCCTTTCTTTCTTATTAATGATACGTCATTCTGTGGAGTCGGATGGCGGGTCATTACAATCATTGTTCCGGTTTATCAGGTTCATTGGACGTACCGTTATTGCACTGCGTCGATGTTCCAAATTATTGAAGTTTCAGCTCATTGGACGTACCGTTATTGTACTGCGTCGATGTTCCGAGTTATTTGAGTTTCTGGTTCCTCAGGCGTACTATTATTACACTATGTCGTTGCACCGGCTCTGTGGTTAGCGACCATGGAATAGCGTTCCGTATGTGATACACGTGTTGGTGAGTTTTCATGCTCCCGTTTGGTGATAGGCCTGCCCCTCTTGTGATTTTTGGGTTCCAATTTGATGATTTCTAGAATTTGTGTCTCTGCAATATTAGTGATTTACATTGATGAGTTTTATCAATATTTGTGACTTGGTGAATAGAAGTAAAGAATATGACATTCTTTTTGATCTTTGAGAAGATTCTTGTGATATTGATTAATCTCTAGTTGATTTTCAAATGTATACTTAACATAGTATGTCATTATTGTTATCAAACATTTTTGTCATATCTCTTACTCTATCTCATTTGATCTAATATTTATAGCTAGACTGATCTGTTTATTATTTTCTTATTAAATAATACTCAGGTCAGACCGAGATATTACATGTGCTTCTTCTTGACTTCTTATCAGGGACCGTCGCCTGATTTTTGGCTAACTACTTTAGATTAGTAGTTTTTGTTTTATATATTCGAGATAGAGACTCCTTGATGTATATTTATTCTTTTGTCTAGCACTTGTATCTATTCTTTCGTGATGCTGTGGATCTTGTATGACCACTACTCTGATGTACACTTCTACGTGTAATATTCATATCTATTTCCGCCTTTGTGATATGAATATCTGTGACCGATTTATGTTATGTTTATTTCTATATTTGTTTCCGAAGACAACATAGCCATTGTGTAGTGGCTTTGAGTTTGTATCGGTATGTCGGATTTTCCTCTTGAAATGAAACGCATGTTATACTATCTGACATATCGGTGCTCGCACAAAGAAATTACACGGATGGACGCTCCTCAACAGCCTTATTCTTCGTGCTAGTTGATGACATTACTCCATAGTGTCCTTGGCTAGCGTGAGTATAGAGGTGGGGCGTCACATATATCATCAATATAAATAACAGATAATGGTGTCTGATGTCACATGTGAAAAGATACAGTGAACAACATATATATAGCAATGTAAATAGCTAACAGCAACATATTTCAATTGTTGTTTCAATTGAAATTAAATTAAATAAATACAAGAATATTAATCGCGAGTGATTGCTCACCTTTCAGGCTAGAAGAATTTGACGACTCGACAATATACGAATTGGATCACGATCAAGGCTATCGAACAATCCAAACAGCAACTCAAAGCAAGGTAAGCTGAGAGCGGATTTTGGCGGACAAAGATGAAAGATATGATTCGAGGAGGTAATTAGAATCAGCTTGAGAAAAACAGCAATTATATATTATTATTATTATGTCCATGAATTCACTATTGAATTTAAAACAAATATTAAAATACATATATAAAATTAAAATTTATTGGTTTTAAATTAAAACACATATTAAAATCAACATAT
Source organism: Allium cepa (assembly GCA_030765085.1). Taxonomy (NCBI): domain Eukaryota; kingdom Viridiplantae; phylum Streptophyta; class Magnoliopsida; order Asparagales; family Amaryllidaceae; genus Allium; species Allium cepa. Next base: position 138,502,569 of record CM060931.1, on the reverse strand, counting down.
ATAACCATATATACTTATAATATACTTATACACTGTTATATAACAAAATATATATCGAAAATACTAACAGAACATACATATGTGTTAGAAATATATCTATATATTATAACAGCAGCATATATAAATCTTTAAACAAAACCCACAGATTATATATATAAAGTCTAATATATATATATACACACACACACAACATATAGGTATATACTTACATAAACTATCATAATTTAGATCATGTAGATTGACATTCGAATTAACATCTACAACAGACGCCAACTTCTATATAACTAACGTACAAATGTCATTAACATATATATAATGAAAACTGTCGTACACAACTAACAATTTTATATTCCTTTAATCATATATATATATATATATATAAGTTAACCAATTATAAACTAACCAATATACAGATAGACTACAAAATTTACCACTTACTTATATGAAAAAAAATTAAACAGTGTATGTGTGAATCACATTAGGTCAAAACTTAAATATATATAATACTTTAAACACAATATCAAACAAAAGTCTTAAACACAAATGTATGTATATACTTGCAATTCAACAAAAAGCATGCAACATATAGCATTCACATATTGAAGTTATTACAATTTTTTTTATATAAGAATAGATACCAACAAAATATATGTACTTCGTACATATACTTTAAATCCAGGCTAGAATAGCTTTATATTCGAACAAATACTATATGTATATAAAATATGAAATCTAACATGTATATAAACGTACATATTATATCTATATATCTATAAGAAATTAATGTACTTATATAGAACAAAATTATATATATATATATAGACATTAGCCGAGCAAAATTTTAATATAAAAAAACATAAACTAAAGAAATATTTTCATATAAACTAAACTGTATACTCCTAACAGCCGAAAGTTATATTTTAATATACTGTATAAACTATATATATTACACAAATCAAACACTATCCAAATATAACATATTGTATAAACATTATAACTATAAACACTTAAAATATACATACCTAAATCAAGTTGCTGTAAAAGTGAGATAGGGAGATGAACGCCTGAGCCTGGTGTGGTCGAGTTGATGAGCACGAGTAGGTGCTGGAGGCAGTAGCAAAGCTTGGTTTTGGCCTTGGGAGCAGGGATCAGATGAAATAAAGTTGCTACGGCAACAGAGGGCTCGGCTTGAAGCCGAGTTGTTGATGCACAGTGGTTACTCAGGTACGGCTGTCGATATGGGTAGGAGGAGCTGACGAGTGGTGGACATTGGTAGGCAATGAAACGAAGGTGGTGGCCGATGGGCAAGGGAAAAGGAACGAGCAGAGGTGGTGGGGTGGAAGTGAAAACGAGAATGAAGATGGAAAAAAAGCAACAACATAGGTATTTGCCTTCTGTGCCTTGCTTTTCTTTTTCTTTTTTATCGTTGAAGTGGCATCGGCTAGATCAGGGAGGAGAGGTAAGCTCTGATGCATAGCAAAAGGCATAACGAGGCACAATAAAATGGAATTGGAAGAAGCAAATGAAATTGGAAAATGCAGAGACAGGCGAAATAAGTGGAAATGAAAAACGAAATTGCACGAACCAAAGTATATTTGAAACCAGTAGAAAGCAAACGTCAGACATTGATTTCTGAAAATAATAAATGATAGTGTCAATTGGTTTACAAGGTGGGATATAGAAAGTCACAAAACTAAAAGGCACAAAACGGTACCGACATGGTTCGACGTTTTACAGATTCCGTTGCGTATCACACTTCAAAACATAGAATTGAATATACTGCAGAGATCAGCACGACGAGACAATCAAAACGGTATATAGATATCTGTGGTATGATCATTCGATCAAAAGTCGATACGGACATCGATATACGTTGCTATTCCGTACGGGAAAATCCAAACGGAGCTAGAAACGTCTGAATTTCGCGAAACGAATTTCATAGCTGATTCATAGTGTTCTAAATAAATTTTATCATGTTGATATATTTTGGTTTTGGAACACTTTTAAATTCAACTATTATTAACTGATTTAAATTGAAATAAAATTACACAAGAAAATAAACTTCCATATTATTAATTGAAAATTTACCATTTGCTATGTTTAATTAGACGTATTCCAAATATTAAATTTTTATTTCAAAATTTTATTATTTAAAATTTCACAAAACTTCAGATAATTAAATTAATAAACCAGTAAAATTTATGGGTCGTTACACAATTCAATCGTATTTGAAACGTAGGTTTTCGAATTGACTATTTAAATTTAAAAATTTAACAAATTTCAACGTGTTTTAGCTTTCCTCGGACCAACTGCAAGTCCGATTGGCACAAAATTTGAAATCTTACAACAGTATAGCATTACGGATCCAATGAAACTAGTTTCGTCAAAATCGGAGACTGTTTAAAAAATGGCTATTTTTTTCTCGTTAATTAAATATTAAAATATTCAATTTCTACAATTTAACTTTTAATTCACTTTTGAAAATTCTCTAACATTATTCCCATTCAAATATGATTTAGTTCAACTTTATAAATCATTTTCATTTTCATTAAATTCAAATTTCAATTATTTATACAATTTCAAACATTAAATTAACAAATTAATTATCCAATTATATCCTTATATTCGAAATAAAATTCATTCAGCTTATAAAATTTACTTTTGAATATTTGAAATCAATTAAATGCATGAATTTCAAATGACTGAAATTCTAGGTCGTTACATTATACAGTCTACACACACAGAGCGGAATATAATCAAGTATGAGTATACGTCTCTATCATCCAGCTCGTCTCCTGAGCTCCATAGTATCCGAGCTTGAATCTATAATACTCGGTCTAATTAGAGCATTGTAATAAATAACACCCGAGTCAGTCTGGAATACCAGCGTGAGAAAATGCACTCAATTTGAATTTAATTATATTTTCAAAATCCTCTAAAAAACAAAGGTATCTCGTAAGACCACGTCACACATAAACACGATGTGCTTTTACCTTACGATAACCAATACAATTTATATAAAAATCCTCTAATATTATAATAGTGTCTACAGAAAGTAAAGTAGAAAATAGTTGAAATGCTTGCATCTCACGTTTCAGCATAGTTGGTATACAATCAAACCGTACATGCTCGTGGTGGATATTGGATCCCATACAATGATTAGGGTACTGCCAATCATAGTACACCTGTAGAAAAATGTACCGAGATCGTACCTAACAATCCCCGCCAACACAGGACCGGCTTACCCGTTACTGGATAGCATCGAATATGTTATCACCCGGGATGTTCCCATAATAATCGAGCGATCTCTTTTCCATGCACAACCATATCCATAAATTTAAATATAATATTTCCGAGTGTATCTAGAAAGGTGATAACATACCCTACTTGGGTGCGACCCACTTAGCCCTGCTGCATCTCCCATGTTTTAGTCATTCTCAGTTGATGAAGCTTGAGGCTACGTTTTACCTTTAGAGTAACATTCATACTTGGAACGCTAACATTGCCTTCCAAGCAACAATGCATTGATAACATTCATCTATACAAGTTGTCCTGGATCTGGACAAACCAAATCTCCCTCAATGTTACCATCTCCATTATCTCTAAGATATCACTATTTGTATGCACATACTGGATCGAAGTGGTTTTCGAATAATTTTAAATCTGATCCCGTCTCTTTGAAACGATCGATGAATTTGGATAAATTTGATAGTCGGTTATTTAAATATCAAATAACACACATAAAGAGTCACTAGGCCCATGTTACAAATTTTCCAAAATATTTATTTCAAATATCTTTGCAAAGATATATATCGAAATTTTGTCAAGTATTTCATCCTTTGGAAACAATTCCAAATACTTATATCCTTAATAGGATATTCTAATCCATATTAACACTTAAAAAAATTCCAAAACAAAATATAATTCCAATAATGTCTATATCAATCATTTTGTAGTCCGAACATTTCCAAAACCATTTAATCCCAATACTTAGGAATATTCTGTCTTATCTCACAAATCTCTAGAATTTATTAATTCCCTTTTTAATTCCAATATTTTATCAATTATACTTATTTATACTCCAACTAACATTTATAACCCCTTAAATGAATTTAAATTCATCTTTCCAAGTTCACGCATCTCGACACTTTGGAAATTTATTAAATTCCCAGAATCCCATTATAACACTTCACTTAAAGACATCCATTTGACAAATCCAGTTTATAACCTCGAGAGTATAAATAATTTCCAATTACTTACTTTTAAAAACTATATATAATAATAAATTTCCAAAACATGGTTAAATAATTATTAAGATATTAAAGCGCTTTTAAAGTAAACGTCAATAGCTAATTCCAATTTATTTATTAAAATCTCTAATCGATTTACAAAATTTATTTATAAAACTTATAATCCATTTCAAAATTTAAATAATAAAGTTTTTCGAAATATTTCAATCCAATGAATGTTTTTAAAACTACACGGTAAGTAAAATCCTTTTTCAGAAACCAACTTCAGCTTTTTTTACAAATATATTTTTAAAACCTTATATAACCAATTCTGTAACGACCCATCTTCCTACGCCCAGGAAGAAGTATCGTTTTTAAGAAAGAAAAGGGTGAGAAAATAGAAAAGATAGAGAAGAAAGAACAACAACATCAGAATCTCACAGCGGAACGAATAAATTATAATATTCACATAAGTATTTACATAATATATAACATCAATCAGAGTGATACACATAATACATCACATACTAAACAGTTATAAACACCTGTCTAGTTAATACAACACAACACAATACAGCTCAAACAATAAGACTCAGAGATACCAACACAGCGGAACTATATATATATCTACAAACGCTGAAGCCTCCTGCTCCATTGCTCCTCCATTATTCGTCAAAGCTAAAGCTGAATCCCTTGGCTACCCGTAAAAATTTGGGTGCCCGAGAGTTTATGAAAAACAAAAAAATAAACTCCGGGTCAGACATGGGTCTGGTATGAGTAACAGGTTAAAGTTGTTTAATTTTGAAAATCCTTTGAAAAGAAAAGGTAACACGTAAGACTTCCCACACATAAACATGGAAAAGTTTTTACCTTACGCTAACCAAAACATTTGATAGGAAAATCCAGTGATATTATAATAGGTCTAGGGTTTTCAAGTAAATAGAAAATAGCCGAAATTGTTACATTCATTAAATTCCAGCTACTAGCCACAAAAGTGGGTAATACAATCAAAACCGTTGGTACTTATTGGATTGTGGATTCCATACAATGGCAGGGCTACTGGGGTACCGCCCGTCACAGTACGTGGCCTAGATCAACGTACCGAGGATCACTCCCGACCCCCTGCAACACAAGGCCGGAATCATTCCTTACTGAACAGTCCCGAACAAGATAAACCCCGCAGTTGGCTGCAGACCAACTGCCCACACAGCCGAATAAAAAGGGACATCTAGACAGGGGAATATCCTTGTCCTGCTTGGGCATGACCCACCTAACCTTGTTGCACCTCCCCTGTTTTAGCCATTCCCGGTTGATGAGGCTTGAGGTTACGATTACCTTTATAGAACATATCTCTTAGAATGCACATCGTCCGCCTGATGATGTGTTGAAAGCATTCAATCCGTACAAGTTCGTACCGGGTTCGAACGAAACCGAAGGCATCATCTCGTTACACTCATTTTGGAATCACCCTCAGAGTTAACGACGATAACCCTTGCATTCTGAATCTTCATCTTCACTTCAGATTCACGACCTATCGTTAATTTGGAAACGATGTGGTTTTCGGATGTTCCAAATAAGGAAAACCAATCCCGGTCTCATCGAAATCCAAAACGTGTCTTTTAAGGCCAAGTTGTATATTTAGTCTTAACAATGAATTCAATATTAACAATATGCACAGATAGATAATTCATAATATCACAATAGATAATCACATCATCATAAACAGTTAATTAATATCATCATCCAAACAGATAACTAAATATTATCATACTTAAAACATACATCCATATCACATAGATATTAGCCATCTCATATCTGGGATCACAATCAATCAATGAAATATCAATATCATCCATCAACAATGATTTATAAATCACAAACTATAATTAATTTAAAATGAATTAAATTAACTATTTCCATTTTTAATTAATTTAAAATAAATTAAATTAATCATTCATTCCATAAATCCTGCTCTCATAATCATTAATTAATTATAAATCAAATTAATTAACTATTCTCTAATTACAAGAATAATTTAGTCTTTAATTTATTTCTCAAATGAATTATTCTAAATCATTCATAGCAGATTAACCTTTAATTACTTCCCTATTAATTATTCCTTAATTAAACAATCTTTAATTACATCATTAATTATATTAATTAATGATCTTCAATTTATATCAAATTGCTTTATTTAAATTAATTAAGTGATTAATCTTTACTTAAACACAATTATTAATCACCCCTTGATTAATAACAAACCAGTAATTAACTACCCTTAATTACTTATTACCAAATTAATCATTCCATGATTAATTATTCCCATAAATTAATCCCTTGATTAATTACAAAAGAAATTACCCAAATTACTTCACTTACCAATCATCTTGAATTAATTTCATCAAATAATTATCATCTAATTACTTTCCTAAGTAATTACACTCCATTAATTACACTAAGTAACTACACATACCAAATCCTCAAATGATTTCTTAAATTAATTATCCTAATTTAATCTTATCATCAATTAATTTTATATTCCAATCATCTTAGATTTAAATATCCTTTGCTACATTCCAGTAGTTCCCTCAATTTATTTACAGAAATTAATCTTGAATAAATCCATTAATTAATTTCATGTATATCGATTTATTACCATTTAATTATCTTGTTGATTTATTATTCTCAAATAAATCAATCTCTAATCCCATCATTAATTATATTAATTAATGATCCTAATTACATTTTCATTTGTTCATTATATTAAGAATACAATTCTTCAAATTACATATATTAACCCTCTTGATTAATAACATTCAGTAATTAATCGTTCTTAATTAATTACTTCTCAATAACAAGCTTAATAATCTCCTGATTAATTTTAAGTAATTATATTCCAATTACTTCCATTTTCCATCATCCAATGATTTCATCAATTACTTCACTAAGTAATTTACTTCCAAAATATCAGTTAATTAAACTAAATTAATTAACTCAAATTAAATCAATTTACTCAATTAATAAGTAATAAATTTCTTAATTACTTTTGAAATAAATAATTTCATTAAAACTATTGAATTAATTAATCTAATTAATTTATTACAAAATCAATCACATTAATTAATTATAACATAATCTGGTTAATGAACTTCATTAATACTTATTTAATTATTTTCTTCTGACATAATCAACTTATATTAATTATTATTAATTATAAATTAATTAACCATTATTAATTTAAAAATCTAATCTATAGTTCTAAATCACATATTAGTTAATTAATTCATTAATTAACTTTAATTACTACATTTAAACTATTAATTACTAAATTAACTAATATCCATCATTAATTATTCTTACCTAATTAACTTATAGGTTAATGCATATAAAATTCTAAAACTTCATGAATTAAAGTAAAATTACAATATGTTTAAAACATTTATTTCAATTTACTTTCTAACTAAAAACCAATTTATCCTTAATAAAGTTTTAAAACTATTTTATTTTTCAAAACCCTTTGCAAACTCACATGTTTAATTACAATTAAAAATTATTTGAATAAATTTAAATTATAAAACTTTATTTTATTCCAAATCTAGAATTTCAAATCCAAACTCTGGATTCCAATTTTGGAGTTAACTTGTCTAAAACTTTTCTTAACAATTTAGATTTTATTTTTGAAATTCAACTCTTTGAATACACTTAAGCATTAAGCACTTTTAAGTTATTAAAATAATTTAAATTTTGAAACTTTATTATTTCCAACCACATTTCAAAACTAACTTAAATTCATGTTTTAAACTTGATTTAAAATTAGACTTGACTTTGAGTTAAATTTAAAAAAAAATTCACAAAACAGTTGAAAACTGTTACAGGTTTAAACCTGAACATTCACAATCCGAGCACCCCCCCTGTGTTACTTCGAGTAACATACGAGTTCCCCCGATAAAAAACGTAACCTACTTCGAGTTTTCCCCAGGCGCGCGCGCGAAAATGATATTCAAGAACAGAACCTGGAAACACAACTTACTCACACCCCTCCCTATGCCTGTCAACGTCACGCGCGCGGTGCTCCGACCCCCAGAGGCCACCAAACTCCGGCTGAGACACCGTCCATCTCCCCTCTACCTAAACCCAAAGACGCGTAGCACTCGATCCATCGTAGGCGGAGAACGAGACGAGAATGTCAAACCTCACCAAACTAGTTTTAAAAACTTTAAACTCAAGCCGACACTTCCACCACCCATTGCGCCGCCATTCCCTATTTTTCCTAGCTCCACGGCAGCTTCCTTGTGACGACCCAAAATTTTTAAGTAATTTTAATTGGAATATTTAATTGATTTTAATATTTAAAAGTTAATTTTTAATTTGAATTCAAGTATCACAATTTAACTGATAATTAAATTATTGAATTTAAATAATTTGAAATTTAAATATATATTTATTGGTTGATTGACCTACATACTCGCATCAACATACAAAACATCATCTCATTCCACCTTAACCCTATTAACACGCATGTCAACTATAACGCGCAAGAAATAATTACATTATAATTGTAATTAGAGTCTGGATTAAATTAATGATTAAGTAATGAATATTTGTAACTAACTACTTGATGATATATGAGTTGTGGGAATTAATTCAGCAATTTAATTAAGACTTATAAATTTTTGTTAAGAAATTAGTGTTTAACGGATATGAAACCACGTCACTCACTTATATCTTACAGCCGAAGCCTCTCGTTCCTCTATAGTCTTCTTGACTTCACCCTCCCAGATCCAAAACAGTTCGACTGCTAATAAAAAAGAAAAAAGAAAGCAAATGGCCGGTGCTCAAGGGGCTTATTTAATCAATCGAAATCGAATTCGATGCTTTTTTTTTAAAAAAAAAAAGAAAGAGCAAAGGGGGGCGGCGAGCGCGAAGCCGGGAAGGGGCAACGGCGATGCACTTTGGGTTGGTGGGTGGGGAGCACGCATTCGTGCGCGATTTAGGGGTGATTTGTGTTGCAGTCGACTTGGTCGACGCGAGATGAGGCACAGAGCTTGTGGGTCGTTCACGTGGGCTAGGGATTCGCGATTAGGGTTTGGGGCTGCTCGCGTAGGGCCGGCGTTCAAGGAGGATCGGAGGTGGTTCTTGTGGCGGAGTAGGGTCAGACTCGTGACTGGAAGCTGGTTCGATCGAATCGGCGAGGCTCTCGGGTTCGTAGTAGTCGAGCGAAATCTTGGGAATCGAGCAGTGATGCTCACGAGGGGTTCTTTGGTAAGGGATAAGCTAACCTTGTTTTTAATTTATTAAATATACATTCACATACTTGGTTAAAATAGTAAATACATATGACATTATTTTGTTTTACATTAGTATGTAAGTCTGAAGGAATTTTTATTGTATTGGATAATAATAAGATTTAATTTACTAGGGTTGATAAAATAATTTATTGAACACGTTTAATTTATTTAATTAACTTATTTAGTTTTAAAAAAAATTTGATAAGGAAAATTTGTTAAAAACTAAAATAATTAGTTAATTAAATCTATCTAATGAGAATTTAATTATTCGATTTATTCGGATATTTCAAATATAAATGAAATCCTATAAATTGTTATTCAAGGTCAAAATTGGGAAGACACTAGTCGAGAATGAAATGGATTTGCAAATTCAAGGGAGCAAAGGTGAGTTAATCCCACTCAGTTAAATTTTTAATTTAAATTTAAATGATTAAATTTAAATAATTGCTTGAATGGTTGAATTGATTGAAGTATTTTAGTCTGGTATATTTTGGAATGAATATCATGTTGTGCTAACATTTGTGGATGTAGGGAAAACAGGTTGGAGGGATCCAAATGGACCCCTCACATTTATTTAAATTATTTAGCACCCCATGTTGGGATTATTTTATATTCTGTGATAAATACTATTGATAATTGGAATATTGGATGTTATGGTTTACCTGAATATATTCCGGAGCACCAACTTATCAAGATATATATATATATATATATATATATATATATATAGAGTGGGATTTTGGAAATAAAAAGAAGTGAATTTGTAAGAAAAATAATTATAGAAATTTGACTAACTTTAAGAATGAATTGGAAAAGGAATAAAGTGCCCTTTAAAATTCTAATAAATAAATCTTAAGTTTAATAAGGGAAATTTGAATAATCAGAAGATTAATGAATTTTAAATTTTAGTGTTATTATTTTAAAGAATAAAACATTTATTTAAAAATTTAAGATTCAATTTATTGGAAAGGATAAAGAAGAAATTTGGAAGAAGCTGAAATTTGTATATTTCAGTTAAAAGATTAAAAAATCAAACAGAAACTAATAATAACAATAAAGTCCATAATAAATGAATTTTGAAATGAATTGAGTAAGTAATGAAATTTAGTTCAAAGGAAATAAATTGGGAATCAATTTGAAGAATTGATTTAAGTGATTGAGATTGGAAATTCTCCCTGAATAACCAAGTACGTTTTTAAAGTAAATTTTTAAAGATAAATTAAACATTTTAAAGTTGTTTTTAAAGGAAGAAAGTTTTGTACAATTTATTATTTCTAATATTTAAAGTCTAAAGTAAGTCTTTTCTTATAATCTATTTTAGTAGTAATTATTAATAAGTAACTTAGTATTTTGTTTTTAAAAGAAGAAATCTAGTTTTATATTTTATTAAGTAACTTCATTTTCAAATATTCATATAGTATGGTATTTCAAATAAAATATTGATGTAGTTTTAACTTAAATGTTTTAAAGTATTTTTCAAAGTAAAGTGTTTTAAATTATTTTAGAAATCTAGTTTTGTGCTTGGAGATTTCAGGGGAGATAGAAAAAATCTGGGAAAGTTGATTCTGGAAAGAAATGGTATAGAAACTGTTTTTTTAAAGGATTGAAAATAGAAATATATCTTGTGAAGATATTTTTGAGGTTAATAAATAATTTGGAAAAAAATATATTATTTATTGTGTGATGGATGTTGTGAATATTAATTGATAGTTAAATAACCGACTATCAACATTGGACAATGCGTTGATCGTTTCGAAGAGACCGGGATCGAGATTTATTTCTCGAAAACCACTTCGATCCGGTTTGTACGTTTCGTGTAAACGATTTTGGATGCGAAGATGGAGCAGTGAAGTGCAAGGGCTAGTCGCTACTAATCCTGAGGATATTTCCAAAATGGATGTAGTAGGAATAGTGCCTTCGGTTTCGTTCGAACCCGGGATGGACTTGTATGGATGAATGCTTGCGAAACATCGTCAGGTGGACGATGGGCATTCTAAGTGAAAACGTTCTAAAGGTAACGCTTAGCCTCAAGCCTCATCAACCGGGAATGACTGAAAATCAGGGGATATGCAGCATGGTTAGGTGGGTCATGCCCAAGCAGGACAAGATAATTCCCCTGTCTAGATGTCCCTTATATATTTCGGCTTAGTGGGTGGTTGGTCGCGCCAACCATGGGGTTTATCTTGTTCGGGACTGTTCAGTAAGGGATGGTTCCGGCCTTGTGTTGTAGGGGATGAAGGGAGTAATCCTCGAGACGGTGATCTAGGCCCCGTACTGTGACAGGTGGTACCCCAGTGCCTAGTTATTAGTTGGAAATCCATTCTCCCTACGAGCCTTATACGAGTTTTGTTTGTATTACCCACTTTGTGGCTAGTAGCTGGAATTTAACGAATGTAACAATTTCGGCTATTTTTCTAAGTATTTGTATATAGACCCTATTATAATATCAGAGGATTTCTATAAAAATTGTTTTAGCTATCGTAAGGTAAAAAACCCGACATGTTTATTTGTGGCGTGGTCATTTCAAAGAATTTTTGAAACTTTAATAATCAATTGGGTGTGATTTTCTCACGCTGGTATTCCAGACTGACTCGGGTATTATTTAACTGTAATGCTCGGGTCAGACCGAGTATTATAGGATACAGGATATGATGCTGTGGAGCTCAAGAGACGAGTTGGATGACGATACGTATTCTCGTACTTGTATATATATATATTTCCGCTGTGTTGAGTTGTTGTGTACCCATTGTATGTTATTGATGTGAGCTGTGACTGATGTACTCTGATGATGTAATATATGTAAACTGATATATTTGATTTTGAGTAAAGATTATTTATTCTCTATTATATTTTATTCCGCTGCGATGGTTAGATTCTGATGTTGATTTTGTTTTCTCTTCTTCTACCTCTTCTTCTTAAACCCAAATGGTTCGTATTTCTGTGCAACTTGAGTTGATTGTTGTAGAATAGCGTTGACTCAAGGGGTACGGACTTGTGGGCCGTTACACTTGGTATCAGAGCCATGTTGGTGATAACCTTGGCTCTGGTGGGAATTACTCATAAAATAGAGTCTATAGTACTCTAGAATGAGTTTGAGCGTATTAATAAATATGAGAGCGTATTTGTTAGTGAATATAAATTGTTTTAATATTGTGTTGATTGGTTTATTTAGTGGCATATGAACCTTCGTCGGCACAGGCTGGACAACTGTATCGAAAGGGTTTCTAAACACTTGAATAGAACAATCGACACGGTATTGTTTTAAATATGGGTGAATGAAATAATTTTTCCCAAAAATATATTTTGATATAAAGAAAGTTTTTGGTAAACTATATAGCTATTATATGGTTGCTTGGATGTTAGAGTTAGAAATGATAATATTAAAATATTATCATTGTTAAGTGAAATATTTATTTAGAAATTGTAAATATAATCAAAGATTGAGAAGATAAATCCAATTATGAAATGAAATTTATAAATATGAATTGTAAATGTAATTTATAAATTAAATTACAATAAAATGGGAATTTGTATAAGCATAAACTATGCAAATGCATTTTTAGTTAAAATTTGAATTAAAATAGAATTTGAAAACTTTAAAACCCAGGAGATTTTGGAAGTATTTTGGAGGTAAATAGTATTATTGTAGTTTTGGGTTATTTCTCAAAGGAAATTTGTTTAAAAATGGATTTTTGAAGGGAGATAGCATTAACTTCACTTCAGTCACTGGAAAATAACTTCGGTGATGACTGCAGCATCATCGATGTTCATTTTCGAGTTTCTAAGTGATGAAGTGCTACCAAATTGATTTGTTCAGGAAAACCTGTTTATTTTTGAAAATCTCAGAGGAAATTTGTTGGGAGTAAAACCAGGATTGGTTTAATTACTGAGAAATATGATTTGAGATGTTGGAGATTTCAAAACAATTTGAACCAAAGCTGGGTGTTTTAAAATCCAAATAAGGTAAGTTGTAAGCTTATAAATGGAAATGATTTGTAAATCAGGAAGAAATTTAAGCTTTGGATAATGGATTATAAATCTAAAGTGAAAAGTTAAAATGAAATTAACTTGGATTGGAGAACAAAATTTAACTGGATTAAAATAAATTGAATAAGCTGAAAATAATATCCAATTATATTCAAATTAAGTTGGAATCGAATTGAATTGAATAAATCAAAGTTAAAATAAATTTGAATTGGAATAAAAATTCAACTGAATTATTGAATGAATTAGATTCTTACCTGAATAAATGGAAAGTAAATTGGATAAGAAATGAGAATTGAAATCAATAAATCAGAATAACTTATAAAAGGATTAAAGATAAATGGAAATAAAATATGCTTGGGTAATAAATAAATAGAAGGCTTGAGTTAAAAATAAAAGGTGAATATATTCAAGCTTATGAAGAATGGAATTGTATAAAACAATAAGTGGTAACTTATAAAATTTAAAATGGAAAAGCCCATATTTAATATTTTGATGAATTGGAAAATGAAAAGAAAATCCAAACTTGAATTATAAACTAAATTGAACTAAGAAAATTTAATGGAGTGATATTTGGAGTTAAAATTCAAGTATTGGATTATAAATAAAGGAAGAACAAATTTGTTAATAAATTAGTTAATGAAATTGAATTGTGAGTATATGATGAGGTTTGAAAATAAAACTCAAGTTATAATTAAATTCGACTTACATTGTCGATGAAGAAAATATAATTGAAAGTGACCTTGCAATTAATTAATTGATTTGTGAACCAAATTGCAATGTAAGTTAATAAATTGGATGGTAAATTAAAATGTGAATGGTGAAGTCAGAACTTGAGTTATTAATTAAAATTTAACTTGAAGTGTTATCAAATTAAATATAATTGGGAATGTATTAAAAAAAAATGGAAATGGATTTACAATAGTAATGGTATGAATTGCAAATAAAATCTAAATCAGTGGAAATAAGTTGGAAATGGCTTTGTGATAAATTGAATGAGTTGAATCTGGGTAGTTAAATTCTATGATAACCAATCAAATGAAATTGCAAATTTAAAATGAGATTGGATTGAAATAGAATCAAGTTAAATTGAAAGGAGAAATTGTTTGCAAAATGAAAATGAGCTTAAGTATAAAATTTGAATAAATTGAAGGAAATTGACTTAAGCTAAATGAATGAAGGAGAGTTGAATTAAATTCAACTTAAACAAAGTTTAATAATATTGGATTGGTTTTAAATCAAGTGAAAATATATTTTTAATCAAAATAAAATTCGATGAGTTATAAATAATATTAATGGAATGAAATTCTAGAATAAATAATTGTAAACCATTGGAAATCATTAAGGGATTGAAATAACTTGAGACAATAAGGAAAATAGAATGTTTCGAGTTTATTAGAATGATTTAAGTAAATGTGGATAAACTAACTATATTGAATAAATAAATGGATGGAATAAAGAAATGTGGTTTAAATAAGTTGAGAAATGGTTATTGAATGATATAGCTTGGTTTGTTTTCGAGCTAAATAAAATAGTTTGGATTAAACAAATATGGAATGGAATGTAAATGAATGGATTGTGAATAAAATTTAAATGGAATGTGTCGAGTTAAATAAATGGTTGTGAATAGATTAAAATAAAAAGGAAATTTAATTGGTAATGGAGATGGAACCTAAGTAGTTAATGGTTTTGAATGGACTAGTTTGGTTAATAAAAATTGAAATGCAATGAAACTGAGAATATATGGATTGTGAATAAATTGAAAATGCAATAGAATTAAGTATAAATTGAGTTTAAATTAATTTAAATTGGTTATAAACATAAATACTTATTTATTCACATCAATCTCGTCGAATTGCATAAAATAAATTGTCGTTGAATGTAAATGGAAGTAATTTAAATTTTATGTGCTGATAAGGGTAAAATAAATTGGTTTTGAAAGCAATTGAATTAAAAATGAGTTCAGTTTGCTTTAAAATAATAATAATAATAATAATAATAATAAATAAAAAAATAATAAATAAATTAAATGTAGGCGCTTGAGTTTTAAACCATTCAAATTAATGAAGTTATATACGAATGGATTGAAAACATTCACATTGGATGAGGATGGTTTATAAATTAATTGAAACGGTTGAATTAGCATGGAAACTATATAAATTGCTTACGGAAAAATGTTTGGTATGAGTTTCTTTTAGAATTCATATGTTTTAACTATTGTAAACAAGTGAAATGTAGTTAAACTTCATTTATATGGCACTTACATGTTTAAATTGAGTAAGTACAGGTACCTGGAAGCCGTGTGGCTGGATTTGGTTGCGCTAACGGCTAATTAAATAAGCTACATGCTTAAAAATGCTAAATAAGGTACGCCTACGCAATTAAAATAGGAAATATGAACTGTTTTTGGTTTTTCCGACCGTGTGGGTCGATGTATATATATTTATCTCTTTTGTCAAATTGCAAAAGCTCCTCCGTACAAAGGAGACTCTGCCAAAATTTTTCAGAAATTTTGAGAGTTAGAAAATTTTTGAAAATTTTTGGAAAATTTTTGTTAACGACAAAAAAATTCAAATTAGAAACTAAAATAAACTAGTAAATGAAACTAGTTGAAATAATGACATGAATTAGTTATAAATGAAAAATAAAATTTAATATTTAAAGTTTAAGATAAATTGAATTCATATGGAAATGAAAGAATCAATTTGAATTGAAATGATATAAACTGAAGTGGTAAGGTGAAAATGAATATAAAAAGCATATTAAAATGCTTAAACTAAACTTAAGAGGGAATGGTGAAGTCTTAAATGGAAATTGATACCACCAATGTAATTTAAGTCAATATGGGAATGAATAGATGTTGACATTTTGTGAGAAAGTCGATAAAATGTTTTGGAATATTGTATTTGGATATTGATGCTAAGCAGGTATGCAGGTATTATAAAGGGAAAAGAAAACTGGGTTTGATATCAAAAGATAAAATTTGAAATGCTCGAAAAAGGGTATGTATTTAAATTTGGTATGAAATTTGATTGGGATTTGGATTTGGATTGAGCCACTTGGCTTTTTGTTTTCTTTTTGGATTTGGGAGGCCGTAGAGCCATTTTGTAGTTGTACCGAGTCAGCCGCGCAAAGGAGACGCTGGCAAAATTTTTCGAAAATTTAGAGAGTTAGAAAATTTTCGAGAAATATTTGGAAAAAAGAAGTTAAATTGTGTTTAAAATTTAGATTTGAATGGATTGGGTCAATGATATTGGTAGAAACCTAATAGGATAGTTTGGAAAGTTAGTAAGATGGATAGTGTGTCTTTAATAAAGATTGTTGGGTTGTTGTTAAAAACTGTTTGGTTTTGGAAAAATAAACGGGTATTGGACCATTCTTCCTAAGTAGTAAATTTCGGGGACGAAATTCTTTTAAGAGGAGAGGAATGTGACGACCAAAAATTTTTAAGTAATTTTAGTTGGAATATTTAATTGATTTTAATATTTTAAAGTTAATTTTTAATTTGAATTCAAGTATCACAATTTAACTGATAATTAAATTATTGAATTTAAATAATTTGAAATTTAAATATATATATTGGTTGATTGACCTACATACTCGCATCAACATACAAAACATCATCTCATTCCACCTTAACCCTATTAACACACAAGTCAACTGTAACGCGCAAGAAATAATTACATTATAATTGTAATTAGAGTCTGGATTAAATTAATGATTAAGTAATGAATATTTGTAATTAACTACTTGATGATATATGAGTTGTGGGAATTAATTCAGCAATTTAATTAAGACTTATAAATTTTTGTTAAGAAATTAGTGTTTAACGGATATAAAACCACGTCACTCACTTATATCTTACAGCCGAAGCCTCTCGTTCCTCTATAGTCTTCTTGACTTCACCCTTCCAGATCCAAAACAGTTCGACCGCTAATAAAAAAAAAGAAAGCAAATGGCCGGTGCTCAAGGGGCTTATTTAATCAATCGAAATCAAATTCGATGCTTTTAAAAAAAAAAAAAAAAGAGCAAAGGGGGGCGGCGAGCGCGAAGCCAGGAAGGGGCAACGGCGATGCACTTTGGGTTGGTGGGGGGGGGGGGAGCATGCATTCGTGCGCGATTTGGGGGTGATTTGTGTTGCAGTCGACTTGGTCGACGCGAGATGAGGTGCAAAGCTTGTGGGTCGTTCACGTGGGCTAGGGATTCGCGATTAGGGTTTGGGGCTGCTCGCGTAGGGCCGGCGTTCAAGGAGGATCGGAGGTGGTTCTTGTGGCGGAGTAGGGTCAGACTCGTGACTGGAAGCTGGTTCGATCGAATCGGCGAGGCTCTCTGGTTCGTAATAGTCGAGCGAAATCTTGGGAATCGAGCAGTGATGCTCACGAGGGGTTCTTTGGTAAGGGATAAGCTAACCTTGTTTTTAATTTATTAAATATACATTCACATACTTGGTTAAAACAGTAAATACATATGACATTATTTTGTTTTACATTAGTATGTAAGTCTGAAGGAATTTTTATTGTATTAGATAATAATAAGATTTAATTTACTAGGGTTGATAAAATAATTTATTGAACGCGTTTAATTTATTTAATTAACTTATTTAGTTTTAAAAAAAAATTGATAAGGAAAATTTGTTAAAAACTAAAATAATTAGTTAATTAAATCTATCTAATGAGAATATAATTATTCAATTTATTCGGATATTTCAAATATAAATGAAATCATATAAATTGTTATTCAAGGTCAAAATTGGGAAGACACTAGTCGAGAATGAAATGGATTTGCAAATTCAAGGGAGCAAAGGTGAGTTAATCTCACTCAATTAAATTTTTAATTTAAATTTAAATGATTAAATTTAAATAATTGCTTGAATGGTTGAATTGATTGAAGTATTTTACTGGTATATTTTGGAATGAATATTATGTTGTGCTAACATTTGTGGATGCAGGGAAAACAGGTTGGAGGGATCCAACTGGACCCCTCATATTTATTTAAATTATTTAGTACCCCATGTTGGGATTATTTTATATTCTGTGATAAATACTATTGATAATTGGAATATTGGATGTTATGGTTTACCTGAATATATTCCGGAGCACCAAGTCATCAAGATATATATATATATATATATATATATATATATATATATATATATATATATATATAGAATGGGATTTTGGAAATAAAAAGAAGTGAATTTGTAAGAAAAATTATTATAGAAATTCGACTAACTTTAAGAATGAATTGGAAAAGAAATAAAGTGCCCTTTAAAATTCTAGTAAATAAATCTTAAGTTTAATAAGGGAAATTTGAATAATCAGAAGATTAATGTGACGCCCCACCTCTATACCCACTCTAGCCAAGAACATTACGGTGAATGCTATCGACTAGCATGGAGAATAAGGCTGTTGAGGAGCGACCATCCGTGTAATTGCTTTGTGCGAGCATCGATATGTCAGATAGTATAACATGCAATACTTTATCAAGAGGAAATCCGACATACCGACACAAACTCAAAGCTACTACACAGTGGCTATAATATCTTAGGAAACAAATACAGAAATAAACATAACATAAATCAGTCACATATAATTCATATCACAAAGGCGGAAGAAGATATGAATATATAATTAACACATGAAAGTGTATATCAGAGTAGTGGTCTAAAAAGATCCACAATATCACAAAAGAATAGTTACATGAACTACACAAAAGAATAAGTATACATTATGGAGTCTATATCTCGAATGTATACACCAAAATAAACTACTAATCTAAGTAGTAAGCCAAAAGTCAGAGAAATCAATCCCAAGAGAGAAGTCAAGCAGAAGCACCTGTAACATCTCAGTCTGACCCGAGTATTATTTAATAAAAAATAATAAACGGATCAGTCTAACTATAGATATCAGATGAAACGATATAGAATAAGAGATATGACTAAACACATAATAATCAAAATTCCAAGCTGTGATATATATAAGTAATTGAAAATCAACGAGAGATTAATCAATATCACCAAATCTACACAAGAATCAAAGAAATGCCATACTCCTTATTTCGTTCATCAAACCACAAATATTGACGATTATATCAATGTCAATCACAAAAGTCAATGACACACAAATTCACCAATGCACAAATATTGACAATAATATCAATGTCAATCACACAAGTCAATGACACACAAATTCCAGAATTCAATATGCGAAATCCAGAAATCACAAAAGTCAATGACGCACAAATTCACCAATGCACAAATATTGATAAAACTTATCAATGGAAATCACGAAAATTGGTGAAACACAAATTCTAGAAATCATCTCAAGAAATCCAGAAATCACAAAGGGGGAGGCCTATCACAAACGGGAGCATAAAGCCCACCAACACGTGTATCACAAACGGAACGCTAATTCCATGGTTGCTAACCATCGCAAATTGAGCCGAAGCTCCACAAACGGCCCGAAGACCATGGGTTGCTACCCCACCAAATTGAGTCGAAACTCCACAAAACGGGGTTTAGTCTCCCTCGCAGACAAAGAGACATCGCACATTGCTAGTCTAAATCACAAAGATGATCGTCATGATCAACGAGAAGTGTCAATTACACTAAGCTAGTAAATATATGAGTTTAGCTTCATGTCCCATAACCACTTGCTTAACTTAAATATTTACGAACAAACTGTAGATCTCCACTATAAAATTGTCACAAGATATTCAATCGAACAAGTCCAAGAATTAACCGACAAAGTGAACGCAAGCGTTTCATACCACTTGTTTTACTAAGTCGTTTAATTAGATTTCTTATACGAGTGAGGTAAAGGTTTGTATATACTAATAGATTGGAAAACGGTTTTATAAACGAATTTGGTATTAAAATAGTATTGAACTCGTTTGAGGAAAGAGTTTTGATATTTATTACTAGTATAGAAAACCTTTATATTTTTAAAGTGACAAATCACAAAGAAGATTGTAAGAACAATCAATCACTAAAATTCACATACGAAGATGTGAATAAAAATCCAACGAAACCGATAAAGAATCCATCAAAATGGATACTCAAAAATCCCTAAAAAGGAGTCATCAAAGTCATAACAAATGATAACAAGACATAGGAAACAACACGAATCGATTAAAGTTGGAAACCACACAAAATAGGCGAAATAGGCAAAATAACATCAGGTTGGTCGGCCGGCTGCAGGGCTCGGTCGACCGGACCTTGTTTTGAAAAACTTCTCGGGCATCAGGTCGGTCGACCGAACCAGGGGGGTCGGTCGGCCGAACCAGAAACAGAGAAGTGCACTGCACTTTTACTAGAAGGTCGGTCGACCGGACCAGGGGGGTTGGTCGGCCGAACCTGATGCTCTGCAAATTGATGCCCATTTAATTGATGTGCAACCTCCACCAATTTGCATTCTCTCAAGCAACGGCACTAAGGGATTATACTAATCAACTACCCGGCCCTATATGCTCCTCGATGCATCACCAAACACACGTTCAAACATCAAAGTTATGATTTTTAAAGGATTGAACTCAAAACACTAAAAATTGGAATATTCACCAAATCAATCCAAACCAAAAGCAAATGCACACGAATAAATGTTAGGAATTCATACCTAACAATCGAAGATAAATATAAGCATAGATATGAGATAAAAATCTCACCTTTTCACAAAACCAAACAAGAAGAAGCTTGAAAGCAAATGGAGAATCAACCTCTCTTCAACACAACCCAATTGAGCTTGAATCTAAGCTCAAAAACAAGAACATTCCCAAAATTAGGTTTAGGAATTTCTGAAATTGGTAAGAGAATAAGTTGGAGAAGATGAAGAGAATGCTTACCAATGGGTTCTCTTGAATTTGGAGCTAGGGATTTGAAGTTGCAAGAGGAACTAGGGTTTTAGAGTTTTAATTTCCAATTTCTCCCACCATTAATGCAATAAAAACTGAAAAGAGAAAGAAGTGAGGGAGAATGGGGAGGAGGGGTTCAGTTTTTAAGTATATGTTGGCTAATGGCTGAACCCAAACTCAAACCCAAAGTGAAAAGTAGCAAAAATCAACTTTCTCCAAACATATCGAAGCTTATACTCAAAAAGGTCGCAAACGGCATTTTAAACTCAATGGGAGTGGTCCCGAGTCCTAATTCGACCGTATGTAAAAAGTAGCTTTTCGGACTAAAATCCGACTAACGATGAAATATTTAAATAAAATATTTAAATATAAAAATCGATAAATATGCGGGTTGTTACATACTCCCCTCCTTAAAGAAATTGCGTCCTCGCAATATTTTAAGAAGAAGATATATAGTAACAACCATAAAAGCATATTCAACACAAAAGAAGTTTGAAATAAGAAGTTCACCTCAAAGAGAACGAGAAAGTAAGTCCGGATGTGTTCGCTCGATGTACTCTCTAGATTCCCAAGAACAATCCTTAGGATTTGAAGACCATTGAACTTTAACAAGCGAAAAATCTTTATTTCGAAGTCGTTTGACCTCCGAAACAATGATACGAATAGGATGTTTCTCATAAGTTAAATTAGGCGAAACTTCAATCTCTTCCACAACACCGGGCTCAAGAACAGAATCGGAATCTCGAAGGCACTTCCGTAATTGAGAAACGTGAAACACATCATGAATAGCAGAAAATTGAGCCGGTAATAGAAGGCGATAAGCCACGGAACCAATACGTTCGGTGATAGGAAATGGCCCAATATATCGAGGCGCTAGTTTTCCCGATCGACTGAAACGTACAACACCTTTCATAGGTGAAACACGAATGAACACAAGATCTCCCACAGAAAATTCTAATTTCCTTCTCCGGTTATCGGCATAGGATTTTTGTCTACTCTGGGCTTCTTTCATCCTATGACGAATAAGGTCAATCTTTTCTGTGGAATCACGAATAAAATCTGGACCTAAAACCAGCTTCTCACCGGTCTCAAGCCAACAAGAAGGAGATCGGCATGGCGTTCCATAGAGTGCCTCGAAAGGTGCCATACCAATACTAGATTGGAAGCTATTATTATAGGAAAATTCAACAAGTGAAATATGATCCTCCCAACTTCCACCAAAATCAAGCACACATGCATGAAGAAGATCTTCAAGAGTTTGATTCACACGCTCAGTTTGTCCATCAGACTGAGGATGATAAGCGGTGCTAAAATTAAGCTTCGTTCCCAAAGCTTTTTGACGACTCTTCCAATCCACTAGTAAACAATGGATCACGATCGCTAACAATAGAAGTAGGAACCCCATGCAATTTAACAATCTCTTTGATAAAGAGCTTGGCCAAAAGAGGAACGGTTCGGTTAGACCGAACGGGAATAAAATGGGCAGATTTAGTAAGCCTATCAACAATCACCCATAAACAATCATGACTCGAACGAGAACGGGGAAGGCCATCTATAAAATCCATGGAAATTTGGTCCCACTTCTAAATTGGAATTTCTAAAGGTTGCAATAACCCACCGGGCCTTTGATGTTCGGCCTTAATGAGTTGGCAAGTCATGCAACGCTTAACGAAGTTAGCGATGTCAAGTTTCATTCCCTCCCAATAATAAAGTCGCTTCATATCTGCGTACATTTTACTACTACCGGGATGAATGGTAAATTTAGAATGATGAGAATCTTCTAAAATATCTTTACGAAGATCTCCAATATTTGGCACGACAGGTCTACCAAATTTCCGAATGCCGCCACGAGAATCGATATCAAAGTCTTTCAAACCTTCAATATCAATTTTATCCTTAATATTTTGGCCAAGAAGAGCCAAGTCGGGATCTAGCCTTTGAGCTTCAAGAATGCGGTCTAAAAGAGAAGGATGAGCCTCAAGGCTACATAAAACATACGATGAGCATAAATCGGATACGCGGTCTCGAATCTCACAATTGGATAAGATCTCGAGATCGTTCCATTCGGATACCATCATAGAAACAACAGCTTGTTGTTTACGGCTAAGAGCATCGGCGACACGATTACCCTTACCGGGAGTATAAAGAATATCAAGATCATATGGTGCAAGAAATTCGAGCCAACGCTATTGACGCAAATTAAGTTCCTTTTGAGAGAATAAATACTTCAAAGATTTATGATCGGTATAAAGAACAAATTTCTCTCCTAAAAGATAATGATGCCAAATCCGAAGAGCAAAAACAATAGCCGCGAGTCCTAAATCATGCGTGGCATATCTAGTCTCGGCTGACTTCAATTGCCTAGAAGCATAAGCAATAACACGTTCTCTTTGCATAAGAATGGCACCCAAACCAATGCGACTAGCATCGGTATAAACAACGAAATCTTGATTCCCCTTGGGAATAACGAGAATAGGAGCATCAGAAAGAAATTCTTTTAATTTCTGAAAAGAAGCTTCACATTTGTCCGACCAAATGTACTTAACACCTTTCTTAGTCAAGCTAGTGAGAGGCACGACAATCTTAGAAAAGTCTTTGATAAAACGGTGGTAATAACCTGCCAATCCAAGAAAACTACGAATCTCCGTCACACTCTCCGGTCTCTTCCAATCTTGAATCGCTTCAATCTTTGAAGGATCCACGGAAATTACGGATTCGGAAATAATATGACCAAGAAACTTCACACGAGATTGCCAAAAGTGGCATTTAGAAAATTTTGCCCTTAATTGATTACTCCTAAGAGTTTCCAACATAATCCGAAGATGTTTTTCATGCTCCTCCTCGGTTTTAGAATACACAAGAATATCATCAATAAAGATGAGAACAAATCGATCGAGGAAGTCTTTAAAAACTCGATTCATTAAGTCAACGAAATAAGCCGGGGCATTCGTTAACCCAAATGGCATAACAAGCCATTCATAAGATCCATATTGAGTACGGAACGATGTCAAAGGAATGCTATCCTCTGCAATACGAAGCTGATGAAATCCAGTAGCTAAGTCTAATAGTGAAAAGACTCTAGCACCACTAAGTTGATCGAATAGATCATCAATCCGAGGTAAAGGATACTTATTTTTGATAGTAAGATCATTAAGCTTGTGGTAGTCAACGCAAAGCCTAAATGTTCCATCGGATTTCTTCACAAAAATAGCTGAAGCTCCCCAAGGCGAGGAACTAGAGCGAATAAATTGCTTCGTCTCCAATTCAGATAATTGTTTACGCATCTCCTCGTTTTCTTTATTGGACAAACGATATGGAGGGCGAGTGATAGGTTGAGCTCCAGGAATAAGATTAATTCTGAACTCAATTGCTCGCTTAGGTGGTAATCCTAAAACGGGCTCGAATAAGTCGGAAAATTCACGAACGACGTGAATAAGAGAAATAATATCACCCTCATCATCATCATCGTCATCACGAGGATTTAAAGAATATAAAGATGCGACCAAGCTGGAAACTGAATCTTGAAGATTAATAGAAATCTGCTTAACAGATTGAGGATGTCGAAGATGAATAGTCCCCTCAGGACATAGGATATGAGCTTCATAACGGTTAAGCCAATCCATTCCCAAAATCATTCCAAAGCCTAAATAACGCATGACATGCAAATCGGCTCAGAAAGAAAAATCACACAAAATAATCTCGACATCTTTACATAATAAACTGATTGTTGCGGATCCACCAACCGGATTCGCAATTCTCAAAGAAGTCATTAAACACAAAACATCCAAATAAAAAGCATCAACAAGATCTTTTGATATAAAAGAATGGAACGCACCCGTATCAAAAAGAACTCGAATAGGAAGATCACGAAATAAAATAATTCCATCAAGGATAGAATGAGGCATACCTTGACCACGAGATGTGTTGCCAGGGGCTTGAGCAACATTAAGCTTTCCCTCCTTCTTGCCCTGAAGCTTGGGGCATGAAGATATAACATGACCGAGAACTTTGCAGTAGCGACAAGAGAGAGACTTTGGGCACTTGTTCGCATAATGGTCCTTCGAACCACAATTATAGCATTCCCCACGGCCAAAGGAAGAAGTCTTTGCCACGGAGGTTGCTTGCTTCCCTTTCTTATTGGGATAAGGTCCTTTGAATTTATTTGGCCTCTTCTTGTTGTTGAAGTTTGGTTTGGAACCCACCACTTCAACATCATTCTCCCTATCCGCCTCTTCAAGACGAAGAGCGATATCAACGAGTTGGTCGAAAGAAACTTCTAATTTTAGAAGTAATGGCTTCTTGGGATTTTTGTTTAAGCCATAGACGAACCTCTGGTTCGTCTTTAAAGGGGTGTTGATGTATTCAACCCCATATTTGGAAAGCGACTCAAAGGAGGCGACGTAATCAGTCACGGAGGACTCACCTTGAACAAGGTCTATAAATCGTCGAGCCAATGTCACTTTCTCTGCTTCCGGTACAAATTTCGACTCGAAGCGTTCCCGAAATTTCTCCCAGGTGAGATCCGCTTCATTAATCTCAGAAATAAGAAGCTCGTACCAGTCAATTGCTCTTTCTCGGAGCATACTAGAGGCCACCTGAACTCGGTGAAGGTCAATAAGATTCATGCGAGAAAAGATTCGATCGCATGACCTTAGCCAAGCATGTACTTCAATAACAGTTTCGGAACCTTTGAATGGCTCCCCACCCAAATTAGTGTAATCGCTGCACAAGCGTGCAAATCCCGACTTTGGGTGAGTAGGTTCCGGGTTAGCTCCAGCTGCTTGAGCATTTGTCACTAAATCAAGAAGCTATTGAGCAGTCATAAAAACTCCATCTTGGGGTGGAACACCAGATGGTCCAGCTCTGGGACGGCCTGGTCTAGACATTCCTCTTCCTTAGAAAGAAAGCAGAGCAAGAAGAAGATTATTCACTAACGAATATCAAGCAATCTTGATAGACAAAATAAGGAATTATAAAAGAAAATAGGATAGAACGGTACGAAGACCCGAATAAAATCCTAAAGCACGACTCCTAAGAAAGACTTAGGACGATGATCCTTGTTATAATATTCCATATTGTTCTGAAGTTTGGCTCTGATACCAAGCTGTGACGCCCCACCTCTATACCCACGCTAGCTAAGAACATTACGGTGAATGCTGTCGACTAGCATGGAGAATAAGGCTGTTGAGGAGCGACCATCCGTGTAATTGCTTTGTGCGAGCATCGATATGTCAGATAGTATAACATGCAATACTTTATCAAGAGGAAATCCGACATACCGACACAAACTCAAAGCTACTACACAGTGGCTATAATATCTTCGGAAACAAATACAGAAATAAACATAACATAAATCAGTCACAGATAATTCATATCACAAAGGCGGAAGAAGATATGAATATATAATTAACACATGAAAGTGTATATCAGAGTAGTGGTCTAAAAAGATCCACAATATCACAAAAGAATAGTTACATGAACTACACAAAAGAATAAGTATACATTATGGAGTCTATATCTCGAATGTATACACCAAAATAAACTACTAATCTAAGTAGTAAGCCAAAAGTCAGAGAAATCAATCCCAAGAGAGAAGTCAAGCAGAAGCACCTGTAACATCTCGGTCTGACCCGAGTATTATTTAATAAGAAAATAATAAACGGATCAGTCTAACTATAGATATCAGATGAAACGATATAGAATAAGAGATATGACTAAACACATAATAATCACAATTCCAAGCTGTGATATATATAAGTAATTGAAAATCAACGAGAGATTAATCAATATCACCAAATCTACACAAGAATCAAAGAAATGCCATACTCCCTATTTCGTTCATCAAACCACAAATATTGACGATTATATCAATGTCAATCACAAAAGTCAATGACACACAAATTCACCAATGCACAAATATTGACAATAATATCAATGTCAATCACACAAGTCAATGACACACAAATTCCAGAATTCAATATGCGAAATCTAGAAATCACAAAAGTCAATGACGCACAAATTCACCAATGCACAAATATTGATAAAACTTATCAATGGAAATCACGAAAATTGGTGAAACACAAATTCTAGAAATCATCTCAAGAAATCCAGAAATCACAAAGGGGGAGAGGCCTATCACAAACGGGAGCATAAAGCCCACCAACACGTGTATCACAAACGGAACGCTAATTCCATGGTTGTTAACCATCACAAATTGAGCCGAAGCTCCACAAAAGGCCCGAAGACCATGGGTTGCTACCCCACCAAATTGAGTCGAAACTCCACAAAACGGGGTTTAGTCTCCCTCGTAGACAAAGAGACATCGCACATTGCTAGTCTAAATCACAAAGATGATCGTCATGATCAACGAGAAGTGTCAATTACACTAAGCTAGTAAATATATGAGTTTAGCTTCATGTCCCATAACCACTTGCTTAACTTAAATATTTACGAACAAACTGTAGATCTCCACTATAAAATTGTCACAAGAGATTCAATCGAACAAGTCCAAGAATTAACCGACAAAGTGAACGCAAGCGTTTCATACCACTTGTTTTACTAAGTCGTTTAATTAGATTTCTCATACGAGTGAGGTGAAGGTTTGTATATACTAATAGATTGGAAAACAGTTTTATAAACGAATTTGGTATTAAAATAGTATAGAAATCGTTTGAGGAAAGAGTTTTGATATTTACTACTAGTATAGAAAACCTTTATATTTTTAAAGTGACAAATCACAAAGAAGATTGTAAGAACAATCAATCACTAAAATTCACATACGAAGATGTGAATAAAAATCCAACGAAACTGATAAAGAATCCATCAAAATGGATACTCAAAAATCCCTAAAAAGGAGTCATCAAAGTCATAACAAATGATAACAAGACATAGGAAACAACACGAATCGATTAAAGTTGGAAACCACACGAAATAGGCGAAATAGGCAAAATAACATCAGGTCGGTCGGCCGGCTGCAGGGCTCGGTCGACCGGACCTTGTTTTGAAAAACTTCTCGGGCATCAGGTCGGTCGACCGAACCAGGTGGGTCGGTCGGCCGAACCAGAAACAGAGAAGTGCACTGCACTTTTACTAGCAGGTCGGTCGAATGGACCGGGGGGGTCGGTCGGCCGAACCTGATGCTCTGCAAATTGATGCCCATTTAATTAATGTGCAACCTCCACCAATTTGCATTCTCTCGAGCAACGGCACTAAGGGATTATACTAATCAACTACCCGGCCCTATATGCTCCTCGATGCATCACCAAACACATTTTCAAACATCAAAGTTATGATTTTTAAAGGATTGAACTCAAAACACTAAAAATTGGAATATTCACTAAATCAATCCAAACCAAAAGCAAATGCACACGAATAAATGTTAGGAATTCATACCTAACAATCGAAGATAAATATAAGCATAGATGTGAGATAAAAATCTCACCTTTTCACAAAATCAAACAAGAAGAAGCTTGAAAGCAAATGGAGAATCAACCTCTCTTCAACACAACCCAATTGAGCTTGAATCTAAGCTCAAAAACAAGAACATTCCCAAAATTAGGTTTAGGAATTTCTGAAATTGGTAAGAGAATAAGTTGGAAAAGATGAAGAGATTGCTTACCAATGGTTCTCTTGAATTTGGAGCTAGGGATTTGAAGTTGCAAGAGGAACTAGGGTTTTAGAGTTTTAATTTCCAATCTCTCCCACCATTAATGCTATAAAAACTGAAAAGAGAAAGAAGTGAGGGAGAATGGGAGGAGGGGTTCAGTTTTTAAGTATAAGTTGGCTAATGGCTGAACCCAAACTCAAACCCAAAGTGAAAAGTAGCAAAAATCAACTTTCTCCAAACATATCGAAGCTTATACTCAAAAAGGTCGCAAACGGCATTTTAAACTCAATGGGAGTGGTCCCGAGTCCTAATTCGACCGTATGTAAAAAGTAGTTTTTCGGACTAAAATCCGACTAACGATGAAATATTTAAATAAAATATTTAAATATAAAAATCGATAAATATGCGGGTTGTTACAATTAATGAATTTTAAATTTTAGTGTTATTATTTTAAAGAATAAAGCATTTATTTAAAAATTTAAGATTCAATTTATTGGAAAGGATAAAGAGGAAATTTGGAAGAAGCTGAAATTTGTATATTTCAGTTAAAAGATTAAAAAATCAAACAGAAACTAATAATAAAAATAAAGTCCATAATAAATGAATTTTGAAATGAATTGAGTAAGTAATGAAATTTAGTTCAAAGGAAATAAATTGGGAATCAATTTGAAGAATTGATTTAAGTGATTGAGATTGGAAATTCTCCCTGAATAACCAAGTACGTTTTTAAAGTAAATTTTTAAAGATAAATTAAACGTTTTAAAGTTGTTTTTAAAGGAAGCAAGTTTCGTACAATTTATTATTTCTAATATTTAAAGTCTAAAGTAAGTATTTTCTTATAATCTATTTTAGTAGTAATTATTAAGAAGTTACTTAGTATTTTGTTTTTAAAAGAAGAAATCTAGTTTTATATTTTATTAAGTAACTTCATTTTCAAATATTCATATAGTATGGTATTTCAAATAAAATATTGATGTAGTTTTAACTTAAATGTTTTAAAGTATTTTTCAAAGTAAAGTGTTTTAAATTATTTTAGAAATCTAGTTTTGTGCTTGGAGATTTCAGGGGAGATAGAAAATATTTGGGAAAGTTGATTCTGGAAAGAAATGGTTTAGAAACTGTTTTTTTTTAAAGGATTGAAAATAGAAATATATTTTGTGAAGATATTTTTGAGGTTAATAAATAATTTGGAAAAAAAAAATTATTTATTGTGTGATGGATGTTGTGAATATTAATTGATAGTTAAATAACCGACTATCAATATTGGACAATGCGTTGATCATTTCGAAGAGACCGGGATCGAGATTTATTTCTCGAAAACCACTTCGATCCGGTTTGTACGTTTCGTGTAAACGATTTTGGATGCGAAGATGGAGCAGTGAAGTGCAAGGGCTAGTCGCTACTAATCCTGAGGATATTTCCAAAATGGATGTAGTAGGAATAGTGCCTTCGGTTCCGTTCGAACCCGGGACGGACTTGTATGGATGAATGCTTGCGAAACATCGTCAGGTGGACGATGGGCATTCTAAGTGAAAACGTTCTAAAAGTAACGCTTAGCCTCAAGCCTCATCAACCGGGAATGACTGAAAATCAAGGGATATGCAGCAAGGTTAGGTGGGTCATGCCCAAGCAGGACAAGATAATTCCCCTGTCTAGATGTCCCTTATATATTTCGGCTTAGTGGGTGGTTGGTCGCGCCAACCACGGGGTTTATCTTGTTCGGGACTGTTCATTGAGGGATGGTTCCGGCCTTGTGTTGCAGGGGATGAAGGGAGTAATCCTCGGTACGGTGATCTAGGCCCCGTACTATGACAGGTGGTACCCTAGTGCCTAGTCATTAGTTGGAAATCCATTCTCCCTACGAGACTTATACGAGTTTTGTTTGTATTACCCACTTTGTGGCTAGTAGCTGGAATTTAATGAATGTAACAATTTCGGCTATTTTTCTAAGTATTTGTATATAGACCCTATTATAATATCAGAGGATTTCTATAAAAATTGATTTAGCTATCGTAAGGTAAAAAACCCGACATGTTTATTTGTGGCGTGGTCTTACGAGATGCTTTTGTTTTCAAAGAATTTTTGAAACTTTAATAATCAATTGGGTGTGATTTTCTCACGCTGGTATTCCAGACAGACTCGGGTATTATTTAACTGTAATGCTCGGGTCAGACCGAGTATTATAGGATACAGGATATGATGCTGTGGAGCTCAGGAGACGAGCTGGATGACGATACGTATTCTCGTACTTGTATATATATATTTCCGCTGTGTTGAGTTGTTGTGTACCCATTGTATGTTATTGATGTGAGCTGTGACTGGTGTACTCTGATGATGTAATATATGTAAACTGATATATTTGATTTTGAGTAAAGATTATTTATTCTCTATTATAATTTATTCCGCTGCGATGGTTAGATTCTGATGTTGATTTTGTTTTCTCTTCTTCTACCTCTTCTTCTTAAACCCAAATGGTTCGTATTTCTGTGCAACTTGAGTTGATTGTTGTAGAATAGCGTTGACTCAAGGGGTACGGACTTGCAGGCCGTTACACTCCTCCACCCCCAGACCTAAGCTCGACCCTCCAGTTCGACTTGATCGCCCACGGCGACTTGAAAAGCCTCAAACGGTAAAGTACAAACTGCTCACAAAACATACGGCTAAAAATTATGCTTTGACCCTTAAAAATCATGTTTTCCAATATAGATTCTAGTTAGATACCTGAATCAATGATCAGTGAAAGTTGAAATTTTGTCAATCTTAAGTTTGCTCAGAGATTTGTGTTCCAGAGAAAAAGTTTAAGATATTTTTATCTTAAATAAATTTTTAAACCTAGTTTGAGATGATACAAACATCATTTGCTTGAACTGAAGTGCAATCATAAATCAGGAAAGAAGTAAATAATTTTTAATAGTAAGATTTTGTTTACAGAGAGTAACAGAGAACAAGCATAGGCAAACACTGCAAGTTAGATTTTGGTTCCAGATAAAATTTCTCTTGTATTTTTAGTTAAATAAATTTTAAACTTAAACTTTAAAGTTAAACAATCAAGTCTTGTTTAAATTCTATATACTATCAACCATCAGATCCAAAGGGATTGGATTCTCTGTTTAGAAACCAAGCCTGAAACTAAAACAGGCAGAACAAGTTTAACCACATCAATCCATCTATCCATCCATATATACACATGCATTCTCAAATATATACACACACACTTAAAACTTCATCTCAGATAAACTACATACAACCATAAATGAATATACTTAGGTATTTAGAAAAGAATTTACTCATAAATTTGCCGAGAAGAACAGTTGCTCCTTGATTAAGCAACAGGCTTGAATACAACTAAAACCCTCCTCTGATTGATCCCTTAGTTTGCTAAGTTGTTGTTGGATGTTTTGTTTAGGTTTTAATGAAGTTTATTTTTAGTTTTCACTCAGCTCGAACTGAATATGCAGATTTATAGAAAGAAAGAAGACAGGGGTATATGATTATGTTTCATGAAACTGTAACAATATAGCATACAATCTTGTATTGTACAGATTTTAATCAGAGATATTTGTTAGGTTGGAGGCTGATAGGAAATATAATGGTGTGCTAAAAAGATTTTTCATTAATTACTTTTGTTTGTTTGCTTAAGAATGTATTACTTTCTTCTCTAGCAAGCTTCAGACATACATATTTTTTTTGTTACTGTCTTTGTTTTATCTACTTCGGCCTGTACATATTCAACTTGAAGTTCTTTGTTACTATCATTTGCTTCATGTTCTTCTTTTGTTCTTGATGCTTAAAACATATATATATATATATATATATATATATATATATATATATGCTGCAGTTCATTTTTATGTTGGTTTACAACTTTGAAAAACATATGTTTCTAGTTTTCATTATTGTCTTATCATTATTTTGGGAAGTTCTATACTTAGCTTTATAATCTATGAATTTATCCTATATGTTTACTTTTTATTTAACTTATTACATACAGTATTTTAACTTCTAATTTATAGCTTTATGTATATTTTGTTTTATTTCTATGTTTTGTTGTTTGAAAACTAAATGAACTTGATAGTTGTTATGTTATTGTAATTTAACTAATGTACTACTTATATTTCTTTTCCAATTTATCTTGTAGGCTTGTATTTTTATATGTGCATTTTTATTTTATTTATATTATAAAACACATGATCAATTTGAAATGATAAATAAAATGAATTATCTTTCTATTATAAACTACATATTTTATTAATATATGTTAATGTATTGTTTGACAAAATTATATTTAAAACTCATATATATTTTTAAATTCATATTTTTATCAAGCTATACTAAAAAGAAAAGAAAACAAATCTTTTTGTTAATAAATTAAAATTTAATCTTAAGTTAAAATAAGTTTTAAACTATTTAAACATTTATCTTATGTATTTAAAACCCTGTATTTATTTATTTATTAGCTTTGAAAAGTTTATATTAAATAAAACATAATTTCTAATTCACTAAAATATATATTAGTATTTAAACATAATTTATTAGTTGAACTTTAAAACAAATCTCATCTATTTACAATGTATACAAATATATACATATATAAAAAGAAAACAAACAATTAATTTTTACCAGATAAAATTTACCAATTAAATATCTATTAAAAGAAAAGTATCAATTCAGATCTAATTAACAAAAATATATCAAATCAATTTAATATTTAATGCAGATTATTAAATTGATATTGCTAGAAAATTCCGAGTTGTCACATTCCTCCCCCCTTAAAAGAATTTCTTCCCCGAAATTTAAAAGCAAAGGTAATTTAATAATATATTTAAGATTTTAATTAATTTTAAACCATAAGCATATATCAATCACATGCTAACAATCATCACAACCAATCAACTCAATCAACAAAGCTAACTATCCACACAAAATAGAGTTCCCTAGAGTTTCCCAGTAGAATACCGGAATACTCGATCTATAGAATCCAAACAGTCTATACTACTAATCTACAGAACTCCTTCGAATCAGAGAAAATTCATCCAAAATCAAATCTCCGACTCCGAAATCCAATTTCCTCCAAAACTTGAGTCGCTTTACCAATTCCACTCTCTAGAAACCATTCTATTACTAAGCTGAACCATCTGCACTACTTCTGAAATCTAGTCGATACCAAACTCAACCCCTCAGATGCTAAGGCAACCCACTGACCTCTTCAAAGATATCCAGAAAAATTTCTGCCATCCCAGAGAGAACTTAACTATCGCAAGTCACTTTTGCGATCTACCCACGCTAATATCCAAAAAAAACTGTTCTCTCCTTACCAATCTGAACACCTTAAGCTTATCTAGCTAATCCATTGAAGAAATGGATTCACAAAACTGCCTCTTAACTTCACCTCTAAAGAACTGCTGACAAATGACTTCCTCGCGTGCCGGCAGAACAATCCGAGCTGCAACACTGCTACTGATGCCAAAAATTTCTTAATTCAAAACTCCTCGGAAAACTCAGGCCTTAAAGCCAAACACAACATTCAGCTGAACTCAACCTCAAAACTAATGCAGACACACTTCCTTATCCAAAGATCTTTGAGAACTTCTTCGGAAACAATCCATCGCTACTGCATCTCAACACACAACTACTACTTCTTGAGGTTCCAAAATAATATTTCTAGCTTCAGCTCAACTCACAAAAATCCAAATTCTACTCATCCAAACTTGTACTACCAAAAATGGACTTAAATCTTAACAGGTTTCTTCCAGAGATTTGGTGAAATCCTTACACCACAAATTTACTCGAGACGGTATTAGGTCTACAGTCTCGTCAGATGTACTTCCAACCACAGGTAGTCGTGTTACACACACCACTACTCAATCTACCCTTATACTTATTTTGGAAAACCCGAACAGGTAACCCAACAAATAGATCGAAATATATATATATATATATATATATATATATATATCAAAATTACAAATACGCTCTCTTAGGAAAGAAATCACTCAAGAGCCTAGGTATTCACTCAACCTAGCGCTCTGATACCACTGTAACGACCCAACTTCCTACGCCCAGGAAGAAGTATCGTTTTTAAGAAAGAAAAGGGTGAGAAAATAGAAAAGATAGAGAAGAAAGAACAACAACAACAGAATCTCATAGCGGAACGAATAAATTATAATATTCACATAAGTATTTACATAATATATAACATCAATCAGAGTGATACATATATTACATCACATACTAGACAGTTATAAACACCTGTCTAGTTAATACAACACAACACAATATAGCTCAAACAATAAGACTCAGAGATACCAACACAGCGGAACTATATATATCTACAAACGCTGAAGCCTCCTGCTCCATTGCTCCTCCAGAATTCGTCAAAGCTAAACCTGAATCCCTTGGCTACCCGTAAAAATTTGGGTACCCGAGAGTTTATGAAAAACAAAAAAATAAAATCCGGGTCAGACATTGGTCTGGTATGAGTAACAGGTTAAAGTTGTTTAATTTTGAAAATCCTTTGAAAAGAAAAGGTATCACGTAAGACTTCCCACACATAAACATAGAAAAGTTTTTACCTTACGCTAACCAAAACATTCGATAGGAAATCCAGTGATATTATAATAGGTCTAGGGTTTTCAAGTAAATAGAAAATAGCCGAAATTGTTACATTCATTAAATTCCAGCTACTAGCCACAAAAGTGGGTAATACAATCAAAACCGTTGGCACTTATTGGATTGTGGATTCCATACAATGGCAGGGCTACTGGGGTACCGCCCATCACAGTACGTGGCCTAGATCAACGTACCGAGGATCACTCCCGACCCCCTGCAACACAAGGTCGGAACCATTCCTTACTGAACAGTCCCGAACAAGATAAACCCCGCAGTTGGCTGCAGACCAACTGCCCACACAGCCGAATAAAAAGGGACATCTAGACAGGGGAATATCCTTGTCCTGCTTGGGCATGACCCACCTAACCTTGCTGCACCTCCCCTGTTTTAGCCATTCACGGTTGATGAGGCTTGAGGTTACGATTACCTTTATAGAACATATCTCTTAGAATGCTCATCGTCCGCCTGACGATGTGTTGAAAGCATTCAGTCCATACAAGTTCGTTCCGGGTTCGAACGAAACCGAAGGCATCATCTCATTGCACTCATTTTGGAATCACCCTCAGAGTTAACGACGATAACCCTTGCATTCTGAATCTTCATCTTCACTTCAGATTCACGACCTATCGTTAATTTGGAAATGATGTGGTTTTCGGATGTTCCAAATAAGGAAAACCGATCCCGGTCTCATCGAAATCCAAAACGTGTCGTTTAAGGCCAAGTTGTCTATTTAGTCTTAACAATGAATTCAGTATTAACAATATGCACAGATAGATAATTCATAATATCACAATAGATAATCACATCATCATAAACAGTTAATTAATATCAACATCCAAACAGATAATTAAATATTATCATACTTAAAACATACATCCATATCACATAGATATTAGCCATCTCATATCTGGGATCACAATCAATCAATGAAATATCAATATCATCCATCAACAATGATTTATGAATCACAAACTATAATTAATTTAAAATGAATTAAATTAACTATTTCCATTTTTAATTAATTTAAAATAAATTAAATTAATCATTCATTCCATAAATCCTGCTCTCACAATCATTAATTAATTATAAATCAAATTAATTAACTATTCTCTAATTACAAGAATAATTTAGTCTTTAATTTATTTCTCAAATGAATTATTCTAAATCATTCATAGCAGATTAACCTTTAATTACTTCCCTATTAATTATTCCTTAATTAAACAATCTTTAATTACATCATTAATTATATTAATTAATGATCTTCAATTTATATCAAATTACTTTATTTAAATTAATTAAGTGATTAATCTTTACTTAAACACAATTATTAATCACCCCTTGATTAATAACAAACCAGTAATTAACTACCCTTAATTACTTATTAACAAATTAATCATTCCATGATTAATTATTCCCATAAATTAATCCCTTGATTAATTACAAAAGAAATTACCCAAATTACTTCACTTACCAATCATCTTGAATTAATTTCATCAAATAATTATCATCTAATTACTTTCCTAAGTAATTACACTCCATTAATTACACTAAGTAATTACACATACCAAATCCTCAAATGATTTCTTAAATTAATTATCTTAATTTAATCTTATCATCAATTAATTTTATATTCCAATCATCTTTGATTTAAATATCCTTTGCTACATTCCAGTAGTTCCCTCAATTTATTTACAGAAATTAATCTTGAATAAATCCATTAATTAATTTCATGTATATCGATTTATTACCATTTAATTATCTTGTTGATTTATTATTCTCAAATAAATCAATCACTAGTCCCATCATTAATTATGTTAATTAATGATTCCTAATTACATTTTCATTTGTTAATTATATTAAGAATACAAATCTTCAAATTACATATATTAACCCTCTTGATTAATAACATTCAGTAATTAATCGTTCTTAATTAATTACTTCTCAATAACAAGCTTAATTAATCCTCTGATTAATTTTAAGTAATTATATTCCAATTACTTCCATTTTCCATCATCCAATGATTTCATCAATTACTTCACTAAGTAATTTACTTCCAAAATATCAGTTAATTAAACTAAATTAATTAACTCAAATTAAATCAATTTACTCAATTAATAAGTAATAAATTTCTTAATTACTTTTCAAATAAATAATTTCATTAAAACTATTGAATTAATTAATCTAATTAATTTATTACAAAATCAATCACATTAATTAATTATAACATAATGTGGTTAATGAACTTCATTAATACTTATTTAATTATTTTCTTCTAACATAATCAACTTATATTAATTATTATTAATTATAAGTTAATTAACCATTATTAATTTAAAAATCTAATCTATAGTTCTAAATCACATATTAGTTAATTAATTCATTAATTAACTTTAATTACTACATTTAAACTATTAATTACTAAATTAACTAATATCCATCATTAATTATTCTTACCTAATTAACTTATAGGTTAATGCATATAAAATTCTAAAACTTCATGAATTAAAGTAAAATTCCAATATGTTTAAAACATTTATTTCAATTTACTTTCTAACTAAAAACCAATTTATCCATAATAAAGTTTTAAAACTAATTTATTTTTCAAAACCCTTTGCAAACTCACATGTTTAATTTCAATTAAAACTTATTTGAATAAATTTAAATTATAAAACTTTATTTTATTCCAAATCTAGAATTTCAAATCCAAACTCTCAATTCCAATTTTGGAGTTAACTTCTCTAAAACTTTTCCTAACAATTTAGATTTTATTCTTGAAATTCAACTCTTTGAATACACTTAAGCATTAAGCACTTTTAAGTTATTAAAATAATTTAAATTTTGAAACTTTATTATTTCCAACCACATTTCAAAACTAACTTAAATTCATATTTTAAACTTGATTTAAAATTAGACTTGACTTTGAGTTAAATTTAAAACAAAATTCACAAAACAGTTGAAAACTGTTACAGGTTTAAACCTGAACATTCACAACCCGAGCACCCCCCCGTGTTACTTCGAGTAACATACGAGTTCCCCCGATAAAAAACGTAACCTGCTTCGAGTTTTCCCCAGGCGCGCACGCGAAAATGAAATTCAAGAACAGAACCTGGAAAAACAACTTACTCACACCCCTCCCCGTGCCTGTCAATGTCACGCGCGCGGTGCTCCGACCCCTAGAGGCCACCAAACTCCGACTGAGACACCGTCCATCTCCCCTCTCTACCTAAACCCAAAGACGCGTAGCACTCGATCCATCGTAGGCGGAGAACGAGACGAGAATGTCAAACCTCACCAAACTAGTTTTAAAAACTTTAAACTCAAGCCGACGCTTCCACCATCCATCGCGCCGCCATTCCCTATTTTTCCTAGCTCCACGGCAGCCTCCTCCACCCCCAGAACTAAGCTCGACCCTCCAGTTCGACTTGATCGCCCACGGCGACTTGAAAAGCCTCAAACAGTAAAGTACAAACTGCTTTCAAAACATACGGCTAAAAATTATGCTTTGACCCTTAAAAATCATGTTTTCCAATTATAGTTAGATACCTGAATCAATGATCTGTGAAAGTTGAAATTTTGTCAATCTTAAGTTTGCTCAGAGATTTGTGTTCCAGAGAAAAAGTTTAAGATATTTTTATCTTAACTAAATTTTTAAACCTAGTTTGAGATGATACAAACATCATTTGCTTGAACTGAAGTGCAATCATAAATCAGGAAAGAAGTAAATAATTTTTAATAGCAAGATTTTGTTTACAGAGAGTAACAGAGAACAAGCATAGGCAAACACTGCAAGTTAGATTTTGGTTCCAGATAAAATTTCTCTTGTATTTTTAGTTAAATAAATTTTAAACCTAAATTTTAAAGTTAAACAATCAAGTCTTGTTTAAATTCTATATACTATCAACCATCAGATCCAAAGGGATTGGATTCTTTGTTTAGAAACCAAGCCTGAAACTAAAACAGGCAGAACAAGTTTAACCACATCAATCCATCTATCCATCCATATATACACATGCATTCTCAAATATATACACACATACTTCAAACTTAATCTCAGATAAACTACATACAACCATAAATGAATATACTTAGGTATTTAGAAAAGAAGTTACTCACAAATTTGCAGAGAAGAACAGTTGCTCCTTGATTAAGCAACAGGCTTGAATACAACTGAAACCCTCCTCTGATTGATCCCCTAGTTTGCTAAGTTGTTGTTGGATGTTTTGTTTAGGTTTTAGTGAAGTTTATTTTTAGTTTTCACTCAGCTCGAACTGAATATGCAGATTTATAGAAAGAAAGAAGACATGGCTATATGATTATGTTTCATGAAACTTTAACAATATAGCATACAATCTTGTATTGTACAGATTTTAATCAGAGATATTTGTTAGGTTGGAGGCTGATAGGAAATATAATGGTGTGCTAAAAAGATTTTTCATTGATTACTTTTGTTTGTTTGCTTAAGAATGTATTACTGTCTTCTCTAGCAAGCTTCACACATACATATTTTTTTTGTTACTGTCTTTGTTTTATCTACTTCGGCCTGTACATATTCAACTTGAAAGTTCTTTGTTACTATCATTTGCTTCATGTTCTTCTTTTGTTCTTGATGCTTAAAACACACACACACACACACACATATATATATATATATATATATATATGCTGCAGTTCATTTTTATGTTGGTTTACAACTTTGAAAAACATATGTTTCTAGTTTTCATTATTGTCTTATCATTATTTTGTGAAGTTCTATACTTAGCTTTATAATCTACGAATTTATCCTATATTTTTACTTTTTATTTAACTTATCACATACAGTATTTTAACTTCTAATTTATAGCTTTATGTATATTTTGTTTTATTTCTATGTTTTGTTGTTTGAAAACTAAATGAACTTGATAGTTGTTATGTTATTGTAATTTAACTAATGTACTACTTATATTTCTTTTCCAATTTATCTTGTAGGCTTGTATTTTTATATGTGCATTTTTATTTTATTTATATTATAAAACACATGATCAATTTGAAATGATAAATAAAATGAATTATCTTTCTATTATAAACTACATATTTTATTAATATATGTTAATGTATTGTTTGACAAAATTATATTTAAAACTCATATATATTTTTAAATTCATATTTTTATCAAGCTATACTAAAAAGAAAAGAAAAAAAATCTTTTTGTTAATAAATTAAAATTTAAACTTAAGTTAAAATAAGTTTTAAACTATTTAAACATTTATCTTATGTATTTAAAACCCCGTATTTATTTATTTATTAGCTTTGAAAAGTTTATATTAAATAAAACATAATTTCTAATTCACTAAAATATATATTAGTATTTAAAACATAATTTATTAGTTGAACTTTAAAACAAATCTCATCTATTTACAATGTATACAAATATATACATATATAAAAAGAAAACAAACAATTAATTTTTAACAGATAAAATTTACCAATTAAATATTTATTAAAAGAAAAGTATCAATTCAGATCTAATTAACAAAAATATATCAAATCAATTTAATATTTAATGCAGATTATTAAATTGATATTGCTAGAAAATTCCGGGTTGTCACAAATTATATATTTATAAATCTCAATCGATTCGTAACAAGTTGAATCACGTATCAAATTTCATAATCTTCTTCCAATTTCCAAAATAGATTCCACCATTTTTTCTAACCTAATTTCCATATTTCATTTAAATTCTCACTATGAATTTACATTTCAACTCTATCAATGATAATCATTCTACTTAATTTAAAAACATTGTTTATAAATCTCATAAGCTCATTTACCACCTTTCAATAGGTTCGTATTAGAAAATCCATTTTTAAATCGGTTTCCAATAAAATTCCATTTCTAAATCTATTTCTTAAATAATCCAAACTATATACCAAAACCAAATCAAATCTCGATTTCCGTCTCCATTTCATGTGTCAGAGAATCTTATTTGAAATTTATTATGTAAAAATTTCCAATTAAAAATTTTCCACTTGAAACAATTTTTCCAAATTGCTTAATAAATATCCAAAATCCAATATTTATTTTATCCGTTTTAATTTCCATTTAAATAATTAAAAAATTAAATATAAACATTTTATTTCCAAACATCTTTTTAAAATTTCTTTTAAAATTTAGTAATATTATTCTTAGTATTTAAAATACCAAAATTTAGGACCAGTGCTATTCTAGCATCCAATAATTCAAATCATACAACCATCCATAACATATTTATCCAATCAAATCATATATTGCTATATATAAAAAATAATCAATAAATTATGAGGAATCCAATTGGATTCCTCCAACCTATTTCCCTGCATCCATAAATGTTAGATAACATAAAATACCAATCCCAACTAAAGGGGGATATCGCGGTAATTTCGGGCTATCTGCTATTTATGCGGGGTGCAAATGGTCTCATCCGCTCCAACGTTGGAAAAAATATCCAACTACTAATATATATGCTATTATATATAATATAATATAACATCCAACTGATAATAATATATAAAATGAACCAGTCATCCAAATAATTAATTTTAACTATTTAAATTAAAGCTAAACATCCAAATGAGTGATATTTACTCACCTTGATTTTTTTATTTGCCGTAGATTCCACAGCTATGAATCCTATACTGAACAATTAATCCAAACGATTCAATAATTATTCATAACTATTCAACCAAGTATATTCAATCAATTCATTTAAATAATCCCGTAATAAATCAGGATAATATTGCATAGGATATATGCAAATGGGGTTAGATATAGATGTGAGTAAGTAATACTCACAAAATCGAAGCTTTGCTCCTTCGAAAATTCACCATCGCTATCCTAGCCAATCGCCAAAGCCATTGCAACATTTTTAAACCAGAAATATCAATCAATGCAGATAATAGTTCAATGTAACCAAACATGCAACATTTTTAAACCAGAAGCAGACATGAAAACAACATATGGAAATCGGCAATTTTAAACTTGCCAACCAAGGAAATAATTTCGACATATATATGCAGTCGAAGTAACAAGACAAGGGATCGGTTCAAATAAATTCATAGAGGGCCACATGTTGAACAAGTCAAAACCGAGATAAAAATATTGCAGTCATCAAAGGAAAAATGATGAACAGGTCGTAGGAGAAATAAACAGAGCAATATTCAAATTCTTGGAGTAACATGTTTAAATTGAACAAAACAAAATTCATCGAGTCTATCTCAAAGTCAGCGAACAATTTCAAAGTCGTAGGACAAATAAACGTAAAGCAATTCAAGCAATATTCAACTAAAAACAAGTCAGAAATCATCACCAACGTTCGTTTACAAATCAATGGCCGAGCATAGCAACGTGAAGAATTTAAACAAAAAAATACGAACGAAAATATAGGGTCTCGATCCCTATTTAACCTAAATTCATCATCAGCATTTTCTCATTCTAGTTCAAGCAAATACCAGAGCAAACCATTGAAGTAAATCAAAAACCAATAACTCGAATAAAAGTCGAGCATAATCAAAATCGAAAAGGAAAATCACATACCAATTTAATCCAAGCATTCAAGCTCGACATTTGTAGCATTCGCAAAGAAATAAGAAGAAGCATCGAAGATAATTGAGGAATAAGAGAGTTCTAGCGTTCAATTAGAACGTTAATTCAAGCGGAGGCTTCAATCGAACGAAGCCCTAATTTTTGAGAGCAAATAAAAGAATCGGCCAAAGCCATTTTACAGAGAAAAGAATAAAGGGAATACTATCTTTTATTAATTAAGTAGGCCGGTCCAATTTTATTGTTGGGCTTAAGTTTTAAAACCTTTACAGAGAAAAGAATAAAGGGAATACTATTTTCAGTTGGGTGAAAACAATCCTACAAGTGGTATCCGAGCTAGGAACAAAACCATTTTTGTTTTAAAAATTTGATATTTTTAAACGG
Organism: Allium cepa; assembly: GCA_030765085.1. NCBI lineage: Eukaryota > Viridiplantae > Streptophyta > Magnoliopsida > Asparagales > Amaryllidaceae > Allium > Allium cepa. Next base: position 138,459,067 of record CM060931.1, on the reverse strand, counting down.
CTTTTTTAATAATGCTTTTACTGATGGTAAGTCCATAGTTAGACAACCCATATTCAATGGTGAATATGCTTATTGGAAAACTAGAATGCAAATTTTCGTAAAACCATAGATACGTGGAATATTGTTGAAACGGGATATAGGGCACCAACAATTATGGTAGATAATCAAGAAGTTGAAAAACCTATGGATCAATGGATAGATCTTTAAAATAAACTGCAAAATGCTAATGCTAAAGCTATGAATTCTATTATTTGAAATTGAATTTAATCGAGTCTGACATTATCTAACTACGAAGGAAATTTGGCACACACTTGAAGTGACTCAAGAAGGAACCTCTCAGGTTAAAGAATCTTGCCTTGCCATGCTTAGTAGCGAATACGAGAACTTCATAATGACAAAGCATGAAAGTGTTAAAGAAATGTATGGACGACTTTCTGATCTTATAACAAATCAAAATCTCTAGGAAGGCCATACACAGAACAGGAAATAGTCCGAAAAATCATCAGAATTCTTCAACGAAATTTTGAAGCAAAAGTGACTGCCATTCAAGAATCGAAGGATCTGAAACATGTTAAAGTTAAAGAACTCATCGGAAATCTCACCACTTATGAGTTAGAAATCAAATTCAAGGAAAAACGTGAAGGAGGAGATACGCGTAAGAAATCAATAGCTCTCAAAGGAGCAATAGAAAGTGAAGATGATGATTGAGCAGCTGAACTGGCACTGATAATAAAGAGTGTCAAAAGGTGGAACCGAAAATATGGAAATCCGGCCCTAAATCAGCAACTGAAGAACGTAATCGTCAAAGTTCTAGACAACTCAGAAGATTAGGAGATCATTGTCGTTAGTGCAATAAACCTGGTCATATCAAACCACATTGTCGTTAAAATCAATTCAGCAAAGGAAAGAAACTGAAAAGGAGAAGTTTTACAGTAGCTTGGGATAAAAGTGATGAAGATGTTAAAAGCACTGGCAATGAGAGTGAAAGAGCAAATCTGTGTTTTTCAAGAGAAACAAATGACAACGATGATGACGAGCCAAGCGAGGTATCAAAACTTACTCACTTGGAATTACTTATATATTTTCATGAGGTAAATGGTTGTTTCGAAAGACTTAGGGAGAAGTACGCTAAAATTGAATCGCAAAGAGATAGTTAGATAGAACTAAATAAGAAGCTTGATCAATTGGTTAAAAGCTATCGAAACAAGAGCCCAAAGTGTGATGAATGTCCATCGTTAGATGAGGGAATAAAAAATCAGAAAGTAAAATTAAATCGCTTGAAAATAAAATTATGATTTTGAAAGAAAGTGAAAATACGAGGAGAGAAAATTCTATTAAAAAGTGCACTTTGTTATTGAATGAAAAAGAATCTCTCAAAACACAAGTCCAACAATTGTCCACAACTTTAGAAAAATTCTCCAAAGGAGAAAGATCACTAAATATGCTATTATGGAAACAAACTGTTAATACTGTTAGACAAGGACTTGAGTATACTCAATCTGAAAGAGTTAGAAGTGAAACTAATCATGTTAACTTCTAGTGCACGATTTATAGAAAATTTGGAGACAATCAAAACAATTGATGGTATAAACCCAAACACGCGAAAACCATATCAATTTGGGTTCCTAAAGGCACGAATGTAAAATCCCTTAAAGTCAAACAAATCTGGGTGCTAAACGGAACAAACATAACCTGTTTTGGTTCTACGCAAACTTTTTTTTTTCAAAATCAGTTATACCAACAATCATGGACCTATAAAAACAAATAGATCACAAAAATCTTTCCTCGTGTAGGTGTGTTGGTAGGTTAAGGAACATAAAGAGTGGTATCTGGATTCTGGCTGTTCCAGGCACACGATGGGTAACAAATCAAAGTTGCTTAGCCTAGAAAGGTACAAAGGTAGCAGAGTCGCAATGGGCAACAACAATGTATTATATGTTGATAAAACTGTACCATAATCTAAATTCAATCAGCCAGTGTAAGTAATTCTAGAGTTAATTCAGTGGATCTATTTGGACCAAACAATATTGCACGCTTTGATGGTAAGAGATATTGTTTTGTATTGGTTGATTATTGCTCTAGATACACATTTGTATACTTCTTTATCTTAACACTTTTAAACCAGACATTATTTTCTCTGTTTGTTTATTTGCACGGTTTCAGTCAAACCTAAAGGAATCTCATTTAAAAGCTATAAAAAGGATAGTAAGGTATCTGTTGCTCACCCCAGCTTTGGTCTTGTGGTATCTAAATTATCATAACTTTGAGTAAAAGGGGTATTCAAAAGTAGATTATGCTGGTAGCCTAGTTGATAGAAAAAGTACCAGTGGAACGTGTTTTATGTTGATACATTCATTTAGTTGCATCACATTTCCAACGAAATTATCTACATAAATTTCATTTCAACTGATTTTCAATTGGTAGACATTGTACAAAAGCACCTTAGAGAAAATAGTTTTCTTCGACTTCGTCTTAGATTAGGCACTTTATAAATTTGATTTTATATTTTTGGATTTGATCCTAAATGACAACATTAACTAATCTGATTCCCTACTAATTATCGAAAAGATAAATAGTGATGAAAACTTGATGAGTGTTGATATTAATCATATATTATGAATGGAGACAGTACATTTAGTAAATTTATTTAAAAATTTAAATAAAATTTATAATAACTTTGGTTAGTAAAAAAATTCCTTGACCATCTCTATTTCTATCATATTTCTAACGACCATCACTCATCAAAAATCTAATATAGTATGTCAAAATGTGGTATTTAAACAGAAAATTATTCATTTTTTTAATAACTAGCAATAAAATTATCTAAAAGTACCCACTCTCATTTGAAAGTCCTCATGGTTATGCATGGGTGAAGTACTTCAAATCTTTGATTATGTGCTTTCATGCTCATTTAAAAGTCCTCACAGTTATGCATGTATGGAACATATATCAAAATTGATTATTAATTAGGCTAGTTGATTCTAATCCCATTTAAAAGTCCTCATGGTTATGCATGGTTAGAAGTTGCTTGAAATTCATTTTTTAAATAAAAATTAGGAATACTACTAATCTCATTTAAAAGTCCTAACGGTTACGCATGGTTAGTAAGTATTCAAATTTCTATCATAAATATACCATAAATAGACATGACTATATGGATTTCTATACCGACATCACCCCTATCACTCTAAAGTGGAATATGCGCCTAAAAGAGTATCTATGATGTTCGTTTGACTTTTTATTGAAATTTAATATTTATACTCGATTGAGTATTAATGTTATATTAATTTCTATCACTTTATTTATTTTTCTAACACTATTACTCTTTTACTGATAACAAAAAGGGGAGAGAAGTTAAGATTTTGGCAAGCATATTCTTATATAGGCTAATTGAATTTTTTTTAATATTTGTGCATTTTTTTCTGTTTGCATATTTTTCATGCATATGTGAAGGGGGAGCCTTGTTGTAGGGGGAGCATTCAAGTAGGGGGAGCTAATAGAATTTATCAAGACTAAATACATTTAATAAAGTCGAAATCTTAGTATATGTTTGTTATCATCAAAAGGGGGAGGTTGTAGAATATGCTAGTGTACTAGTGTATGTTTTTGTTTGATGATAATATATACATATATATTCTTTTAAATGTATCTATTACTGTACTATTTAATTTTTCACGTAATTAAATAAATATTTGTTGAATGAAATAAATAAATCAGAATTCATATTTAAACAAATATTTTACTCAAGTGTATGATTTTTGTTTGATGATAGTAAACATAAATATATTCGTTTAAATGTATTTGTTGTTGTATATTTTTTTCACATAATTAAATAAATATTTTTTTGAATAAAATAATTAACTCAGAATTCATATTTAAACAAATATTTTATTCAAATAAATATTTTATTACAAATTCAAATAGTACAAATTTGAGCTCTCACTACATTTACACTTTTTCATTTACAATAAAATTTCAATTACCACATAATTTTCACTTTCAATGTTCACCTCACTGTATATATTCACTCAACACTCGTATTTAATCTTCAACTCTATTCCAACCTGTATCCAGTGTCTAAGCTATCTGTAAAATAAACTCTAACTTGGTAAAATGGGAAAAGAAAATATTTTTCCGTGCAAAATAAAATGTGTATTTTGAATATATTATTTACCTCGGTTATTTGAGTTGTTCGTCATCATTTTTGTTCAATTCATCATACACGAACAACTTGTGACATGCACAGTGTATCACTGCACATGCCCTAAGGTCCTGTGCACCGATATACACCTGCTCGTTAAAATTGCAAGGACAGGCGAGCATAAGGTCAAGCCCAAGCCAAGGCTAGATTCAACACAGGTGCAATCCAAAACACAAAACAAAATTCAGTTTAGAAAGAATCAAAGCGGACATGTTCAAATGTATATGGATATGCATGTATACACATATCAGTTCAGAGGCAAGTAGAGGTAAACTCAAATGACTCACAACTACCAGTGCAACATAGACAAGACTATAAACACAAAGGCAAGAACTAGACTTCAAGATGATTCATACCAATGTGCACAATATGACCACCAATTGATACAAGTACACTCAAGTAATTGGATCATGAAGACCATAACAATGACAAGTGTACGTGAAACAGAATGCAAACCAGAGCTCAATGCAACATAGACAAGAGGCATATGTGCATATTACATGCACACCAGATCTCAATTGACAGCAGCTTATATGAGCAAGTGCAGACCAATATGCAAGCAATAAATCAACACACAAGGGCTGTAACCAAATGTAAAAAATCTAAATCAATGGCAACATGAACATGCACCAGAGACAATGCAGCATAACAAATTACAAAGATTCAGAGCCAAACAACAAGTACGCTTGTGCACAAGAAAGGATAAAGTTGTTTTACTCGAGGCAAGTATAGTCCTCAATATAACCAGTCAACTTGAACATGAATACAAGTGAACACTCGAAGGCAACTCAGGAATGAACTAACTCGAAGCAACTGGGAATTAAACTCGAAGCACTCGAGCAATAAAGCAGTGGACACAACAAACAACTCAAACTAGAAATATCGAGCAATGCAGACACAGTTCAATGTAACCAAACATGCAACATTTTTAAACCAGAAGAACACGTGAAAACAACATATGGAAATCAACAGTTTTAAACTTGTCAACATGGGAAACAAATTTGAGATATAAATGCGGTCGAAGTAACAAAACAAGGGAGTAGTTCAAATAAAGTCACATAGGGTCAAACGATGAATAAGTCAAAGTCGAGATAAAAATATTGTAGTCAATCAGAGGAAAAATGATGAGCAGGTCGTAGGAAAAATAAATGGAGCAATATTCAAATTCATGGAGTAACAGGTTTGAATTGAATAAAACAAAATTCATCGAGTCTATCTCAAAATCAGTGAACAATGTCAAAGTCATAGGAGAAATAAACGCAAAGCAATTCAAGCCATATTCAACTAAGAACAAGTCAAAAATCATCACCAACGTTCGATTACCAATTAATGGCCGAGTATAGCAACGTGAAGAATTCAAACAAAAAAATACGAATGGAAATATTGGGTTTGGATCCCTATTTAACCCAAGTTCATCATCGGCATTTTCTCATTCGAGTTCAATAAAATACCAGAGCAAACCATTAAAGTAAATCAAAAACCAACAACTCGAATCAAAGTAGAGCATAATCGAAATCGAAAAAGGAAAATCACGTACAAATTTAATCCAAGCATTCAAGCTCAACATTTGAAGCATCCGCAAAGCAATATGAAGAAGCATCAAAGCTAATTGAGGAACAAGAGAGTTCCTGCATTCAATTCAAACGTTAATTCAAGCGGAGGCTTCAATCGAACGAAGCTTTAATTTTTGAGAGCAAATAAAAGAATCGATCAAAGCCATTTCAAAGAGGAAAAAGGGAAGACTGTCTTTTATTAGTTAAGTGGGTTGGTCCAATTTTATTTTTGGTCTTAACGTTTAAACAATAGGTTTTTGTTTTTTATTTTATTTTCATTTGTAATTTTTCCTTTTAAACTGTGTAACTTTCTAGTCGTGCGATTAGGTACAAACTATGGGGCATAGTTTGAGAATTCGCAACCCAGTGACTGAGTTGTGGCAGGGTTTTGAGCCTAGAGTTAGGTTAGTGAAGTTAGAGGGTGTCGCAAATATACGTGTGTAAGCGTGTAACTACTTAATTTCTAGTAGAAACCTTAGGGGAAGCACATAGGTAAGGTTTTGCTGAAGTTGGGTAAATTTGTGTGTGATCTCTACTGCACTATTTTCTGTTATTGTTTTTATTTCTGCATTAATTTTTATTATTAATAGTATCACCCTATTCAACCCCCCTCTAGGGTGAAACAGACTCTACAAAAAACTCACTTGGTGAAAATTCGATATTCAATTTGCTAATCTTTTAGTTCCAACCAAACAATTAGTTTTCCGTTTCTAGATCCAACCCGTTATTTTAATTTCAATTCAAAAATTACCCTTTTTAAGTTAACAAATTTTTTTCCAAAAGTTTTCTAAATTTTTCTAACGCCCAAAATTTCCAAATATTTTTTGGCAGAGTCTCCTTTGTATGGAGAGACTTTTGCAATATGACACGAGAGATAAAAATATATATCAACCCGCATGGTTGAAAAACACAATATATATCAATATTTATATCATCATCGTATTTAATCCGAAAACATACCTTTATTTAGTGTTTTTAAGCAAGCAAGCTTATTTTGTATGCAATTTCGCAACCTAAATCTAGCCCAATAGCCTCCTTGTACCTGTACTTACTTAATTTAAACACATAAGTCCCATAAATATGAAATTTAGTAACTTCACATCCTTTTAACCCATTAATCACCTAGATTTCATAAGCAAAACATGTTATGACATGTATATTCAGAATGCGTAAACAATTACAAGGTTCAAACATTCGATTATTCATTTCAATCGATCTATATACCATTTCATTCAATTTAAAATGATTCACTAGCAAATTTACCTGCATTCAATGCATATTCACATCTACTAGATTCAAATCCAAAATATTCATATTCATTTCCAATTGATTCTAAATCAATTTATTCGCTTTCAATAGATTCACCAAATTTGGTTTACATAATTTTATATTAAACCATCTTCCAATATTTCAATTCAAACATACCCATTATTTAAAATTCCATTTATAACACAAGTTCCATTTATTAGATTAAAACATGCCTAGTCTTACGAAACAATTTCAAGAATAGAAAGTAAATAGAAAAATGGCTTGTATATATTTTTTAATTAAATTTTTAGTCGCATTGATGGTAGTAAAGGCATAAGAAAAATAGAGTACGGTCATCCTTTGGCTTAAAACTAGTGTTGGGTTTAAATATTTATTGTGACAGATGTTTGAATATATATGTGAATACTTTTCATGAACAATTGTTGAGTAAAAATCATTTTACATATCATAAATTAATGGTCATAGGATATTATATATTTACATTTTGGTATAATAATTCAGCATCTTTGCACTCTACACTAAAACCCTGTTAGTATCTGTAACCTTAGTGATGGATGCACACTCCAATATGCCAGAAAGAAGTAGCAATTTAAATAAATAGACGCGACCAACCATCTAAATGTAGCCTATTCGGCTTCCTTATATTATAGAAGGAAAAGAATGGAAAATTATGTGCAGATTCAATTTCTGCACACATATATTTTGCCATATTGAGCAAAAGGTGTATCATTGGGTTATGAGAAATTCTTGCATATTAATGTGGTAACTGATTGGTAGTTCAACATCACGCAAAATGAGGTAACCAACAAATACAAATACAAATACAAATACAAATACAAATACAAATACAAATACAAATACAAATACAAATACAAATACCAATACAAATACAATGTATACCACTATGAAACCGAAGCTATACTGAGTTGAAAATTCACTGCCAATAATTAAAATTTATAATGTGGCTAAAATCAATTAAAAATTGGCGAAGTAATAAATTAAGGATTTATTCACTAATTAATTTGTCTAATTAGTTTACTTCATTACCATCAAATTCCATTCTATTTTTTGATCAAATCCAATTTCATTAAACTTAACTTGAGTTAATCTCATTTAAAATTTATAACTTACAGTTATAAAATAATTTTACACTCAAATTGAAACACCCACACTCCTTAGTATACCCGAAAGCACAATAAAAGATGTGGTGCATTGTAAGTATAAGTAAAACTAGCAGAGATTAAGATTCACAAGACAAAAATTAAATAATAATAATAACATAGTGGAAACAATTACAACATTTTGTTCAATACCAAATTGCATAATAAGTCATCACATACCAAATACTTCAAATGTCAAACTACCCATATATGTCTTTCATCAAAATCCATAGTCTCCATAAAATCAGAGTACAATTATCCCTTATTATAATGCCAGTACAACGTAAGAACTAAAACTGGAAAAAGAAGTACATGTAAGAAATCTCCTCCAAGAGAACTCCAAGCTGTACTGACTTCCTTTTTGATTGCCTAAGGGGGGGTTAGGGGAAAATAGAGGGGTGGATCAGACTAAAAGTCTAGTGAATGATAGTAATTACTAGTGTCTTTAAGTAAGATAAAGTAATAGACTATACAACAGTTCTAGCATGAATAAAGAAAATAAGGAAATAGGAAAGAGATAAATTGGAAATAAGTACGATTGAATATTGCTTAATTTATAAGATAGGTTAACTTTTGATTGTTTGCACTTGTCTTCGATTTCGGCTTTGATTAGGATGAATTCCTAATCCTGTAATTAGGATGTAACCCTAATTCTATCCTTTTTCATCAGCCTGCTACTATATAGTACCTTTCTGTGGACCAACCGCTATAGAACTCTCTACACAAAATGTTACTATGGCCAAGACAACATTTATAGCTCCCTACACAGAAGGACAATGATGTCTATGAAAGACACTCATACTAAGCACTTGGAACTAATAGCTACTACTGAGCACCTGAATGGAAGTCACAAGCGTAACTGCCACTATGCCCATGCTACCTCTTGCTCCACCTATTGGGTCTTCTTATTTCCTCAACATCCAGCATAAACATGCCCCTCATCCCACTTCAGGCTAATGTGAGATCACAATGTGTTTATAGATACTACAGGGAAATGCCGTTGGTACTGGCCCTTCATCCAAACAATATCTTGTTGTTCCCCTTATCCAAATTCCACACGATTTGGACTTCTATTTGACCAATTACTACCATTCTTAGCATAAGCGTGCCCTTGGGAATGTTATTTGGTACAGGTCCTACTTTCATCCTTGCTTATTAACTTAGATAAATTATTTTTGACAAGCCTTTACAATTTAGCCCTACTATCTTTGCTTATTAATTTATCCTAAATCTTAAAATAAGCGTCATTTTGTTCCCTTTCTTATTATAACCCATGTTATAATCATGCCTATTACTTAACCTAAGGTCTAAGTGTGAAAATAAGCTTCTTTCATCTTTTACTCTATTTAGTTATAATTCTAATTTATAACCATGTCAATTATCTTTAATTAGTCCAATTCTAAATATGCGTAATTTCAGTTCAATTCCATTATTTATTACAATCCAATTCCATTATTTATTGTAGTCTTTATGATTTACATCTTATTTTCTTCATTCCGTATTCTTACTTATATAATCCATATTTGCGTTTTAATTTATTCTAATCCATATGCGAAGAAAAAGGGGGATGAAGAGAACATATGCTTGTATAAAATCCAAAACGTCGAAAAAGATGTAAATAACAGTAAATAAACTTGAATACTATAAAAAACTGTAAATCGACAAAAAAGCTATGCTTAACAGAAATAAACCAAAATTACTTAAAAGAATAGCTGAAAGGAAATAGACTGAAAAATAATTCTAAAATTTTTAAATAATTTACTGAAAAGGACATTACAAAAATCGTAGTAAAACTACAATTATTGAAAATCCTATTATTTTAAATTTCTTAAAGAAATCTTAAAATAATTACAATCACTCTTCTCTGGTCCTAAGCTTTTCCTTTGTTCTTCATGGATCCACTTGGAGTTGTAAAATAATTTAATTTATAACAATTTTCTCCTTTGGAAAAATTATTCCGTTTAGGGTCCTTCCTAGAAAGGTGAACCCAATTGGAGAAAACCAAGAATGAGAAAAAGTGTAAGGTCTAGGGGTCTATTTATAGGTGCGGAAGTGGATATCGGAGCATTGGATTTGGAGATTGAATAGGATGCAACCACATCATAGGTTGAATAGGGGCCATCAGATGTAGAAACAGAGGAATCAGATCGAAATAAAGGATGCATAAGACGTGTTTGGTGGCCGTTAATTCGTTCGAACGAATTAACATTCGTTCGCGTGCCAGAATGCAAGGCGGGTCGACCACCCCTTTGCCCAGGTCGACCGGCCGGTCAACCTGACCATATTTTTTTCATTTTGTTTCTGCTTATTTTGTTTATTTGTTAACTTGTTCATATTTGATCGGTTTCTGATGTTCTGTATATGGAAATTGACCAAAAAATTATCACGGACACAATGGTGTAACTCCTGTGGCTCAATTCTGATAAGTTCACAAATTTATTTAATTATTTAATTAATTCAAAAATGAATCATTACGGGTTAAATTTCGAGTTGTTACATTTTCCCCTTTTTAAAGGAATTCGTCCCCGAAATCAGAGTATACTATATGTTTTCATCCAATTCTACAACCAACAACTCAATCATCAACCATTCATCCATTGTCCTTAAGTTTTTCTAATGCAAGTTAGGATACTTATGCAATTAGGGTACTATAAATGTTCTTAACTAATGCAAAAGATTAGGAGCCTATTGATTTAGTCGACCTTCTTTTATGCAATCATGTCCGTGCCATATATTTAAATGCAAAAATTTCCTAATGATAATTGATAGTTCTATATGCATGCTACAAACATCACCCAAATGCAACAATCAAGTGATAAACATCCATTTATAGCAACCATGGAAATAAAATGCGCATATCCATATGCATATGCTCTATTGTCTTAGTTAGGCCTATCCTTAAGGATTAATAGTTCCTAGTGTACCTATACGCGTCCATAGAATCCACTAGAAACCACTTGCAACCACTGGCATACATCATTCATAACATATTCTATTAACATGTTTACATCAAATCCTACCATCCATATGTTAAATCCTAAGTTCCACCCTCCCAAAGGATAATAAAGGAAAGAACCTATTCAAATCTAAAGATGGAAAAAGGAATTCTAGAACTTACTATCAAAAAGATGAGGATAGAAAGTATGAATCTTCTCTTCTGCATCCCAAGTGGCGTCTACAACATCATCTCCCCATTTCACCTTCACCGATGAAACTTCCTTATTACTTAGTCACTTGATGTCTCTTCCAACAATCTTTGTGGGGATACGTCGAATAGAAGCTTACCTTTCTACCTCCACCTCCTCAGACTGACTTGGCTCCACAACCTTCACCGAATCATGTAAGCACTTTCGCAAGTGTGAAACATGGAAAACGTCGTGCACTCCTGCAAGCCTATCAGGTAGTCTTACTCGGTAAGCCATCTTCCCAACTCTCTCTGTGGTAGGAAATGGTCCAACAGATCTAGTGGCTAACTTCCTACTTGATCCGAATCTTACCACCTTTCTAAGCAGGGACACTTTGATAAAACTAAGTATCCAACCTCAAACTCTAAATCTCTCGTCCGCTTGTCTGCATATGATTTCTTGTTGTCTTGAGCCATCTTCATCCTTTGCCAAATCAAATCCACCTTCTCAGAGGTCTCCTTAATCGTATTAGGTGCAAGTAATAACTTCTCCGTAGACTCTACCCAACATGATGGGAGACTTGCAAGGTCTCCCATATAAAGCCTCAAATGGTGCCATTCCTATACTTGTTTGGTAAATATTATTGTATGCGAACTCAACCAATGGGAGATGCTCCTCCTAAGTACCTCCAAAGTCCAAAATGCACATCCGCACCAAATCCTCAAGCACCCTATTTACCCTTTCCATTTGGCCATCCATCTGGGGGTGATAGGTCGTACTCAACCTAAGTTGCATCCTTGGCGCCTCTTGTAAGCTTCTCCAAAACTCACTAGTGAAAATGGGATCTCTATCACTAACAAAGCTAGAAGGAACTCCGTGTAGACGAACTATCTCTCGAACATACAAGGATGCCAAATATGAAGCCGTACACGTACTCTTAACTGGAATGAAGGGAGCACCCTTGGTCATTTTATGAATAGTCACCCAAATGCTAGTGTTCCCTTTCCTAGAATGGGGTAAACGATCAATGAAATCTATAAAAATACTACCCCACTTCCACTTTGGCACTTCTAAGGGCTAAATTAATCCATTGGGTTTTGTTGCTCTGCTTTTACCCTTTGGCATATGAGACACATAGCTACCGATTACGCTACGTCATTCTTCTTACCTCCCCAATATTACATCCTCTTCATATATCGATACATTTTGTCCCCACTTGGATGAATAGGCATACAAGAATGGTGTTCTTCTTCCAAAATTGCTCTCAACAAGTCACTGGTGCATGGAACATAAAGCCTCCCATCTCTCCTAAGACACCCTCCGTTATTAATGGAATAGCGTTGGAGATGCCTAGAGACCTTTCGACGGCTAATCCTATCCATAATGTCCATGATCTCCGAATCCTCCTGCTACATCGAGACAGTCTGATCCATAAGGGTAGGCCTCACCTCTAATGTCGCCAATAATCTGCAAGTAATGTCCGTAGAGGGCTTAAAATCTAAAGTAGAAATATACTCCAAGCTCTTTCACTCTATGAATAAGGGACTAAAGGTTGCTTTCTTTCTACTCGATGCATCTGCAACCACATTACCCTTGCCAGGGGTATAAGTTATCTCAAAATAATACGAGGCTAAAAACTCCATCCACCTTTGTTGCCTCAAGTTCAAGTCCTTTTGCCAGAATAGGTACTTCAAGGACTTATGGTCAGTAAAAAGCTCAAACCTCTCTCCAAGCAAATAGTGCCTCCAAAACTTGAGTGCAAAAACTATGGCAGCCAAATCCAAATTATGGGTAGGGTAGTTCTCATGCATCCTCAACTACCTACTACCATAACACACTACCCTCCCTTCTTGCATCAACACCGCTCCTAGACCCGTTCCGCATGCATCAGTGTATATAATGAAAGGCTTAGCTCCGTTCGGTAAAACTAACACTGGTGCACTAGTAAGGGCTCTCTTAAGCTTCGTGAAGGAATCCTCACAATCCATGTCCCACACGAAAGCTTTATCCTTCTAGTAAGGCGAGTGAGTGATACCGAAATCTTGGCAAAGTCTCTAATGAACTTCTTATAGTAGCCAGCCAATCCTAGGAAGTTCCCAACCTCAGTAGCATTCTTAAGGGCTTTCCAATCTTGCACCGCAATAACCTTGGTGGGGTCAACAACCAAACCTTCCTTTGATACCACATGCCCCAAGAAACGAACTTCCTCTCTTCAAAAATGACACTTTGGAAACTTAGCTCTCAAATGATGACTACGAAGTGTGCGAAGAACTTCTTCCAAATGAGCAGCATGCTCCTCCATATTCTTGAAGAATGCCAAGATATCATCCATGAATACCACCACAAACTTATTTAGGACAACCCTAAAGATGCGGATCATCAAATCACTGAAATAGGATGGGGCATTGGTTAGCCCAAAAGGCATAACCAACCACATGAAAAATCCATCTGGTGTCCTAAAGGCAGTCTTATCTATACTGTCATCAGTGACTCTAAGCTAATGGAATCCTGTGGCTGAATCAAGCTGAGAGAAAACTGAAGAATCTTCCAGTTGGTTAAAAAGATCATCAATCCAAGGGAGTGGATATCGGTTCTTCTAGGTGAGCTTATGTAATTCCCTATAATCCTTGCAAAGTTAGAGAGAATCATCCGCCTTAGTGGCGAAGACGATTGGTGCTACCCACTCCGATATGCTCCTTCTTATGAATCCCTTCTCTAAAAGATCACGAATTCGCTTGCTTAATTCTTTCCTCTCCCTAGGTGCCATGTGCCTCACAGGTAATGTTATTGGGTTAGCATTCTCGGTCAAACAAATGCTAAAGTCTAGGGGGTAGTCCCTTAACCTCCACAAATACGTATGCAAAATATATGATGACAGGAACCGAATGCAACTTTGATGACGATGAATCGAGGGAATATAGAAAACTCAACATGACTGACCCTTATGGGTCGCGAGATGCCTCTAGAGTCCTACCGCTGCATGTCTCAAGTCTAACAACTCTCTTCTTGTAGTCTAAGATAGCTCCATATGATTCATACCTAAGATCATCCCATACCCCGAGAATCCCAAGACATAGGCGTCGTAGTCAAATTCTACGCCTAGGATAAAGATTTTCAAACGCCTACAAACAAAAGATAAGTGTGCCGATCCTCATATGGGGTTTGAAACAATAATGGGGTCTACTACTAAGGATATGTCCAAGTGCACACAATCTACTAGAGAGTTAGAGATAAAAGTGTGTGATGCTCTAGAATCAAATAAAGTCCGAATGGGAAAATTTGATATAGAAATCAAACCTTCAACTGTGACTTTCTTACCTCTATCCGGAATGCTACTGGAAGGTGCTATGTCTAATGTCTGAATCTGCGCAACTGATGCACTCACTCCCTGGGGAAAACTCCTACTCATATGACCGGGCTGCCCGCAAATATAACACTTACCCTTCATCTTATCCTTCCAACAATCCTTGACCATATGTCCAGCCTTTCCACAACCATGGCACTTTATTCCTTTCTTAATCTGCTTTTGGGGACCATCACCTTTCTTCTTCTTCTTGTTCTTTTCCCACCACTTCTTCTTTGGACCTTCAGACTTGACCTCGTCTTTAGACTATCCCTCCTTAACCGTATCTGACATAAGCGCCATCTCAACCAAAGACTCATAAGTAGCTCCCATCGGTACATGAGTCAGCAATAATCCCTGAAGGGGTTGATTCAATCCCTTTGTAAACTTCATAGCTTTCTTATGCTGTGTGTTCACCAAATTCATACCAAATGGCGATAGCTCATTGAATTGATTGATGTATTACTTAACAAACGAACTCCATTGCCTTAAATCGATAAACCTCTCCAACTGAACACTCTCTTCTGCCTGAGATAGAAACTTCCTATCGAATCGCTCCCTGAATCCATCCCAAGTAATATTCCTTCCCTCCAACTCGTGCACGTCCCACTAATAAGATGCCACATCCTTCAGCTGCCAAGTAGCAAGCTGAACTCGCCGCTATCCATCCAATCCCAAACGACCAAAAATTCTCTCTGTGTCCCTAGGCCATGCCCTCGCCTCCACAAAAGTCTCCTTGCAGAAAAAAGTCTTCCCTTCCAAACTCGCAAAACCTTTACAAAGCTTAGAAAAATTGATAGCAGCAGGTGGGTTGATGAGATTCCCACCCGCTGGTATAGGATTGGGCGCAGGTCCATGCACTTTTGGAGTCATGGCTTGTAAGTACCTACGAAACTAGGCTAGGATTGGAATGCACTTGGGAAGGTTTGTGTAACGACCCTGAATCGACCTTCGAAAATCGGCACCGAATACGACACTCGTATTCAAATGCCGCAGATCCAAACGCCGAATCTGGTTCGCCGGAGCTTATAACACATTAAGTACAACACAGCGGAAGAAACATAATATATCAATATACAATATTCGATACAATATGATATAACAGATGATACAATGAATATACATCAGAGATATGATACAAGATAATAGCAGCGGAAAGGAAAAAGATAACACAGCAGCGGGTCTTCAAAGAAAGAACTTCAGTATCAGTAATCTCCATCTCCAAAGCACCAATCCAGAAATAGCTCGAACTCCCAATAACGATGCACAAAGATAAGCAAGAACAGTCGTGATCCAAAGACTGAACTAGCTCTAGATAATCTACTAAACCTTACTATCTGAAAAACCCAACTCTAGACTGCCCGTGTAGGAAAATTGTGGGCACCCAGAGTTTAGGAAAGGAACAATAAACTCCAGGTCAGTCATGGGACTGGTATGAGCAAACAAAAACATTTGGTCTTTTAAAACAAACAACATAGGAATTTAAAGTTTGAAATCCGCAATGCTCTTTTGAAAATGAAACTACCATAAGGCCTCCCGCCACACACACAATGCAAACGAAGAATTGGAGGAGATTTCTCCTTATGATAGTCAAATATGCTTGATACGAGAAAATTTCTTTGATATTATTACTATAAGTTCAAAGTGTGGAAAACCATTTCGAAAATAAAAAATAAATCCTAGACAACATACGACATTTCGTCGTATGCCTACTATAGCTACCATGTTCAATAAAAGGTTGCCACCATATTCCATGGCAGGTTATACAACTAAAACCGTACATGGCACGTATTGTTTTGGTTGGATTTCCAACAAATGGTCAGGCTAAGGAACTTCCTACTGTCAATGGGATTGCCTTTGGCGGGACGTCCCGAGAACCTAACCGGATCTCTGCCAACACAAGGCCGGGTTACCTCTGTAACTAGGTAACTACTACTCGAGCATGCCATCCCCGGTCCTTTGGGACCTTTATCCGAGGCGCCTCAAAACCACAAAGCAATCACAAAGTAATAGATCTGCAGTATCCACATGAGTAAGATTCGGGCTCCATACCATGATATCACCCTTTACCAGAAGGGAATGACACACCCTAAAGGACGCGACCCTCATAACCTTGCCGCATCTTTCCTGTTTCGACCATTTCCGGGGTGTGAGGTCCTGATGCAGTCTCGTCCACAAAGCTACGCTTTATACAAAAGCCATGCTTTGATCACAAATGATCAATAAATGATCATCAACATACAGCAGCACTTAGCATGCCACACTACCAAATTGGGAGTATATCGCTAATAATCTTCAACTACATAACCTCTGAGCTCGTACGTCTCAGAGAAGGGTGTTAAGCTAAAAGAATAAATCTCCGCCACCAAACAGAAATGTATTTGAAAGAAATTGGCTTTATATCTCAAAGTGTAGTGTCAGACACACGACCATACAAGTCTGTTCTGGGTTCGAACAGAACCAAAGACACTTCCCAAGAAGCCCTTCCAAATCCGGGTATTCACAATCCCGATCGGACTTCCCATCACTTATGGAATCTCTATACCGGCGCGACTCGGTGCAGAGACAATCGATAGGTCATCCTATCCTTCTCGCAAATACCTGGTCTTCACCATCGGTCTTCAAATGCTATCCATAACGTCGTATCACATATTCGGAATGGGCTATATGACACAAGGTTCCTCTCCCGGCTAAACCGAATAGTGAGCGCGAGATTTAAAAACATATGGATATGGAGTCTCAGTTAAGTCACAACTTAAAACCCAAAACCTTTCATTCAAATGGTTAAAACAATTTAGCATTTTCAATCTTTTTTAACAAAAAGATTCATTTCAAAAACCTTCATTGGTTTAAACAATTCCCTCACTTAAATCTTTTAAACAAAAGATTCATTTTAAGACCCCTTTCAATTTTAAAACAAGGTTCATCAAACTTTCCAAAGATTCATTCATAACCTTTCAAAGCAATTCCATTTCAAATTGGATTAACCCATCCGGTCTTTAAATCAAAGATTTATTCATAGCTTTTAAAACTATTTCCAAAGTTTCATTCATAACTTGGAAAATTATTTCAATTCAAACTTAAAATTCCTTACGAATTGGAAATTCATTACTCATGTGAAAACTTTGATCCTTTGAAAGCAAACAGTTTTACTTTGGAAAAACCCAATCTCATTTATACAAGTTAAAATCTTTTGGAGTTAATTCAAATTCCCATAATAATACTTTAAAAATAGTTTAAAACAATATCAACTTGTATAATCCCTTTTTAAATCATAAATACCAGATATAGAATTCAATTCTAGATACTGAACTCAAATTTAAATCAAATGAGTTATATTTCCAATCTTTATTTAGTAATTCACAATAACTTTCAATTTTTTTTTAAAAATCTTTTCAAAAGTTTTTCACTTTAAACCCAAATCATTTCCAAAAAAATTTGAATTTAAAATTCAAATTTTAAAATCATTTCAAATATCTGTGACTTAACTAATTTCCTCGTGAAATCCATATTTGTGTGTGTATAGTGTGGTCCAGGGGTTTACACACAATAGTGCGACAACAATCATCATATCCCAGATTCAAACAAAGAAATATTAATAAGCGATATAATCTATAACGCTTATATTTGATAAGCGGTACAAACCAATCGTAACGCTTATCTTGCATTCACAGATCACAGGTATATATCACAGATAATAAATTACATTATTGATAATTAATTTCATCACAGAATAAATTGCATCACAGTTCACAAAACAAAATAATTCATATCACGCATTATCACAAATCAGGGACATCAATCAATTCAAAGCACTCCATAGAATCCTAACATCCATGAGTAAAATCAGTTAATTATCTGATTTGTTTAAATCAGATTACTTATGAATAAATTTCTAATCCTGGTTAATTAACCCTTAATTAATTACAAACCATTTTTAATCATTAATTAACCTTTAAATAAATAAATAATCCTTTAATTAATTAGTCTTAATTAATTTCAATAATTAATAAATTAATTAATGATTATTCCCAATCATTTTCATAAATTAATTAACCTTTATTAATTATCTTAAATCAGTAAATTAATTATTACTAATTACTATTGTTTAAGTCTTAATCACCATCATAAATTAAATCATTCCTTAAATTACAAATTAATTACTCTAAGAATAATTAATCTTAAACCATTTAAGTTTCAAACCCTTAATTACTTTAAGTAATTATCCATTTCATTAATTTATTAAATAAATTAATTATCCATTTAATTACCCTAATAATTAAATGAATTACAAATCATTAAATTCTAATTTAACTTTAAGATAAAACTTTTTCTTATCTATGGTTAAATTATCATTCAAAATTGTTAAACATTTAAATTTAAAAACATAGATTTATTTTAAAACAAAGATTCAAATTTAGATTTGAATCAGATTTAAACTTTGTTTAAAACATTCCTTTACATTTCAAATTCCAATTTAAATTCGAATTATTTTGAAAACACTTTTAAACACTTAACCCATTTTTTCAAAATTATTTAAACAAATTTGAATTTAAACTTTATTCATTTCCAGCTATGATTCAAATTAAGCTTGAATCCATAATTTACAATTTGATTTAAAACTTATTTTAAATCTTTGCTTAACATTTTAAGTTTCAGTTTAAATTTTCAAAACGGGACAAGTTTCAAACTTGAACAAAACTAACTCGAGCTAGACCTAAATCACTCGAGTCTAACCTAACTCGAGCAAAACACTAAAATAACTCGAGTAAAACTTCGAGTAGCATTTCATTTTGAAACATATTTAAAAACTTAAATGTTGGCAGTTTTAATACATAAACCTGTAATATCTAACACACCCGAGTCCTCACATCCCTGACTTCGAGCCAATACGCAAAATCCTCGAACGCAAACCTGATGAAACCCATTCCTTCTTCAACTTTAACTGTATTCAGGTACACCCCACATCTTCTTTTACTTCGAGCAAATTTGCAAATTCCACGAGTCGCCCCTGAGTAACCTTCTTTTTCTCCAACGTGATACCCATCAGATACACAAATGCCCACGTGCAACGTGCACAACCCCAGAGCCACTTCTGACCATCGCCACTAACGTTGAAAGTCGACAACCATCCCCTTTAACGCCACGACCACCCAGTAACTCGAGTTCAACTAGAAATCGAGATCGAGTATCTCAGCAACAATTTGGAAACCCAAAACGACCAACCCAAATCACCGCGTAATCACCTTGCACCCCGCCTCAGGCCATCAGAGGCCACGCCACCGCGACTAAAACCACCTCGTTCAACAACGCAACGCTTAGCCCAACTCCGGTGTAATCCGATGCAGTGAGCTTGACGCAATCTCCACCTCAACCCGTTGTTCAAAAACGAACTCTAAAACACTATAACCTCACCGTGACTCCACCATGGTTACTAATAAATTCAATGAGTATTTTTCCCATTATTCTCGAACTACGAGCTTCCTCTGACAAAAATCTTAAGCCCCAATTTTGCCTCGATCGATGGCAATTCACCGAAGAACGTTTACAGTTCAACTCAATAATGCGCACTATATACAGATCTAAAATTCTTGAAACTTGCTTTAAAATTCCTCATTTTGTAATTCAAATCTAATTATGAAGTCAAAACCCAATTTTAAAATCATCAATTTATGGACATGTTTATGATATCTCCGTAATTCCATAAAATTTGAGTTATTTTCTGATATTTTATAGTTGAAATTATTTTTAAAAATTGAATCTAAGTATCTCTAACGTTTTCCATTTACATATTATAACTCAACACTACTTTATTTTGGAGATTCGAATTTTTTTATGGTTTACTTGTAAACCTATAACTCAATGTAACAAGAAAGAGAGACAGAGGGAAAGAAAGAAAAAGTTGTTGACAGGTTTTCACTTTTATTTTTTTTCCTGACTAGAACTAGAGATTGAATTTATACAATCAACATGCAAAAACCAAACATTCATACATATATTCAGGATGCAAACAAAGTTTAATTTCCTACATCATCCAACATCCACACAGCAACCAAAGATTTGAGGAAACAAAAGTTTACTCACAAGAATCAGAGTATTAAAACATGTTAATGGTTGAAAAGAAATAGTTTTCTCACTTGTACTTCAGAAGATAGAGAGTTTCAAACGAGAATGGCCTGGAAAGAACGATCTTGAACTTGCTTCGAGAACTTGAATTTGTTTTTAGTTGATCATCATTTCCCTCAAGTTGAAAATACCAAAGTTAATTATAGCTTTAAATTGCTTCAGGTTTTAAATTTTTAATTATGGGTTTTTTTTGAATTACCTGAGAAACTTTAACTTGCTTCAGATTATTTTCCAGGTTGAAAACCTTTTTTTTTGGCTCTTTTTTTTTCTGAGACTTGATCTTACACTTTCCTGTAAATAAATTGATTGATTCAACTGGTTAAATTCCTGTTTTCATTCATGTTTAACAAATTTAACTTAAAATCTTAAAAAGGAAAATCGACTTGCCTTGAATTTGTTTTAGAAATCACTACACTGCTTTCTTAGCCAAAACCTAAAGCATTGTCTAACCTGCAGTTTTAAATTTATTTGTATTAAAATTTGAGTTTAAAATCATAATTTCAGTAAACAATAAAGTTTAAAACTACCTGAAAGGTGGAATTTTTAGACCATAGCTTGAGTTTTGTTTGTATGTTTTTCTTTCAGATTTACAAACTTTGGATTGAAGAAGAGAGCATTCTTATTTTCTGTTTTTCTGGTTTGATGGTTTTTAAGATTTGCAAGATCTTCTTGGTTGTATTTTAGAGATTTGAGGCTAATAATTTTGAAATCTTGGGAGCTGAAAGGTTTTTTTAAATTTTTTTATTTGAATATTTTATTTTCTTATAAAGACAATTCATGCCATTTGTAAAAAGCAATGATGAAAGCAAGATTTTGTTCATTTTCCTACTCATGTATATGTACTTACATTTAAATTTTTAAAGACAAAAGAATGTTTATAAATCTCTTTATGTCATATTTATTTTATAAATGAACACACATTTTATTTCATTAGCATATGTATCTATACAATGTTGAAAGAAAATTGTGTTTTAACCAATATTTATATATATATATACTTTTACATCTTAATTCTTTTTAAATGCTACTTAAAATTTAACATTTATTTTAAATTTAAATTCAAATTTTTTTTACTCATATATGCAAAGTACTTATGTATAAGATTTAAATTTAAATGACATTTTAAAACATTCATTCTTTCAATATTTTCAACTCAAAATAAAATGGAATTTATTTATATATTATTATCACTTATTTTTATTTGTTTTTAGATTTTTATTAATTTATTCCCAAATTAAATTCTAAAAGTTTAAATATATTATAAATTTTAATTGATAAATTTTAGGAAGTTACCCTCTATTTATAAGACATTAAACATACAAATCTCAGATCCTCAATTAAATTGTAAAATGAATGCCCAAATAACAAATATCCTATTTTAATTTGAAAAGCTCAAATAAATCTACATTTTTATTCCAAAATTCATTTTAATTATCAATTTAAATTTAATTAAAAATCGGGATCATTATAGATTCCCCCCTTAAATAAATTTCTTCCTCGAAATTTGCAAGGGAGACAACAAGGAAAAGATGAAAGATGGAGGAATATCGTTCCAAATCAAACTGGATATCAATTTTGTATTTGGCTTACCAAATCAGAATATCAACAATATGAGAACAAACTCATGCAATTATTTCACAAGATATTTGGGTCCACCGGTCTACGAATATGCAAGGGCATTGATTAGTTCGAAGGGATAACTGAATCGTTCGTAGAATATATCGGATTCTCGAGAATAAATAGATGGATTCAATCTTCTACTATTTCCCAAATTCTAGATATGGATTCTAAACTCAAGTCAGAATACCCCAAAATATATAACTTGTCCCATTTCGGACTTTGATATACACAAGAAATTTCAATAGAATTTCAAATTTGGTTTTAACCGTTATCGTTTTATTAATACCATTCAAATTTATCCTTATATTTGTTAACCAATTTAACTTAATTTAAAATCTCCAATTTATTTAAAATTTCCAATTTCAAATTCATATTCATTAGAATTTAGATCGAAAAGCTGATAAGAAACGGATGAAGATACGAAGTAAGGATTTTCGACAACGATACGTAGGGCCACCAACATACCGAACCATCTGTCTGGAGCTGTCATGAAGCCATCAAAAGAATTGGGAATCGAATCAAAGGAGATTGAGAAGAAAGTTGTTTCCACTATTGCAAGGTATTGACCATTTATAGTGGTACTCCCCTGTCCCCTATCCCGTCCTCTTCTCGCGCTCATACTTACTATCGGTGAATAGTAAGAGAATTTACTGAGGCGTTCAAACGGATATCTTAGGGATATACTCATTCTAGGGTATACTTCACTCTATCCCTAATGAGTCACTTAATGTGTTATACTCCTGAGCTAAAGTTTTAACCTTCAGCTCTGATACCACTGTAACGACCCTAAATCGACCTTCAAAAATCGGCACCGAATACGACACTCGTATTCAAATGCCGCAGATCCAAACGCCGAATCTGGTTCGCCAGAGCTTATAACACATTAAGTACAACACAGCGGAAGAAACAGAATATATCAATATACAATATTCGATACAATATGATACAACAGATGATACAATGAATATACATCAGAGGTATGATAAAAGATAATAGCAGCGGAAAGGAAAATGATAACACAGCAGCGAAACAAATCTTCAATATGGTCTTCAAAGAAAGAACTTCAATATCAGTAATCTCCATCTCCAAAGCACCAATCCAGAAATAGGTCGAACTCCCAATAACGATGCACAAAGATAAGCAAGAACAGTCGTGATCCA
Organism: Allium cepa; assembly: GCA_030765085.1. Classification (NCBI taxonomy): domain Eukaryota; kingdom Viridiplantae; phylum Streptophyta; class Magnoliopsida; order Asparagales; family Amaryllidaceae; genus Allium; species Allium cepa. The sequence continues at coordinate 138,435,510 of CM060931.1, read as the reverse complement.
AAGACTGAACTAGCTCCAGAAAACTACTAAACCCGACTATCTGAAAAACCCAACTCTAGACTGCCCGTGTGGGAAAAATTGTGGGCACCCAGAGTTTAGGAAAGGAACAATAAACTCCAGGTCAGTGGTGGGACTGGTATGAGCAAACAAAAACATTTGGTCTTTTAAAACAAACAACATAGGAATTTAAAGTTTGAAATCCGCAATGCTCTTTTGAAAATGAAACTACCATAAGGCCTCCCGCCACACACACAATGCAAACGCAGAATTGGAGAAGATTTCTCCTTATGATAGTCAAATATGCTTGATACGAGAAAATTTCTTTGATATTATTACTATAAGTTCAAAGTGTGGAAAACCATTTCGAAAATAAAATATAAATCCTAGCCAGCATACGACATTTCGTCGTATGCCTACTAAAGCTACCATGTTCAATAAAAGGTTACCACCACATTCCATGCCTGGTTATACAACTAAAACCGTACACGGCACGTATTGTTTTGATTGGATTTCCAACAAATGGTCAGGCTAAGGAACTTCCTACTGTTAATGGGGCCGCCTCTGGCAGGACGTCCCGAGAACCTAACCGGATCTCTGCCAACACAAGGCCAGGTTACCTCTGTAACTAGGTAACTACTACTCGAGCATGCCATCCCCCTGTCCTTTGGGACCTTTATCCGAGGCGCCTAAAAACCACAAAGCAATCACAAAGTAATAGATCTGCAGTATCCACATGAGTAAGTATCTGGGCTCCATACCATGATACCACCCTTTACCAGAAGGGAATGACACACCCTAAAGGGCGCGACCCTCATAACCTTGCCGCATCTTTCCTGTTTCGACCATTTTCGGGGTGTGAGGTCCTGATGCAGTCTCGTCCACAAAGCTACGCTTTATACAAAAGCCATGCTTTGATCACAAATGATCAATAAATGATCATCAACATACAGCAACACTTAGCATGCCACACTACCAAATTGGGATTATATCGCTAATAACCTTCAACTACATAACCTCTGAGCTCGTACGTCTCAGAGAAGGGTGTTAAGCTAAGAGAATAAATCTTCGCCACCAAACAGAAATGTATTTGAAAGAAATTGGCTTTATATCTCAAAGTGTAGTGTCAGACACACGACCATACAAGTCTGTTCTGGGTTCGAACAGAACCGAAGGCACTTCCGAAGAAGCCCTTGCAAATCCGGGTATTCACAATCCCGATCGGACTTCCCATCACTTAGGGAATCTCTATACCGGCGTGACTCGGTGCAGAGACAATCGATTGGTCATCCTATCGTTCTCGCAAATACCTGGTCTTCACCACCGATCTTCAATTACTATCCATAACGTCGTATCACATATTCGGAATGGGCTATATGACACAAAGGTCCTCTCCCGGCTAAACCGAATAGTGAGCGCGAGATTTAAAAACATATGGATATGGTGTCTCAGTTAAGTCACAACTTAAAACCCAAAACCTTTCATTCAAATGGTTAAAACAATTTAGCATTTCCAATCTTTTTTAACAAAAAGATTCATTTCAAAAACCTTCAATGGCTTAAACAATTCCCACACTTAAATATTTTAAACAAAATATTCATTTTAAGACCCCTTTCAATTTTAAAAAAAGGTCTGTCAATCTTTCCAAAGATTCATTTTTAGCCTTTCAAAGCAATTCCATTTCAAATTGGATTAACCCATCCGGTCTTTAAATCAAAGATTTATTCATACCTTTTAAAACTATTTCCAAAGATTCATTCATAACTTGGAAAATTATTTCAATTCAAACTTAAAATTCCTTACGAATTGGAAATTCATTACTCATGTGAAAACTTTGATCCTTTGAAAGCAAACAGTTTTACTTCGGAAAAACCCAATCTCATTTATACAAGTTAAAATATTTTGGGGTTAATTCATATTCCCATAATAATACTTTAAAAATAGTTTAAAACACATATCAACTTGTATAATCCCTTTTTAAATCATAAATACCACATATAGAATTCAATTCTAGATACTGAACTCAAATTTAAATCAAATGAGTTAAATTTCCAATCTTTATTTAGTTATTCACAATAACTTTCATTTTTTTTAAAAAAAACATCTTTTCAAAAGTTTTTCACTTTAAACCCAAATCATTTCCAAAACCATTTGAATTTAAAATTCAAATTTTAAAATCATTTCAAATATCTGCGACTTAACTGATTTCCTCGTGAAATCCATATTTGTGTGGTCCAGGGGTTTACACATAATAGTGCGACAACAATCATCACATCCCAGATTCAAACACAGAAATATTAATAAGCGATATAATCTATAACGCTTATATTTGATAAGCGGTACAAACCAATCGTAACGCTTATCTTGCATTCACAGATCCCAGGTATATATCAAAGATAATAAATTACATTACAGATAATTAATTTCATCACAGAATAAATTGCATCACAGTTCACAAAACAAAATAATACATATCACGCATCATCACAAATCAGGGACATCGATCAATTCAAAGCACTCCATAGAATCCTAACATCCATGAGTAAAATCAATTAATTATCTGATTTGTCTAAATCAGATTACTTATGAATAAATTTCTAATCCTGGTTAATTAACCCTTAATTAATTACAAACCATTTTTAATCATTAATTAACCCTTAAATAAATAAATAATCCTTTAATTAATTAGTCTTAATTAATTTCAATAATTAATAAATTAATTAATGATTATTCCCAATCATTTTCATAAATTAATTAACCTTTATTAATTATCTTAAATCAGTAAATTAATTATTACTAATTACTATTGTTTAAGTCTTAATCACCATCATAAATTAAATCATTCCTTAAATTACAAATTAATTACTCTAAGAATAATTAATCTTAAACCTTTTAAGTTTCAAACCCTTAATTACTTTAAGTAATTATCCATTTCATTAATTTATTAAATAAATTAATTATACATTTAATTACCCTAAAAATTAAATGAATTACAAATCATTAAATTCTAATTTAACTTTAAGATAAAACTTTTTCTTATCTATGGTTAAATTATCATTCAAAATTGTTAAACATTTAAATTTAAAAACTTAGATTTATTTTAAAACAAAGATTCAAATTTAGATTTAAATCAGATTTAAACTTTGTTTAAAACATTCCTTTACATTTCAAATTCCAATTTAAATTCGAATTATTTTGAAAACACTTTTAAACACTTAACCCATTTTTTTCAAAATTATTTAAACAAATTTGAATTTAAACTTTATTCATTTCCAGCTATGATTCAAATTAAGCTTGAATCCATAATTTACAATTAGATTTAAAACTTATTTTAAATCTTTGCTTAACATTTTAAGTTTCAGTTTAAATTTTCAAAACGGGACAAGTTTCAAACTTGAACAAAACTAACTCGAGCTAGGCCTAAATCACTCGAGTCTAACCTAACTCGAGCAAAACACTAAAATAACTCTAGTAAAACTTCGAGTAGCATTTCATTTTGAAACATATTTAAAAACTTAAATATTGGCAGTTTTAATACATAAACCTGTAATATCTAACACACCCGAGTCCTCACATCCCTGACTTCGAGCCAATATGCAAAATCCTCGAACGCAAACCTGATAAAAACCATTCCTTCTTCAACTTTAACTGTATTCAGGTACACCCCACATATTCTTTTACTTCGAGCAAATTTACAAATTCCACGAGTCGCCCTTGAGTAACCTTCTTCTTCTCCAACGTGATACCCATCAGATACACGAATGCCCACTTGCAACGTGCACAACCCCAGAGCTACTTCTGACCATCGCCACTAACGTTGACAAGTCGACAGCCATCCCCTCTAACGCCACGACCACGCAGTAACTCGAGTTCAACTGGAAATCGAGATCGAGTATCTCAGCAACAATTTGGAAACCCAAAACGACCAACCCAAATCACCGCGTAATCACCTTGCACCCCGCCTCAAGCCATCAGAGGCCACGCCACCGCGACTATAACCACCTTGTTCAACAATGCAACGCTTAGCACAACTCCGGTGTAATCCGATGCAGTGAGCTTGACGCAATCTCCACCTCAACCCGTTGTTCAAAAACGGACTCTAAAACCCTATAACCTCACCGTGACTCCACCATGGTTATTAATAAATTCAATGAGTATTTTTCCCATTATTCTCGAACTACTCCTCTGACAAAAATCTTAAGCCCCAATTTTGCCTCGATCGACAGCAATTCACCGAAGAACGTTTACCGTTCAACTCAATAATGCACACTATATACAGATCTAAAAATCTTGAAACTTGCTTTAAAATTCCTCATTTTGTAATTCAAATCTAATTATGAAGTCAAAACCCAATTTTAAAATCATCAATTTTTGGACATGTTTATGATATCTCTGTAATTCCACAAAATTTGAGTTATTTTCTGATATTTTATAGTTAAAATTATTTTTAAAAATTGAATCTAAGTATCTCTAACATTTTCCATTTACATATTATAACTCAACACTGCTTTATTTTGGAGATTCGAATTTTTTATGGTTTACTTGTAAACCTATAACTCAATGTAACAAGAAAGAGAGACAGAGGGAAAGAAAGAAAAAGTTATTGACAGGTTTTCACTTTTATTTTTTTTCCTGACTAGAACCAGAGATTGAATTTATACAATCAACATGCAAAAACCAAACATTCATACATATATTCAGGATGCAAACAAAGTTTAATTTCCTACATCATCCAACATCCACACAGCAACCAAAGATTTGAGGAAACAAAAGTTTACTCACAAGCATCAGAGTATTAAAACATGCTAATGGTTGAAAAGAAATAGTTTGCTCACTTGTACTTCAGAAGACAGAGAGTTTCAAACGAGAATGGCCTGGCAAGAATGATCTTGAACTTGCTTCGAGAACTTGAATTTGTTTTTAGTTGAACATCATTTCCCTTAAGTTGAAAATACCAAAGTTAATTATAGCTTTAAATTGCTTCAGGTTTTAAATTTTTAATCATGGGTTTTTTTTGAATTACCTGAGAAACTTTAACTTGCTTCAGATTATTTTCCAGGTTGAAAACCTTTTTTTTTTTGCTCTTTTTTTTCTGAGACTTGATCTTACACTTTCCTGCAAACAAATTGATTGATTCAACTGGTTAAATTCCTGTTTTCATTCATGTTTAACAAATTTAACTTAAAATCTAAAAAAGGAAAATCCACTTGCCTTGAATTTGTTTTAGAAATCACTGCACTGCTTTCTTGGCCAAAACCTAAAGCATTGTCTAACCTGCAGTTTTAAATTTATTTGTATTAAAACTTGAGTTTAAAATCATAATTTCAGTAAACAATAAAGTTTAAAACTACCTGAAAGATGGAATTTTTAGATCATAGCTTGAGTTTTGTTTGTATGTTTTTCTTTCAGATTTACAAACTTTGGATTGAAGAAGAGAGCATTCTTATTTTCTGTTTTTCTGGTTTGATGGTTTTTAAGATTTGCAAGATCTTCTTGGTTGTATTTTAGAGATTTGAGGCTTATAATTTCGAAATCTTGGGAGCTGAAAGGTTTTTTTAAATTTTTTTATTTGAATATTTTATTTTCTTATAAAGACAATTCATGCCATTTGTAAAAGGCAATGATGAAAGCAAGATTTTGTTCATTTTCCTACTCATGTATATGTACTTACATTTAAATTTTTAAAGACAAAAGAATGTTTATAAATCTCTTTATGTCATATTTATTTTATAAATGAACACACATTTTATTTCATTAGCATATGTATCTATACAATGTTGAAAGAAAATTGTGTTTTAACCAATATTTATATATATATACTTTTACATCTTAATTCTTTTAAATGCTACTTAAAATTTTAACATTTATTTTAAATTTAAATTCAAATTATTTTTTTACTCATATATGCAAAGTAAATAGGAAAGAGATAAATTGGAAATAAGTACAATTGAATATTGCTTAATTTATAAGATATGTTAACTTTTGATTGTTTGCATTTGTCTTTGATTTCGGCTTTGATTAGGATGAATTTCTAATACTGCAATTTGGATGTAACCCTAATTCTACCCTTTTTATCAGCCCGCTACTCTATAGTAGCTTTCTGTGGACCAGCTGCTATATAACTCTCTACACAAAATGTTACTGTGGCCAAGTACATAGAAGGAAATGGTGCCTACGAAGACAATCATACTAAGCGCTTGGAACTCATAGCTATTACTGAACACCTGAATGAAAGTCGCATGCGTAACTGCCACCATGTCCATGCTACCTTTTGTTCTACCTATTGGGTCTTTTTATTACCTTAACATCCAGCATAAGCGTGCCCCTTATCCCACTTCAGGCCAATGTGAGATCACCATGTGTCCATAGAATCTATAGGGGAACACTGTTGGTACTGTCCCTTCATCCAAACAATATCTAGTTACGCCCTTTATCCAAATTCCCTGTGATTTGGACTTCTATTTGACCAAATACTACCATTCTTAGCATAAGTGTGCTCTAGGGAATGCTATTTTGGTATAGGTCCTACTTTCATCGTTGCTTATTAACTTAGACAAATTATTTTAAATAAGCATTTACAATTTATCTCCACCATCTTTGCTCATTAATTTATCCCGAGTCTTAAAAATAAGCCTCATTTTGTTCCCTTTCTTATTATAACCCACATTATAATCATGCTTATTACTTAACCCAAAGTCTAAGTGTGAAAATAAGCTTCTTTCATCATATACTCTATTTCATTATAATTCTAAGTTATAACTATATCAATTATCTTTAATTAGTCCAATTCTAATTATGCATAATTTCAATTCAATTGCATTATTTATTACAGTCCAATTTCATTATTTATTGCAGTCTTTATAATTTACATCTTGTTTTCTTCGTTTAATATTCTTACTTATATAATCCATATTCACGTTTTAATTTATTCTAATCCATACGCAAAGAAAAAGGGGGATGAAGAGAATAGACGCTTGCATAAAATCCAAAATGTCGAAAAAGATGTAAATAATAGTAAATAAAATGTAAATCAACAAAATGCCATGCTTAACAGAAATAAACCAAAATTACTGAAAAGAATAGCCAAAAGGAAATATACTGAAAATTTATTCTAAAAACTGTAAATAATTTACTGAAAAGGTCATTCCAAAAATCATAGTAAAACTATAACTATTGGAACCCTGTTATTTTAAATTTCTTAAAGAAATATTAAAATAATTACAATCACTCACCTTCGGTCCTAAGATTTTCCTATGGTCTTCCTTGGATCCACTTGGAGTTGTAAAATAATTTAATTTATAACAATTTTCTCCTTTGGTAAAATTATTCCGTTTAGGGTCCTTTCTAGAAAGGTGAATCCAATTGGAGTAAAACCTAGAATGAGAAAAAGTGTTAGGTCTAGGGGTCTATTTATAGGTGCAGAAGTGAATCTTGAACCGTTGGATTTGGAGATTAAATAGGATGCAACTACATCATAGGCTGAATAGGGGCCATCAGATGCAGAAACTGAGAGACCATATCGAAATAAAGTATGCAAATGACGTGTTCGGTGGCTGCTAATTCGTTCGAACGAATTAACGTTCATTTGCCTGCCAAAATGCAAGGCGAATCGACCGGGCGGTCGACCGCCCCTTGCCCAGGTCGACCTGACCATATATTTATTTTTTTCATTTTATTTCTTCTTATTTTGTTTATTTCATAACTTGGTCATACTAGCTCGATTTCTGACGTTCTATATATGGAAATTGGCCATAAAATTACCATGGACACAATGGTGCAACTTTCGTGGCTCAATTCTGATAATTTCACAAAGTTATTTTATTATTTAATTAATTAGCAAATTAATTATTATGGGTTAAATTTTGGGTTGTTACAAATTTTTTGTGTTTACTTCAATTTGATTTCATTTCAAATCCAATCCAATTTTATTTAATTTAGCTTAAGTTAATTTTTAATTTCATACAATTCATTTTAATTTAATCGACTTAAAATTAAATTCCAAATTCAATTTTCCACACTTTCTTTCCTTGTTCACTTTATTTTAAATTATAAGTTCAAAAGCTTATTTTCTTTTCGATTTCACAAACCTTCAAATGAATATCCCATTCATTCACGCCAATTAAATTACATTTAATTAATTGACACTGATTACTTCACATTCATATTCACTTACACATTTCTTTATCACTCTCATTAATATTCTCCATATTCAATTAGTTGCATTCAACTAATTAACGTTCAATCCATATAATTAATTCATTAATTCTTTTCATTCTCCCAATCACTTCATTTATTTATTCTATTTACTTTGCTTAAGTGAACTCCTATTTCACTAATGCACTTCGTTAGTTCAATTCAAATCCAAATCAATTTTATTTTAAAAATTATTGTATTTAACTTAAGTTGAATTCCAATTAATTTCATATCTCAACTTTTAAATTTTCCTTTCTTATCTATGCTATTTCTCAAATTATAACTTCAAAAACTTATTCTCCTTATATTTTCCACACAACACTTAAATAACAATTTCAAAATTCAAACACCTGTTTTTATTTCAAGTCACTTTGAAATCACATATTCTCTTCGTATATCAAATCTTACATTTGGAAATTTTTGAATTAGACTTGGTTTTACCCAAAATAATTCCTTTCAGAATTTAAAAAAAAAACTTATTTACCCAACAAATCTAAAGCAAATCAATTACGGTAATAATTCGTCACTGAGAAAGTCAAAAACGAATACTGAAGATGTTGTAGTCATCGCCAACATTATTTTCTAGCGATTGAAGTGAGCTCGGTGCTTTTACCACCTTCAAAATCTATTTTAAAACAACTTCCATTCAAAAATAATGCTCTTATTATTTTTCCACACCACTTTGAAAGGCATTCTTTTTTTCCCAACTTCTCGGGATTTAAATTTCCAGATTCTGATTTAAATCCAACTTTAGTTTTAACCCATTTTTCGAAATCACATCATACATTTGAATTTGGTTATATTTATAACCATTTCAATTTTTTTAAAATCTTGCATTGATTATAATATTATCATCCAAACATACCTAATATATATAATAACTCCTGAAAATTATTTCTGTTATATCAAAACATAATTTGGGTAAAATTATTTCATTTACCCCATTCCAAAACAATACCGTGTCAAATTGCACTATTCAAGTGTTTAGAAACTCCTATCGATACAGTTGTATGGACTATGCCGACCAGAGTTCATAAGGCACCCGATAAATTGACCAACATGATATAAAACATTTATTATCACTAATAAATACGTGCTCATATCTATAATACACTCAAACTCATTCTAAGGTATTACTGACCCCATCTCTAATGAGTAATCCCTATAAAGCCAAGGTTCTCACTTAACCTTCGGCTCTAATACCAAGTGTAACGACCCAGCCACTTCGGACCAGCCCCAGTAGGCTTTTCAACCATCTCGATACCCTTCTGCTTTTCAACATGGGGGTACTCCTTTTTAACATGGAGGTGACTAAAGGTGGTACCTCGAATTTGCTTTTACGGCCAACCTCGCGACATCCACGGCCAACCCATCATGGTCTTATACTACCTCTCAGGGACATGTAAGGGTAAGAATCTATGCTCCGTCGCTGTTCACAAAGCCAGAACCCTCTATCATGCCTACGTGAACCTATCTTCAAGCAAATCCGATCCTGTTCCCTTCGAAATGATCAGCGAATTTGGCCAGATTTGATTGTCGATTATTTAACTATCAAACACACACATAAGCAGTCACTAGGCCCATGTACATTTTCCAAAATATTTATTTCAAATATCTTTTCAAAGACATATATATGTGTGTGTGTGTGTGTGTATCCGAATCTCTTCCAGTATTTCTCCTTTGAAAACAATTCCAAATACTTATATCCTTAATAGGGTATTCTAACCCATATTAACACTTAAAAACATTCCAAAACCAAATTATAATTCCAATAATGTCTATATTAATCATTTTGTAGTCTGAACATTTCCAAAACCACTTAATTCCAATACTTAGGAATATTCCATCTTATCTCACAAATCTCTGGAATTTTATTAATTTCCTTTTTAATTCCAATATTTTATCAATTATACTTATTTAAACTCCAACTAAAAATTTATAATCCCTTAAACGAATTTAAACTCATTTTTCCAAGTTCACGCATCTCGACACTTTGGAAATTTCTTAAATTCCCAGAATCCCATTATAACACTACACTTAAACCATCATATCTATTTGAGAAATCCAGTTTATAACCTTGAGAGTATAAATAATTTTTGAAACATGGCTAAATAATTATTAAGATATCAAAGCACTTTTAAAGTAAACGTCAATAGCTAATTCCAATTTATTTATAAAAATCTCTAATCGATTTACAAAACTTGTTTATAAAACTTATAATCCATTTCATAATTTAAATATTTAAATAAAAAAATTTCTGAAATATTTCAATCCAATGAATGGTTTTAAAACTACATCGTTAATAAGTAAAATCCTTTTTCAGAAACCAAGTTCACCTTTTGTTATAAATATATTTTTAAAAGCCCATATAACCAATTCTATATTTATAGATCTCTCTCGATTAGTCACAAGTCGAATCAAATTTTCAATTTCATAATCTTCTTTCAATTTCCAAAATGGATTCCGCTATTTCTTTCTAACCCAATTTCTATATTTCATTTAAATTCTCACAATGAATTTATATTTCAACTTTATCAATGATAATCATTCTACTTAATTTATGAACATTTTTTATAAATCCCATAAGCATATTTACCACTTTTCAACAAGATTGTATTACAAAAATCCATCTTAAAATGATTTCCAATAAAATTCCATTTCTTAATCTATTTCTTAAATAATCCAAACTATATACCAAAACCAAATCAAATCTCGATTTTTGTCTCCTATTTCATATGTCAAAGAATCTTATTTAAAATCTATTATTTAAAAATTTCCAATTTAAAATTTTCCACTTGAAACCATTTTTTGAAATAGCTAAATAAATATCCATAATCCAATCATTTAGTTTATCCTTTTTAATTTCCTTTTAAATAATGGAAATTTTACCAATATACGCTAGTTTTAGAACTTAATAACAACTATGGGCTAGTTTAAAACTTACTTACAGAATTTGACCACTTTTTTTACTGGACTATTGCGTTGGCGATTTTTCAAAAATTGCCAATAGGCGATTTTTGAAAAATCGCCCAACGGAAATTGCATATTTCCTAGCTGGTGACTTTTCGAAATTCGCCAACGGTACAATGCATTTTACTTTAGGCAATTTTTGAAAAATCATCAAAAAACTAAAGTAAACCAAACAGTAGCCAACCTTCCTCTCTTACTTCCACCTTTACCAAAAAACCTAAAAAAATATCTCTAATGGCAGCTCTATTTTGAAATTAATATTTATACTCTTTAAAACTTTGACTAAGTGCTAAATCTATAGATCTAGTCTACGCTGCTTAGCAAAATTCATCAAGATGAAGGTAAAATCAGTAAACCCTAGTTTTTTTTGTGTAATTTTTGAAGTTGATAAATTTAGCAATGGGTTATTGTAAGGTAAAAAATTGTTTAATTGCGTACATACTGAAAGATTTGTATACTGATATGTAGAATGGCGAAAAATAGTGTTCTACGCTTTGCTACTATGACGGTGAAATAATTTTCGATGATCAAATGAATGGTAAATATACTAGTGGTATTTGTAAACTGGGAAGAGTGCGGAAAGGTTGCAAATTGATGGAATTAAAAAAACCTGTGTACAAAACGACGAAGATTAATAAATAAGAATTGAAATTGAACTAGTGGTTAACTGGCCGACGGACTCGGGTTCTAAAGCAATAGCATTAGCAGACGATGATGATGTATAAGTAATGTTTTATTCTGCTGCAAAATCTATTGAGTTATATATAGGGAAAGTTTCAAAACAACAAGAAGAACAGCATGTGGTATCTCCTGTTGCGAGTACTGGAATTGGATACTGTACGCTGATGTTGGAGACTACGGATCCATCTACTGGCTACGTATCTCCTAGCTATAGTAATCCTTATGCAACCAATGCAAGATACCATCCTTCATCTATGCAGTATGGGTTCATGTCGTACGAAAACTTGTAGCCATTAATGCAACAAAGCAACATTTATTGCAACACGCCAATGGATGCAAATACGAGTGCGAGGTAACATTTTTTTGATGAACTGGTAGATATAATGTTACATAGTCATATTATCTTATGCTTTGCTATAAATTAAACAGCTTCCAACAACAAGGCATTCAGCATGATGAAAGTGATGAACCTGTTAATGCAAATTTGTCGCAGTCAATGTATCCTAATCCATCTGAACTATATGATATGAGTTAAAGGTATGTTTACAAAATAAAGTCAAACAAGCTAGCAAAGTCAAACAAAACAAAATACACCACTATATGCAATGTTCAAGGTAATTATCCTTGGAGCATACATGTCATAGTTTCGAAAAAATCTTAGTCAGGATGGTGGAAAATTAGGAAGTATCTAAGCGAACAAACTTGTGTTAACCCAATAGTAAATTCCAATCATAAGCAAGTAACTTGGAAATTTATTGTGACAAAAATCATGTCTTTTGTCAAAGTCGATTTGGATATTTTAGCTAGTATAGTCCAAGTGCTTGTGCACGATCAGTTGTTCATTAACATAAGTTACATGAAAGCGTGGCAAGCATTAAGCAAAGCAATAGAGAGAATTTATAGTGATTGAGCAGAATCATATTTGATTTTACCACAGTTCTTTGATGAGATAAAGAGAATGAACCCCGGCTCTATAGGTCATGTGACACATGATGAAGTGGGAGTGTTTGATCGTGGTTTTTAGGCATTTAGGCCTTGTATTACAGGTTTTTTGCATTGTCGGCCTTTGTTATGTATTGACGAGACACACTTGTATGGTAAATACAAAGGCACATTGCTTATTGCAACTACGGTAGATGCAGATGATTGTCCTTTTCCTTTGGCATGCACAGTAGTTGAATCAGAGTCATTTGATTCTTGGGGTTGGTTTTTTTCATGCATGCTTGAATTCATACATAGCGCACGTAGTTGTTGTATTACTTTCATATTGGATAGGATGAAAGGAATTCCAAAAGCTTTACATGGAAAATGGACACAACCACACAAACATCGTTAGTGTGCAAGGCATATAAAAGCCAACTTCCAAGCGTTAGGATTCAAAGATAAGCGATTAACATGGTTATTTTTTTAGTAGCGTGCGTGTCTAGGGTAGTTGAGTATATTAAAATTAGAGAAGAGATCAAAGCAACAAACAGGCATGCGCATGAGTGGATTGAGCGTAGTTTAGAAAATTTTGAAGAAAACTGGGCTTTGTGCAAAGATGATGGAGGATGCTTTCATGTTATGACAACTAATGCGTCTGAAAGTTTTAATGGTGTATTGAAAGGAGCTAGATCGTTAACTATAAAGGCTTTGGTTGCACAAACATTTAATCGCAAAATAGAATATTTCTGCAAGCGTCGCCAAATTGCAGATGAAATAGCGACATGCTTGACTCCGAAGTGGAAAGCCAAAATTGCAGAAAGGGCCAGTGAAGCGTGTCGCTGCAGACCAGCACGATTTAGCCAAACTAAATGGCAAGTAATTCACTACTTTAGTGATGAATACAAAGTTATAATCGACGAAAACAACTACTTATGCACATGCAACAATCTGATACTACAGAAGATACCATGTGCTCTTATATGGCAGCTTGTTCGGTGCAAATAGGTAGGGCTAATAGAGCACACCATGACTTAACGTCAAGCTGGTACTCTGTTGACAGCTACAAAGCTGCTTATAAGCCCGAGTTTCATCCCGTGCGAGATTGGTTGGATTGCATATAACGGTCCTTAGATATTGCTGCCGACTGTGAGTTGACAACCGGGAGGGCCATGGTCTACAAGGATCAAAGGTGTGATGGATGAGGGCCAGTCGTCCAAATCAAATAGGTGTAGCAAATGCGGTGTGCAAGGCCACAATCACAAGCGATGCACTACAATTGTATAGTTGTGGTTGTATAATTGAACTCTACTTTCTCATTTGCATTTGTATAATTTAAAAACGGGCAATATGCCTTTGTGTTTTGCACTGGTATTTTACAAGTCACGTTGTATGCTACAGCTGGACAAATTGTCCAATGCTATTTATTACATGTCATGTTGTATGCTGCCATTAGACAAATTATGTGTTGCTTTCTCTGTGTTTTATGTGTGTTATAGGCAACAACTTGCTGCTGTTTGTTAACAATAGGTTGAAACTAGCAATTTTCCAAAAATCGCAAACATGATATTTTTGAAAAATCGCCAATATCAACATGCTATTAACAACAACAAGTTGTTCATAAAACACACATATCGCACATAAATATCAAACTAAAGTGACACAGCAATGGCATTGCAAGCATGGCACAATAACAACTTAAATTCACATTCCAATGTACATGTCTATGATAATAACACAACCAGACCATACACAACACACTTAAATAACAAGGAAAGTAAAATTGCATGCACACATCTACAACAATTACACAACCATCACATACACAGCACACTTAAAAGTACATAGCCATATCCATTAAAATGCACGTATCATCTACGAAGCGACGAAGTTCCATAGGCGTACGACGATGACGACGTTCCGCTGTTGGGACATGTACTCTTCTTCCTCGATCTCAGTGGAAGGATTAAATGTACACGGAGGTTGAGAAGGTCCATGGGTGAAATGTTCCTGTGGCTGTGACATCGAAGGTCCTCCGTCGAACGAAGTTCCTTCACCTCTTTTGCTTCGTCGAGTGTAAGTAACTAGGAGCGGCGGTGCTTCCGCATGAGCTGGAGGTATCAGGGAAGAAGGACGTCTTGGCCTTTCTATTGTTTCTTCCCTACACTATGCGTAAAATGTTTTTGATGTTTATGCACATTCCCTTCGACTACACGTCATGTTCTAGACATCGTTTGAGCCTTTCGGCGGTTTCCAATGCCTCGTAAATGCCATCGGCCTGTACAATGCAAAGAGAATTAGTTATCTCTATTTCAAAATATATTTAAATTAACAGACTTGAATATACTTACAACGTTTCTCTCAAGAGGTGCATGGGGGGTGTATGGATGGATGGGAACAACTAGTACTGGCACCTGAAGAAAATATCTATGCGTGATGTGCCAATACCACCTCATATATGTCTCTAGAGGGGTGATCTGCTCTCTCCTAAATTGCGTAAAAAATTGGTGCCGATTCCATATCCCCGTAGCATTTGCAATTTCCCTCTCCTGATACCCGTCGGTATAAACTGGTGCATTTTCTAGAATATGTTGCACCATTGCAAACTGGTGCATAACCCGATCGGGTAGGTGGTGTGCAGAATGAGTAGTGCAAATGAGTGGAAGCCTAGCAGTCCACAGATATCTAGCAGCATTACATATAGTCGGAAGTCCCTCCAATGCATCTTGTGTGTATGGAGTCCAGGTCACCACAGATAGGTCTAGAACATCTAGCTCATTACGGTAAAAGCATACATTTCGATGGGAGGTTTGAGAGGTCTTTTTTGGACCAATCCATTTTCCAATAGGCGAAAACACATTATTTTAGCACAAAGAAAGGACAAGAATTTATAACGAGATCCAAGAGGCTGTGTGTAATCAATGACAACATTTCGGACTTGGATCCGTCCGACAAATAGATATGTCCATGACCAAAGCTATAGGAAAAACACAAATTAGCAACATAAAACATATTAAAAAATTGTCTAGCACATAATTAGCAAGCTAAAGTATACGCGTACCTAACATGTGTCAAACCCGCCTATAAGCTTAGTGAGCATAAGAGCAAGATTGGAGAGCTCCATATAGGTGTAAGACAAAACAGCACTGCCCCATGGGTATTGGGAGCACTGATCGAGATTGGCTAAATATGGTTTCCATTTCAAATCCACGCAATTTTTTGAATAATCGCACATGAAACAGGATGTAATGAGGTGTAGAATAATTGCTCTAGCACGCTGCTGGATCTGAACCTCTGTTGCATCGATAGCTATATCATCAACTAAAGCATGTCTAAACCATTTCATTTCCACCATGTCTTTACCCCTAACTTGTTGCATAGGAGGATTAGTACCCCGCAAATCCATGCACAACTGATTATAATCATGATGGTCCTCACCATCAGTGGATTGCCTTCTATAGGCAAACTTAAAAGCACGACCACATCCCCTAATACGATCGTCTTCTCTCCGACAAGTAGATAGATAGATGTCTCCGATCTCCGTCTACTGACAAGAGCTTTGATTAGATGATGATCTAACTGAAGGTAGTCTAACCGCTGTACTTGAAAAGCCCGTTCGATCAATCTCCTCTAATGCTGTAAAATGATGTGAAGTGACTTTCTTGAGAGAAATTGAGTGATCGATTGTGAAATCTGCTTCTTCTCTCTGTTTAACATTACATGTACATTTATTAATATTTACACAAGTTGTAAAGCGAAAATTGTAGGAAATTACCATCATATACGCTTCGCTAGACGTGTGGTGTCTAGATTGTAGATACAACACGCTCGGGTCTACTAGACCACTACAAGAAAACTGCGGTTTACCTACGCCAAAATGGCGTAGGCAGGGCGTAGGTAAGTGCATTAACTACGTAACCCCTACGCCAATTATGGCGTGGGTAAAACTTACGTAGCTAATAAAATACCTATTCTTTACCTACGCCATCCGTTGGGTTGTTTCCTACGCCTTTCGTACGCCATAATTTTCCTACGCCTTTCCCAAGCCATGGTGTACCTACAGTTTTGTTACGACATTTTTACTTCTTTAAGCACTCACGTCTTTCCTACGTCATTCGTTTACCTACGTCTTCCCTACGCCCAGTTTTCCTACGCTTTCCCTACGTCATTCTCACATATTACGTTTCCTACATCTTTTCTACGTCATTCATTTATTAACGGTTTACCTACGCCTGTGTTTTTAATGTTTTTCCTACGCCATGCACACGACTTTTTGCTGCATTAATATTTGATTTACGTACGCCTTCCCTACACCATCCCTAGTCTTTTCTGAAGCAATTTTTATATATTACTATTCTATTTCATTTCACCATATTAAATAGAAACTAAAATCAACTTATTTTGTATATATACACATTCCAACAAAAAGATTAACATCAAACCATTCATCTTTAATTCAAAAAATAAATATCTCATTCATATTACAAAGTCAAACAATATTAATCAAGTTCATATGTGTTAAAATAATATGATAATATGTTCATGATAATGACATCATACAGATACCATTAAAAAGTTTTCAATACCCTCATCCCTCATGACGATCATTCGGCTCTTCATCAAATCGCTGTCGAAGCATCTTGGTGAGTTGTTCATACTGCATCTTCAACATTTGAATCTCCCCTTCTTGACGCTCCACCTTTTCCTCTAGTTTGGCTCTAGTCTATGCTTCTCCCTTATTGATGCTATAAGTTGCGTCTTTGTATTTCTGCATTTTATCAAATATTGCATCAATTTCTGCATTTTAAACTAATTACAATAATGTTTTGTTGAAAGTTTAAATACTTACTCCAGGGATATTGCCATAATATGGCCTACGGTCCTTCCTTTTAGCTATAGCACCGGTAAGCTTGTCGAATACTTCTTTCTCAACTTCATACGAAATTACTGTGCCCTGACTTTTCAATTCTTCAATTCTAGCTTGATATTGTGCCTGTATTTGTTATTTTCCAAATACAAGAACAAAAACATAAATACATGCTCAACTGTGCAGTTTCAGAATCATGAGAAGAATAAATTCAACGATGTATCAAATTTAAGTATGGCACATATAAAAACGCACGCATTTACACATATTTGCAGAGATATAAAATTAAGAAACTCATGCAAAATAAGAAAATCGATTCTAAATCTTAGTTCACTAATGATACTTTACAATGACAAATTAATCTTTGCAATTCACGATGCATTTCTGTGCACATCTTCCCACTGCCTTTCTTCGACCACCCACACTTCTACAGTGTCATCATTCACAACCCAATTCCCCTACATCCGACTTACCACAAAGAAAACTGCCAGCATATCAAACTGACAGTGCCACTCCACACTTACCATCATCAACTCTACTACACTCCACATTGAAACAATCCAGTAACCACTGCTACCTGACTGTATCATCACTGTCAACTGCCTGTACAACATCACAACACCAACTACACTTCTGCTCATCAAAACAACGCATACATCTTTGCTTTAACTTTTTAAATTTTACGCTCTTCTGAAATAAAATTCTGTGTTGTAGACACCGTGATAGGGGGAATTCTATGTAGTGTAGTGAAGTTCAGTGGCGACAGATAAGCAGCAATTTGTGGTATGACATTTTGTGGGTGAATTGTGAAGTCAGTGCTGTTGTAGTGCGTATGGGAATTCAGGAAAGGCAGTGACTCGTAGTATGGACATGAAGCAGTTATGGATTTGAAGAAGTGGTGGTCAGAATCTAGTTGAAGGTAGGAGTCGGAGGGGATGTTTATGTGAAGGGTAAGCACTGAGAAATTATGTTTTGGTAGGGGTTCTAGTTTGTGTTATGTAGTGATGGTTTAGAGGAGGATGTATATGTGATCACTTATATGGTCAAAGGTGAGAAGCAAGTTGTTGTATACGGTGGCTGTGGTGATGTATTAGGTTGTGGTAGGTGAAATACAAGGCAGAGGTGGTTGGAGATACTTGTTTATGTATATATGATGATGTGAATGCAACTAGATGTTGAATATTTGGTGAGGAGTTTAGCAGATAGGTTACAGGTTATCAGTATGTGATGATATAGCAGTGTACAGTGGTATGTCTATGTAGAAGTGGCTGTGATGGTAACTGGCTTGTCGTGGAGGGGTTGGTCAGTAATATGGCAGTTGGAGGTATGTAAGGGATATGATGATGGGGCAATGGGTTGGAGTGCACACTATTGAAATGATGGCTAGAGAAGTCTGAAGGCAGGAGTGTGCAAATGGGAGTGTTGTAAATGCAGCAAAAGCAATGAATGAAGTTTGGAGTTTCTGTTGTAAATGCAGTAGTGTGTCTGGGCATGAAGTGTGG
Source organism: Allium cepa (assembly GCA_030765085.1). Lineage (NCBI taxonomy): Eukaryota > Viridiplantae > Streptophyta > Magnoliopsida > Asparagales > Amaryllidaceae > Allium > Allium cepa. The sequence continues at coordinate 138,416,379 of CM060931.1, read as the reverse complement.
TAGATATTTGTTGAAGTTGAAGTAGTGCAGGTGGGTTTGGCAAGTGGGATGGTGTTAGCAGATCAGGTGAAATGTAGGGGGTTTTGATGAATGTATGGGTTGCTGTGTTGTGGTGCGTAGTTGTCAGAGATGGAGGGTGATGAGTTGTGATAAGTGTTTGCAGTATGAATTGGTAGTTTGGAATGTAACAGTAGTGAAGTGTGATCAGTTTGAGGTGTAGTGAAGTATGGTCAGTTCGAGGGGGTTTGCTTGTTTGGTCAGGCAAGTAAAGGCATGGGATGATGATCAATTGTACTAGGATGGAACTGCAATGTCGTGACTCTGTTTGTGTAAGAAAGTTGTGGAACAACAGTGTTATGTTTGTGTAAGCAAGTTGTGGAAACAAGGGGCGTGTGTTGTGACTATGTTGATGAGTCAGAGGTGGTAAGGTTGAAGGAGGAGCAGATGCAATGGTTTTGTTGGTGAAGTGGGGAAGAACAGGCTGGTTGGTTGGGGGTCTAGTGTATTAAAAGGGTTGCAAGTAGATGGTGGAATTGAGCAATTTGGTTTGCTGCATTGTTTGAATAGAGGTGATGGGAGGTGTCAAAATTGTTGCAGTGGTCTATATGCAGGAGTATGGATGGTGTAATGTGTAGTGACTGAGATGCAAATTGTACCAACTGAAATGCAAATGTCAAGGAAATGAAATGTAAATGAAAAAACTGTCAATGAGATGTAAACAAAAATTGAAGATGAAATATAATGCAATGTATTTTTATAAAGAAGACTGTTATTTTTTTTCAAAAGCAAAATAAAAGTATGCAAACTAAAATGCCAATATATTTCAGAAGTGTAGCTCTTTGGGTACTTTTTATGCTCCAGCAGTTATTGATCTTAGCATTTTTGAACTATTAACCAATTATTAAAACCAAGATATAAGAATCACTTACTGCAAATTCCATCGATGCTTCATCAATCCATCCACTAGTGGTAGATCCGCTGTCCGAAGTGGCCTTGTGAGTCCTACAATACACTTCCCAAGTAGTTGGCTCCCTATTAAGTTCATCGGTCTAGAAAATAAAGATAAAAATAGAGTAAAAATGTGATAAGCTGATGTAAATTAACGTTAAAACAAGATTTTAGAGATCAAACCAAATCGTTTCGATAATCCGCAAAGGATCTCGAACCACCACAATGTCGCTTTTGGTTTTGAGCCCTAGAGTTTGCTGCTTTTTTTGCTTGAGCTTTTACTTCAGGAAGCTCCCAATATGCCAAAAACTGCTAATATATCTCCTGAGGTAGGTTCGGATGCTTCTTGCCTGACTCTTTCATACTGTGAATCCAGTCTCGATACTTCAAACTTGCTTTTCTATTCCATATCTGCTTCACAATTGCTGGTGAAGCATCTACTGTCCATTGAAATGACTCCTGTACATGTAGTGGAAAATGTAATGACCAAAAAAATAGGTTTAACACAATTACACTAATATTATTTTACCAGAAACCCCTGAAACATCACTTTCTTAACATCATCGGGTATACTTTTAAAATTGGGCCAAAAATCGTTAACCCGTGCTAACAAACCTACTCGAATAGCATAAGATGTAGCCCTGGAAGTGAACTCATATCTGAAACATATAAATGTAAAGCATGAATATGCATTACTCAAACTAGCTTATTTCATATTAGTCAAAGTAAATTAAACAGAGTCACAAAAGTCAACGTCATTTACTTATTTTGCAAGAATTCTTACCCAACACTGGCTTGCCAGAAAACTCTGATCCTTGTTATGGAGGAGGAGTCCGACACGGATGCATTAGTCTTTGGATTGGTAGCATCAACTTGAAGGGAAGTAGGATGAACAACGGGAGACATGATATGATGCTCTGTTGATTGTGATCTCGATCCATCTTGACCGCTAGGAGATGAACTAGGTTATATTGTGGCAGATGTGTTGTTGCCAAAAAGACATAGAGCAGGTCATTTTAGGGAACGACGATGACGATCAGCTCTAGTAGACATGTCCTGTTAAATGCAATTACTAACATAGAGAAATACATATGATTTGAAGAATTAAATATACAAAAAACCAATTAAAACAACATGAACTGGAGACTAAATACCCAATGGTAACTAAGCATACAAGAGTGATTTGAATTAAAAATTCATACTAGTAGAAAAATCAAACAAGTGTATTAATGAAAGCATGCTACCAATCAACATTATCATCATAACTTTCATTATTTACACTATCACATTCATCTTCACATTCATCAACTTCGACATTTTCATCTTCAATATCATTTTCCTCAGCTTCGATATCATAATCAACTTCGACATCATCGTCAACCTCTACTCCATCAAATACTTCATTATGAAGTGGTCCGATGTCATTAATGTCTTCAGTGATTTGCAGTAGTCCGTTATGGTCCAAATCATTCTAATATGGTTGATCTTCGCTTACGATCATGTTCGAATTGAATGATCATCTTGGCTTTGTTTGAACGACAGCCCACCAATCCGCTTTATTGTTGTTCATAGCAGGACATGGTACATAATAAACTTGAGTCGCTTGCATCGCTAACACAAATGGATCATAACCTTGGTATCGTCTTTTGTGATTTATTTCAATAAGTGGATAATCTCTATGTGCACGACGTATTCCTACATCTTTTCTATTGTCGAACCATTCACATTTGAACAAAAATGTTTTAAGCTCTGGTGCCATCGAGTAAGTAAGTTCAATTATTTCCTGTAACATGCCATAATAATCTTCTAGATCATCATCCCCGTTGCCTCCTTTAACACACACCCCACTGTTGTAAGTTTTTTTATTTGCTCCAAATTTAGTTGTGTGAAATTTATAGCCGTTAACGTACATAATCGGATATTTTCTATACTTCATCATAGGACCAAATGCAAGTTTTGCATAACAAACATCAGTGATTCCATTATCATCAACTTATTAAAATAAATTCATACATTGTAATATTATATAGATTTGTGATATAAAACGCGATTAATATATAATAAATCATACTCACATATTTCTTAAACCATTTCTCAAATCCTTTACTGGGCTCAACATCAGGATTTGCTTCTTCAAATTGACTGTTGGACGATTAAAATTACCAAGGAAAATTTATGATATAAAACATAAATCATTTTAATTGATTGAAGTTGTGTTACATACCAAATAAGATTTGATAGCTCTTCACAATTGAGAAGCACAGTTGATTTAGCTAAAGTAAAATCTTTAATTGCCTGAAAACCACCATCTTTCCATTTACCATATGACGTCTCCTTTCTGAAATATGGATAGAGATATATTAGATGAATCATCCATTTCATTCTCATTACGGTGGCCACTGTTAGAAATCTTGATATGGTCTTCAAAATAGTAATTGAAAAATGTGGATGCTTCTTCAGTAATGTATGCTTGGCAAATTGAACCTTCAACGCGTAATTTTTGTTTCACCTTTTTTTTAAGGTGACCAAGATACCTTAATATGAATACATGAAATATTAAGTATAACATTCTCATAATGATCTGATGAAAATATGAAAAAAAAGTCCACCTTAGTTATATATACACACCTCTCAAAAGGGTACATCCATCCATATTGTACCGGTCCTCGCATTAAAGCTTCAGTTGGTAGATGTATAGGTAGATGTTCCATGCTATTAAAAACTCCAGGAGGAAATATTTTTTTCAATTTACACAATAACTTCGGTACATCCTTCTCTAGTTTCTCCAAATGAGCTTTAATAAGAGTGTCGAACATAAATCTTTGTACATTAAGCTAAGTTCAGTTATGGGCATCCAAACCTTTTGTGGTAATAGCTCCTTAAAAACTATCGGAAATAGAGACTCAAGAAATACATGACAATTGTGACTCTTCATTCCCGATAGTTGAAGGTCCTTCATGTCAAAACATCGTTTCATATTAGAAGCAATTCCATCTGGTAACTTCAAATTTTCTACCCACTCTAATACTTTTTTACGACGAATATTTTACAACTCATAACAAGCTAAACGTTTGTAATTTGGACGTTCACTATCAGTTTTTAGTTCAGGACGATTACAGTAGAATGCAATATCCTTCCTTGACTTCAAATCATCTTTTGTTTTTCCCTTAACATTCATAATTGTGTTAAAGTAGTTCTCAAACACATTTTTCTCATTGTGCATTATGTCCATATTGTGCCGAAGTTTCAGATTCTTCCAATATGGTAGCTCCCAAAATATACTTTGTTTGCACCAATTATGAATTTGTCCTTTACCATGGATTTTTGGCTCTCTTCCTACCTCATGCATTTTAGGATAATCTTGCACGATCTCGTACACTTGTTCACTACTCAAAATGTCAGGTGGCTCGTATTTGCCCTAAAATTTTTCTTATCAAATCTAAAATGGTCGTTTGGATGCAAAAAACGACGATGATGATCCCACCAACACTGTTTTTCGCCATATTTTAATCGAAAGGATTCAGTCGAATCCATATAGATAGGACAAGCGGACTTGCCGCTAGTACTCCAGCCAGAAAGCATCCCATATGCTGGAAAATCACTTATTGTCCATAATAAAGAAGCAAACATTCTGAATTTTTTTTTCCTTGACACGTCGTAAGTAACAACGCCATCTATCCACAGTTTTTCAGCTCATTAACTAAAGGATGCAAATATACATCTATTCCGTTTTTGGGATTCTTTGGTCCAGGAACAATCACAGTTAAAAACATGTATGAATTCTTCATACACTTCCACGGAGGTAAATTATAAGGTGTTACAATAACTGGACATGTCGAATAAGATTTTCCGAACGACGTAAAAGGCGCGAAACCATCTGTACAGAAACCAAGTCGGACATTTCGTGATTCTTTAGCAAAATCAGGATAAACTTTATCGAAATGTTTCCACGCATCGCCATCAGAAGGATGACAAAAAATCCCTTCCTTTCGTTGTCATTCATTGTGCCATCGCATGTGTTTTGCAGTAGCACAAGATGCATATAACCTTTGTAATCTGGGTGTAAGCGGAAAATAATGCGTACGAGTGAAAGGTACACCTTTTCCATTGGTTTTCGTAGACTTATATCTTTTTTTATTGCAGAATTTACAATTCGTAAGGTTTTTATCTTCTTTCCAATATATCATGCATCCACCTGGGCATGTGTCAATTTTTTCATACGGCAAACCAAATGCAGATACTTCCTTTTTTAATGAATACCAATTACATGCCAACACATTGTCAGGTGGAAGCATTTCTTTGCACAGACTTAAAATAGCATTCATCATGTTTTCCGACGCATTGTATTCAGATTTTATAGTGATTAACCTAGATGTAGCCAACAAGTGTGTCATTGTACAACCTTTATAAAGCGGTCGTTTCGATGCTTTTAACAAATCAAAAAACTTTTTAGCTTTCGAGTCAAGTTCTTCAACTTCAGGTTCATCAGTCCACATACTTGGACCTGCAGCATCATGGACCATTTCTGTCATTCTATCTTCCATGCCATAGTCATCAAAATTAGCATTGATGGTTTCGGTTGCATCTTCAACTACCACTGTCGAATCATGCTTTGTCCCCGATTCACCGTGATATCTCCATACGTAATAATTTGGCATAAAACCATAATTATGCAAGTGAAAAGTTATAGTTTCATAATCTTGAAGTTTCGTGCAATGGTATTTCTTACACGGGCATCGAATTTCTTTCATCGTTGTTTTATTACAAGACGCCACTTTTAGAAATGCTTCCACGCCGTTTCTAAAATGCAATGATATTGATCCTCTTTTCCATCCAGGATCATACATCCAAGTTCGAACTTTTATATAATCCATCTTTTACTGCATAATGAGAAATAAATTAAATTATATTTAATTTTAGGAAATTAATCAGTAATTGAAAAAGCATATGCAAAATAACTACAAAAGGTTTTGTTGTTATACTGAATTTTGCAAAATTTGACTTCTAATTGTTTTGATGGATAACGTTAAGAATACGAGTACCACAACTTCCATTGAACCGACATGTTAACACCTCCCCCCCAAGTGTACTAATTATCTATACTTGGCGGTTGAAATAAGTCTGAAGTCCCTATACATTACACAAAGACTGCATCTGGATTCATACAATAACTCCCTTTGTTAATTTTATCCTAATAGTATAGGGCAGTGTTAAACCGAACATCGCAAATTTCACAACTGAACATCCTTGCAGTGTTAAACTGAACATCGCAGTGTTATACTACATTGCTTCAACATATCACTCCACCGCATTTGCAACACAAACACTATCAACATTCAACACATCTCCCATACATATCATCCATCGCAACCACCAACTACAGCTACACTTCATTATACTTCCAACATCTCTCCATATTTGCCATCATAAGTGACCACATTTGCCATCACAAGTGACCACATTTGCCACAATCTCCTTTACCCACTTCACTTCTCAAAACTGCCGTAGCCACATTAAAAACCCCATACTTTCAATCTGCCGCCACCACAAACATACAACCGAAACATCATACCCTTCTTGCTACTTCATTGCATTGCCATAACACCACTGACATACATCACTTCCCCATATATCAAACAGCAACATACCACTATACTACGACAGTTCAACCACTACCGTGCAATTGCCTACCAGACAACATTTATATTTGTGCATCAATCACATTTCTGCATTTCAACATACAAACACAGCAAGCATCAACAGTGAACGTCACTCAAACCACTATTCATCCACCTGTACATCCCTTCCTGTCTTCATTCAACATTCACCACTGCTAAAACTCCGTATCTCTGCCTTATTCCCCACTGATACACTGATACATATCAGTACGCACCATACCGGTCACACAAGCCTTCAATATCACTATCCTTTTACCATCCATTCATTGAACATAAACCATCTCCAACAAACTTCTTCCAACCTGACCATCAATTATTCCACTTACCATCACCCTGACACACAACAGTAACAAACATATACCCAATATAATTCATCCACTTACTACTTCTACCTCCTCCTCTGATATATAGCTACAGTCATCCAAACCAAACCACTGCACTTACCCTTAACTGTTTCATATAACATTACTTCTGCCTTGCCATAATCCACACCTTCACCGGCAAACCTCATTCACAATCGAAAATTCCCACCAGCGTTCTTGTATCCTAAAAGTATCAAATTCCTATACCTACTCTAGGCTACTAGTAAAGCCTGGGTCAAATTATGTCCACTGTGACTTATCTAGGATACAATAAGAACATGTATACATACACATAAAATAATATAATATTAATCGCTAGTTTTGAACTCATACCAGGCTTGCTTTTCTACTGCAAACCAAAATGTTTATGCGTGTAATATCTGATATAATATGTATATATCTTAAATATAATAAGCAATCACATACATCACAAATAGAGCCAATCAGCATTACACATCTGAATATTTGTAAGTACGTTAGGTTGTTCCCTTGTTTAAGTTATTTGTATAATTAAACTATATTTCACAACATAGTAAACTATAACATTTGCTTGGTTAACTGCTAACTAACCTACATCGCTGATGGATAATTAAACATGCCAATCACTAACCTATACTGGCATTTTGACAGGATCACTGCTAATCAATAACCTAACAAACTGGTAAATTTATAGGATCGTTATAGACTGTTTAAAATAGTAGTTGATCATCGTTTGGGGTGACTATTTATCACTTGCTATAAATCTTTCCATTTTGTAGATCAGACACATGTTGCGCTTTGTTTAGAAAATGCATGGTAAAAGGCGCTTTGTTTGAACCATGTTACGGACCACATATCATAATTCTAAGTCTGTCTCACTTGGTGGCAAGTCAACCTCTGAGATTTTGATGGAAATTGGTCTGGCTTCCCAACTACAAGGGAAGAAACAACAACATCACAACATCGCAAATTTTGATCCTTCACAACATCGCAACACCGAAAGTACAAAGTACTTTCAACAATCGCTGCTTAGGTTAACTGCTCAACAACAAATTTCTGAATAAGGTAAAGATGAAGAAAGGGACAAGGAGAAATTTTCTGAATCAGGTAAACAGAAGACGAATTAGGGTTTTTTTTACCTGAAATTTTAGCTTCCAAATTGAAGCATTGTTGTAGAATTAGGTTTTTTTTTCCTCGTTGAAAAACCGATGTAAGGTTGGAGAATGGAAGCGGTGATTAATGTAAAAAGTAAAAACTATTTCTGTGCTATGCAAGTGTAGGGATGGCGTGGGAAATTTCCTACGTCTTTCCTATGCCAACGTGGAATTATATAAAATTAACAGAGGCGTGGTAATGGCGTAGACGATATCTACGCCTTTTCTACAGTACCATTTTAGTATAGGCGATTTCCTACACCTTACCTACGCCTCGATTTTTTTTTTACGAGTTGAAGTTGGTGTAGGAAAAGCGAAGGAAATTTCCTTACGTCTTCCCTACGTCTTTACCTCTTTCTACCAGTTTCCTACACCTACCCTACGCCCCGCCTTTTGGCGTAGGAAAGACGTCGGAAACTTTGCGTAGGAAACTGTAGTATTTTCTAGTAGTGGACTGGGCTCCATCTCAATGTAATCTACGACACAAAGATTAATGTATTCAACCCTTAATTATCAAAAAATTTATTTTCTTCAATCTATACTGAGTTATACACAATTGAATGAACATATACTAGCAAAAAACCCCTAATGCAATCTGCAGCATATTGCTTTCACAAATCTTACAAAACTATCAAATCTAAAAAACCCTAAAAAGCCCTAAATCATCAAATTGGAGATGGGTTCATTACAAATATCCTCCATGATTCCGGATGTAGTAGCCATGGTCCAAATGAGCTTCGAATTTGATTAAAAGGCAAGGAAAATGGACATTTTGGGGGGGAGGGAGCGGAGCTGAAGGCTGAAATGGGTTTTTTTAGCAAGCGGAAATATATAAGAATGAGCAAAGGGAGGGTGTCGGCTGTTTGTTTTGTCACAGGCAAAAACTTGGGCGATTTTTGGAAAATCGCCAACGTGCGATTTTTCAAAAATCGCCCAAGTCGATTTTTGAAAAATCACAAACAAATTTACCCGCAACAAAACGTCCAACAACAAAACACAAACTACTCTACCATGCAAGCTCAATAGGTGCCTCCAAACAACTCTATAAGACCATGGAAATTCATCCAATGAAAATTACATGGATATAACCATCAATTTCAAAGAAAATCGAACATACATTCATTCAACAAAACATCCGTACCGTTTCTAGTGAAATTGCAGAAACCTAATAACATGAATTCTACGAAACATGAAAATATCCATCAATTACATGAAAATCAATAAACTAAACACAGGGTTCTTGATCAGAAACAGTTCGACAAACGTATCCATTACGAACATAAGCTAAAGAAGACAATTTCTTCTCTACCAACATTTTCTACTCATTTCTTCAACTAACTTTTTTAAACGCCTAATTTCAGCTTGCATTTCGAGGGGGTATTTCACTCCCTGAGCACACAATGGAAGATCAATCCACTTCATACATCATCCTACATCGCCAGGATTAATCATGTGATCTTCATATGAAGCGCAATCGTAAAATCTTCGTTTGGCATTAGTTTTAGTTTTGCCTATGACAACCACACATTCATCTCTACATCAACAAATTGGATATGCACCGATCGATAGTTTAGGACCTACAAGATTAGCATGACTTAGTATTTTTCCATCAGTGGAAATTTGTTTGCTCGGTCTTTGGTTCGCTATAATTTCGCGTAAGCGAGTATTGAGAGATAATGTTCCGGAATAGAACTTTTGTTGTATCAGCTCAAATTGCGTTTCTGGAACAACTACATCACTTAGATGCGTAATGCCCTTTTGAGCTTCGAAATCATCGTAATATTTCGCCATCGTCTCGTCGTCTATCTCCCAATCATCCATGTCTAATTCAACTGCGAGTACGTCAACATTGATTAGAGTATACAACAGCTCCGAATTAGGATTTTAGTTAGCATAAACAAATTATAAATCGATAAACATTACCATGTACCAAAGGTTACGCCTAGTTGTTGATAAGTTTTGATTATATCTTGCGAGAATTGGATTTTTTGGGTTTTCTATGAAGAAGTAGGCTTTGAGAGGGTTCAGGAATTTGGGGATGAGTTTGGTAAAGTTGAGAGTGAAGAAGAAGGGTGTGTCTTTCTTGTCTTAAAAAAGGCTTTTTGGCGATTTTTCAAAAATCGCCCGAAGCAAATGCTTGGTAACGTTGGCGATTTTCGAAAAGTTGCCAAGTAGGAAATATGCAATTTCATCTGTGCGAAAATTGCTTGTTGGCGACTTTTGGAAAATCGGCAACGCATAATTCCAGAAAAAAGTGGCCTAAATCGGTAAATTGGTTTAAAACTGGCCTATATTGGTAAAATATCCTTAAATAATTCCAAAATTCAATATAAATATTTCATTTCCAAATCACCTTTCAAAATTTTCTTTTAAAATTCAATAATATTATACTTGGTATTTAAAATACAAAAATTTAGGGCCAATGGTACTTTAGTATCCAATAATTCAAATCATACAACCATCCATAACATATTTATCCAATCAAATCATATATTTCTATATATGAAAAATAATCAATATATTTTGAGGAATCTAGTTGGATCTCTCCAACATGTTTCCCTGCATCCACAGATGTAAGATAACATAAAATACCAATCCCACTTCGAGGGGGATATCGTGGTAATATAGAGTCATCCGCTATTATGCGGGGTGCATGGGGTCTCATCCGTTCCAACGGCGGGAAATATATCCAACTACTAATATATACACACACAACACACACACACACACTATTATATTAATATAACATGAAACTTATAAAATACATAAAATCAACCAATCATCCAATAGTTAATTTTGACTAATTAAATTAAAGCTAGTCATCCAAATGCGTGAGATTTACTCAACTTGACTTTTTTGTTTACCAATCGTTCCAATTTAATTCTATTACGTAGATTCCACAAGTACGAATCCTATACCAAACAATTAATCCAAACGATTCAATAATTATTCATAACTATTCAATCAAGTATATTCAATCAATTCATTTAAACAATCCCGTAATAAATTAGGATAATATTGTATAGGATATATGCAAATGAAGTTAGATATAGATGTGAGTAAGTAATACTCACAAAATTGAAGCTTTGCTCCTTCCATAATCCACTGTCGTTGTCCTAGCCAATCGCCATTGCCACTGCAGTCATTTCCTTTTCAAACATGCTACAACACGTGTTTCCTCTTTTCACAAACTCATGCCTAAGAAGAAATCGCGACTGCCCTTGCTTCATGCCCTATTAGAGACCTCCCTTTCTCTCTATTTCGCTTGCTCCAATTCACCTTCGACCTGGTCTATATCGTCGTGCCGCCGCACTACCTCGTGCGTATTGATCGACGCTCGCCGACCCTTCACAACAGATCGTGACATAGTTTTTTTCATCGATTTGAGTTCGATCTCTATAAATCTTTTCTAATTCGTGAATTCGAATATGAAGGTGAAAGAGGAAGTAAGCTTGCGTTAAAGCTGGAAGGATACGACTTACTTCAGAAGGAAGGGAGGGCGTATTTGACTTTTCCAATATATAATATTATTTAGTTATAACAATATCTCGTTTAAATATAACTTAAAATTCCAACCTCCTACCAAGGAGTGCCACCACGCGTTCCTAATGTTATATCCCTATTCCGAATGAAATGGAACAAGTTTCGAGGCTTAATTCGATCGTATAAAGAAGATAGCCTTTTGTTTTAAATCGACTATTTGAATTAAATTAAATTAACTAATTTTCAGGCATTTTCAGATCGTACGACCAAACGGTAAATCCAAATGCTGCGAAATTTGAACTCTGATAATAATACACTATTATAAATCCAAAGGAACTAATTTCGTCGAATCCCGAGACTATGTCCCGAATCACTATTTTAACGCGTCGATTAAATTGACGATTTTCCATTTTTACGAAATCACTTAAAATTTCAGTCTTAAACTCTTACTAACTAAATTATGATTCTAAATCCAATATCTGAACCATTTAAGTATTCAAAATCATACGACGAAAAATCTAGGTCGTTAAACTACTTATTGTATATATAAATCAAATCTTAATTAAAAAACAACATTTTATCGCCATTAATTTTGTAACAACCAGGTATTTTCAACCATTCACATCCATTATAAGTGTATAGGTAGAAACTCATGCTGGAATTGGATTGCTCAAAATACCGCGTTGTAAATAAAAATTTGGCAAATCTCAGAATATACCGTAATTAAAAATCACAGATCACAGACACAGAGTATATAAAAATGCAGCGGAAGAAAAAGAGATAGTAGTTCATGAAGCTACTATATAAAATACAAGATACACCAGAGTTAAATAAGATACAACAGAAGAGTAATAGGATACATCAGGTACAAATCAGATACATCACTGAACCACTGGATACTGAAACAAAATAGATGGCTGGATCTTCAAGGAAAGCTCCAACGCCGAAGGTGAATCTTGAATGCTAACTCAATCAATCTGACCCGAGTGTAAAGCAAAACACAAAACCCTCGAGTCAGGACATAAATACTTATAAACTGTAAATCAACTCAAGTGAACAGTAACAAAATGCATCAGTAACTTAAAGGATGCTTGGGACCGCCCATCCTCTAAGGATCCGTTAAACTATTTACTATGTTGTAATATACGCTATATACAGTAGCGTCTAATCAGTAAAGTATAATCATATAGAAAATAACAATAAGGGGATGGTGAACCTTAACGCGGTCGGATCTTTAAAACCAAAATCGTAGTGGGCTCGATATAAGGATATGACACGGCACGCGAGGCAATGCCAGGGTGGATACACTGTTTGCACTCCCGGACCGGTGGTGACGGCAAGCCAGCAACTTCCGCCCACCTCGAACAATACCCCCGAATCAAAGTGGCGCCACCGAATCGAATCACAACAGTAATAGAACGGTTTCCGATGGAGCATGCTCGATGAAAGGGTGCGACCCTTTGTGTAGCCCGGTATAGCTCCTGTTTTAGTCATTTATGCCAACTCACGGGAGTTGGGTCCACGTAATATACCTCGAGAACGTCGCCACCGTCCTACTTCATTCCGGAATCTCCATCGCGTACACAGTTGTTAAAGTGGTTTTCGGTATTGGCCGGCTATAAGACAATATCCGATCCTGGTCTCTTTAACAACCAATCGTTATTATAACCCCTAGTTATAACTTTAAAACAATATTTTATACTTCAAAATAAAATATCCTTTTCAATACAAATCTTTATCAAAATAAAGATTAAATCATTTCCAAAACCATTTCAATATATCATCATAAAATATCTTTCAATTCAAATATTTATCAAAATAAATATCAAGTCATTTCTAACCATTTCAATATATTAAATTTTCATACCCTTTCAACACTACCTTTCAAATCATTTTAATATATCAAAATATCATAACCTTTCAAAGCTTCAGTTCCAAAATATCATATCTTTCAGAACTTCTTTTTAAATCATGTTAATATCAAAATGTCCTATCTTTCAAACTCCGTTTTTCAAATCATTTAATATCAAAAATATCATATCTTTCAAAACTTCGTTTCAAATCATTTTAATATATCAAAATATCATATCCTTTCAAAACTTCATTTCAAATCATTTTAATATATCAAAATATCGTATCTTTTCAAACTTCATTCATTTCAAATCATTATTCATTTTATTCAATCTAAAATACCATTTCAATTCATATTTCAAAACAGTTTATATTCCAAAAATTCTTTTTTATCATTTCAATGAAGTTATTATGTTTAATAATTAAATTATTAAATTTCCAAAGATTTAAACTTCCAAAGTTTATTTATTCACTTAAGTTTATCAAAACCGTGAAAATTCACTTTTCGCATCATTTAGAAAACTTATATGGAAACTTACATTCAAAACAGTTCAATTTAACCAAAGACAGCAATTCAAAATGTATAATAGGTTTACTTAAATTTCGAATAACTTAGTTAAATTCAAAAATTATAGCACTTACAAAGATTGCTATAATAGCTTTTAATTCAACTTAGCTTTTTAGTTCATTATCATCAACTACAGCGTTTACAAATGCTGTAATATCATTTACATTGTAATTAATAGCATTTCAAAAAGCAGTCAATTAGCTTCAAATATTCAATAAAATTTCTCAACCAATTATATTTTTATTAAAACATTTTTAACTTATAAAATCATACACTTTCACATTTATAACATCATTTAATTTTCCTCAAGTTCATGATTTTATAAAGTTAAATTTCCATTCAAAAATCTAGATTTAATAATAATTCACTTTTTAAAATGCAATGTTGAATTTTAAATCCATTACATTAAATTTCAAATTAACACTTAAGTTCAAATTCTCAAATATAACTTAATTTATTTTTATTTACTTAACTAAAAATTCACTTTTAAGTCAATTTCATAAATTTCCAATTTTAGTTATATTCAAAATTTCAACTTAAAATATTCATTCATTTCACATTTCAACTTTGTTAAAAAATCATTAATATGATATAAAATCACTTTTAATTCATTTAAATTCAAATTATCATAAATTTATCATAATTTAATATTCAATTTAATTTCCAATTATAATTAAATCAAATTTTCCAAAATAACTTACGTTCAAAATTTTCATTAATTCATTTCACTTACAATTGTTCAGAAAATCAATAATATTTTACAAAAATCATTTTTTATTAAATCTCAAATCAAAATATTATATTAATTAAATTTCTAAAATATTTTAAAAATTTTAGAAAAACATATTTTAACTACGGGCCTGTATAAAATTTTCTACGCTAGGTAAAGTGATACGGGTAATATATCATTTCGACCCGTAATTTACAAAGAAAAAATCAGGGTTTTATCATTTCAAACCCCCAATCCCAAGTCAAAATGAAAAATTTAAAACCATTCAGGCCTATCATTTCAGCCCATAACATTTTTTTTTCTAACAGGGAACTTGCAGTGTGATCATATGCAGAAATAATATAAACAAGGTCAATATCACAATATACAGTCATATATTAGATGTCAGGTGAAAATTAACAGTTTTAACATGGTAATAATATGGTAATAACATGGCATAGCATATCATATGATCACCATTAACTTGCATAAGCATTTTTTATTACTAAACACCTGTCATCAATTCACTTTTCATAAGTATAAATGTCAGAGTGAGAAAGACTCACTTTTTCAAGCTGAAGACCAAAACAACAAACACAAGAGCAGTTCCAAAAGTATGACAAGCACGATACAGCACGACTTTTGATTTGAATGAATGGAGAGCCTTGATATTTGTCTTGTAAACAATAACCAAAACAAGACAATACACACATAAATATTCAACGCAAAAAAATGTTGAAACAATGAAAATACGAAGCAACAAAGGAATAGATTACTTGACCTTGCTTTAACCATTCAAATGCTTGACCTAGGAGGTTCTTGGGTTCAGCCATGATGGTGATATAGCTCAGGTTTGGCACCATAACTCACGGCTAGAAGGAGTATGGAGTGGTAGGGTTATAACATGAAGCATACAATTGATCAAGGCAACATATATGAAGTTTTTGAGCACAACAAGGCTCGGCCTTGGGTCAAGTGGGGCTTGGCCATGCTTGTACAGGTTTGGACAGCAGATGGAGTGGCGTGGGGAGGTCTGGAAAAGGTGGTGGTAGCGGCCTATGGTGGTGGCCAAGGTGGTGGATGAAGATATGAAGTGATAAGGTGGCTATCATGAATGTTTCAAGGCTTTATGCATTGTTTTTGTGGAGTTTTGGTTCATGGAGTCTTGGCCATGTCAATTTCAGATCTTGACAGAGGCTAAGATAAAGTGTAGTGGTGGTAGCAAGGTGGTGGTCGTGGCTAGAGGTGGTGGCCATGGTGAAGTATGAAGGTGGTGAAGTAATAGTGGTGGCTAGTGCATTGTTTTGGACATTATTTGCAATTTTGTGGAGTTTTGTCACCAAGAGAGGCGTGGCCATGAATGGATCTGAAATGATGGCTGGAGATGATGCCAAGGAAGAGTGGTAGGGGATGGTGGAGAGTATGGTGGTGATGGTGGGTGGTAGAGGCCAATCCAGAAAGCATAGAAAACTAGGCAAAATACATAGAAAATGAGAAGAAAAAGGTAGAAAAAAGATGTAGCCATTACCGGATTTTTTTCTCAAGATGGAGGCCACGATTTTTAGGGTTTTGGAGCTTGAAAATTCGTGAATAATATGAGGGAGTCAGCTGCAAAGGATGGGGAAAGGAATGGCTAAGATAAATTGATGTATTAATTGCAAAAAGAAACGGATAAAATGCCTTTACGTTTCAGGCTTTTAAGATCTCTTAACTTTCTAAACCTTTTGCATTTCCTTTTCTTTTTAATTTTATAAAAACAAAATAAACTCAGAAATGTTATTTAAAACCGAAACTAAGTAAGAATAAAATAAAATAAATAATTTATTTTAAGTAAAATAGAAAAAGGAAATAAGAAATTGCTTAAAAATAGCAACCCTGACATAAAAATTACAAGAAAATCTCCAACGACTTTGGAAAATTTATTACTTCACAGAAAATATATTTTAACACAAAATTTGAATTAAAAATGGTTTTAAAACATTTTCAAGGTAAAATAATAATTTAATTTTTATTAAATAGAAAGTTAAATAAAGAAAAATGCAGTAAATACCAACTAGGCTTTATAAATTGAAATAAATTCAAATAAACTTTAGAAAAATTATATTATCATTTTAAAAATACTTAAAAGTCAAAGTATACATAATATAACATATTATCACATATTAAAATAAAATATAACAAAGAAGAAGTAATGTATACAATTTAAAATAGTCATTGTTAAATAACCCTATATACGCACAATATTGTAAAGGGTATAACTTTCACAATTTACGTCCAAATTCAACGAAACGAAAAGTGGTGTTCTTAGAATTTTATGTACTTTCATAATAAAAGAAAAAATTAGATTTTTTAAACTTTTAAAATTTTAAGTTGAAAGTCACAGTTTGACTATTTTGACCAAAATCAGCAATTCAGGCAAATATTCAACTTACACAAGTTTGGAATTATAACTCATAAAAAATCAAGATTATATTTAAAAAATAAATTTAATCATTTCAAATAAGTAAAATAAGTTTTTAAATCAAAATCTTACACTAAAAATAATTAAAATATACAATAAAATAATTACAAAATACAGGGTTGTTACACTCTCCCCCACTCAAAACTTTTCGTCCCCGAAAAGGAATGAGGTATGGAAGGGCACAGAAAAGATAGAGTGAAATAGGATTAAGATAAGATGACAAGGAGATTGAAGTTATACCTGATAACTGTTGTTATAGGTAAGTTTTACAAGGTAGAGGTGATCTTTCCAAGATCCTCCAGAATCAAGAACACAAGCACGAAAAAGGTGGATTCAAAATGATTACCAAAGGTCTATCAAAGATTATAGAAAGATTTCTAAACAGAAAGATTATAGAAAGATGCATATACCGGTCTATAGCAAGATAAGGATAATAAGGACAACCAAAAGATAGTTTGAAAAACAAAATAAGGAAATGATTTTGAAAGCATGGAAATTTCAACTTAAACAAAGAATAAATCTTTACACAAGTTAAATAAATCTTAACTTTCTCAAATTTCATTATCTTATTATCCAATCATCTAAAATTAACCATTTTTAAAACCATGGGTTTGAAAAATAATCATTTATTACACTCACAATGTACTTAATAAATTTTATTCTTATTTATTCCTAATCAAAAATAATTTATTCCTCTCAATATATTTATCACTCATGTTAAATATATTTACACTTTTTTTTTATAACTACTTTCTTTTATTCTTAGTTCTTTTAACATCATTTTATTGTAAGTCATTCAATTACCCTTTATTATATTTACCTCTGTTAATCATTTTATAATTAAAATTTAAGTGTATAACATTTATTATAACTACTCAAATTTTATTTATAAAATCTTTTTATATCGTATATTATCCAATTACATTTTTAACTTCTGAAATTTTGGTAAGTTATATTTGAATGAAATTGTATTATACAAATAAAATTTCCAATTCAATCATTTCAAGCTTAAATCATTTATTCAATTTTTTTTTCTTTTTATAATTGAAATTGTTCTTTAAAAATAGAATTTAAGAATTAAATTTCCAATTTCTTCAGACCATTTAGAGATAAGAAATAATATATATACATATATTATATGTAAAATCAAATTTCAATCATATATCTATCTATATATATATTATAAATCAAGTCATATTTTAGAAATTCAAATCAATTTAATTTCCCAAAACAAAGCTGTAGCAAGACTACAGAACAGTTTCTTAACTACGAAACTCGAAAATGAACGTCGATGATGTCGCGATCATCACCGAAGTTATTTTCCAGCGACAAAGAGAAGAGCACAAATTTTAAACCTTTAAAATTCTTTGAAAACAAATTCTATTCAAAATACTTTAAATAATATAACCCTTTAAAACTTTAAACCAAAGTTCGAAATAATCGGAATTTAAATCCTCAAATTCTTGTTTTAAATTCATTTCAGTTCCCAAATAAATTTATAAACAAATATTTATAGATCTATTTGTAGAACAATAAATGATAAATCAAGTATTATCATTTCAAATTATCAATTTAAATCATTTCATTAAGTTCCATAAATTTACTTATATATCAAAATTTACTTCATTAACCAAATTTTTTTTTAAAATATATTGTGTCCGTTTGTTCTGTCAAAGTGTTTTGGAAATCTTATCGATAGCGCTGATCAGACGTATCGATCAGAAACCCAACTCAACATCAACAACTCAAACAACACAATATATAAAACATTTTAATTTTAAATACTAGTTTACAAATACACTATACATGAATAGATTTTCAAAGAAGGATAGAGATTCAAATTTTTTTGATTAACACAAATCAAAGGAGATTATGATTTAAAAATAAGTTGAAACAAGGATAACATGATTAAATAACAGAATAGGAAGATGGATAAGCTTATATAAATCACGGGCAACCTTAACCGGGTTAACCGTGACTTAAAAATAAGATCAGTGTTGATTTTTCTAGGGTAAATCTACATTCCATCTCAAGAGTTAGAGTTTGAAATAACAAAAGATATTAGCATCTAAACCAAGGATAGATAAGAATCTCTGGTGAATCGATGCTAAATGCAAAGGAGTTTTCCCCCGTTTTCAATTAAATTTGAAATTGGCGTGACCGCCGACTCACTAGAAAGATCATTCGAAGCGGAGCTATGGAATACTCCAGAGTCAAAAGAAGATGACTAGTGAGGGACACCGTAGGGAACGTTCCAAATTCAAATGAATTGAGTCAAAAAGGAAGAGATTCAAACTCGAATGGAAGTGATTCTGTAACTATATTCACTTCGTATGTTGAGTTTTGCCTAGAGCTACCAAAGCTTTGATACCAACTGTAACAACCAGGTATTTTCAACCATTCGCATCCATTATAAGTGTATAGGTAGACACTCATGCTGGAATTGGATTGCTCAAAATATCGCGTTGTAAATAAAAATTTGGCAAATCTCAGAATATACAGTAATTAAAAATCACAGATCACAGACACAAGTATATAAAAATGCAGCGGAAGAAAAAGAGATAGTAGTTCATGAAGCTACTATATAAAATACACGATACATCAGAGTTAAATAAGATACAACAGAAGAGTAACAAGATACATCAGGTACAAATCAGATACATCACTGAACCACTGGATACTGAAACAAAATAGATGGCTGGATCTTCAAGGAAAGCTCCAACGCCGAAGGTGAATCTTGAATGCTAACTCAATCAATCTGACCCGAGCGTAAAGCAAAACACAAAACCCTCGAGTCAGGACATAAATACTTATAAACTGTAAATCAACCCAAGTGAACAGTAACAAAATGCATCAGTAACTTAAAGGATGCTTGGGACCGCCCATCCTCTAAGGATCCGTTAAACTATTTACTATGTAGTAATATACGCTATATACGGTAGTGTCTAATCAGTAAAGTATAATCATATAGAAAATAGCGTTAAGGGGATGGTGAACCTTAACGCGGTCGGATCTTTAAAACCAAAATCTTAGTGGGCTCGATATTAGGATATGACACGGCAGGCGAGGCAATGCCAGGGTGGATACACCGTTTGCACTCCCGGACCGGTGGTGACGGCAAGCCAGCAGCTTCCGCCCACCTCGAACAATACCCCCGAATCAAAGTGGCGCCACCGAATCGAATCACAACAGTAATAGAATGGTTTCCGATGGAGTATGCTCGATGAAAGGGTGCGACCCTTTGTGTAGCCCGGTATAGCTCCTGTTTTAGTCATTTATGCCAACTCACGGGAGTTGGGTCCACGTAATATACCTCGAGAACGTCGCCACCATCCTACTTCATTCTGGAATCTCCACCGCGTACACAGTTGTTAAAGTGGTTTTCGGTGTTGGCCGGCTATAAGACAATATCCGATCCCGGTCTCTTTAACAACCAATCGTTATTATAACCCGTAGTTATAACTTTAAAACAATATTTTATACTTCAAAATAAAATATCCTTTTCAATCCAAATCTTTATCAAAATAAAGATTAAATCATTTCCAAAACCATTTCAATATATCATCGTAAAATATCTTTCAATTCAAATATTTATCAAAATAAATATCAAGTCATTTCTAACCATTTCAATATATTAAATTTTCATACCCTTTCAACACTACCTTTCAAATCATTTTAATATATCAAAATATCATAACCTTTCAAAGCTTCAGTTCCAAAATATCATATCTTTCAGAACTTCTTTTTAAATCATGTTAATATCAAAATGTCCTATCTTTCAAACTCCGTTTTTCAAATCATTTAATATCAAAAATATCATATCTTTCAAAACTTCGTTTCAAATCATTTTAATATATCAAAATATCATATCCTTTCAAAACTTCATTTCAAATCATTTTAATATATCAAAATATCGTATCTTTTCAAACTTCATTCATTTCAAATCATTATTCATTTTATTCAATTTAAATACCATTTCAATTCATATTTCAAAACAGTTTATATTCCAAAAATTCTTTTTTACCATTTCAATGAAGTTATTATGTTTAATAATTAAATTATTAAATTTCCAAAAATTTCAACTTCCAAAGTTTATTTATTCACTTAAGTTTATCAAAACCGTGAAAATTCACTTTTCGCATCATTTAGAAAACTTATACGGAAACTTACATTCAAAACAGTTCAATTTAACAAAAGACAGCAATTCAAAATGTATAATAGGTTTACTTAAATTTTGAATAATTTAGTTAAATTCAAAAATTATAGCACTTACGAAGATTTCTATAATAGCTTTTAATTCAACTTAGCTTTTTAGTTCATTATCATCAACTACAGCGTTTACAAATGCTGTAATATCATTTACATTGTAATTAATAGCATTTCAAAAATGCAGTCAATTAACTTCAAATATTCAATAAAATTTCTCAACCAATTATATTTTTATTAAAAACATTTTTAACTTATAAAATCATAGATTTTCACATTTATAACATCATTTAATTTTCCTCCAGTTCATGATTTTATAAAGTTAAATTTCCATTTAAAAATCTAGATTTAATAATAATTCACTTATTAAAATGCAATGTTGAATTTTAAATCCATTACATTAAATTTCAACTTAACACTTAAGTTAAAATTCTCAAATATAACTTAATTTATTTTTATTCACTTAACTAAAAATTCACTTTTAAGTCAATTTCATAAATTTCCAATTTTAGTTATATTCAAAATTTCAACTTAAAATATTCATTCATTTCACATTTCAACTTTGTTAAAAAATCATTAATATGATATAAAATCGCTTTTAATTCATTTAAATTCAAATTATCATAAATTTATCATAATTTCATATTCAATTTAATTTCCAATTATAATTAAATCAAAATTTCCAAAATAACTTACGTTCAAAATTTTCATTAATTCATTTCACTTACAATTGTTCAGAAAATCAATAATATTTTACAAAAATCATTTTTTATTAAATCTCAAATCAAAATATTATATTAATTAAATTTCTAAAATATTTTAAAAATTTTAGAAAAACATATTTTAACTACGGGCCTGTATAAAATTTTCTACGCTAGGTAAAGTGATACGGGTAATATATCATTTCGACCCGTAATTTACAAAGAAAAAATCAGGGTTTTATCATTTCAAACCCGCAATCCCAAGTCAAAATGAAAAATTTTAAACCATTCAGGCCTATCATTTCAGCCCATAACATTTTTTTTTCTAACAGGGAACTTGCAGTGTGATCATATGCAGAAATAATATAAACAAGGTCAATATCACAATATACAGTCATATGTTAGATGTCAGGTGAAAATTAACAGTTTTAACATGGTAATAATATGGTAATAACATGGCATAGCGTATCATATGATCACCATTAACTTGCATAAGCATTTTTTATTACTAAACACCTGTTATCAATTCACTTTTCATAAGTATAAATGTTAGAGTGAGAAAGACTCACTTTTTCAAGCTGAAGACCAAAACAACAAACACAAGAGCAGTTCCAAAAGTATGACAAGCACGATACAGCACGACTTTTGATTTGAATGAATGGAGAGCCTTGATATTTGTCTTGTAAACAATAACCAAAACAAGACAATACACACATAAATATTCAACGCAAAACAATGTTGAAACAATGAAAATACGAAGCAACAAAGGAATAGATTACTTGACCTTGCTTTAACCATTCAAATGCTTGGCCTAGGAGGTTCTTGGGTTCAACCATGATGGTGATATAGCTCAGGTTTGGCACCGTAACTCACGGCTAGAAGGAGTATGGAGTGGTAGGTTTATAACATGAAGCATACAATTGATCAAGGCAAGATATATGAAGTTTTTGAGCACAACAAGGCTCGGCCTTGGGTCAAGTGGGGCATGGCCATACTTGTACAGGTTTGGACAGTAGATGGAGGGGTGTGGGGAGGTCTGGAAAAGGTGGTGGTAGTGGCCTATGGTGGTGGCCAAGGTGGTGGATGAAGATATGAAGTGATAAGGTGGCTATCATGAATGTTTCAAGGCTTTATGCATTGTTTTTGTGGAGTTTTGGTTCATGGAGTCTTGGCCATGTCAATTTTAGATCTGGACAGAGGCTAAGATGAAGTGTAGTGGTGGTAGCAAGGTGGTGGTCGTGGCTAGAGGTGGTGGCCAAGGTGAAGTATGAAGGTGGTGAAGTAATAGTGGTGGCTAGTGCATTGTTTTGGACATTATTTGCAATTTTGCGGAGTTTTGTCACCAAGGGAGGTGTGGCCATGGATGGATCTGAAATGATGGCTGGAGATGATGCCAAGGAAGAGTGGTAGGGGATGGTGGAGAGTATGGTGGTGATGGTGGGTGGTAGAGGCCAATCCAGAAAGCATAGAAAACTAGGCAAAATACATAGAAAATGAGAAGAAAAAGGTAGAAAAAAGATGTAGCCATTACCGGATTTTTTTCTCAAGATGGAGGCCACGATTTTTAGGGTTTTGAAGCTTGAAAATTCGTGAATAATATGAGGGAATCGGCTGCAAAGGATGGGGAAAGGAATGGCTAAGATAAATTGATGTATTAATTAAAAAAAAAAACGGATAAAACGCCTTTACGTTTCAGGCTTTTAAGATCTCTTAACTTTCTAAACCTTTTGCATTTCCTTTTCTTTTTAATTTTATAAAAACAAAATAAACTCAGAAATGTTATTTAAAACCGAAACTAAGTAAGAATAAAATAAAATAAATAATTTATTTTAAGTAAAATAGAAAAAGGAAATAAGAAATTGCATAAAAATAGCAACCCTGACATAAAAATTACAAAAAAATCTCCAATGACTTTGGAAAATTTATTACTTCACAAAAAAAATATTTTAACACAAAATCTGAATTAAAAATGGCTTTAAAACATTTTCAAGGTAAAATAATAATTTAATTATTATTAAATAGAAAGTTAAATAAAGAAAAATGTAGTAAATACCAACTAGGCTTTATAAATTGAAATAAATTCAAATAAACTTTAGAAAAATTATATTATCATTTTAAAAATACTTAAAAGTCAAAATATACATAATATAACATATTATCACATATTAAAATAAAATATAACAAAGAAGAAGTAATTTATACAATTTAAAATAGTCATTGTTAAATAACCCTGTATACGCACAATATTGTAAAGATAACTTTCACAATTTACATCCAAATTCAACGAAACGAAAAGTGGTGTTCTTAGAATTTTATGTACTTTCATAATAAGAGAAAAAATTAAATTTTTTAAACTTTTAAAATTTGAAGTTGAAAGTCACAGTTTGACTATTTTGACCAAAATTAGCAATTCAGACAAATATTCAACTTACACAAGTTTGGAATTATAACTCATAAAAAATCAAGATTATATTTAAAAAATAAATTTAATCATTTCAAATAAGTAAAATAAGTTTTTAAATCAAAATCTTACATTAAAAATAATTAAAATATACAATAAAATAAGTACAAAATACAGGGTTGTTACAAATTTTTAGTAAAACGTCATCTTAGAAAATTTATTAACTAAAGTGTGTATTCTAGGTTTATTATGCATTACATTATCGATATCTTTTATGACTATAACAAGCTGAATTAAATAATTGGAAATATCTCACTAAAAGTAGTGTACATCAAGTAATATACATGTGGGTTAGAGGCAAAAAAGAGATGGAACCATGTATAAGCTGCTGACATGAAAATGAAACTCGATACAATTATGATGTAGTCATTTATTATTGTTCGCACCCAAGATTAACACATGAATCTTCAAATTTGTGCATTAAAGGTTGAAAATTTAGAGAAAGACACCGGATGTCTGTCCATGAGTTTAGAGTAGTTGGGAAGATGAATTTAGAACTTTTCTATATGCTTTCACTATTAAATGAATTGTCATTAAATATGCATAAGTGGAAACGTACCTCGAGATAAAACGGAAGTAGTAAAACGCAACATTTTTTAAATGTAAATAGAATTTAAATTGATTATAATAAAAATGGCCCAACCAAACACATGAGGAGACATGTTTTATGAATTAATATAAGCTAAATGATTCGGAATAAAGGATAAATACAACAATGGAGGCATAAGTAAACCCATTCTGTTACATTGCACAATGTACAATGTCAAATACCAAGTGTTAGATGTGCCATTAAAGCACGTTCCTGCACATCTCAGCTTTTTTATCTATTTATACTCCATACGTTTAATCACATAATGATGGAAATAAGATATATAAAGAGAAAAGAACATAATACTAGAAGATATGCTATAAATAGTTTGATTGTATTTATCTTACAATCGCCCGCTAACTATAAGAAAACTCCAAATAGAAGAAAGCATAAGAAAAGTTTTCATAAGTATATAAAAATGTATTTCGATTGAATTGATATATAAAGAAGTAATGTTAAAACTTAGTCTACGTAGTAATTTGAATAGCAATACTTAGCTGAAAACTCACAATAGGTACTTCACTTTTGATTTATGCAAATTCCACAATAAATATGCATTTTTTATGATCGTGCACTCACCTTAGAAACTTACGAGTTTTATAGACAGATTCTCTTAATATCCCATAGAAGGCCAGCCCACATATACACTCAAGAAAGTAAATCAATCAACCACGTCTCTATAGCGCCATCCATTTATGGTTGTAAACTTTTTAGGAGCATGAAACCTTAAACTAAATAATCGAACTCATCAAGTGTATTTCAAAAGCACCACCTATTGCATGTTACGGATTTTGAAAGAGAAATCAAACATAATTTAAGAGAAATAAGTAAAATCTGTTAAGTGTCTCCAAAGCATCACCAAAATTTGCTATGGATTTAATAATAACTGGTCTTAAAAACATTAATAGAATCCATCAAGTGTATCTCAAAAGGATCTTTTGGATCAGGTGCATTGATGATGGAGCGAAAAGGAGAAATTTCAAAATAAAATTCTTTTTATTAATTTTGCACTAGATCTTATTTTGTATTTCCATGAATAATTTACTTATACAAAATCATATTTAGTATACATTAAGAAAGGGATATCATTATTGTTAGTCTCATTGTGTTTTATTTTATATTAAAAACTTTATTATATGTATGTGTGCGCACGTATGCGTGTGTATATATAATTTTACTTTAACTAAATTTTTTTTTTATACTTTATTTCATAGGAATTCACACTCAGTACAATGTGAATATTGTAGATGTTATAAAATAATTGATAGAGTTAAGGTGTACCATAGGAGAAATTATGTAATTTGATTGCATAACTTAAGTCTTATAACAAATCTTGTTCGAAATATGGTAAGTTTTCTGTTTTACTTTCTATTGTATATATTATTATATTGTGATATAAATAATGTTATAAATACATTAAGTATATAAAAGTAGAAAATCTTTAAAAAAATTATTTAGTCAACTGTAGTTACGAATGTGTCTGTAGCCTTGAGAATTGAATCGATAAAATAGATGCTTGTCAAAAAATTTCCTAATTAAAATATATCGAGTATAGGATATTGATATATCCATTCAGACTAATGCATGTAGCGCTTTCCATACGACGGATGTTGTATAACTCATGATCGTTGTGGGAACCAAGGGGTTACATATGTGTAGTTGTTTGGGACAATTACATAACCAATGGAGCTAAGAGTGTGATACATGGACAATTATGTAATTTGATTATACAACTTAGCTCTTACAGGGAATCTTTTTGAAATAAAGTAAGCTTTCGGCTTTATTCTCTAATGTGTACATTGTTATATCGCGATATAATTAATGTTTTGAATAAATTAAATATATACAAGTAGAAAATCCTTATGAAAAATATTCAATCGATTGCAGTTATGAATGTGTTCTCTCGAGTACTTCCCTTTAATTTCAAATTGCGCTTACTTCTTTTTCTCTCAGTCAAAAATTGAAAATCATTTCTCCTCGAACGAAACCTAATTTGTTTGATAGTTAAAAAATAAATTCAATCGCATATTGTTTTTACTTCTTCAAAGCAAATGAACAAATCAAAATTTGTATTCGAAGAAAAAAATTGGGAGAACAGACACGATCGCCTTCGAATTGGCAGGCGACAAGCGGGACGTCGCGACAGATTCGCGCTTGTGGTTTTTGAGGTTGTCGTGGTCGCGAGGGGTGATCTGAGTAGTGTGTTCGATTTCAGGCGCTCGAAGGAGAGAGGAGGGTGTTGTCAGGCGTTGGTATCGGTCTTATTGCAGCGCTTGATGGATCAGTCAATGTTGCAGCAATCGTTCGTGAAGTCGACAGTGTATTTATGGGGAGGAAGGCCGTCCAGGGTTTGCGATTGACGTCAGGGGATGATTATTTGTAGATCGCGATGGAGGGTTGCATGGTTTTGGTTATAGGAGTTTCAGCTTGGAGAGGACTGGAAAGGGAGTCGTGATCGAGACGAAGGCGATGACAGCGTGGGTGTGCATTTTGATAAAGGGGCAGAGGCGCTCAAGCGAGCGTAGTCAGGGAGGGTGCAGGCTGGCTAACTTGGAAGAAGGTAAAGTTAGGAAGGAGGGTTTCACGACTAGGAGGGTGATCATAGTCTAGAGTAGGGGTAATTCATTTAAAACAAATTTAAATCTAAGATAACTCTCAATTAAGTTATTTGTAGTTGATTAATTCGTATTTTTCTTTCACGAGGTCCAAAAATCATTAACAAATCAAGTTTGGCTCGTAGCTGTGGAATCTATGCAATAGGATTGGTATGGGATTTTTCAATGTTCGTTGGAATTTTTTTAAATTAAATCAAACGTTGTTCAATTTAGTTTAAATCGGAATGTTCGACAAATAAAAATCAAGGTGAGTAAATCTCGCTCTATTTGGATTACTAGATTCTAATCTTAAGTAGTTAAAATAATTCTGGATATCTAGTCGAATTGATTTATCTGCTGAATGATATTATCTTACATATATAGTGTGTGTGTGTGTGTGTGTGTGTGTGTGTATTAGTATTTGGAGTGATATTCTCGCCTATTATAGCGGATGAGACCCTATGCATAATAGCGGATAACCCTATATACCGTGATATCCCCCTTGAAGCAGGATTGGTATTTTTATTGTTGACTAACATATGTGGATGCAGGAAAATAGGTTGGAGGGATCCAACTGGATTCCTCAAAAATATTGTTTTAATTTTCATATATAATGATATATGATTTGTGTGAATAATCTGTTATAGGTTATCGGTATGATTTGAATTTTTGAATGCTACGGTAGCACAGGCCTTAAATTTGGCATTTTAAATACCATAAATAATTATTTTTAATTTAAAAGAATTTTTCTGATGTAAAAATATTTATATTGGAAATTGGATTGTTTTTAAGAAAATTGAATTGGGAATAATATATATATATTGGATTGTACGTAACTATTCGTAAATATTTAAATAGAGATTTTAAAAATTAATTATATATAGGAGTTTGTAAATCGTGTTCTAAAATATAAAAAGGAGTTAAAATAAATATTAAAAATAGATTGGAAGTATAAATGGAATTTATAAGAAATGAATTTATATAATGAATTTATAATAAGATCTGTTTTATAAACAGGTAAAACCAAAGGGGCTATAAAAATTTATAAATGATGTTTATAAGTAAAGGAATTCAATATCAGATGATAATTGAGAATATAAATACATAGGGTGAATTTATATTAGAATATGGAAATAGGGTTGAGAAAAAATAATAGATTTTATTTTTGAAACGAGAATGGTTAAGGAATCGACAATGAATCGGTATGCTGTGAAATCGAGAGGAAGTTATAAATTAAATTGGTTATTTGAGATTTTAAAATATATTTTTATTTTTAAGAAGTTAAGTTCGTTTTTCAAAGGGAAAATTTTATTATTTAAACTATGAAATTTTAAACTAGTTAGTATTGGAATACTTCGAAAAATGAATTTTCAAATATTTAATGTTTATTATAATAAAAATTTAATTTTTATAACAACTTTGTAGGTTGATTTGTTTTATTTTCATATGAGTTTTTGATGGTTTATTAAAAGTGTTTAATATTTTAAATAACAACTTAAAACATATTTTAAAATAAATATAAATTACCACTCTTTAAAATTGTTCATTATATATATAGTTTGAAATGGTTGAAAATTTATTTATAAAATTCACTCGAGATGTGTAAATAGGTTTTAGTTTAAGGATGAGATTTAATAAAAGAAATCTTATAAACGGAATTCTAGGGACTTACGAAAATTTCCAATGTTTAGATGCGATGACTTCGGAAAGAATTTGAATTCATTTAAAGAAGTTATAAATGATTGGTTGTGGTTATAAATAAGTATAATCGGTTTGGAAATCGTAGGAAGGATTTATTGAAATTCCAAAGACTAATGAGATAAGTTATAAAATATTTCCAAGTTTAATATTGAGATGATTTTGGAAATTATACATATAAATATTTTCCAAGTATTAAAAGAAAGATTTTGGAAAGATTTTTAGTAGAAAATGATTTGGAATAGAAATATTTTCTACGTGTTATAAAAATGGAAGTTAAAAATATTTCTAAGTATTGAAAATGGTGAAATATCCTGTTATCGATACAAGTGTTGAAATTGTTTTCAAATATAGAAATAATGAAAGAGATTGAATATATATCTTGGTGAAGATGTTTTGGAATAAATATTTTAGAGGTTTATAAAATAAGGTTTAGTGTTGCTTTTGGGTGTTATTTTATAGTTAAATAACCAACTATCAAATATTGGCCAATTTCATTGATCATTTTGAAGAGACTGGGATCAAATTTAATTATCCGAAAACCACTTCGATCCAGTTTGAACGTAATGAATGAATACCGTGAAGATGATGAAGATGGTGATCCGGTTTGTCCAGACCCAGGACAACTTGTATGGACGAATGCTATCAGAACATCATCATTGGAGGGCGATGAGCATTCTAAGTAGAACTGTTCCTTGAAAGGTAACGCTTAGCCTCAAGCCTCATCAACTGAGAATGACTAGAACATGGGAGATGCAGCAAGGCGAAGTGGGTCGCACCCAATTAGGGTGTGTTACCACTTTTCTAAATATCCTCGGAAAGTTATACATATTAGATATGGCTGTGCATGAAAGAAGGAGCGCTCATGGTAAGGGTGGGAACACCCGGGGTGATAACATATTCGGTCTATCCAGGTCAGAGGTAGGCCAGTCTTGTGTAGCAGGGGATCCCGGCGAGGTCCTTGGTACATTATTCTAGAGGAGTACTACGATGGGCGGTACCCCAGTGGCCCAGTCATTTGTAAGGAATCCATTCTCCAATACAAGCCTTTACAGTTTTGTTTATAGAGCCTGGTATGCTGGAATTTAATTAATGTAACAATTTCAGCTATTTGAATAAGTATTTGTACTTAGACACTATTATAATATCACTGGATTTTCTATAAAATGTTCTGGTTATCATAGGGGAAAGCCCCGTCGTGTTTATGTGTGACGCGGTCTTACGAAATATCTTTGTTTTTCAAAGGATTTTGATAACCCTAATAATTCACATTGAGTATGTTTTATCATGCTTGTTTTCTAGAATGACTCAGGTGTTATTTTATTATAATACTGGGGTTAGACCAAGTATTATAGTTTCAGGTTAGAATGCTATGGAGCTCAGGAGACGAGCTGGAAGAGTTTTAATGTATATCCGTACTTCGTTTATATTTCCGTTGTGTGAGGACAAGTGATTATAACTGTCCAGATTGATGTATTAATTATTGTACTCTAATGATTGTAAGTATAAAATGGTTATAGATTCCTTTCTATAAAAATCTATATTATATATTATATTTTGTTCCTCCATGATTGTTAGATTCCGTGTTTGTTCTTCTATTTTCTTCTATCTTTTTTCTTCTTCCGTAACCTAGTTATTCGCTCTTTAGTACAATTTGGGTTGCATGTGAGTGATTTATTGTCAACTCAAAGGGTATGGAACGGCGGGTCGCTACACATATAAATTTTTATATATAATATTAAATTTTATTTATATATCGAAAAAAATAAGCTTTTAAACTTGTTAGATAGATTTTGACCAATAAATTTTAAAAACAAATTTTAATATACAAAGCGTCCAATTTTAACTAAGTAAACCATTTCAAAGTTCGAATTCAAATTTATAAAATCAATCAAATATATTTAATTATTAAAATAAAATATATAATTTTATTATTTCCAAAATTAAAAAAATTATTTTTAAACACAAACTAGTTAAAATGATACAATAGTTAAAATATTTATTTTATAACAAGATAAATAATAAAATCATTTATTTATGCTTATGTCTTTTTCGGCCATGTAAGAAATAATTTTTTATTTTATAAACAATGAAGAAACCAATATTATTATTTAAAAAAATTATATATATTTACATATTGTATATTTATATATTATCATACAGTATGTTTGCGATTACTAAAATAAATGTTTTTTGTGTGTGTGTTTGGCTATTAAAAATTGAATAAACAAAATTGAAACCCATACTATTATTTTAACAAGTTATATATTTATATATTTATATTTTAATATAAACTATGTTTAAAATTATTAAAATTAAATATAATATATAGGAAAATAGGAATTAATTTTTTATCATAAAATATGTCAAAACATGTTTAGGCATGTAATTAATTTTATAAGTATTTTAAATACATAATGTATATACATGTTATTAAAAACTAGCAAATAGCCATTTTTAATCATTAAATTAACTTCAATATTTAAAATACATAATATTTATATAGTGCATGGCCGAATTAATTTTTTTGTGACATATAGTGATTAAACAACAGTATCAATTAACTTAAATAAATAAATGTGATAATATAACATATAATCGTGGGAGACAGTAGATGCGCATATAAAATTATTGTATAATCTAACTATTATCTACTGCTTAATATAATTCTTTAATAGGATTTTATACATTACTGATGTTCTTAAACATAGGTTGATTAACGTGTTCTCCTATATTTGCCTTGATCAATTTCCGAACATTGCAAAGTCTAGAGTACCACGATTTTATTTTATTTGATGTAATCGGGACATTTGTATTTTTGATCATAATGGGTAGATGGTATACACTACCATAAGGAGGAGGAAGTAGCGCGCACAAAGTGAAAAGGTATGCTAGTAGTTTAAATAGAGAAAAGGGAGGAAAGAAATTCGCCTCCTTTCACTAATTTCAAATCCAGATCTAAAAATAAAACCAAAATATCCCTTCCCTTTATTATGTTATGGCTGACCATATGGTAGGCTACTTGGACCATCAAATCAATCTGAACTGTAACGACCCATAATTTTTCCACTTTGAAAATGGAATATTTAATTTATTTAAATATTCAAATATAGAATTATTAAACTTAAACAATCGATTTTTATATGATAAATAAGAACAACAAACTTATTTTTGATATTGAATAATGATTTTGGATTTCCATTGTAAAATTGACAAATGTCGGATTTCAATAAAGTAGGATAATATTTGAGAAATTTGCTTAAAGGATAAATAATACCTTTTAAATATATATATATATATAATCGATATCAAATTCATTTGATAATAATAGTAATTTAATTTATAATGGTTTGATAAATATATAAAACCCGTTCTATAAAAGTTGACAAATTTCATTGCATATCGATAAATCGATGTCATATTTTTATAAATGGATTTGGAAATTGTTTTATATTATTTTATAATTAAAATATTCTTTCTTTAATTATTTAAATGCAATAAAAAATAAATTTTGAAGTTTGGTTTACGTAGATAAATAGTTTAACAAAAACGTCGAAATGTGATCGTAAAATGTTGTGTCGAAAATCAACGTTTTATTCAAAATAAGTTGTCGCAACGTTATGACACCTTTGTTAACATTTTTTAACATGTAAATTACACATTTGAATAACTAAACATTTTTACTTTTACTAAATAATATTTAAAATTTTCTAGAAGTCATTATTAAAAGTAAGTAAGAATTATCAAAAGTAAGAAAAAATAAACATCAAATCAATATCACATCAAAAGCCAACATAATTATTATATTACTTAACTTAGTACTTAAGGATTAAGAAATAAAGTAGGAATGTGAAATGTGATGGTAAGTGTTGAAAAAGTAAAGGTTGATTTAGGTTGAAGTAAGGATAGTTTGGTAATTTGGTAAGAGGTTATTTTGGTAAATTTACCACTTCTTTCTTCACTTTCATACACATTTCTTCTTCTTTTCTCAAGCTTCTTCACCTTATTCCTCTTCCCATTAATGGCTTACAAGCCATATAAAAAAATTAGAAAGAAATAATGTCAAAATATTTACAAAATATTCAAAAGAAATCAATATTCATTCTCTTCAAATCATACTCCTCTTTTCTTCACATTTTACCTCTTCTTCTCTCGGCCATAACTTCTACAATACCGTACCAAAATGCAAAATTATTTTCTTCAAATCATGTACTTATCCAATGGCTACAACTTTTATGTTGACCACTTTGTCTCATTCTAAAAGTAACCATGTCAAAAACGAAATTTTTTCAAACGCATTCTCTGGCATAATTTTTAAGCCAGAGAATAGCTCATTTTATTTTAATCATAACTTAATCATAACTGACCCAAATTAATAATTTTTTCTTAATCCACATACAAATTCAGTGGCTACAACTTTTATGTTGATCACTTTTTTCAGTTTTGAGGTATGTTTAACTAAAACTCAATTATTTGAAGTAAGTTTTCAGGATTCATTTTTGTCAATCCAACAATACCTCTTCTTCATTCTATCATATCTCCCTCAAAATTACATGGATTAAAACAAATCTTTTTTTCAAATTTAAGAGAAAATAATTTTCAACAAGTTTTTAGTTAAAAACCTTTCTAAAATTTGAAAAATAGAGGGTCTAAAATTAGATATAAGATAACCTATTTTTTGGATCAAAATTTTGGGAATTCAAATTCAAAGCTCTACCGCTTCTTCTCTATACTTTCGGCCAACCTCCATCTCAAGCCTCAACCATACTATTAGAAGGCAGAGGGTGTTGTTTGCTAGTGTTAAATGGAGTAGGAATTAGTTAGTGAAGCGTGGAATAGTTTGAATGTTGGTAGGAAGTTAATTGCTTTTGTTTTTGGTGAGAAACTCTATTTAACATCTCTATTTCTATATGTACATGTTTGATGATGTGTTATGATCTCTATGGATGCTTATATATGCTTTGATCATCAAGTATTGATTTTTTGATATGATTGTTAAATTTTTTTACCAAGTCACATTAATACATGTCGATGAGCACAAAGGAAATCACTTTCCTTTTAAAAATGAAATTGTGTATATGGAATGCTTAAACCTTTTGGAAATAGTTTTAAAATGAGTTAGAAATATTTTATAAACATTAAATATGTTTAAATAAATAAATAAAGAAAATAAAGATTTCATCTTGTATATTTTCAAATATGTCAAAAATAATTTTCCAGAAAAATCGTGCTTTTGCGGTAAAATGACCAAAGTTTAAAATTGTTATTTTAAATGTTTTAAAAATATGAAATAAATTCTAAAGATATTTTAAAATGTTTTAAAAGAGATTTAAGTTGAAATTATGGATTTCTAAATGATATAAAAGTCATTTTGAAGAATATAGCTTTTAAAATACTATTTGCAACATTTTTCGCAGCATTTTTAAATAACCTTTGAAGTGGAGTTTTAAACTTAACAATTCTTTCCAAAATCTTTTGTAAATGACTTTAAAGGAATAATTAAGTAATGTAAATATTATTTGGAAGTTTTAGTAAGATTTTGAATAAGTGGTTAAGAGGGATTATTTAAACCACTTAAACAAAAAGTAAAGAATATTTAATATGGTAACAAACTGAGTACGCGGAAATGACTAAGATTTGCAAGAATATGATTTGAAGTTAACGAAAGAAATCTTGGATTTAGATTTAATGAATGATTTAGGAATATTGTCCCTAAGTTAATAATTATAACTAGAACGAAAGAAATCTTTGATTTAGATTTAATGAGTGTTTTAGGAATATTATCCCTAAGTTAAAAGTTATAACTTGAATGAAAGAAATCTTTTAAACTTAGTTAATAATTTAGGAATATTTGCCAAAAGTTAAAAGTTGTAGCTTGAATATATAAACCTATGATTAAGATTTAATGAATGATTTGGAAAAGTTTTCCTAAGTAAAAGAGAAAATGATTTGGAATTATTCCTGGATTAAAAATGGTTTAAATAAAACAAATGATTTAATAAATGAGGCTTAATGATTCCATATACTCTTGAAAAGAAAATGGAATAAATTGAAGAGAATATATCTAAAAAGATATTTGACTTAAATAAAAGATGAAGTAATTGATTGATGATTGATATCCACATATGAACTTAACATCTTTTAAAGCGATGATTGGCTTCAAAGGAACTGGGGTCGGACTTGGGTGATTTCTATCCGAAAACCGCTTCGAACCAATTTATTTGTTTGAAGAATAAAGATGTTTGAAGACAGAGATATTGAGACGAATAATAACGAGTGACTGCCTGTTGATTGATTGGAGATAAACTCCCGATTCACTATATTGTTGCAGTGGTCTCTTTGTTATGAAAACCTCAAAAACCAAGGGCTTCTCACTTAGTAACGGCTGAGGAAAGCACCGTCGGTTTCGTTCAAGTCCTAGAATGAACTTGTATGGATGGATGTCTTACAGTGCATTTTATGTGATTATGTACATTGGTTTTTACAAACATACACCTGCGGCGATGGGGAAGGGAATTTATTTTAGCTTAACACCCTCCTTGAGACGTACGAGCTCAAGGGTTGTAATTTTTTGCGAGGCAATTAGTAGTCAACGGAAATGGAAATGTCACATTCAAAGAAGATATGCTATGTGAAAAGGTAATCTTTTAGCTCTGGCCTCGTCACTTGGAAATAATGGAGAAGGGTAGAAGCAGCAAGGCTAAATGGGTCGCTCCCAATTAGGAGATGTCATCAATCGTTCTAGATTTACTCTACACATGTCTAAGTATATGGTGAACGTATGAATTGAGTACCCATTAAAGGTCGGTAACGACTGAGGTGATGACATATTGGTACTATCTAGTGTGAGGGGTAGGCCGGTCTTGTGTTGATTCAGGCATTCAATATCTGGACCTAGGTGCATCCCTCTAGAGGTGTATCGGTGGAAGGTAGTCCCTTACCTTGTCATTTGTATGAATTCTCCAATAAGTGCCTTTTGATTTTATTATAGAACCTAGTATGCTGGAATTTAATAATATAACAATTTCGACTTAGATCAATAAGTTTTTTTGCAAATGTTTTCAAAGGTATGTCACTAGAAATAATATCAAATGCTTTGATATATAAAAGTGTTTTAATTATCATAAGGTAAAAACCCGTCTGTATTTATGTGTTGACGTGGTCTTATGAGATACTCTTTCTTTTTAAAGAATTTTATTCAAAGGCTGATATATGACACTATCATTTATATTTGAGTTTCTCACGCTGGTTTGTCAAGCCTATTTGGGTATTTTTAATACTCGGGTCAGATCCGAGTAGTTTCAGGTTTAGTTAAAATGCTTGGAGTTTCCAGAGGAGAGCTGGAGATATTCATCTATGTATGGAAGTATTCTATTATCCGCTTTACACAGTTGTTTGTCAGCAATTGTAAGGACATATGTTTATAACTGTCCAAACTGAATTTAGGATTGACTCTGATATATGTATTTTAGAAGTTTTCCGCTGTAAAGATATTTGTTCAATATTATATATTATTCCATTCGTGTGAGATTCTGTTCTACCTTTATTTTCTTTTTCATCCCTTAAAGATCCAATTATTCACGCAACTTTAGTTGGACATGTGTGGTTTATTGTCGGCTCAAAGGGTACGAAAATTCGGGCCTTCACATTTAGTATCAGAGCTAAAGGTTAAGCAAGAACCTTGGCTTTGGTGGGGTAAAGACTCATCAAAGATAGGGTTTGTAATACCCTAGGACGAGTAACTCATTATAGATCGGGTTATTAACACCATAGAATGAGTTGAGAGTATAATATATGAGCGCATATTTCTTAATGTTATGTATAAAGGTTTTGTTTTGATAAATTGGTAAATAAAATAATTTTACCTAAGATTATATTTTGATTACAAAGTATATATTTTGAAAAGTTGTATAGTTAAAAAATCAGGATTAGTGAAATTTAAATATGAACATCTTGTGGTCAAAATTTCTCAATTTGACTATGAGATGTTTTATAAAGATAATCGATAAGTAAGAAATCCGATAAGATAATTAATATCTTTAATACTTATTCCAAAATAATAAATTAAGAAATGATAATGTTAAGTTACTATCGTAAATGATCAATTGTTTAATTTAGAAGTTCAAGTACAAATACCATGTGAATTAAGTTTCATGATTTGGCTATAAGGTGTTTGATAATAAGATTGGTTTAAGAAATGAACATTTAAGTTAAAAATGATATCATATAAGATGACTATGTAAAATGAAAACATAAAAGAAATGAAGGTTTAAAATTCGAGTAATTTAAAAGAATTATGATAATTTAAACAAAGATTTAAATAAGATGAATTTATAAAATAGGTTTTATAGACAAAAGTAATCTCTAAAGGATTTGGAAAAGGGTACTATTTCAAATAAAAAGAGATATTTTATGATAACTAGTTCGAATGGCTCGAAAATAAACTAAAAACGGACAGAAGATGTGTTCAGATGGTAAATAATTCTCTTAAGTATTACTCTTCTTGTTAAGAGGATATATAACACTATTGGTAGTACCCAGTTCCTTGGTATTATTTTGGAGTTAGTCGGCCTATATAATTTTCTTATGTTAAAGAGATAATGTGAATCATTAATTGATAAATTTATTAGTACTATTTATAAAAATGTTTATACCAAAGATAAATTTGGAATCGTTAATAGATAATATAAAGTAGGATTCTTGACGATTTTGGACAGTTAAAAATTTCTGAATCGCGCCAAACTCAACGCTAAGGAATTTATGAATTTTTTTGGTAAAAGACAAACAATTGTGAAATGTTTTGAGTAAATGAAATTGGATAAGTATAATTTGTAAACGTGATTACAAATAAAAAGTATTTAAAAGTGGATAAATTTATAATAGCATTAAATCGGAAATAAATTTTATGAATTTGAAATGATAGCAACCTACAATAAACTACAAATCACCCGGATATAAAATCGATCAAGAATTTGGGATGTGTGTGACGTTGCGACTCTTCGACGCTCGAAAACCGACATCAATACGTCCACTGTATCAACTGCCGAGCAATCGAATGCCGAAAAACCGTACCGTTATGGTTAAAGAAGAAGAAAAAGATAGAAGAAGAGAGAAAAAGATAGAACAGAACAGAAAGAAACAACAGACAATATCAAAATCTCACAATCGCAGCGGAACAACATATAATAGATAAATGAATAATCTTTAAACAAAGAACTAGATCAGTTATTACATTACATTACATCATCAGAGTGTACAGCAACAAAACAACAACAAACAGCGGAAAAGAAATACTATATACTAGTAATACGCCATGCCATCCAGCTTGCCTCCAGCAACTCTTGAATTCCAGAATATCCTGATAAACTAACTCTTGACTGCCCGTGTGGAAATTGGTGGGCACCCAGAGTTTAGGAAGGAAAACAATAAACTCCGAGTCAGTCATGTGACTGGTGTGAGAACTTAAACAGTTTATTTTTAAAACAAAGTACATGATAATTTTAAAATAGATTCGCAATGCATTTTAGAAAATGAGACTACCATAAGGCCTCCCGTGCACACACATAATGCAAACGCAGAATCAGAGGAGATTTCTCCTTATGATAGTCAAAGATGCTTGATACACATTAAAAAGAAACATTTAATATTATTACTAGTGCATAGTGTAGGAAAAAATCATTTCGAAAGTAAAGATATAAATCTTAGCCAGCATAGGCATTCCGCACTTATGCTTACTATAGCTACCGTCCAAACAGTGGTGACCACCATAAGTGAATGATAGGTTCTACAACTAAAACCGTACAAGATCATATTATTTCTTTGGATTTCCAACAAATGGTCAGGCCAAGGAACTTCCCATTGACACATGGGCACGCTTCTGGAAAGACGACCCGAGAACCTAAGCGGATCTCTGCCAACACAAGGCCGGGTCACCCCTAACTGGGTAACTACTGACACGAATATGTCATCTCCCGATCGTAACCGATCTATATCCGAGGATCCTCGATTTCCAACAACCACAAAGCAAAAAATTTGCAGCAACAACATAAGTTAAGTATCTGGGCTCCATACCATGATACCACCTCTATCTAGAAGGAATGACATACACTAAAGGGGCGCTACCCCCTAATAACCTTGCTGCATCCTTCCTATTTTGACCATTTCCGGGGTGTGAGGTCCGACGAAGTCTCGTCCACAAAGCCACGCTTTATACAAAAGCTGTGTTTTGTTCAACAGATGCTCAACAACGCTTCGTATGCCACATTACCAATTTGGGAATGTATAACTAGTAACCATCAGCTACATAACCTCTAGGGTGTGAAGCTAAGAGAATAAATTCTCCGCCACGAACGGAAATATATTTGATAGAAACCAGCTTTACATCTCAAATTGTAATGTCAGACACACATCCATACAAGTCCGTTCCGGGATCGAACGGAACAGAAGGCACTTACAAAGAAGCCCTTGCAATCCATATATTCACTAATCACGACCGGACTTCCCATCACAAAGGGTAATACATTTCTATATTGGGGATCAGCCGATGCAGAAACATTCGACGGTAATCCTTCCATTTTCACAAATATTCGGTCTTCAACACCGGTCATCAAATGCAATCCATAACGACGTATCACATATTCGAAATGGGTTATACGACCCCATGGTCCTTTCCCGGCTAACCCGAATAGTGAGCGCTTATTTTGAATATAAGTGTGGCATTAAAATTCAAGCAAATCACAACAAATGCCTATTTAAAGGTATTATTTATAGTCGGTTATTTAACTATTAATAGGCGTGTTCAACATCAGCAGATTCCAAATAATTTCCCAAATTATTTACTTTCCAAAATATGTTTACTAGATATATAATTTCCACACTTCAACCTTTTGAAAACAATTTTCAAATCACTTTTCACCTTTACTACTTTTGAAAACAAATTTCAAATATTTTCCTTATGCGGAAATACTTTCATTTCAACATGGTTCATTTAAACCAATTTAATAAATCCTTAGCGATTTACATTATATTTACGTTCCAAATCCGTAAATTAATTCCCACACTTCAAAAATAAATCAACGTTATTTTTAAACAAATTTCCCTTCCTTTTATAAATTCATAATGAATTTACAATTCCAAAATATCTATGAATATACGATTTCCAAATCGATTTCTAACATTCCTTTTCAATTTATCTTTACAAAGATAAATTCTAAAACGTTCATTTCATATTGGAAAAATATTTCCATACTTATTTAATAATAAGTAATTCACAAATCTATTTATTTTCAACATTTGGAAAATATTCGATATACTTAAATCACAGTTAAGTATAGATTTCATTCTTTAAGGAAAACATCATTTCAAACACATTTATTTGGGTCAAAACGAATGTTGCGTAAAACATCGTTACAACGACCCAAAATCACTAGTATAGGGATTTGAAATTTAGATAGATATATAAATCCCAATACTATACAAAATATTTCCTTTTGGAAATCATTTACTATAACAATAGTGTTATAGTCCATCATTTCCTTCTATTTTTCGAAAATGTCTATTTCAACAATGAATGTTGAAATCTATGATTTCGATGTTTAATACAATTTAAAACATCTTTAAATCGTTTAGATTCATTTTATAACATCATTTCCCAAAACATATCCATTTTATTTAATAATATATTCACTGTTCGAAATCGCGAATATACTTCACTAACCCAATTTCAATATTTACTACATGTTTTATTTCAAGAATTTATTCGCTATCCAAAATCGCGAATATATTTCCTTTTTATAAACATCTATATTCAATTTATCAAATTCAATTGATTTCGGATTTACAAACAATGTCTATAAATTCCATTTCTATTTATACAACTTCGATTTATAAATCTCCTTTATTAATCCAGTTCAATTTATATAACTCAATTATATACCAAAAGTCCATAGTATAAGTTAAGTACTTATAATTCATTTATTTACAAAAATCATTCCTTTAAAACTTCAAAAAATTTAAATCTTATTACTTATAAGATTTCATTTATATTTTATAACGACTTCAACTTATAAAATCTCCTTTATTAACAATTTCTATTAATATCCCATTTAAATGCCCAAAACCCAGTTTATAAGTTAATTACTTATAAATCTTTTATTTTACAGCTTCTATTCATTTTGTAATCTTCATAATTTATAAATCTATAATTTTTAATGAAATCCATTTTGTACTTCATTTTAACACTTAATAAACTCGTTTTATAATTCCAATATTTTTAATTTATAAATATCAATTTTTTTTAAAATCTTTTATATACATCCTTTATAATGATTCAAAATTCCAAATTAAACCATTTTTTATATATTAATCACTATTTATTTCAAAAATCTTAATTTGGTTATATTTTACAAAAATCATAATTTTTATAACTTTAAAATTTTAACGTTTGTTTTATTTAAGATGAATCAATTCAAAATTTTAATAAAATGTATACTTCAAAAATCTCTTTAAAACCCTTTTAAATTCAAAATCATTATTTTAATATTTTTAAAACTCCAAAAATGGATCCGATGATGCAACACACCAAATAGTCAATCACGACATCCAAACATCATATATCGATATGATAATCAATCAAATATCACAATATCTGAAATAAATTAAATACTGGTGAGGAATCCAGTTGGATCCCTCTAACCTGTTTCCCTGCATCTACAAACGTTAGCACAATACCAATTCCGTTCTCATACGGAATTATCGCGGTATATGAGATTTATAAAATATTATCCGCTATTATGCGGCGCAATAGGGTCTCATCCGCTATATAATGCGGGAAAATCAACTCCAAGTACATAAATAATACCAATTTCACTTTGTAGTGAAATATTCGCGGTATATGTTTTTAATTAATAACATCCGCTTACTAGCGGCCTGTAATGTCTATTTTAACAATCAATAGATAACAATCATCATTCAAACATACAATCAAGAAATTTTAAATATAACTATTTAAAATTTAAATCGAAACAATTCCATTGAGTGAGAAGTTCTCACCTTGCTTTCAATTCAGTTTTCGCATTTTATTTCGAATAAAATTAAACACACGTTTAATTTTATCCGAAATTCTCACTAACTCCAAACGACTCCAATCCTGCTCCATAGCGTAGTGCTCGACAAAACGATTGCAACACAATTCGTTTCGTCCAAAATGGACCTCGTATGAAAGAGTTACGACATTTATAAGTTTACTCGAATTTATATATAAATAAATATCATTTTCCTTTATTTATTTTAACCTAGATTGCATCTCAGCCCTCCATTTTTCCACCAGAAAATCTCGGCCGCACTTCATGTTCTTCCCCAACCAGTAAACAAACGCGCACCACAACCCATTAGCCGCCACTTGCCACACCAATTTTTGCCACCGCCACGAACGAAACGGAGACGATCAGACACCACCAACATGCTCGTCCACGTCAGCTCCACCCACGCCCAAGTTGCGGCCCCACTCGGTTGCTCCCCCTTCATGCAAAACGAGGCCAAATGGCCACTGTTCCAGCCCCAATTGCCGTCGATCTAAGCCACTACAACAAAATTCGACCGTTGGATCGATAGATCACACATAGCTCTTTATTTTGTTAGTTGACGATTTCTTGTAAATGTATACGGATTTGAAGAAAATGAAGGGGAAAAAGAATAACATTTTCGGCCATTTAAGATGTAGGTGGCGGCTCTGAAGTTTAACCATAGGATTTTGATTTTTGTGAAAAAATGAAGTTAAGGGGTCCTTTTATAGAAATTTACGCAAACACTATTCATCCAAAATTTTCCAAACTCCAAATGAAGCGTGCTGGTTGGTGTTTCTATGGTTTACCCCTCGTTCCGAACACAATGGAACATGTTTCGGAGGCTAATTCGATCATCTGTGTGAGTTACGGTAATAAACGATAAATTTTAAATTAAACCGATTAAACGATTTTCTATGCTTTTTGGCTTGCCTCGGACAAACGGTAAATCCGATTGACACGAAATTTGAAATCTTACAATAATATCACATTACGGATCCGTTGAAACTGGTTTCGTCAAAATCTGAAACTGTTTGAAAAATGGCTATTTTAACTCGTCAATTAAATATTAAAATATTAAATTTTCACAATTTAACTTTTAATTCAATTTTAAAAGTTCTACAATATCGTTCTAACTCCAGTATGATTAAATAAAATTTTACAAATCATTTTCAATCATATTTAACCCAATTTTCAATTATTTCTGAATTTTTCACTATTCAATTATCGATTAATTATCCAATTTAAATCCAATATTCGAAAAATAAATTATTCGACTTAAAATGTCATTTACTAATATTTAAATTCAATTAAATATATGAATTTTAATTAATATAAATTTTGGGTCGTTACAAACTTCCCCCCTTAAAAGAATTTCGTCCTCGAAATTACCAAGTATGAAAAAGTTACAGAATCCATTAACTTTCCAAAACAAACCATTCAAATTCGATTTTTCAAATTTCTTAAGTGTTTAACTTTCTCAATATTCATAGTTAAACTTCTTACAACATCTTTACTAAGTTTCCAAATCCAAACTTAGTTTTCAAAAATTTCCCAATTTTCTCAAAAATATTTTAACGCCTTAAATTTTCGGAAATCAGAGTCTCCTTTGCGCGGCTCGATCCGAAAAAAAATGACAGTATATATATCACAAATATACATCTCATCAAGTAATGAGGCATCCCGCAGGGAAAAAAGTGTAAAAGTAATGTATGTAATCCGAGATATGTACCTTATTTATTGTTAATGAGCGTATACGGCTAATATAGCACGAAAGCGAGCTCCAAATGCGAAGCAAGCGCAATCCGCACCTACTAAATACTCAAAAAAACCATGAGAAACATGCATATATGAAAATAATATCAATATACATCATATATTAACATATCAACTACATGTGCCAACATAACAATGAATTCAATCAACAAATGCAACCATCAAACAACTAACCAAATAAATATTCATTCATATTCTCATTAATATTCAATGAATTGGTTTTCAAATTGAATCATTAATATTGGATTTACTAACATTCATTCATATTCAATTTCAATTAGTTTGCATTCACTAATTTATATTCAAGCTGATTTTCTTCCAAGTTTGATTCAATTACTTTAGCTTCCAATTTCGCTAATTCAATTTCATTAACACTTAATGAATTTATATACAATCAATTAATAACCATATAACAACCAATGTACATTCAACATAACCAAATTATTTAATTTACATTCTATTTGGTCCAACACTTTTAATTCCAATTGGTTTATATTAAATTGATTTCCATTCAAATTTTCAATTTCTCAACTTCATTAGCTTTTAATGAATTTACACTTACATTCATTATCCTATATCAATTTATTTTACATTTGATTGATTAATATTCCATCCATTCATCAATTCAATTGCTAATTTATTTAACCATTAAGGTTAAATTTCTTTTAAATAACTCAA
The DNA here is from genome assembly GCA_030765085.1 of Allium cepa. Lineage (NCBI taxonomy): Eukaryota > Viridiplantae > Streptophyta > Magnoliopsida > Asparagales > Amaryllidaceae > Allium > Allium cepa. The sequence goes on along the minus strand of CM060931.1, from coordinate 138,371,422 downwards.
GTCCATATTCTCAATGACTTCATCTCATTAATTCACTTATTAAATTACTTCGACACCAAAATCAACTTCATTCAACATTATTTAAGTTGTATTCCACATATAAATCCAATTCAGATTCCAATTCTAAAGTAAAGTCCATTTACTTTTACCAAAGTCAAATTCATCACTTATTCAAATTCATATCTATTTTGCTTGACAAAATTGTTTAACCATTTTAATAATTGGTTTCACTTTCATTTTCTCACTTCATAAGTTATACAACTTTTATTCAACCATTACCACTTCGATTTTATTGAATTACTTATACTTCCTTTAATTTAACTCCATCCTTTAAGTTAAATTTATTCTATCAAAAATCAAATTGTATAAGTTATCAACTCATTTATCATTCCCATAAATATTTTAAATAGGATTCCAGAGTCTTTTCAACCTTTCAAAACCATTTTTGAAACCAATTCAATTTATCTTTTGAATTTCCAAAACCAAATCCAACTTTTTCAAACAAGTTTCATTTAAAATAATCTGGCAGCAATTCCTCTTTTTGAAACCCGAAAATGAACACCAATGATGTCGCGATCATCGTCGGAATTATTTTCCAACGACTGTAAAGAGTTTAGAGCTTTTATTTCTCCAAAACAATTTTCCAAAATATCAAATCCTTTCAAAACACTTCTCTGGAATTTTATTTTCAGATTATAAATCACATTTATAAACCTTTTTCTTATATAATTTCACTTATTATATATAAGATTATTTCACAAGTGTAAATCATTTTAATTATAACTTCATACTTATAATTCTTCGCTTATACAATTATTCTTTTGCAATATGTTTCATTTAACTTATTCAAACATCTTTCATTAACTTGCATATATCTTATATTTTCAATAACCAAACAATCAATTGATATACACTTTAATAATTCTGAAAAATTATTCCTTTATATATAAAATATAATTAAGGTAAAATTATTTCATTTACCCTATTTAAAACGATATCGTGTCAAATTTTTCTGTACAAGTGTTTAGAGATCCCTATCAACAACGTTAATTACTCGTGTTGACCAGAATCCATATACCACTCGCCAAACCAATCATCACAATATAAAACAATTTATATTCACTAACAAATACGCGCTCGTATCTATTATTACACTCACACTCATTCTAGAGTACTACTGACTCTATCTCTAATGAGTAATTCCCAACAGAGCTATGGTTATCGCTTAACCATAAGCTCTGATACCAAATGTGATGTCGCGACTTTTCGACGCTCGAAAACCAACATCAATACGTACACTGTATCAACTGCCGAGCAATCGAATGCCGAAAAACCGTACCGTTATGGTTAAAGAAGAAGAAAAAGATAAAAGAAGAGAGAAAAAGATAGAACAGAACAGAAAGAAACAACAGACAATATAAAAATCTCACAGTCGCAGCGGAACAACATATAATAGACAAATGAATAATCTTTAAAGAAAGAACTATATCAGTTATTACATTACATCACAATTACATTACATCATCAGAGTGTACAACAACAAAACAACAACAAACAGCGGAAAATAAATACTATATACTAGTAATACGCCATGCCATCCAGCTTGCCTCCAGCAACTCTTGAATTCCAGAATATCCTGATAAACTAACTCTTGACTGCCCGTGTGGAAATTGGTGGGCACCCAGAGTTTAGGAAGGAAAATAATAAACTCCGAGTCAGTCATGTGACTGGTGTGAGAACTTAAACAGTTTATTTTTAAAACAAAGTACAGGATAATTTTAAAATAGATTCGCAATGCTTTTTAGAAAATGAGACTACAATAAGGCCTCCCGCACACACACACAATGAAAACGCAGAATCGGAGGAGATTTCTCCTTGTGATAGTCAAAGATGCTTGATACGCATTAAAAAGAAACATTTAATATTATTACTAGTGCATAGTGTAGGAAAAAATCATTTTGAAAGTAAAGATATAAATCTTCACCAGCATAGGCATTCCGCACTTATGCCTACTATAGCTACCATCCAAACAGTGGTGACCACCATAAGTGAATGATAGGTTCTACAACTAAAACCGTACAAGATCGTATTGTTTCTTTGGATTTCCAACAAATGGTCAGGCCAAGGAACTTCCCATTGCCACATGGGTACGCTTCTAGAAAGACGACCCAAGAACCTAACCGGATCTCTGCCAACACAAGGCCGGGTTACCCCTAACTGGGTAACTACTGACACGAATATGTCATCCCCCGATCGTAACCGATCTATATCTGAGGATCCTCGATTTCCAACAACCACAAAGCAATAAATTTGCAGCAACAATATAGGTTAAGTATCTGGGCTCCATACCATGATACCACCTCTATCCAGAAGGAATGACATACACTAAAGGGGCGCTACCCCCTAATAACCTTGCTGCATCCTTCCTGTTTTAACCATTTCTGGGGTGTGAGGTCCGACGAAGTCTCGTCCACAAAGCCACGCTTTATACAAAAGCTGTGCTTTGTTCAACAAATGCTCAACAACACTTCGTATGCCACATTACCAATTTGGAAATGTATCACTAGTAACCATCAACTACATAACCTCTAGGGTGTTAAGCTAAGAGAATAAATTCTCCGCCACCAACGGAAATATATTTGATAGAAACCAGCTTTACATCTCAAATTGTAACGTCAGACACACATCCATACAAGTCCATTCCGGGATCGAATGGAACCGAAGGCACTTATAAAGAAGTCCTTGCAATCTGGATATTCACTAATCACGACCGGACTTCCCATCACAAAGGGTAATAAATTTCTATATCGGGGATCAACCGATGCAGAAACATTCGACGGTAATCCTTCCGTTTTCACAAATATCCAGTCTTCAACACCGATCATCAAATGCAATCCATAACGACGTATCACATATTCGGAATGGGTTATACGACCCCAAAGTCCTTTCCAGGCTAACCCGAATAGTGAGCACTTATTTTGAAAATAAGTGTGGCATTCAAATTCAAGCAAATCACAACAAATACCTATTTAAAGGTAATTATTTATAGTCGATTATTTTACTATCAATAGGCGTGTTCAACATCACCAGATTCCAAATAATTTCCCAAATTATTTACTTTGCAAAATATCTTTACTAGATATATAATTTCCACATTTCAACCTTTTGAAAACAATTTTCAAATAACTTTTCACCTTTACTACTTTTGAAAACAAATTTCAAACATTTTCCTTACGCGGAAATACTTTCATTTCAACATGGTTCATTTAAACCAATTAAATAAATCCTTAACGATTTACTTTATATTTACGTTCCAAATCCGTAAATTAATTCCCACACTTCAAAAATAAATCAACGTTTATTTTTAAACAAATTTCCCTTCCCTTTTATAAATTCCATAATGAATTTACAATTCCAAAATATCTATGAATATACGATTTCCAAATCGATTTCTAATATTCCTTTTCAATTTATCTTTACAAAGATAAATTCTGAAGCGTTCATTTCATATTGGAAAAATATTTCCATACTTATCTAATAATAAGTAATTCACAAATCTATTTATTTTCAACATTTGGAAAATATTCGATATACTTAAATCAAAGTTAAGTATTGATTTCATTCTCTAAGGAAAACATCATTTCAAACACATTTATTTGGGTCAAAACGAATGTTACGTAAAACATCGTTACAACGACACAAAATCACTAGTATAGGGATTCGAAATTTAGATAGATATATAAATCCCAATACTATACAAAATATTTCCTTTCGGAAATCATTTACTATAACAACAGTGTTATAGTCCATCATTTCCTTCTATTTCTCGAAAACGTCTATTTCAACAATGAATGTTGAAATCTATGATTTCGATGTTTAATACAATTTAAAACATCTTTAAATTGTTTAGATTCATTTTATAATATCTTTTCCCAAAACATATCCATTTTATTTAATAATATATTCACTGTCCAAAATCGCGAATATACTTCACTAACCCAATTTCAATATTTACTACACGTTTTATTTCAAGAATTTATTCGCTATCCAAAATCGCGAATATATTTCCTTTTTATAAACTTATATATTCAATTTATCAAATTCAATTGATTTCGGATTTACAAACAATGTCTATAAATTCCATTTCTATTTATACAACTTCAATTTATAAATCTCCTTTACTAATCCAATTCAATTTATATAACTCAATTATATACCAAAAGTCCATAGTATAAGTTAAGTATTTATAATTCATTTATTTACAAAAATCATTCCTTTAAAACTTCACAAATTTTAAATCTTATTACTTATAAGATTTCATTTATATTTTATAACAACTTCAACTTATAAAATCTCCTTTGTTAACAGTTTCTATTAATATCCCATTTAAATGCCCAAAATCCAGTTTATAAGTTAATTACTTATAAATCTTTTATTTTACAACTTCTATTCATTTTATAATCTTCATAATTTATAAATCTTTAATTTTCAATGAAATCCATTTTGTACTTCATTTTAACACTTAATAAACTCGTTTTATAATTCCAATATTTTTAATTTATAAATATCAATTTTTTTTAAAATCTTTTATATACATTCTTTATAATGATTCAAAATTCCAAGTTAAACCATTTTTTATATATTAATCACTATTTATTTCAAAAATCTTAATTTGGTCATATTTTACAAAAATCATAATTTTTATAACTTTAAAATTTTAACGTTTGTTTTATTTAAGATGAATCAATTCAAAATTTTAATAAAATGCATACTTCAAAAATCTCTTTAAAACCCTTTTAAATTCAAAATCGTTATTTTAATATTTTTAAAACTCCAAAAATGGATCCGATGATGCAACACACCAAATAGTCAATCACGACATCCAAACATCATATATCGATGTGATAATCAATCAAATATCACAATATTTGAAATAAATTAAATACTGGTGAGGAATCCAGTTGGATCCCTCCAACCTATTTTCCTGCATCCACAAACATTTGCACAATACCAATTCCGTTCCAGCACGGAATTATCGCGGTATATGAGATTTATAAAATATTATCCGCTATTATACGGCGCAATAGGGTCTCATCCGCTATATAATGCGGGAAAATCAATTCCAAGTACATAAATAATACCAATTTCACTTTGCAGTGAAATATTCGCGGTATATGTTTTTAATAAATAACATCCGCTTACTAACGGCGTATAATGTCTTTTTTAACAATCAATAGATAACAATCATAATTCAAACATACAATCAAGAAATTTTAAATATAACTATTTAAAATTTAATTCGAAATAATTCTATTGAGTGAGAAGTTCTCACCTTGCTTTCAATTCAGTTTCGCGTTTTATTTCGAATAAAATTAGACACACATTTAATTTTACCCAAAATTCTCACTAAATCAAAACGACTCCAATCCAGATCCATAGCGTAGTTCTCGACAAAACGATTGCAACACAATTCGTTTCGTCCAAAACGGACCTCGTATGAAAGAGTTACGACATTTATAAGTTTACTCGAATTTAAATATAAATAAATTTCATTTTCCTTTATTTATTTTAACCTAGATTGCATCTCAGCCATCCATTTTTCCACCAGAAAATCTCGTCCGCACTTCATGTTCTTCCCCAGCCAGTAAACAAACGCGCACCACAACCCATTAGCCCCCACTTGCTTCACCAATTTTTGCCACCACCACGAACGAAACGGAGACGATCAGACACCACCAACATGCTCGCCCACGTTAGCTCCACCCCATGCCCAAGTTGCAGCCCCACTCAGTTGCTCCCCCTGCACGCAAAACGAGGCCAAACAGCCACTGTTCCAGCCCCAATTGCCGTCGATCTAAGCCACTACAACAAAATTCGACCGTTGGATCGATAGATCACACATAGCTCTTTATTTTGTTAGTTGACGATTCTTGTAAATGTAAACGGATTTGAAGAAAATGAAGGGGAAAGAGAAGAACATTTTCAGCCATTCAAGATGAAGGTGGCGGCTCTGAAGTTTAACCCTAGGGTTTTGATTTTTGTGAAAAAATGAAGTTAAGGGGTCCTTTTATAGAAATTTACGAAAACACTATTCATCCAAAATTTTCCGAACTCCAAACGAAGCTTGCCGGTTGGCATTTCTATGGTTTACCCCGCGTTTCAAACACAATGGAACATGTTTCGGAGGCTAATTCGATCATCCGTGCTAGTTATGGCAATAAATGATAAATTTTAAATTAAACCGATTAAACGATTTTCTATGCGTTTTGGCTTACCCCGGACAAACGGTAAATCCAATTGACACGAAATTTGAAATCTTACAATAATATCACATTATGGATCTGATGAAACTAGTTTCGTCGAAATCTGAGACTGTTTGAAAAATGGCTATTTTAACTCGTCAATTAAATATTAAAATATTAAATTTTCAAAATTTAACTTTTAATTCAATTTTAAAAGTTCTAAAATATCGTTTTAACTCCAATATGATTAAATAAAATTTTACAAATCATTTTCAATCATATTTAACCCAATTTTCAATTAATTCTGAATTTTTCACTATTCAATTATCGATTAATTATCCAATTTAAATCCAATATTCGAAAAATAAATTATTCGACTTAAAATTTCATTTATTAATATTTAAATTCAATTAAATATACGAATTTTAATTAATATAAATTATGAGTCGTTACAATGTGTGTATATACTATTAGGATGTAAAAGGATATTATACAAAAATAAATTTAAGTCATGAACTATTTATACACTTAAGTAAAATCACGACTCTTTAAAAAGGAGATTAAATCCAAGAAATTTTTTTACTAGTGAATTCTAGCATTAATTAAGGATTTGGACTTAATTTTTTAAAAGTGATGGAATTACATAGTTGAGTTCATAAGATATAATAAACTTAACTAATAGTTTTACGGGATGATTCATAAACAATATTAGTATTGACAAAATACACTAAAAAAATGAATGTGAAAAATAAAGGACGTGAATAAAGAGAATTTTGTATAACTAAGAAATACCAATAGGAATAAATATGTAATTTATACTAAATCATTTCACCATACAAATTTTGATCAATGTCCGAGTACAGAACTGTAAGGTGTTTACACTGATCCCAAAAAAAGTTTATCACTTGATTTCTTGACGGCGAGCATTAATAATGTTTTTTTTGTGGTTAGTTACTCGAGTTTTATATCATAGTTGAGAGCTATGCAAGGAAAGAAAGTGTATCTGATCTACAAGCTTGATCAGAGTCCTCACTAGAGGATCGGGGAATCGATACTAGTTCAAAAATAAAGTTGTGAATTCGAATAGAAGATCAAATTAGATATTTTATACGGATGATTTGGGTACATCTTATGGGTTTAAGTTTGTAAAATAATTATTTAGGTGAAAGAAATTTGGGGTTTAGGTTTAGGGTAATTTTGGGGACGAAATTCTTTTAAGTAGGGGAGAATGTAACGATTCGTAATTTTTCCACTTTGAAAATTGAATATTTAATTTATTTAAATATTCAAATGTGGAATTTTCAAGCTAAAAAATCAAGTTTTATATGATAAATAAGAATAAAAACTTATTTTAGATATTGAATAAATATTTTGAATTTCCATTGTAAAATTGACAAAAGTCGGATTCTGATAAACTAGGATAAATATTTGAAAAATTTGTTTAAAGGATAAATAATTCCTTTTAATTATATAATATAATAGATATCAAACTCATTTGATAATAATAGTAATTTAATTTATAATGTTTTGATAAATATATAAAACCCGTTCTATAAAAGTTGACAAATTTCATCGCATATCGATATATCGATGTCGTATTTTTATAAATGAATTTGGATATTATTTTATATTATTTTATAAGTCAAATATGCTTGTTTTAATTATTTAAATATAATAACAAATCAATTTTGGATTTTGGTTTACATAGATAAATAGTTTAACAAAAACGTCAAAATTTGATCATAAAACGCTTTTTCGAAAATCAATGTTTTGTTCAAAATAAGTAGCAGCAACATTGTCGCACCTTTGTCAACATGTTTTAACATATATATTACACATTTTCATAACTAAACATGTTTATTTTCACTAAATAAGATTAGAAAACTGTTATCCCAACTTTTGGCAAAGTTGAGATACCCAAAATTTACTAAAAATCAATGATTACTATTCTTGAATATCAATTGAGCATTGCAGGATAACCATGGATATCGATGAATTTTGTCCGAGTCCGGAACGGGCCACAATTGACAAAACATGATAAGAAAAGCTGTAGAAGCCAGTGGTTCAAATTTCAAGTCGATCCAAGTTCGTATGCTCGAGTTATGATGGGTTCGATTTGATGAACCTTGCTCGGTTCGAATCCATCACCCCTTCATTAGTTCGAATCCATTAAGTTCGAACCCATCAGAGCAGGCACCATGTTCGAATCCATAGGCGGAGACATCATTCGAATCCATCAGCCAGTGCCTGCCTCGCATCCATCGACTTCGACTCCATTTACTATGAATCCATCCCATGGCCTCCCTTCGTATCCATCCAACTGACGCCACTCTGCATCCTTGCTTCGAATCCATGAGGAGATACTTTGCTTCGACTCCATCGAGCAAGCCTTAGTTCGGATCCATCCAGACCACCTAGCTTCGAATCCATGACGCTACCTCTCTTCGTATCCCTCAAGGTTGAAGAGTTCGAATCCATAGAGTTGCATCTTGCCTCAAATCCATTCCCTAGAGACCATCAAAGAAGGATCCCACGAATCCGCGCAACTGAGGGAGCTCCGACTCCATTCCTTGCTTACCTTCGAATCCCCATGGTGAAGCAACTTCGAATCGATCCACAGTCATATATTTGGATCGATTCGAATGAAGACCGGCTCCATCGATTCGAAGGTAGCAAACCTTCGAATCCAACACTCAAAACCACCAAGTAAACGCAGCTAAAACTCCGGAGTCGACCCAATCAACTCGGTGAAAAATAAGGATCGACTCGAAGAACGCGCGCCATGTCATCAGAAGCATGGATTCGACCCTATGGGTTCGAACCATATCGATTCGAATGAACCCATAGGATCGAGTTGAAGCAACCAGCATGCCGAAAATTCCCATCTTGAATCCATCATATCTCTCAATCCCTTTATCCAAATACCATGAAATTTTTACAGGAGTTTGCCTACATGTTGAAGAATGTTCACGCCAAGTTTCATCACGATTGGACACTTTTTTGATCGATTCGAACCAAGGGTCGAATCGATCCCAATTTGGGCCCGGATCTCCAAGATTCGGCCATGTGGGCCCCCTCACGTGCCTGAAGCGGTCTACCATACTTTTAGGAGAAATATCAGCCTCCTACGCCTATAAATAAAACCCCAGGTCATTCAGAAAAGGGGATCTTGATTTGGAAGCATCCAGGCTCTACCAGACTCTACTGTGCACTTCACTACTACTGTGGTACTCGAATTTCAGAGCTATAATCCATTGTAATCCGCTATAATCAACTGTAATCAGCGAAGAACATCAATAAAAGTTAAAACCTTTGAAGTGGACGTAGGCCAGAGATAGCCGAACCACTATAAATCGTGTGTTCTTGTTCATAATTTCTGTTTTGCGGCGTATTGCTTGCTTAGATATGTGATTTGTGTTTGAATATTGCTGATTTATATTCCAACACTGGTGCTTTCACAATACTTGGGGTTTGTGACCAATTTTGGCGCAAAAAGAAACTTCTAGAGGTCATTAGTAAAAGAAAGTGAGAGTTAACAAAAGTAAGAAAAAGTAAACATCAAATCAATATCACATCAAAGGCCAACATAATTATTATTTACTTAGCTTAGTACTTAAGGGATTAAGACATAAAATAGGGATGTGAAAGGTGATGGTAAGTGTTGAAAAAGTAAAGGTTGCTTTAGGTTGAAGTAAGGATAGTTTGGTGATTTGGCAAGAGGTTATTTTAGTAAATTTACCACTTCTTTCTTTTTCTGTAAATACCCACCTCCTTCTGCACTTTCATTCACATTTCTTATTCTTCTTTTCTCAAGCTTCTTCACCTTCTTTCTCTTCTTTTAAATGGCTTCCAAGCCATACGAAAAAAATTAGAAAGAAATAATATCAAAATATTAACAAAATATTCAAAAGAAATAAATGTTCATTCTCTTCAAATCAAATTTCTCTTTTCTTCATATTTTACCTCTCCTTCTCTCGGGCATAACATATTCAATACTGAATCAAAATGCAAAATACTTCTCTTAAAATCATGTATTTTCCCAGTGTCTACAACTGTAATGTTGACCACTTTGTATCATTGTAAAGGTAACCATGTCAAAAACCCACTTCTTGCCAGTGCATTCTCTAACCCAGTTTTTAAGCCAGAGAATAGCCCATTTTGTTTTGATCATAACAGATCCAAATTAAAAATAAATTCAAACCATATGAAATTATAGTGGCTATAACTTTTACATGGATCATTTTTCTCCTTTTTGAGGTACGCTATGCCTGAAAATCAATTTTTTGAAGTGCATTTTCGGGCTTCATTTTTGTCAATCTGACATTACCTCTTCTTTATTCTATCATATCTCCCTCAAAATTACTTGGATTCATATGATTCTTTTTTTTAATTCAATAGAATAATTTTAAACAAATTTTTAGTTAAAAAATTTCTAAATTTTGTAATATAGAGGCTCTAAAATTATATACAAGATAACCTATTTTCGGATCAAAATCTTGGGAGTACAAGTTCAAAACTCTACCGCTTCTTCTCTATACTTTCGGCCTACCTCCATCTCAAGCCTCAACCAAACTATTAGAAGGGAGAGGCTGTTGTTTGCTAGTGTTTAGTGGAGCAGGAAGTAGTTAGTGAAGCATGGATTAGTTTGAATGTTGGTAGGAAGTTAATTGCTTAGGTTTATGGCGAGAAACTCTATTTAACATCTCTATTTCTATATATACATGTTTGATGATGTGTTATAATTTCTATGGATGCTTATATATATGCTTTTATCACCAAGTATTGATTGTTGATATGATTGTTAAATTGTTTTACCAAGTCACATTAATACATGTCGATGAGCATAAGGGAAATCACTTTCCTTTTGAAAATGAAATGGTGTATATGGAATGCTTAAACCTTTTGGAAATAGTTTTAAAATGAGTTAGAAATGTTTTATAAACATTAAATATGTTTATAGAAATAAATAAAGAAAATCAAGATCTCATCTTGCATAGTTTGAAATATGTCAAAATAATTTTCCAAAAAAATCGTGCTTTTGCGGTAAAGTGATCAAACTTTAAAATTGATATTTTCAATATTTTAAAAATATAAAATGAATTCTAAAAATGTTTTAAAATGTTTTAAAAGGGATTTAAGTTGAAAATATATAATTTTAAATAATATAAAATTCATTTTGAAGAATATAGCTTTTAAAACACTATTTGCAACACTTTTCGCAGCATTTTTAAATAACCTTTGAAGTGGAGTTTTAAACTTAAAAATTCTTTCCTAAATCTTTTTTGAATGATTTTAAGGGAATAATTAAGTAATGTAAATATGATTTGGAATTTTTAGTAAGAGTTTGAATAAATGGTTAAGAGGAATTATTTATACCACTTAAACAAAAAGTAAAGAATATTGAATGTAATAATAAACTGAATATGTGGAAATGACTAGTACATTTGTCCCGCATGTGAGAGCTAAATGGTAAAACAAGGTGTGTAACTAAGGTTAGGAATGGAGCAACCAGTGCCCTAAACTTACCTGGCCTTTGCTTTATCTTTTAAACGAGGGGTGGAACAAATCGAAAGGAAAGCCCGGATGCTCTACATGATCATATTTAAAGTTTTTCTAGGATTAAAGAAAAGATCTTCATGATGTAGGATTACTTGTCACTAGTCCATGGAGGTGAAATTTACCATATTTAAGGTTGAAATAGCGCTCTGTTATAAAAATCTTCGATTTGAAATAATATGATTTGAAGTTAATGAAAGAAATCTTTGATTTAGATTTAATGAATGATTAGGGAATATTATCCCTAAGTTAAAAGTTATAACTTAAATGAAAGAAATCTTTGATTTAGATTTAATGAATGATTTGAGAATATTGTCCCTAAGTTAAAAGTTATAACTTGAATGAAAGAAATCTTTTAAATTCAGTGAACGATTTGGGAATACTTTCCCAAAGTTAAAAGTTGTAGATTGAATATAAGAAATATTTTATTAAGATTCAGTGAATGATTTGGAAAAGTTTTCCTAAGTAAAAGAGAAAATGATATGGAATTATTCCAGGATTTAAGAAAGGTTTAAATAAAACAAATGATTTAATAAATGAGGCTTAAAGATTCCGTATACTCTTGAAAAGAAAATGGAATAAATTGAAGAGAATATATCTAAGAAAGATATTTGATTTAAATAAAAGATAAAGTAATTGATTGATGATTGATATCCACATATGAACTTAACATCTTTTAAAGTGATTATTGGCTTCGAAGGAACCGCAATCGAATTTGAGTGATTTATATCCGAAAATAACTTTTAACCAATTTACATGTTTGAAGAATACAGAAACTTGAAGATGGAGATATTGAGACGAATAATAACGAGGGACTACTTGTTGATTAATTGAGAGTAAACTCCCGATCACTATATTGTGGCAGTGGTTTCTTTGTTATGAAAAACCTCAGAAAAACAAAGGCTTCTCGCGTAGTAATGACCGAGGACGGTTTCGTTCAAGCCCCAGACCGAACTTGTATAGATGATGTTTGACATTGCATTTTTTAAGATTACGTACATTGTTTTTTACAAACGTACGTCTGTGGTGGTGAGGAAGGCAGCTTCTCTTAGCTTAACACCCTTCATGAGATGTACGAGCTCAAGTGTTGTATTTTTGTGGAAGACAATTAGTAGTCAATGGAAATGGAAATGTGGCATTCAGAGAAGATGTGCTATGTGAAAAGGTAATCGTTTACCTTAGGCCTCATTATCCGAAAATGACAGAAATAGGATAGAAGCAGCAAGGCTAAGTGGGTCGCTCCCAATTAGGAGATGTCATCATCCTTTTGGATTTACTCTACACATGTCTAAGTATGTGGTGAATGTATGAATCAGGTACCCGTTAAAGGTCGTAACGATCGGGTGATGACATATTCTGTACTATCTAGCGTGAGGGGTAGGCCGAGCTTGTGTTGGTTTAGGTGTTCAGTATCTGGACCCTAGGTGCATCCCTCTAGTGGTGTACTGTGGGAAGGTTGTCCCTTACCATGTCATTTGTATGGAATTCATTCTCCAATAAGTGCCTTCGGAGTTGATTGTAGAACTTAATATGCTGGAATTTAATAATGTAACAATTTCGGCTAAGATTAATAAGTGTATTTGCAAAAAAATTCAAAGATATGTCAGTAGAAATAATATCAAATGTTTTGATACATAAAAGTGTTTTAGTTATCATAAGGTAAAAACCCGTTTGTGTTTATGTGTCGGTGTGGTCTTATGGGATACTCTTTCTTTTCAAAGGATTTTATTCAAAGGCTGATGTATGACACTATCATTTATATTTGAGTTTCTCATGCTAGTTTATCAAGTCTGATCTGGGGTTTTTCTATACTCGGGTCAGATTTGAGTAGTTTCAAGTTTAGTGAAGATGGTTGGAGTTTCCCGAGGAGAGCTGGAGATATTCATCTATGTATGGACGTATTCTATTATCCGCTTTGCGCAATTATTTGTTGTTTGTCAGCAATTGTAAGGACAGATGTTTATAACTGTCCAAGTTGAATTTAGGTTAGACTATGATATACGTATTTCAAAAGTTTTTTGCTGTAAAGATATTTGTTCAATGTTATACATTATTCCATTCGTGTGAGATTCTGTTCTGTCTTTATTTTCTTTTTCACCCCTTAAAGATCCGCTTATTCGTGCAATTTGAGTTGGACATGTGTGGTTTATTATCGGCTCAAAGGGTATGGAATTTTGGGCCTTCACATGAACCCTTTAAGTATTTAATACCATTCAAACCATTTTAAATGTGAATTGATATTGTATATTCGTATGTACATATACAACTTTTATATACGCATCCAGCTAATTACTAACGACACCCTGAACTACTAACATCACCCAACACATCAAATAAATAAATAATTTTTTTAGAATATTATTTAATTTAATTAATTTGTAGTAATTATAAACTAATTAACTCATGTGGTATTTTGAAGAAATTACCAATAGGATTATGCGACTAAGAGGCATGAATTGAACCAACAATTAATATCAAACTATTCAAATATTAATGTTCAGTCGTCTCCTTAGCTAATGGAGAGATTGGTTGGCCAAATTTATCGCTTTTACATTTTTATTGGTAAAATTTAACTTCATAATTTTAAGCAGTATCTTTTAGTAATGATTATTCACTCCAATTCTTTTCTTCAACACTACATCACTGTAGGACTTTTGAAATTTGGTTTGGTAAAAATTCCAATATCGTCCACATTCAACTCAGTTAGTTCTTGAATAAAGTCCTTAGTCTAGTAATACCATTTACTATTAATGGTATTGCTCTAGCTAGAAACTTTGAATTTAAGTTAACTACTACTGACTGTGATACTAACCTCATACAATAGAGAAGATGAATTCTAATTGGTGTTTCACCTTCGATGTTTCAACTCCAAACTAACATAGTTATTCGATGGACATTATGCTACGATCTAACTATAATCAAAGTGGATCATTCACATTGAAGTTCAATAATATTTTTAACTCAAGAGAAATGTGCAATATCATCACTTCAAGATTTCGTGTTTAAGCTTTGTTATTATTAACCAACAGAAAACTCTCGAGTGAGTCATTCCATAGTTATCCAAGAACTATCAGTATATAACCCCATGATGTCCATAATAGCTATGAGTAATATACTACCTAACATTTGGCAAGTATTACGTACTCTGGTCTCAATGGATGTATAAATATCCTTTCTCAATTTATCTTGACCAGGAATATTTAAAATAACTTTATATTGTGATAATTTTCTAATGATCACTACTCATTGTAATTGTTATCATATAATATATCATTTAAGGAATTCCCATTTTAATATACTTTAAATTTATTTATTTAATTAATTAGATCATTGCATAACAAAGTATTATATAGAAATTAAATACCTTAAGTACAAATAAGATTGGTCATAAGGTCAGATATATGTAACAAATTCATAACTGCCCCATGGGCATACCCCTAACTCTTTCAATCTTCAATTTGCACTTAGGATCTACTATAGGATCTTGTTCCGTTAATAGTTTTCTCAAATTGATCAAATAGTCCTTTAGTGAACGGATACGCTATATGGTCATAACTATCTACTTTGTTAATCAACCATCCCTAACAATGATAAACTCTCTTTATGATGTGGAACCTTTTGGTGCATGTTTCTCAGCATCTAATAGCTATAGGTTCTTTCACAATATGAATAAAGATTTTTTTATCGCATTACATGTTGTAGTATTCTCAAGATTTAGATCATCCCTAACTCAGTAATAAATTTATGCATTATATACGTATAGCTTTGGCTATGGCGATATTCAAGGTGATGTACGTAGCCTTTTAGTTAAATCAGCCAGAACTTTTTATTTTGGAACATTCCAAATCAAAGATTTTATACTATGGTTGAATATGAATTTATGATTGATATATTATGCTCAATGCTATATATGAAGTTTGAGTTTGAATACCCTTTCATACGGTGTTCATTATTTCCATAAACAATTATTTAGTATTTCATAAGTACTCTAGAACCCCTTTAACTACCAGTTAGCGATCTTAATTTTATTTGATACTTGCTTTATTTATCAAATATATAAGAAAAATTATTATTGTAGACCATACAATTTGTATGATAATTCATTTTCCAATGCGTAAGGAATCCATCTTGCATGCTCCATGTTAACATTTTTTGTATTTGTATATCAGTTGGGACATTTCCAAAGTGCTTTTATACTAATTACGAAAGAGTCTTTTCAAATCCTATATCAAGAATTAAACAACAAAACTATAACTGATTTTAACATATGCACATTGTTAACAATAAGCATTATTTTACAAATTAGAATCAGTACCTTTTATTGTTCTTTTTTTATAGACACACACTTCCTCAACATTTTGGTTGAAAATCAAATTTTTCGATTTCACTATCAAAATATTTGCTTAATTCCTATGCATGTCAAACGATACTTTTGTATCAGTTCTTAGATCATATCCAAAACCAATAAACTCAGTATCACTTCCACTGACCATGAGACACTTTAATTGTTATATGCAAATAGTTTATTCTAAATCAATATTTAGAATTTCAGTTTCAATATATATGTACTAACACTCAAAATCATACCAAGTGATAATTTTGTGAGTAAAATTTGAATTAACTTAAACGCGTTGAATGATGAATTTGTTGTACTAATTTCAATAGTTGAAATTTGTGATTTTTTTTATCCTTATCAACATAGCTTATTATGTTCCAATTACATTAGTCTTCCTATTGAAAACACTTTTGCATCCGATGGATCATATCCCTTCAGGTACAACTACTAAATCATATTCTGACAATGTACTTGCAATACACTTGAATTTATGCCCTATGCCATATGGTAGAGTCAATACTCTTCATGAATTATTGACAACCGAGAAAATTATTTTTTGAACATCTTTCATATATAAAGTTTCATGGTCGAAGTTCAAATGGAAAAATTATTATAGTTTAAAGATTTAAAATTGAAAAAAGTTCAAAAATATATTAAATGGAATAAACCGTTAAAGGAAATAAATCAAATTAATATAATAATGCTAACCAATGTCATATAGACCAACAATGTTAATATAATCATTGCGAAACACCTGATTGAGATTCTTGACTCAGATCCTGTTAGTGCTATTATCTCCAACAATGGCATTATCCTATCTGATGACAGCTCCTTGCCAGTAAGGCAAGTTTGGCATGAATCACATCACTCTTCAAGTTTTAGCTCTTGCACTCATTTAGACCAGCAAAAGACTTCCTCACTCAATGACTTTGGTATACAAGGCCCTCTTTCCCTATGATGACAACTAGATCTTCCCTTAGGCGACCATAATTTAGACGATGGGTGTCCCAGTGAAAGAAAACCTCCTACCGTGGAAGGTATTAGCTAATGCACTTCATTCCAAAAATAAACTTGTAGCCATAAGAGTAGCCAATGACGATATTTTCTTACTATGTGGTAATAGACCTGAACCCAATATTCACATCTTCTTTGAATGTACATTCGTGCACATGATTTGGTTACGGATTCTTACCATAACCAATCTTCACAGACCATCCACCGATAGCAAAGTTGAGTGGTTTAACATTTTTGAAGCTACTCGTTGGAAAATCCCTAAAGCTAAACTGCTTCCAAATACTCTCAATAAATTCATTTACATAATTTGGGCAGCAAAAGTGGGAGAACTTTTAGTTCCTTGAAGAAAATGAAGGTGGATTTGTACCAGGAGTTGTATAAGAAATTGATAAAGGAATGATGCTAATAATATGTTTTGGCATATGTTACTAATTCTTACTTAGTCATATTCTAAATGTTGCTTTTTCTTTTTTGGGTTTAGACCTTTATGGTCCTACTTTTGTATGCCCCTAAATCATCTTGTACAATTTTATTATATATAATATGTGAGCTGGGCAACCCTTTAGCCCATTTACCATTTGAAAAAATATTAACCGATTGACACCAATATAGTCAACCCCTAATAATTGACCGCCTCTCATTGACTAGTCGATCGGTAGAAGTGTGTATGCTAGGGTTAGCCTAGGCCTGAATGGTCCAGATTTTATAATAACTAATTGAATGTTTACTATATATTCAATTGTCTATAAATAAGGATGTCACCCTCACTCCACAGTTCATTCTAAAACCCTAGGTTAGCATTAATAATATGTTCAAAAAAAATTTCTCATCCTCTATCTCCTTCAAATTCTAAAATGAAAATAAAAATCAAAATCAAAATATAGTCGAATTAAAGGAAGGAAAGCAACAAATTTATAACAAAAGGAGACTGAAAGCGAGCTAGGAAGGAAGAGATATTCAAGAGGTGAGTGGATTGATCATTAAAAAATGTTGTTTCATAAGTAATTAAATTTTCTTATATTTCTACTTGATCTTGAATTGATTTCTTTTAATTTAAGATAATAGTTCCCATTCAAAAATCATATTAAACAAATCATGCTTATCTACGTATAAACAGAAGATAAAAATATGAATTTTGTATGTAGTAAAAATTAGAAAAAAGTAGACTAGATTAATTCCTTTAAATCATTTAAATCCTTATTGATAAGAATTCGGACTAAATAAATAGAATGAAGTGAATACTCTCTTGTTTATCTTGATTTGGTTTTGAGATTTAAATATAAAATTTAAGTTGGAGAGATATAGTTATTTTGTATAAAATGTGTAAATACAAACATGTCGAAAAGTTAATAGTGAGTTTACATAAGCAAAATTATTGATTATACATGGAAAGTCAGCGTTGACATTGTTTGTGGTTGTCCTACATGGTGCATAGTTAAGGCACTAATGGAAGGTTCCTTGGTGCATGCAAATAATTCAACCTAGACATGTTTTGTGGATGTCAAGCATGGTGCGTAGGGGAAGTTACTATTGAGACAGTTAACATAGATGCATAGGTAGGCCTTAAGTCATCGTGGTAGCAAGTTTGATTCAAGTTCGTTATTGCGAGGTTTGCTTAGTGTGTAAGCACGATATAGGTAGTTGTAAATTAGGCAATGCTAACCCAGTAGTGATAGGAAATTGTCCTTACGATCTAGACTAGGAGTAGTCCTAGAGATTATTAGTCAATCCATTATTGAAACCGTAGGTACAAACCTCTTTAAGATGTTTTAGGTATAGGAGTAATTATGACTATATTCCATAAGTTAAGATGACCAACCCTAAGTAGGTAGTTCACAAACACATAAAGCGTATCCTTGGCTATGTAGACTGCAAATAAAGTTAACTTCTTTTATCACCATTAACTAGTAATATAATTCTTTCACTAGAATTTTGTCTGATCCACCCCTTTCTTTCTTTCCTCCCACCATATGAGGACGGTCAAACAAGTGTATTGTGCCAAACATAATACATGGAGGAAGGAGGTAGGCATAGAAAATACATTATTCTTTTTAATTACTCTCCATGTACTATTTATCATATTTTATTTTAGTTAGACCTTATGTAGTTATTTTGGGAACTTTGTATGTGGACTACATATTATTAAGACATTATCTGAGATGTTTATTTTCAGTATTTATATTTTATTTACATCTGCTATGAGATCTAAAAGTGTAAATACTTTAAATCTTATCTTATCTCTGTATTATGTAATGTTTTAAACCGATGGATTGTACTTTTTAGCATGAGACGATTCGAAAGTAACTTTAGGCTTTGAGTCAATGTGTTTGAAGGTGCGGGTTGTCACAGTTGGTATCAGAGCCTAGGTTTAGGTGTTGTTAGAGATTAGGTACGTATTAAGAGAGAATACTTTATGTTTTAAATTATTTTACAATGACTACATATATATATATATAATAAATCAATAAATCACTCACTAAATTCCAGTAATGCTTGAGATTATCCAGGAAAGTTGCTAATAGTTCCTTATCATAAATAGCGAGAATGAGTTGTCAAGTTGGAAACGATTCCCCGAAGTAGCTGAGATTTCGAGCATGTACGTTCCAATATTGTTCCGCCAGAATCTGGATGCAAGAGGGAAAGCTGGTTTAACCCCAATAAAGGGCCCATAGCGCAAGCGCCAGATGCAGTTCCTATTAATCTAGCGATCATGAACTTCACCATGCTATGTATGGACTTTTTCAAGCTTATGAGGGAAGCCTTATACAGGAACTAAATCTTTTATGGACTCAAAAGCATGGTTACATACCTGTGAGAGGATTTTTGGGTCGTTGGTTCTGGATGATGCTGCTTGAAGGCAGTTGGCTACTCAGGACTTGTAATGAGAAGCTTTAAACTGGTGGGATGTGGTGGTGGATGTGATTATTGAGGAGGAGATAACTTGGAGAGATTTTAGTAGGAAGTTTGAAATGAGATTTCTTTCCATGGTAGAGCAAGGAGTGTAGTTGGAGAAGTTTATACATATGCATCAAGGAGATATGTTGATGAAGAAGTATGTGAATTGATTCAATGAGTTGTCTAGGTCTGGGCTTGATTTGAATAATACCCCAAAAAGAAGACTTTGAGTTTTGAAGGGGCTGGTTCAACCTCTATAAGCTTGGCTCTTAGCCACATTCTAATGGGAGCTACTTATGAGGGATTAGTGGTAAATGCTTTGATTAATACCGTTACCAAGGATGAAACTAAGGATGAGTGCAAGAAGGCGGATGGAAAGCCATTTCAACAGGATAGGCGCAAGGGAAGACTAGGAGCTCAAGAGAAGATAAAGAAGCAAGAAATCAGGTGTAGGAGATGTAATAGGTAAGGGCAAGTGGTGAAGAATTGCAAAACGAACTTCTGATTGGTCAAATGCTATAACTGCAGTCAACTCGGGTACATAAAGAGGGAGTGTCCGACTACACCAAAGACCTCGACCTAGTTGGTACTAATTTGTGCACTGATTGTTGTTCCTAGCTCGAGTGCGCCTCTAGTGGTAGTTAAGGGAAAGAAGGTCAAAATTGAAGGCGTGTTAACTTTATGTGATTTATCTATTCGTACCTTATTTGGCACCGAGGCATCACACTTTTTTATTTCAAGTAGGCTAGTAGACAAATTGCAATTAGAAACTAGCAAAGTCACCATGCTTGTAGTTATATCAAAACTAGTTGGAGGACCGACTTATCTATGATTTACAAGGGTTTGAAGTTGTATATTTTGGATGTCGATTTCAATTGTGATGTTTTTATTTTAGGATTTTCTAGGTTTGGTTTAACCTTGGGAACGGATTGGGTGACTATATGTAGAGTTGTACAAGATTGTGATAGGAAGGTTGTTCATTTAGGTACTTGTAGTGGGCGTAGTCTTGAGGTTTGTTCTGAGCCCAAGAGTTTGGTTATGTTGAGTTATCTATATTCTTTAGACCTGTTACATGATAATTTACCTTGAGGAAAATGCCAGACATATTGACTAACCTTGAGGTATATGGCTCTTAAAGAATGACGAGAGCTAAACAAGTAAGTGAATAAACAATTGGAGAACGGATTCATTATAAGAAGCCTTTTAAAATAAGGAGCACCAGTTGTCTTTACCTCCAAGGTAAGTGGCTCTCTTAGGCTTTGTGTCGATCACCATGAGTTGAATAATCCGACAAAGAAGAATCATTATCCATTTCCCTATATAGATGATCTCTTCGATCAATTAGTTGGAGCAAAGGTTTTCTCTTGGCTTGACTTGGTTAACGGGTTCAATCAGTTTTATGTAGTCGAAGATAGGATTTAGCAAATTGCTTTTTGCAAACGTGATGGACTTTATGAGTGGTTAGTCATGCCATTTGGACTGACCAATGCACTAGCATATTTTTTCGACCTCATTAGTCAAGTTTTTAGAGGGTTGTTAAATAAATTAATGTTGGTATTCATTGACGACGTTCTAATCTATTAATAAAGCAAGGAAGTGCATAGGTTGCATTTAGAAGAAGTACTCAATGCTCTCCGTGGGCATAAGTTAAAGGAATTTTTTTCCAAATGTCACTTTTGACGCAAGGAGGTTCGCTTTTTAGGACTTGTTGTCTTTGAGCATTGACTGACAATCGATCGTAATAAATTTGTTGTAGTACAAGATTGGCGTATACCCAAGAATTCCATGGAGGTGAGAAGTTTCCTTGGTCTAGTGGGCTATTATAAGAAGTTCATTAGAGACTTTGCTAAAAAAAATTGCTCCTATGACCTGCCTTATAAAGAAATTTTGGCTTTCTCATAGGACTCGGTATGTGAGGACGCTTTAACTAAGCCAAAGGAGTCATTAACTAGCGCACCTATTTGGTACTTCCCAATGGTCTGAAGACATTTAAAATATATACCGACACTTGCAGTACAAGATTGGGCGCAGTTTTGATGCAAGAAAGGAGGATTTTAAGTTACGCTAGTCAATAATTTAAATCCCACGAGAGAAACTATCCTACCCATGATCTTAAGCGATAGCCATTACTTTCGCACTCAAGTAATGGCGGAATTATCTTTAAAGAGATTGATTTGAGCTATTTATGGATTAAAAGTTTCTGAATTGTCCGTTCATCCAAAAGGATTTGAATATAAGACATCAAAGGTGGATAGAGTTCTTGGCGTCCTATGATTTAGGTATCTCCTATACTCTAAGCAAAGGCAATGTTATAGTCGATGTCTTAAGTAGAAAGCATGCGATGTGAAACCCTATGTTCTTGAAGTGGAAACACTTGGAGTTCATTATTACGTTAGTTTTACGACCTTTATCATACTTCACCCTAGGATTGTTAGCTGCTTTGGATGTGCAGCCTACATTAGTGGACTGTATTGGTTTAAGCCAGAAATGAGATGTAGAGTTGTTGGAGATTTTTAGGAAACTAGGTAGAGGAGAATGTTTGATTCATTTGAGTTGTTACACCATTGATTCTAATGGGTGGTTGCAAAACGATAGTAGACTATGTGTTCCACTTATTATGGAGTTGATTGGCATAGTGCTTGCAGAGTCCTATTATTTTAGGAAGACCATTCATCCTGGTGGTGACAAAATGTATCATGTTATGAAGAGAGTCTTTTATTGGTCTAGTGTAAAGAAGCATGTGGTGAGTAATGTGTCTAAGTGTGTGACATGCCAATGGGTAAAGGCGAAGCAAAAGAACATGAGTGGATTGTTCCAACCATTAGACATTTCACAGTGGAAGTGGAGAGTGTCTTTATAGACTTCATTGATGGACTGCATAGGAGTAGGAGGGGAAATGATAGTATTTGGGTCATAGTCGACCAATTGATGAAATGCACTCACTTTGTCCCAACTAGGAGTATGAGGAAAGCTGCATCATTGGAAACCTTATATGCGAGAGAGATATTTCGGTTACATGGAGTTCCTTCTAGCATTATTATTTATCGATACCCGCTTTTCACTAGTGAGTTTCGGAGGAGTCTTCAAGAGGCTTTGGGTACTGAGTTAAATTTGAGTATCGCGCATCATCCTCAAGTAGATGGATAGGCTGAGAGGGTGAATCGAGCATTGGAATACATGCTTCAAATGTGTATTTTGGATTATAGAGTCTCGTGGGAAGACCACTTGTTGTTAGTATAATTCACATATAATAATAGCTATCATGTAAGACATGCAATGACACTATTTGAGGTGTTGTATGGAAGGCCATGTAGATCACTATCTTATTGGTGAGACATCACAGACAAAATCATTCTTAGACGCAACATGATAAGGGAAACTTTGGAAAAAATAGACTCGATGCGTTAGAGCATGAAAACTACACAGGATAGGCAAAAATCTTATGCTGGTAGAAGATGCACGGTATTAGAGTTCGCAGTGGGCGATATGGTCTTTGGGAAGGTCTCGCCTTTTGATATGTTATGAGGTTTGTTTCTTTAGGAAAGTCGGCGCTAAGGTTTTTGGGGCCTTTTCCTATCACAAGTAGAGCTTCTTGAGAAGTTGGTGGCAGTTCAATGTTATTCATGTGTCACACTTGTGAAAGTGTCTACACAATCCATCAGCTATAGTCAAGATGAGTCATTTAGGAGAGGGGTAGTTGAAATGGAGTCACTTGTTCACCAAGCACCTTTCTACATCATTAAGGGTGGAAGTAAGTGACTTCGCAATTAAGTCATTAAAGTAGTTAAGGTCCAGTTAGGAGATGATCCAACAGAGAGTACATAGGAGCCAGAGGAGAAGATCCAAGCTATCTATCCAAAGCACTTTTCTAGTTCGTTCCTATTTTAGTTAACATAATCATTTATACACTTAGGTTTTAGCATAGTGTACCCTATTTGGTAGGGATGTCTGAATGCTAGAAATGGTGTCAAACGTGTCATTTGGACATGTTTGGGATGACGGTTGCTAATTGATGTACTTATTAAGTTAATCACAACAAACATAGGCTAATGTATTTAGGTTAGCCCAGCTTACACCATCACTTATTTATTTTATCAAGTTATATGCATATGGTTGCTGCATATGTATTGAATGATTGCTCATTCGCATAGAATTATATGTATAGGTTGTTGCGTACATATTGGATACATGGCATATGCACGAGCACTTCAGAAGGTTGACTAGTTTATAAGGCCGCCTAATTTTTACATTAGTTATAGGCATCGCATTAGAACTTTAAACTGAGGACAATGGTTGCAAGTGGGTGATGGTTGAATAGATGGTTGTAGATATTAGTTTTCGTATATACGATTTGCATTTTTCTGTCCTTAGAGATTTCAGCGACAAAATCCTTTTAAGTGAGAGAATGTAACACCATGAAAAATTGATAGAGAATTTATTAGGAAAAATAACTAACTAATTAAAGGTAAAATAAAAAGTAGAAGTTGAACAAACGTTAGAATATTGCTATGAAACTAACACCATTGTGTTCATGGCAATTTTTTGGACAACTTTTATATATAAAGTTTCATGATCGGAGTTCAAACAAAATTTTTTTAAATTTTAAAGATTTAAATTGAGAATAGTTCAAAAATATATTAAATGAAATAAAGCATTAAAGGAAATAAATCAATGTTAATGTAACCGATCGAATGGTACAAGTGTGTTAGCTAGGATTAGCTTAGGTTTGAATGACTTGATTTTATAATAATTAATCCAACGGTTACTATATTTTCACTGCCTATAAATAAGGACGTCGCCCCCTCTCCATAGTTCATTCTAAAACACTACGCTAGCAGTAATAGTACACTAAAAAAATTTCTCCGTCTTCCAAATTTTTATCTCATCTAAATTCTAAAATGAAAATAAAATTAATAATAAAGTCAAATTGAGGAATGGAAATCAACAAATTTAGAATAAAGGAGACTGAAAGCGAGCTAGGAAGGAAGAGAGCTTCAAGAGCCGAGTGGCTTGATTACTAAAAGATGTTGATGTGTTCATATTTCTACTTGGTCTGGAGTCAACGTATTTTAATTTAAACTAATAATTACCATTCAAAGTTTATATTAAATAAACCAAGCTCATCCATGTTTAAATAGAAGAGAAAAATGGGAATTTTTATATACGATAAAAATTAGAAAAAAAGGCAAACTAGATTAATTTCCTTTAAACCATTTGTTTCCATGTTGATAAGAATTTTGACTTAATAAATAGAGTAAAGTGAATAATCTCTTATTTACCATGATTTAATTTTGAGATTAAATATACATAAAATTTAAGTTGGAGAGATATAGTTATTTTGTATAAAACAGTGTAAATACACACATATCAAAAAGTTAATGGTTTTGGTTTACGTAAACAAAATTATTGATTATATATAGAAATTTATTTGAATGATAGATAAAGGAGATGATGAAAATTCGATTAAAGCAAGTATGGAATTAAAAATATAATTAAATTTAGGATTAGCTAGAATTCGAATAATTAAAGTATAAATTAACTTTATAATAAAATTTACAATTGGAGTTAAAATCCAACGATCGACGGCTGACCCTAACTGGTCGATAACAAGTGGTCGACCATTAGGGTACAAGCGATCGACCGGTTATTAGCCAATGACGTAGGTTGAACCTTAAGCCTAGGTTTAATATATAAATATATAAGCATGAGAAATCGGTTCCCATTTTTTTCACTTTTCATTTCTACAAAACTGAAGTAAACATGTATGCATGCAATTAGGCCTAGGCACCATTTATCATAAGCGCAGTTTGAACGCGATGGTGTGTTGATCACACGACACCAATTGGAGATTTCTCAGTGTAAGTAGATAAGTTGGACTAGACATCGGTTGTAGATGTTTAGAGTGGTGCATCATTAGGCAGAAGGGTCCTCAGTGTAAGCAGACAAGTCGGCCGAGTCACTTTTGGTGGATGTCTACTGTAATGCATAATTAAGGCACTAACGGTAAGTTCCTCTATGTAAGTGGGTAATTAAAACTAGACACTATTTGTGGATGTTCGGCATGATGGATAGGCGGCGTTGCCATTGATATTGTTGACGCAAATGCATATGTGAGCTCTAAGTCGTCAAGATAGTAAGTTTAACTAGAGAACGACATTGTGCTGTATGCTTTGTGTGTAAGCGCAATATAAGTAGTTTACAAACCGGGTAATGCCAACAAGTGAACAAGTGAACTAGGCCAAACATAGTATGTCGAGGAAGGAGTTAGGTGCTAAAGATAAATTATTCTTTTTATACTCTTTATGTACTATTTTTCATATTTTACTTCAGTTGGACATTATGCAATTATTCTAGGAACTTTATATGTGGATTAAGTATTATTGAGACATTATGTGAGATGTTTACTTTTAGTACTTATATTTTGTTTCCTTTCATTGTGAGATCTAAAGTGTAATACTTTAAACTTTATTTTAGTCTTTGTATCATGTAAGGTTTAAACCAATGGCTCGTACTTCTTCGTATGATGTGAGTTCGAAATTCACTTTTTGTTTTAAATCGGTGTATTTAGTGGTGCGGCTTGTCACATGAGTAGTGTCTATTTTGGCTTGGTTAATTTTATTTCACCTTACGTAAAGAGTTTTATCTTTATATTATATCTAAATCCATTTTACTGCCAATAATATTTTAAAGAAATTCCTTTGTCACGAAGTCGCCTTTTCTTGAAATTATAATTGTTTAGTGCAACAGAGTGGTATTAATAAGACTTTTATAAACTACCTTTATGTATGTATGAAAATGATTAAGTCGAAACTTTTGCTCATAATATAAATTAGTGAACTGATGTTGGTTGGCTCTAAACTCCTTTATGATGGTCCACACAAAATCCCATACGAACAAGTATTACGTGCAATCTCTCGACTCACATAACTATCAACTCCTTTACATAGGACATGTAAGGGTTTCTTGTAAACTCTTATCATATAAGTACATAAACTATGTTTAAGATGAAGTTCATTTAACTACAATAAAACTTGTTATTGGTAGCATTAACTAGTATTGTTTCAAGCTTCACTACCAGCCATTTAGAAAAGTAATATTAAATAAAAAAAATTCTATTAAGTGTTCCCACAAACAAATTATTAAAGTTTTGATGAAATTTTTTCTTCAACTGCTCATGTTTCCTATTCTTCCGCTTGTTACTTTGAACCATTTTATTAAGCTTCATGTAACGACCTGTATTCTACGTATCGGAGGATCGTAGAATATTTATATTATTTTCATATGAGGTCGTATAGTTCTAATATTTTAGAAAATGACTCTTAGGGACATTTTACATATCCATGACTTTTGGCGAATTTCCATGTGACCATTTTGACCCTGTAAATATTTTATGGAGAATAACTTATGATAGGAGTTGAGTTGAGTTCTAAAACGACTTCCATTAGATCTGGTTGGTGATTTTCCTTTCAATAGAGTGGTCATATTAAGAAAACGGATCCACAATTTGAGAGTAATAGCTATTTGAAATTTTCTTCGATTTTGAGCAGCATAAGTGGGTAATTAGGGTCATTAATGCTATGACCCATTTTGATTTTTGGGGGTAAGTGGAGGCTAATAGGACGTCATCCCCATCATTTTACTATTACCAAAGTAATTGGAAACCTCCTTTGACCAAAAAAACCTTTAAACCTGCTTTAATTAGTCAAATTAGACCATTAAGAGAAGATATGATTAGCATTTATGATTAGAGATTTGATCTTGGAAGAGCCTTGGATTTTATGCCTTCTACTATTCATTTAAGGATTTGGGTTTTGCTTTGGCTTAAGGTGAATGATTAGATCTCTCACTTACCAATTAGGTCATTAAATACCCTAAATGATGTTTTAAAAATTATTTGAAAATGCTAAAAGTTTTTTTAGACTATATTGCACCATATATATAAATATTAGATGATTTAGACTTGATTTGTAAAAACGTGTTCTTATGGATCCCTACCATGTTCTTATGGATCCCTAACTTTCACCTTAGATTTAGATCTCTTTAAAATGATATATTTAGATCTTTAGCTGTTGTTGATGCTTATGTATGATGAATGTAGGATTACTTGATGTTTAAATGGTTGAAAATGTCAATTGAATTGCAATTTAGTTAGGAAGAGCTATGGATCAGTGGTGATCCCCATGGATCGGTGGCGATCCATAAATTCTTTTCCAAAGTATGCGCGATCGATATGGGGCAATAAGGAAGGCCTCATATGGTTGAACACCGAGTTTCAAGTCATTTGGAGTCCATGTGGTAATGATATGGGGATTCAAAGCATGGATCGGTGGGAATTCAAAGGCATGGATCAATGGGAGTCAAAGGCAAGGATTAGTAGTGTGGTTTGTAGTATGGAATCAGGATACGAGCTATGGATCGAAGCAAGCAAATTTGTGGGAATGAAATAAAGCCAAATACATATTAATTTTGCTAAAT
Organism: Allium cepa; assembly: GCA_030765085.1. Classification (NCBI taxonomy): domain Eukaryota; kingdom Viridiplantae; phylum Streptophyta; class Magnoliopsida; order Asparagales; family Amaryllidaceae; genus Allium; species Allium cepa. Next base: position 138,342,904 of record CM060931.1, on the reverse strand, counting down.
ATGGGATCTGACCCCATGGATCGGTACCAACCTATGGGAATTGACCCTATTAAGGCGCAATCGATAGTGAGGCATAAGGAGGCGTGCAAATGCTTCTGTGTGAAGTGTAGGATCAATGGCAATGGTTTGATGGCCATGGATCAGTGGCGATGGTTCGGTGGCCATGGATTGATGGTGCAATGGTTATGGACCGATAGAAATCCATAAGCATTGTTCCAAATTTGATGAGATCAGCATGGGGCGACAAGGAAGGCCGCATAAGGCTATATTCCAAGTTTTAGACCGTATAGAGTTCGTATGCCCGAGTTATGGTCGTTGAACATGGATCGATGACGTTTATCTATAGAGGTGACTCGGAGTTCGTCAAGGATGACTCCATGGTGGGAAGTGATGGGTTTGATGATGGGCAGTTGCACTTTGAGATGTAGAGTAGGCGATGATGGATCTGATTGAGGGGACTGTTGGAGGGAAGTTATTAAATGCATGATGACACTCTATTTCTTATGATGGTTGTGTAAGAGTAATCCCAGAAGGAGTTGTTGGGACAGTTCTGAGATGAACTATGCTGTGGATGACATGTGCAAAGGGATCGTTGATATTTGTTGGTTTCGATATGTACTCATAAAGCAGGGGTATGTGAGGATTCTCAATTGGGAATATGGGAAGCCCCAGATCATATGATATCTAGATCCGAGTACCTTAGGCTATCTATGGGGTGCGGCGTAGTTCTTGACTTACTACGTGGTATGGATTTAAGTACCGAGAACCAGTACGTTGAGTTGTCCTTAGCTCTATAGGGGAGGTCATGTGAGTATCATATATCCAACGCACTGAGTAAGTGAATGTGAGGATGGATAATGGATGTCATGTTTGTTTGACTGTTGTCTAATGGGGGGTTTTACGCTTTGCTTCCTATTACTCTAGGTAATCTTAAATGAGTAGATTAGGGATATCAGGTCCGATGAGCATGTGGAGCAGGATAGGTGGCTAGCATGAGGCTATTCTCTCGTATTATTATATATACTCATTTTCTATTCGACTGCACAACACTATGGAGCTTGCTAGTGCCTCCCTATTTAGAGACAATTTATTAGTTGTTATTTGATGTATAACTCTATTACTTATGCGGTTCAACTTTATGTATCTATATACGCCGGTGTTGTGATTCATTCAGTTATTAACTGTCTTGCTTTTTTTATATCTGAGATGTTTACTATTATATTTTATTTTATGTGCCGTGAGATATACGATAGGTTCTATGATGTGTTGTTAGTTATTTACAACCATTGATGATCGCCCCACATTAATCGAGCATTGCTATAGCACACTATAAATGTACACTAGGTGTCAGCAGAGTGGAGCGGTCATCACATTTGGTATTAGAGTTTAGGTTGCATTATTTAACCTATGGGATACCGTGATCCAGTAGAGATTGTGTAGGAGTTCTCACCCTAGACTGGACAAGAGTGTACATATACGTGAGTGCGTACTTATTATATGTTTTGGTATTTAAACTATATAGTAGTATATAATACCTAAGTTACACTGCATACACAAATACCACTTAAGCAGAATTCCTTATAGAGAGATTGATCATCTTTAGATTGAACGATGAGTCGTCAAATAAGGAACGCTGCTAGGAACTTCATCTCTAGAGTCGTGGTAAGTGCCGGATTGGTAGTTGCTAATCCCAAACGACTGACTATGTTTAATACTATTATGAGGAACATGCTGTAAATTGCTTAAGTAGTCGCTCCGAATGTTGTTATTAATGGTGATGCTCCTGTGCAGGCGCTTAGAGCTGATTTCGCTAAGATGAAGATGGCCTTTGCTAGTCTTTGTGGCAAACCATTCCAATAAATGGAGTCGAAAATGGAAGTGTAAGATTGAATTGATACACGTGGAGGATTTGATGACTTAACGCTTGGTGATGTTATGTGAAGACGATTTGCTTGCCGACAGCTTCAAGGGAAAGCCATGAATGGTGGAATGCAGTGAGGACTGCCAATCCTGAGGATTAGTTCACCTAGGACCAGCTCAGCTAGATTTGATAGGAAATTTATTCCTGCAACTCAGAAGTTAATTCTATTGCTTAATTTCATGGATATGAAGTAAGGAGATATGCCTATCTCCGAATATGTTGGATAGTCCAATGCTCTACTGAAATATAGGATGTCTTTCATCGACACTCCATTAAAAAATAAGGAATAGTTCATCATTATCTTAGACTACCACTTAAGGGAGCAACTCATGGGACATATTGATGAGACTATTGAGATGATGGTCAAGAAGGCCCTGAGGCATGAAAGTTTGTATCTAAAACCGAAAGCTATCATTCCTAAAGAAGAACCAAAGTCATAATTACGTGGGTGAGGTAAGAAGATAGGGAACAACAAGAGGAAGTAGTTTCAAAACAAAGATGGACAAAAAAGAAGAAAGTCAAGCTCGTGATGACATGTTACAACCGTAGAGTCAAGGTTTATTATAGTAGAGACTGCAAAGCTAAGAGGAAGAAATGCTACAACCGCAATAAGCTTGGGCACATTTAGAAGAACTTTCCGGAGCCATTAAAGTAGAAGCAGGTGGTGAAAGCATATGTTAATGCCTTTCCAACTTCGTTGAATGCTCCATAAGTGAACGAGAAAAGCAAAGGCATTGTTATTTAAGGTATGCTTTGCATTTACGATGTTCCTATATGAGTCTTATTTGATACTAGGGCTTCGTATTCCTTCATATCTAGTGAATTAGTGGGCAGATTATGACTAAGATGTAAAATTGTTGACCGGCCTTTGGTTGTAACGAACCGTATTGGAGGCTCCATTAGCCTATGTATGGTTTGTTATAGTTTAGAGTCATGGATGTTCTTTTGATTATGATTGTTTTGTTCTTGTTTGATGGACCAGCTTCACAAATACAGAGTTATGGTGGATTGTGAGAAGTCAACGACGACGATAGGGGTAGATGATAGGCGGTTGCCAGGCTTCCTTCCAAATGATGATGTGATGGTCAGTTTTCTATATTCGCTCGATACCCCACCTAATGAGTTTCCATTAGTACCTATTGCTAGGGAGCATCCGAACATATTTGAGGAGGTTATTGGACTTTTGCCACATAGAAAGATTGAGTTCTGTATTGATTAAGTCAAAGTTGCTAAACTGATAGTGATGTTATTGAGGAGTAGGAAGCCTAAAGAGTAAAGAGAGCTTGAGTTGCATGTAAATGAACTTTTGCGAAAAGGCTTCATTCGCAGGAGTATATCTGAGTGAGGAGTGCCATTAGTATTCATAATGAAGGCAGACGACTTCCTTAGATTATATATTGATTACCATGAGCTGAATAAAGTGATGAAGAATAACAAGTTCCACTCCCATGTATTGATGACTTGTTCGATTAGCTTCATGGTGCTAGATTATTTTCTCGGTTGGATCTTGTGATGGTATTTCATCAATTAAGAGTAGTGAAGGAGATTAAGCTGATTACCATATTTTGCACACCGCTTAGTTTTTATGAGTGGTTGGTTATGCCATTCGAGCAGACCAATACTCCGACATACTTTATTGATCTCATGAACTGTAACTTCGATGTTTAGCTAAATAAATTCATGCTTGTGTTCATAGACGATATCTTATCTATTCATGGACAAAGAAAGAACATGAGGCACATTTGAGGATTGTATTGGAGGTTGGGAGAGCACCGACTGAAGGTGAAGTTTTCTAAATTTCACTGCTGGTGGAGGGAAGTGAGATTTTGGGTCACGTTGTTTTTGAGATGGGCATTACTGTTGATCCTGCAAATGTTGTAGCAGCCCAAGTATTGGATTAGACCTAAAAATGTTATGGATGTGAGAGGTTTATTGGGATTAGCTGCGTATTATAGACGACTCATACAAGACTTCCCTAAGGGTGCAACACCGTTGACCCACTTGATGAAAAAGAATTAGACTTTTTCTTGAGATGCGAGATGTGAGCATGCATTTGTAAGTCTAAAAGAAAAGTTGATGAGTGTGCCAGTATTGACTATTTCATGTAGGATTGAGGAGATGACGGTATACGCTGATATGTGTTGCATTGGACTGGATGCGGTACTGATGTAGAGAGGCAAAGTTGTCTCATATGCTAGTCGACAGCTGAATCCACGTGAGAAGAAATACCCGATCTATGATTTAGAATTAGTAGTAAATGTGTTTGCGCTGAAGATTTGGAGGCGCCATCTTTTAGGAGAGAAGTTCGAGCTATTCACCGACAATAATTAATTGAAGTACCTCTTTTCATAGAAGGATCTCAACCTTCGTCAGTGGCCTTGGTTAGATTTCCTAACCTCCTATGACTTTGAGATTGCATATACATCGGGCAAAGGTAATACAGTTGCTGATGCCTAAAGTAAGAGATATGCTAGCTTGGAAGCTATGTTTCTTGAGTGGACTCAGTTAGAGCATATTGCTGGTTATGATTTCTGATCAAGATGCAAGCTAGAGCCAAAAATGTTGGCGAGCTTAACTATTAGACCCACTCTTATTGAACGGATTAGTAGTAATCAAAGGCGTGATGCTACATTAGATGAGATCATTTCTAAAATTGAAGTAGGTGCTAAAGAAGGAGTAGAGTCTAAGGAGACGAGATAGCACCGACTCGACCGAGATGGTTGGCTCCATAAAGGAATGAGATTGTTTGTTCCTAATGTCAATGGATTAAAGGATGTGGTGCTCAGAGAGTGCCACCATTTGAGATTGAATACATATCCTGATGGTAATAAGATGTACCGTGATATGAAGCAGATCTTTTACTGGGAAAATATAAATAAATACGTTGGGACATTCATCTTGAAATGCATGAACTTCCAGTTGGTTAAGGCAGAGCAGAAGAAGCCTAGTGGTCTAATGCAACTGGTAGAATTTCTCAACTGGAAACGGGAACAAGTATCGATGGATTTTATCAATGGACCGCTGAGGACTCGAGCAGGGTACGATAACATTTGGGTCATAGTCGATTGATTGACAAAGAGCGCCAGAATTATCCCCATCAAGTCAAGTAAAACGGCAGCAAAACTACCCAAAATTTATGTAAAATAGATAGTATTATTCCATGGAGTGCCAAAGAGAATTGTGAGCGACCGAGATCTATTGTTCACTAGTGGGTTTAAGAAAAGCTTACAGGGGGCATTAGGGATAGAGTTACACCTTAGCACAACCTATCACCCTTAAAATGACGACAATACTAAGAGAATAAATCATATTTAGAGGATCTCTTGCATGCTTGCATATTAGACTTTGGAGGCTCATAGGATAACCACTTAAATCTTGCTGAATTCCCATATAACAACAGTTATAAGTCTAGCATCGGTATGACACCATTTGAAACATTATATGACCGAGCGTTCAATGCTTCTTTGTGTTGGTGGGAAGCAGGCGAGAAATTGATACTAGGGCTGGATATGATTAAAGAAACATCGGAGAAGATCGAGATCATTCGACAATAGATGAAAGCTGCCTAGGATAGATAGAAAAGCTATGCTGATAAGACACATCAAGATTTAAAGTTCTCTATCGGCGACATGGTACTTGTCAACATCTCTCCATTGAAGAATGTCATTCGGTTCGGTAGTAGGGGAAGTTGGCATTGAGATTTGTTGCTCCTTTTTTGACATCTGAAAGGATTGAGAACCTTGCTTACAGAATCGACCTACCTCAAAGAATGAATGGTGTGCACAATGTCTTCCATATCTCTCATTTGTGGAAATTTTGCATGACACAGGCATAACTATTGCATTAAATCAACTAGATGATATTGAGATTGAAGCTGAGTCTTCGAGACCTCGTAGGCTAATTCATATCATCAGACATGATATGAAGCAGCTTAGGAGGAAGACAGTGAAGTTGGTAAAGGTTTAGCAGAGTGATAGTGAAGGCAATTTCACTTGGGGGACCGAGGAGAGCGTGAGGATAGCATATCCAGAGCTCTTTATTTGGTAAGTTTTCTTATTTTTTTCTTTACTTTCACTTATGATTCTATGAAACATACCATAGCATAGTATCATGCATGCTAAGATAGGCTTAGAAGCTTCCTTTGTCCTTTATTTTTATGCATGCATATTTGACGTATGATGGTTTCCTATGCTTATATATGATTGTTGGGCATGCGAGATGATCTTATTTACTTGATTATGGAATTTTGGAAGCCCAATTCTAATGGAGGGGGAGGGAGAATGTAAGAACTTGTATTCTACATATCGGAGGACCATATAAAATTTATATTATATTCATACGAGGTCGTATTGTTCTAATATTTTGGGAAATGACTCTTAGGGACACTTTCCACATCCATAATTTTTGACGAATTTCTATGTGACCATTTCGACCCTATAAATCTTGTATAGACGATAGGTTTTTATAGAAGCTTTGTTAGGGTCTAAAACCACTGGTATTAGATCCAAATGATGGTTTCTCTTTCCATAAAGCGATCATATTAGGAAAACGGAATCACTGTTTGAGAGTTATAGAAGTTTGAAGTTTTCTTCAATTTTGAGTAGCTTAAGTGGATAATTAAAATCATTAGCGCTAAGGCCCATGACCTATTTTGGTTTTTAGGGGCAAGTGAAGGCTGATTGGACCTCATCCCCATCATTTAACTATCCCAAAGTAGCTAGAAACCTCTATTAACCTCCATCGACAAAAAATAACCATTAAACCTACTTTAATTAGCCAAATTACACTATTAAGAGGAGATTAGCACGATTAGCACTTAGGAGTACAAATTTGAGCTGGAAGAGCCTTAGATTGCGTTCCTTGTATTGTTCATTTAAGGATTTGGGTTTTTCTTGGATTACGGTAAGTGACTAGATATATCACTTACTAATAGGTCACTAAACACCCTAAATGATGTTTTAAAAATTGTTTAAAAATATTCAAAATGTTTTTCGACTATATTATACCATATATGTGAATTTTAGATGATCTGGAACTTGATTTATAAAAACATGTTCCTATGGATCTACAATCATATTCTTATGGATCCCTAACATTCACCTTAGATTTAGCTCCCTTTAAAATGATATATTTAGGTGTTTGGCTGTTGTTAATGCTTTTATATGATAAATACATGATCGCTTGATGTTTGAATGATTGAAAATGCCGATCGAATGGCAACTTAATTAGGAAAGAGCTATGAATTGGTCGTGATCTCTATGGATCGGTGGTGATCCATAAGTTCTCTTCCAACATAGCATGACCTATGTGGGGTAGTAAGGAAGGCATCATAAGGTTGCACACCATGTTTCAAGTCATTTGAAGTCCATGTGGTCAGGATATGGGCATTCAAACTATGGATCGGTGGAGGCTTCGAGGCATGGACCGGTGGAAATTGAAAGGCATGGATCGGTGGGAGTTAAAGGCATGGATTGGTAGTGTGGTTTCGAGTATGGAATCAGGACACAAGCTATGGATTGGAGCAATAAAAATGGTGGGAGCGAAGTGGAGCCAGATTCATATAAATTTGGCTAAGTATGTGATCGGACCCCATGGATCAGTGTCGATCCATAGGAATTGACCCCGTCAAGGTGCGATCGATACTAGAGCATAGGGAGGTGTCCAGAAGCTTATGTAAAGTGTAGGATTGATGGTAATGGTTCAGTGGACATGGATTTGTGGTGATGGTTCGGTGGCCATGGATAGGTGGTGATGGTTTGGTGGTTATGGATCGGTAGGAATATATGAGCTTTATTCCAAACTTGGTGAGATTAACATGGGATGATAAGGAAGGCCCTATAAGGCTACGTTCTAATTTTCAAACTGTTTGGAGTTCATATGCTTGAGTTATAGCAGTTGAAGATGGATTAGTGGTGATTATCCATAGCGATGACGCAAAGTTCGACAAGGATAATTCCATGGTGAGAAGTGATGGATTTGATGATGGACAACTGCACTTTGAGATGCAGAGTAGGCGACGATGAGTCAGATTGAGTGGGTTGTTGAAGGCAGTCAATTGGACGCACGATGATACTATATGACTTATGATGGTTGTTAAGAGCAGTCTCCAACTGCATAGATTTCAGACAGGAGTTATAGGGATAGTTTTGATATGAGCTCTACTATATATGACGTGTGCAAAGGGATCACTGGTATTTGTAGGTTTTGATGTGCATTCATAAAGAAAGGGTATGTGAGGACGCTCACTTATCCAAATGGGGATCCCCGATCACATGATATTTCGATCCAAGCACCTTGGGCTGTCAACGAGGGTGCAATCTAGTTCCTGTCCTACTAAGTGGCATGGATTCGAGTACCTAGAATCTCGAATGTTGAGTAGTACTTGACTCTATGGAGGTGGTCATACGAGTACCATATATCCAACACACTGATTGAGTGAAATGAGAATGGATGATGTCATGTTCATTTGTCTGTTTTTATCACCTTAGGGATGTCACATGATGTAGATATTACAGATGCCAATATTAAACACCCTTAGTACCTCAATGTATAATACATCCATGATGACTATTATAGAGTAGAGTATATCTTTTATATGTAATAACTCTATGGATGAAGGGATAGGTCAAGTATGATTTTCCACACCATTTGTCCTAGCATATTGACTTTATAGCACTTCATATTTCTTCCACCCGCACTAGACTGTGTTACCTAACTCAAGGTTTTACGCTTTGCTTCCTATTATGTTGGGTACTCTTAAATGAGTAGATTAGGAATACCAGGTCAGGTGGGCACATGGAGCTGGATAGGTGGCGAGTATGAGAAAATTCTCTCATATTATTATATGTACTCATTTCTATTTAGTTGCACAATACTATGGAGCTTGCTTGTGCCTTACAAATTAAAGACAGTTTATGAATTATTATTTGATGTATAACTCTATTACTTATGGTGTTAACTATTTGGATCTATATACTCTAATGTTGTGATTCATTCGGCTATTTACTCGCCTTGTTTTATATCTTAGATGTTTACTATTATATTTTATTCGATACGCTGCGAGATATACGATAGATTCTGTAATGTGTTGCTTACTTATTTACAACCATTGATGATCGCCCCGCATCGATTGAGAATCACTACAGCACATTATACAGGTACATTGGGTGTCGGTGGTGTAGGGTGGTCGTCACATTTCTCCTCCTTGAAGAATAAAGCAAAAAATTGAAAATTTCCTTTCGAATCTAAAACATAAAATAGTGAAGTTTTCTCATTCTTGAATGATAAAATAAAAACCCTAGCTCGTAGTCAACATAAATCATGTCTTGACCTCGGCCTACCACTACACCTCAACCTCTTGTCTTTCCTCCTCCAGTCCTCATGCCTCATCCTATCGCTTCTGTGGATGAGTTGGAATTCTAACTAGTTAGAATAGTACTTATTTCCAAGTTTCTTTTCATGCACAACACGATACTTTGATTTTCTAACCTTTTTGGGTCTATGACTATCATTTGCGATTTTAGTTCTACAGACTAGCTGAGTTGATTTTCGAAGTTATTTCCGTTTCTGTTTCAATTTTTAGTTGGTTTAAGATAATTTATGGAACATTAATAACAATCTTAAAATCAATCAGGTTATTACAGCATACTAGTTAATAGTTTTATCTTATAGTCTAATTTATAGAGCATAAATATTACAATCTAATATTAATGTATAGGTAACCTACCCTGTTATATATCTTTTTTTATTTTTTTGGCACTCGAGGAGCTTTTATAAACATTTTTAATCTTTATTCATATAAGTTTTATGAATTATCTAGGATAAATAATATCAATTACTATGTTACATCTATTACATTCATTATTATTAAATTACATGTTATTTCCTTACTAGCTACTTGAGATGCACTTTATTGTTTTATCCATGTTATTTATATTTGGAAAAGCAATGTCAATGTTCAATCATTTTCCTAATATAAATAAGTACTAGTTAAGGACCAGTTTTCCAGTCTATTTGTGAGAACCCTTATAGTTTTGACAGTTTTAATTGAAAGGCTAACTTGAATTAGTGAACTTATTGTAAGTTTAAAGATGTTAATATATTTTAAAATGCTACAACGTAAAAAAAATTAATCAGCATATTTTTTTTTTTTTTGGCAAAGCCAGCGGGGTTAACTGGGCCCCTACCAGTTTTATTGCAACTACAATAAAATAGATTACAGAGAAAAAACATAGAAAAGAAATGGAAAAAAAGAAAAAAAAGAAAAAAAGAAAAAAAAAAGAAAAAAAAGAAAAAAACATAGAAGAATATTTTACAACAGATTCACGCCCACTTTTGAACAAGATACAGTGGGAATGCACTGTTCTTCAAAAGCTTGTATATGCAGCTCTTCATTTCATTCCATAAATCATTCTCATTTCTTCTAGTATTTTCAAAAACTCTGATGTTTCTTTCTCGCCAAATTACAGCCATGTAAACCTTCAAACAGACAGTAATGATTCTACTAGCATCTGTTTTCCACTTTGTTGCTTTATAAATAATTCTCCACTGGATGATGTTTGTATGACCAGAGAGAGTAGAACCAGAGATCCTACCTAACTTGGAAAGCAAAACATGCAAGGCAGGACATTCAAAAAATATGTGTTCAGGTGTTTCATCCTCAATTTCACAAAACAAACACCACGTGGGACAGTTCATCCCATACTTATGCAACAGTTTTCTTGTAAGCAAGGCACTGTTAATCACTTTCCACATCATAAGATTATACTGTGGGACAGAATCAGAATTCCAAATTACTTCATGCCAATCAGCAGCAGGAAGAGAATCACTAACAACAAGGGATTTATAAACAACTTTGACAGTATGAACTGTACTGTTCCAATGCACTGTGCTAGCTTGCAAAGCACTGAAGTTAGTTTGATGGATTTTTGACCAAGTTTGCTGAATAAAATTGTTACTGGAATATGGCAACTGAATTTTCCCATTAATAAAGTAGGAATTGACATTGGCAGAAAGGGGAATGCCAGATTGCACAATTTGAGAGTAGGAAAACAATGTAGATAAAATTAAGCCTTTACTAACCCAAGGTTCATTCCAGAAATTAACTGTATTACTAGTGTTCACTGAATATTGAATAAGAGGCAGAAACACTTTCCTACACTTCAGAATGCTTCTCCAAGTCCAACTACTCAGCTGAGGAATCTCCATTATCCAGAAGTTCCTGTTCTTGATATTATGTTGCCATGTCCATTCAACCCATAAGCTTTTCCTTCTTTTTATAATAGCATTAAACTGTTTGCTAATAGCTGCTATGTTCCACTTCCTTATATCTAAAATTCCTAGCCCACCAGTTTTGAAAGGAACTTCAAATTTTGAAAAAGCACAAGGCACAATTTTCCTGTTATGAATACTTCCTGTCCAAAAGAATCTACTCACAGCAGAACGGATTAATTGTAATAACTTGACTGGAAGAATCATAGCGCGAGCCCAATAAACAACAGATGAGAAGACAACTGTTTTAATGAGAACTAACCTACCACTTTGTGTTAATTTCCTGTTTTCCCATGCTGTCATTAAAGAAGTTATTTTATGGTATAATGGGTAACAGTCATTCTTCGTAATTCTTTTAGTTATTAGAGGTATACCGAGATATTTCATGTCGTTTTCCATACTTGAAAACCCAGACTGATGATGGAGCATAACACATGCTTCATGACTGATTCCAGATACAAGCATAGATGATTTGCTTTGATTTATGGATAGGCCAGTCATTTTGTAAAAGTTTTGCAAAGCTTCATTTATTCCTTTCAGAGAGGGCAACTCTGGCTTAGTGAACACCATGACATCATCCGCAAACATGATGGATGTTATTTGTTGTTGGTTGCACTTAGGATGATACTTTATTATTTTGTTATTATAACTGGTTCGAAGAGTTACTGTAAGAACTTCCATAACTATAAGAAACAAGTAAGAAGATAGGGGGTCCCCTTGTCTTATTCCTTTACTTCCTCTAAAACTGCCAACTGGTCTACCATTTATCACAACAGAGTAGGATGGAGTGGATATACAAACATATATCCACGACACAAAAGTTTTAGGGAATCCCATAACAGCCATGATCCTAACAATGGAATCCCAATGTATAGAGTCGTAAGCTTTAGTTATGTCAATTTTCAATGCAGCAGCAGGGGGGCCATAACTTCTACCATAGCTTTTGAGGAGTTCCTGTGCCAAGAGCACATTATCAATAATATCCCTATTAGGCAAGAAAGCTGATTGGTTGGTAGATACAACAGTAGGAAGCACTGAGACCAATCTAGCAGCTAGGATTTTTGATATGCACTTATACACAACATTACAACAGGAAATAGGCCTATATGAACTAACAGTGGAAGCAGGGGAGCACTTGGGAATTAATGCAATATTTGTGCAGTTGATTTCACCAAGAATCTTGCATTTGTTAAAGAAGTTGTGAATAGCCTTGCAAAATTCACTGCCAAGGATATTCCATGTGTTTATAAAAAACACCACATTCAAGCCATCAGGGCCTCCAGTTGATTGTTTGTTCATAGAGAAAAGGGTGGACTTGATTTCATCATCAGTAACTGGTCTAACAAGAAAAGAGGCTTCCAAGTTAGTGATATGTGGAAGAACAGTTTCAGATATTAAGCTCAGACTAGGAATAAAACCTTCTTGATTACCATACTGTTTAGTGAAATATTGTATAAATGCATGATCAACTGAATCAGGGGTAGAATGTAACAATCCCTGGTCATCAGTAATACAATGTATGTTTTCTCTGACCTGCTTTACTTTGATAGAATCATGATAAAACTTAGTGTTTTTATCCCCTTCATCATGCCATTTTTTGTTAAGTTGCTGTCTCTTCATGTTGGCTTCTAGTTTTAGAGCAGAATTTACTTCCAAAAAAAGTTGCCTTTCTTCATCAGCTGCTTGTACGTCAAGTGGATGTTCCATCATAAAGGCCTGCTTTATTTTGAGTTGCTGGGCAAGAGTAGCAGATAGCAGACCACCACTACCAAAGGTTGCAGTAGCCCACTGTTTGATAGCATGCTTGATGGACTTGAGCTTCCTGCAAAACTTAAACATGGGGTTACCAAAGCATTTAAATTCTGCATTAACATGTGATACCAGTACAAGAAAATGTTCATGCTTTGCCCAAGCATTAAAAAATTTGAAACTTCTCTTATCTCTTCGCAAATGGTTTCCAAGGGACAGAATTTGTGGGGAGTGGTCTGATAGAATAGGATGTGGAAGGTATACTGAGAGATTTGGCCAAAGAGAAAGGGCTTGGAAATTGCAAAAAGAATGATCAATTGTGGTAAAAGTACGAACTCCACTTCTGCTTCGATTATTCCATGAGTACTTGGCACCAGATTTATTAACCAAAAGTAACTCAGAGTCAATAACAGATTGATTCAAGGGATCAAGATCACGTGGTGTGAGGGGGATGCCACCAAACTTGTCATTATAATCAAAACAAGAGTTGAAATCACCCATAACCAGCCATGGATGAGATGCTTGTCTTAAAGGAGGCAGAGTTTTAAGGAATGTATTCCTAGAATTATTTGAATTGTCAGCATACACTATTGTTAAGTAGAAAGAGGTTTGTTTTTGGGTGAGAAGAATGTGATAGTGAATAGATTGTCTGCACATAAGAATGGGGGAAAGAGTTATTTCAGAGGGATTATACATAACAAGTATTCTACCATACGCAGCAACATCGTGGTTATGATGGAATGACCAGGAAGGATTAATATAGTTTACTGCTTTTTGGGAAAGGGGAAAAGAAAGCTTAGTTTCAAGGAGGCCAATAAGGCAGAGGTTATTGTCAGAGATATATTTCTTCACTTGGTCAAGTTTCAAATTGGAATGAGCCCCTCTAATATTCCAAGTTGCAATTTTTGTTTGCATGAAAAACTATTGAGAAGAGGGGGGGATTTTTCTTCTCTGTTCAGACAGAGAACTGGATCTTGTTTGTATCTTCCTTTTTGCAGGGGTTACCTCTGAATTACAAGAACAATTGGAACCAAAAGAAAATCAAGCACCAAATATGAAAGCAAAAAAGACAAGAGAAAGTAACAAGCAATATAACACTGAATTAGCTCTTGTCAGTGTTTCATCTGGAATAACAACAACAGAATTTGACAACTTATGGAGCAATTCTTTTGAAACTCTCATAAAACAAATAGTAACCACCAAGCAAAATGAACTTTCCCCACCTTCTTCTCCTTCCCATTACCAATTTTCTATCCCAATCCCCGGTTGGCCTACATCCAAACAATTTCCTGATTAATCAGCATATTATGTAAGTTTAAAGATATTAATATACTTTTGAGAGGAGATTAGTGTTATCTGGTCTTTTGGTTAGGCTATATTCAAACTGACTGGATAAATTAGACCGGACGATCATCGAGGAAGACAACCCAGAGAGATGATTATTAGGCTCAGAGATCAAGCGTTGGTAATGATATGAAGCGATGATCAACCGAGGCCAACAGATAGACTCTCCATAATATTCTGAGTATGGAATAATGTCTCCTCTACATGAGGGTTCAGTGCCTATCCCTTTGCTTAGGGGATCGGTACATATCCTCAATTAATGCCCCAAACTTGGTAAGATCAACACAGTATGAAAAGGAAGGCCGCATGAGGAACAATTCCAAGTTTCAGGTCATTTAGAGTTTGTATTCTCAAGTGATGGGCAAATTACTTCACTTATCAAAAGGGGTCGGTATAAAAGGGATCGGTATAAATGGGATCGTCCATATTCAGCTTTCACTAAATATTGCAACAATGATTGATCAACTACTCAAAATCTACAATGCTATCAACATGAAACTTGGAGTATAAGCTAATTAGGACGTGTGCAACACCCTATTGGGATCACATGGAATTTGGAGAACATTGGAGGGATTGGTGCTAGTCCCTTTAGAGGGATCGACAGAAATCAGAATTCAAGCAGCACTACTTCACGAAAAATGCAATATCTCACAGAAAGTACTTCGTAATTGCACAAAATTTAGGGAGCAAGTAGTTAACATTATGGGGCATCCCCCATAAGGATCACGGCTCATTTGGAAGCATTAATAGGGATCGTTACCAACCCTACTATAGGCCTAGATGGGCCTGCAAATTTTTTGGTAGCCTCGTCTTGTTCTTCCGAACCTTCTACCAAAATTTCAGTCTGATCCGTGCACGTTTTCCCCTATAAATAAAGCAGGCATGGGATCGGAAAAGGGATCATGTTTTATCTATGGAGCACTACCATTTTTATTCTTCACTTTTGTAGTAATGGATCCCAACTGATCAAAACATTCTTGTAATCATAATAAAGTGAAAGATCAATAAAATATAAGGTGGATGTAGGCCAAGATTGCCGAATCACCATAAAAATCTATGTGATCATTTACTTTATTATATTTTTCTTTTAATTCCAATCTTTGTTTAATCTCCATGAGATTCTATGGGTGTATATGCCCATATTTGGCATCAAAATTTTGGTGCTTAACTGAGAGATGAATTCTCAGCTTGATTGGATCTCATCATCTACTTGTGGATTCCCATATTCGCGAGATAGATCCAGTTATTAACCTACATACTTCCTATTCTACTCAGATTTGAAGGAAATCTAAAGGAAACTAATAGCCATGGTTAGAGGAACTAAGTCTACATCCTATGTTTTTGGAGGACCTGACTATGCTAATGTTCTTTTTTGGAGTTGTTCATGTGTTCATGTCTATTTGGAAGGGATTAGATTCACTCATGTATGCAAGATCTTGGGAT
Organism: Allium cepa; assembly: GCA_030765085.1. Taxonomy (NCBI): domain Eukaryota; kingdom Viridiplantae; phylum Streptophyta; class Magnoliopsida; order Asparagales; family Amaryllidaceae; genus Allium; species Allium cepa. The sequence continues at coordinate 138,327,177 of CM060931.1, read as the reverse complement.
CAGATGTTGAAGTTTGCACTCAAGTTAAGTAAGGTCGATCCCTCTTTGAAGGCCTAGATGGTCGATCCCTCTCTAAAGTCCAAGATGGTCGATCCCTCTCAAATCTCGTCAATACTGATCCCTTTGAAAGATGTCAATACCGATCCTCCCAAAAAGCATATATACTGATCCCTCTAGACTTGCTCAATACAGATCCCTCCATACTTGCTCAATATCGATCCCTCCATGCTTTCTCAATATCGACCCCTCCACAAATTCTCAATACCGATCCCTCCACACTTGCTCAATACCGAGCACTCCATGCTTGCTCAATACCGATCCCTTCATGCTTGCTCAATACTGATCCCTCCATACTTGCTCAATACCAAGCCCTCCAAAATTTCTCAATACCAATCCCTCTAAAAAGCATATATACCGATCCCTCCAAACATGCCCAATATCGATCCCTCTATACTTGCTCAATATCGATCCCTCTACACTTGCTCAATATCGAGCCCTCCAAAGTTGCTTAATACCAATCTCTCCATGCTTTCTCAATACTGATCCCTCCATACTTGCTCAATACTGATCCCTCCAACTCCGTATGCCGAGCCCAACGCAGCAAGATGTATGCGAACTAGGGATCAGTACTATGTTACCAAACCCGTATACTACCGATCCCTCTCTCAAAGGCCCATGTGATCGATCCTTATGTTACCGATCCCTATAACATAAAAAAGGATCGGGTATGATCCAATTTTTAAATTTTTTTATAAATTGCAACCACTTCCCTTACATAGCATTCTATCCGCTTCGCTTATTTCGTCTGACTGATCGGGGCATAAAGGATCAAGCGGTAGCTTCTGAATTGCGACTAAGGAACGTACAAGCAACCGCTACTCAAACCATACTCCCAAAGGTTAGAGAACATAGGCGATGTAACTCTAAGTAAACCCAAGAAACTTTGGCCCAAAGACAAACTCGGGTAAAACCAAGATTTTCTCCTAGCAAATTCCAAGATGATTCCAAGCACCGTTCTCCACTGACCCAGCACTTCGAATTCAGTGACTCCAAGCAAACTGATTGCTGACTCCAAGAGAACAAAAAAATTTCTCAGGTCCAACTCCAAGTAACTTATCATTGATCCGTCAATACCGGTCCATCTTGCTTTTCTCATATCTCGGGCATGCATATATCATACACAGGCATAACAAGTAGTTGTAACTTAAAAACTAATAGGATTATTGCCGGCGACTGAAGCATCTCCCCCAGTAAAAACCTATTCATTGAAGCCGTTCAGTGCGCTGAATATCCTAGGTGATTCAATGTACCAATCATATCAATTTACTTGGGGAAAACCGAACATAGACTACATCTCATGAAATTCAAGTGGCATGTGAATTCCGCCAGGGCGATATGTGCCATTGAATGTAGACGCTTTTTTGTATTCCTCAAAGGTGTATCGATCATGTAGTTTATGCGATTATCGCCCAAATCTATCTTCTCATTCAATCAACCGGATCAGAAGTTTGTCGAGCAGCTTAGAATGCATGCGACTCACACCGAGGATGTGATGTCATTATCCAATTTATTCCAGATGTTAGTAAGCATATCATACTGATGGTTTTGATGAGGGGAATAAACCCCAGATAGATTTTGGCAGCTAGTTAATTAGCTAGAGAGCCTCCTTAAACCTTGGATCATTTCTGTCACAAATTGAATCAGAAACTAAGCATGAAGGAGATAGAGCAGACTAGGAGAAAGAACAACACAGGCCCGTTGCCTAAGGACTTAGATTCCAGGAGATAACCCAGGATCTCAAAATTCGACTCATATACTACTTTGAATGATTCAATCGATAACATCAACTTGGAGACCCAAGACTCAGAGCTTTACTGAAAACCAGCATCGAGAGAATCCACCGAAGCCTAGAGAAAATCTAGGGAATGTTGTACATTCCAAGATGCACATGGTACTTGTGTTTTCAAAGTGGCTTTTATCTTGAATGTCTTCAATTTTAGTAGAACCGATACTTTTGTTTTCAGAGGGCTTTTAGTATCAAGCTGTGCATTAATCATATTAGCACTTAGTTTGTAGTTTCTTGAGTTATTGTTGCTTTGTTGAGATGGTGTGTAGTTTGCATCAAATATGAAATAACATCTTTTTGCAACATGACCATACCTTTCAAAAATCTGACATCAGAGTCTATTATTGCTATTGCTATTACTGTATCTTCCACCTCTTCCACCGGATGTATATGATTAACCACCTCTTTGATTGTTGTTTGTTTGATTTCTGCTATTATTATTTGATTTTGTTCTCGATGTTGCTAACATAATTTGCGGAAAAATATGATATTACTAGTTTATTTTGTTCTATTCTACCTTCATGAGCAAGAAGTGTAGAATGAACATATTTAATGGTTGGTGTTGTTTCTTTTGAGGATATTATTGCTACTTCTTCCATATACTCTTCTTCAACTTCACTTGTTATTGATAAGGTCTGCTCTGTATCTGAAATCCATTGTCCAACTGAAGCTAATTGATCACAAAGTATCTTGATCTTGATCAAGCACTCTCTCATCAGTAATTTTTCTTTTCTTAAATTTTCAATTGTCTTTTGTAGTAATGTTTGCAATAGATTGTGTATTGAACAATTGTTCAACTATTGACCATATTTCATATGTAGTTTTGCATCCTATTAACTATAGCAGTAAATTTGCACTTAGAGATGATAATAACCATCCTTCCTTTAATGAGTTATATAATCTTGATTACTCTCCAATTTTCCATCATTGTATGCAATGTACCTAGAGTGTTGTGATTAAAGTTCCAAGAACATGCTCCTTTAAGCCATATCCTCCGATTGTTGTCTCAATTTGGAATTCCTAGAGAAAACATTGGTTTCGTCAGGTTGTATGGTGATCAATTAATTTTGTGGTTCGATTATGACTTTAAGGAGTTCTTGAGTTGCATTCTATTGTGATGAAGTTTTTCTTGAATTTGAATCGGATGCGAATGAGTTTTCAATATCTCCTTCTGCTATTGGAGAAAAAATGATAGTGGTTGTTGCCTAACGGTATTCTTTGATAGCTTGATGTGCAGCCAAGGCTACTGGGTGATGAATTTCTAACAAGAGTATCTTGCCGAGGCACAGCAAGAATTCGTGCGATGATCTTGATTTTTTGGTCAGATAATGACAAGGGTTGCAATTCCTAAGATTGAAGTAGGTAATGTGGTATTGGCACGGCCAGATCATTAGAATCTTGATTCTCTAATGGAAGCCAAGACGCAGCCAAACTTCAGATGACGTAATTGACCTTGATGAAGTTTCTAGCAAGGCGTTTACTGCTGTTAAGTAGTTTTGGCTCTGACACCAAGATAGAATTTGGGAGTAAAACACATTATTGAATTTTTATTGCTGTTTACAAAATGACTTACACTTGTACATAATGATATGATGAGTATTTAGTACAAATGTCTTTTAGAATAAATGGGCTTAAGTGATTTGCAGCCCATAATCCGTTGTCGTTATTTACAATATTAACTCATTGCCTATCAGTACACTCGTATACTTCATTTCACTAAATAGGAATTGATGAAATTATGTGCATATTTTGTTTTGGCCCAAAGAATAACTTGGTGAAGCTAAGGGAGCGGTAAATATCACATTCTATTCTAGCTACATATAACTTTTGTAAAACATAAATAGATAATAGCAAACTCACTAGTATCTTCACATTGTTGAGTAATTTCTTAAGTTAGTTAGGTATCATTGTTCTTATTACATAAGAATGATCACTGACTGTGCACACAATTGCATCTGTAGTCTGATATGGTTGTAGGGGATATCGTGTTTTTACAATAAAAGGAACACCCCAAATACAAGAGGAAAAGAGATTGTCTACATTAGAACATTCACTGTCACTTATCGACGCTCTCCATGGCTTCCATTTGTTTCAACCCATTTGGATAACATGCAACTCCTTGTTAATTATAATCCTAGGGAGGTCATTAAGTCAGGTAAGTTGACTTGTGCACTCCAATCAATATAAACAAAATTGATGTTTAGTCGGTGGGTGTGGTTAGTAATGTGTGAGAATATAGGTGGTGTTGCAAATCGGTTTATGGAAATAAACGATGAAGGGATGCCAATGTATCAGAGGCTATTCAAGAAAGGGAAGCTGTAAATTTTATTCTCAATGGAGTTCCTATACTCGCTTGCACCAGGTCAGTGCAAACCTGTTGAAAGCATATTTTTTTCCTAGAAGTTCCGCTTCTCAAAATAAATAAAAAAGATTGATGAATGCAAAGAAAAAATAATGCATGATGTGATGAATCAAAATGAAGTCGACCTGTGATATTCCACACTAATAATTGATGAAGAGAGATAGCCTCCAAGAATACTACTAGATCTACTACTATATCTACTTTGATGTTTGAAATTTCCATAAATTAGCCCCCTTCCTTTTCAACTCATTGAGGATAACATGTACTTTGCAGACAAAAAGACGTTTTCTTTTTAGTTTAGTACCTATTCCACATTTATCGAACTTACCTTTTACATTTGCAGATGCTTGGATGAAGGTTATTGATGGTAGTTTTTCCATCCCTATTGTTCATTTAATAACACTCTTTCACAAATATTCATTTAATTTTGGTTTACATCTGCTAGTTATTTGAGTACTATGATTACTTGATTAATACCTTTTTTAATATCAAATTATGTTAGTTACTAGTATATAATATACGCAACGACCAAAATGCATAAGAAACAAAACAAGCAATCAATATGGAAAAGCATCCTGTAAAAAGTGCAATAAAATAATTAACAAATTTATTAGCATTTGCTAAAATCCATAGAAATTATACAGTAGCATTTATTAGAAACTACGAAAGAAGTTTTTTGTTGTGCACAACAAACGCTACAATATATTGATTTTTTGGTAGTGTTTATGGAAGCACAACATAATGTTCTAGACCTTTAGTCACACCTTCTATGTAAAATGTTTACTAAACCGCTAATATAGGTTTTGTTGCGTTTTGTGGACACTACCAAACCATTCTCTAGTTAGTGTTTTAACCTCGTGTACTTTCTCTTAAGTACATCAGCTTATAGAAAGAAATTAACTCAACTTCACTCATTATTAGTCGTACTTCATTTGACAAAATCTAATTACTCCTTATGGATACAGCTTTACGTATCATAAGGAGGACTAACTTTTGAGATTAAATCTTATTCATCTTTACGTACTTTGAAAACACTTTCCAATACACTAGCTCATTCGATCCGTAACGCCCTATTCCAGTGACTAAATTATCAAAGAGTGAAATCACTATTCGATAGTTCGAACCAAAGGACTCGAAGTGATTTCTCTTTTACATTACTTTAGGTCACCATAGTTAAGTTACAACCTAAAAACATATGAAATAATACAAATCTCATCTCAACAAAAAGAAATGTACATGAATTGCTAGGACTGGATAATATAGTATTATAATAAAAATGAAAATTTCCTAAGTAATAAAGTCAGAGGTAATAGAAATGATGAATTTTATATCATATCTGAAAACTTGATACATTATCTCATATACACAACTCATTACACAGATTCATCACATCGACCAATACAATGGAATGTTAGTGTAAGTACAAGCGAAGTAAATACTCGCCATCGTCGCCTGCTCTAACTTCATATTGTAACCCACAAAGCGTAAACAATCATTATATTGACTTATAAAACCTCATTCTAACTTGAGATTGTTAAATACGTAACAAACCTCGAGGCATGCAAGAAATCTAGATGTGGATATAATAAAATCATAAACAATAGATGCGTAGTATTGGGTTTAAGGTGATATTTTCAAATACATAGATCAGTTACACGACCTAGGTTTATTTTTACAAATCATTGATAAGACATGCATCATGATTCTACCCTATGTGACTTGCAGATGAACCTATAGTTAAATTGGACATCATATATCTACATTATATTTGTTGCCTTTTTTATATGAATATGAATCATCATTTTGAATCATTCATTTTTTGAGGGCACCATTATTCTAAAATTTTCTTTTGAGAGTGTTGTATCATACTCTCTCCTATGAGTTCCCAATAGTAAAACATGTTGGTTGTCCCTTCTAGATTCACCCTCTCCTAGACTATCTGCTTCTACAAGCATCATAGTCTTTTTCACCAATTACATTCGACTATTTGTGAGTGCATTTCACACTATTATTCCGCCTTTTAGCAAGACCGTTTCATCAGGGACTTGACTAGAAACCAAGGACAATCCGTCCCGAAGATTGGTTATACACAGGTCCACTATGGATACTGGCAAATTTGGTCTGAGTTCGGATTGAGCTACAATTAGCATGGTACGAAAAACAATGCTATGAAAGACAACATTCAAAATTTCAGGTCAATCGAAATCTGTACGTTCAAGTTATGGATCGATCAAGTTTCATGAGAAACATGCTTACTTCGTATTGATCGTATTCATATTCATCAAGTCTACATCCTCTTCCTTCTTATCCATCTGGTGCTGGCAACAATTTGGATCCATGTGATCAACGGCTGCCCACTTCGTATTAATCCCCCTTCTGAACATTTCGTGTCGATCAACTGAGTATCGATACGAAATTAAGGGCCAGGCATCGATGCGAAGACAATAGGGAGTCATTGATGTGAAGGCCATGGGATTCAATTGGTACAAAATAATAGACAAAGTATCGATACGAACAATACCACACAGGACCGATGCAGAGAAAGCTTGGTCAACCAATAAAAGCAGTCCATTATCATGAAAAGTGGATCACCCCAGAATTGCCGTTCCATGTCATTGATACGTTTGGATTGATACGCATTGATCAATACGGAGCGATCGATATGCACACTTCAGCCCACTTGGATCGACCATAACTTATAATCTACGAGTCCAAATGCCACCAAATTTTCACAAGAGCTTGCTTACCACTTAAAAAACGATCATGATCGATCTCAGCTCAAATGGACACCATATTGATCGATATGAAGGAAATGGGGATCGATCCCAATCGATCCCGAATGACCTCCGATTGATCTGTTAGGCCCAACCATGTGTGAGAAGTTGTATTCCGAGTTCGTGGGTGGATATTTCAGACCTACACCTATAAATAGCACCCCTACGCCTATAGAAAAAGGACTTTTGACTAGATTACGCCATTACTCTGCCGGAACTCCATTGTAACTCCAGTGTTAACGTGTTGTATAGTTGTAATCAATTATCAATCATCAATAAACAATAAAACATTCAAAGTGGACGTAGGCTACAACACCGAACCACTATAATTTCTTGTCTTTTTCTATTTCTACATGCTTTTATTGGTGTTATTGTTAGATTAGCCTATTTTTCCATTTAATCTATTTATTTTAATCTCTTCAATCACATTCGAAGAGTGTTGTGCCCAATTTTGGTACAAACACTTTGGTGCTTTCATTGAGAAAACAATTTTTCTTTAATTCACTGGATCTACTGCTGTTGTTGGATTGCTAAAATCTAAGAAGGAGATCCAAATCTGTCTTCTTGTGGTTCCTTCCATTCTACTTAGATTACTCAAGATTTGGGAAATAGCTACATCAACCATGGTGCGTACTACCAGAATTGCTTCAAATGTTGCAGATCTAAAAGGAAGGGATAGGAAGAATCCTACGCAGCTGACTACCGTAGGCCAGACATCAACTAACGCTTCAGATCCACAAGGCCATGTGACTAGAAAGGAGTTCCAGATCCTCATGAAAAATCTCACTCAGAGCTGTCAAGAGCTCACCCAGCAGATTCGTACCAACACGTAGCTTACGAACCAGCTAAATGAGGAAAGGCAAAGGAGATCTAGGAGGGATCATGTCTCACATTACTCGACTGAAAGGTCGGCTTCATCTGACTTTAAACATAAATCTACACGCTGTCGACTGGATGGAAATTATGCAGAAGCTTTCGGACATTAGTGCGCTGTGAATCTCAAACAAGCCAGGATTTGTCCTTCTACATTGCACCAAGCTAGACCCTCCTCCCGAGGGAGCGCTTCCTTATCACACCATCCATGACCATGCAACTACTGCTGCCATAGATCTGAAAGCTGAGATCCAAAATCAGCTAGATCCAGCCCTTCATCAACACATCCATTCTCATGAACCCTACGTTCCCGAAGATCGGGAGCAAAGAAGGCAAGGAAGGACCGTCGATAGCTCCTGCACCATCCTTGCAACATGGAACCTGACCTTGCCTTGACACCTAACATCTAGATGCCTGACATTCCAACTATGATCCACCAAATGATCCGAGAAAGTCAAGGTCTTACTAATGACATTTAAGGAATCTCCCGAAGTTATACTCCGTTCACCAACGACATCCTTTATGATGAGCCACCTCATCGATTCAGGGTGCCTACCTTGCCCGTGTACAAAGGATGTTCGGATCCTAACCGGCGTATATTGAAGTATGAATAGCTCAAGAATGCTGCTCGGGCCAACGATGCGGTCAAGTGTAGAAGTTTCCCTATCTCTTTGGGAGGGATTGCAACTATATGGTTCACTCGCCTACCACCTAGATCCATTTCAATTTTCGATCAGTTGGCTAAAAAAATTTGTCGAAAAGTTCCGTGTGCATGTTACAAAGCCAAAGGATTTCAACACCTTGTCAAGTGTTACCCAAGCTCCAGGAGAGACTCTTAGACATTATCTGGAAAGTTTTCATGCTGCTTGTCCTGAGGTCAGCAATCCCAATGGTAATTCTATTTTGATGGCATTAACTATAGGGATCGATCCCAATTACGCGTTTGGAAAATGTTCGGTTGGAAAACCCTCTGCTTCTTTGGATCATTTCTATGCTACATAGCCCATTTTTTGAGAAGATAAGACGTAGATGATCTATGAAGCAGGACGATGCGGGGCCCAGTGTTGAAAGCATTCAGAGTAATGTTCTGTGAAACAGACCGGTGAGAACTCTGGCAAAGTACAATTGAACATACAGAACAAGAAAGGTCAACAGAAGGGCGACGGGGGTTAGGGGAAGAAAAGAGACCCAAATCGTGGACTGACCCCAAAGCTCCCATGTTTGACCGATGTACCCCTTTAAACACATCGTTGGAAAATATTTATGTATAGACTTGTAATAACGGACGGTACAACAAGCCAGCTCCGAAACCATCATCTGAGAAACAAATTCAGATTGGAAAATTCTGTAGATTCCATGATTATTACGGCTATAACACAAATGAGTGCCGTCATTTACAAGACAACGTCGAGAAGTTGATTAGAGAGAGGAAGTTGAAATAGTTTTCACAGGCTTCGCAGGATGGAGGTACAGGCCCATCAAACCCGAATCAAGGCCAAGGCCAAGCTAGGCCCAAAGAACACAAGAGCATTGGTAGGAGATTGGCAATAAACAAAGTGAGTAGTGGTCCTCATCTTGCCGATCGAAGCTGGTAGGAAATGGAGTCATATGCCAGTTCAATTAGGCATGTGGACTTCGAGTGTTGTAGTAATTCTAACGATGAGGCCCGAGCGAAACAACATAGAATGATGATAGATGACATCGTTTTCACGATTCGAGATGCTGATAGAGTCGAGGCACCCACTATCGATCCTTTAGTCATTTTAGCCTTGATAGGTCCTACTTGGATGAAGAGGATCTTGGTTGATAGTTGAAGCTCTGTGAACATTCTTTTTATGCGAGCTTATGACCAAATGAGAATGGAGGCAAAAGATCTAAAACCATGTCAATCACGCATACATGGTTTTAATGGAAGTGCAACTATACCAGTGGGCATGGTGAAGGCCAGTTGAGTTGGGAATAGGAGACCGGCTGAGGGTCCTGATGTTGTAGTTTGTTGGGTTAGACATTCATTCCACCTTTATTGCTTTCTTGGGTCGATCGTCCCTCGTATAATTCAGGGCAACAATTCCCCATAGTGTTTGACTCTGAAATTGCCCACTGATAATAGAGTTGGAGTATTACATGGTGATCAGGCACCTGGATGCGCCTGTTATGTTATTGAGCTGCGGGACGCATAACGCAGGGAGAAAGGCAAGGGTGTAGAGGAATCTCTATACCTCCATGTTTCCAAGAATTGACAGCTAATGCCTGGGCCTAAGCCTAGTCGCCACAACCAGTTCCTTAAAGATCTTAATACCTGAGACAATAGTGATGAAGAGGAGGCCAAAGACAATCAGGCTTCCCTGACAGAGTTGACAATCGATGTTCCGATCCACGACAATAACGATTCTAGAAAGATAAAGGTCAGATCTCAACTCAACCCTTAGACGAGATAGGAATTGGTTGATTTTCTCTGGGCAAACCTTGACGTGTTTGCCCGAACTCATTCAGACATGTGTGGGATCTCACCGGACAGCATGAGCGATGCATTAAATATTGACCCGCGCCACGTCCCGGTCAAACAAAAAAGGCGCGGTATAGATCCAAAGAGATCTGCTGCCCTTAAGAAAGAAGTAAATAAACTCAAGTTGAATGAGTGTATTCACAATTCTTTATACCCGTAGTGGGTATCAAATCCAGTGCTTCAAACAGGAAATGGCGAACATGTGTGGATTACTTAGATTTGAATAAAGCCTACACCAAAGACAGTTTCCCTCTTCCTATAATTGATCAACTGGTGGATTCAACAGCCGAACATGAGTTCTTATCTTTCATGGGCGTATATTCCGACTATAATCAAATATTGATGTACCTTCCTAATCAGGAACATATTAGCTTCGTTACTGGTTTAGGAATCTATCATTACAAAGTAATGCCGTTTGGGCTTAAGAATGCTGGGGCAACTTATCACTCATGAATCGAATGTTCGCTAACCAGATCAGAAAGACCATGTAGTATACGTGGATGACATGCTGGTAAAATCCCGACTGTCCATCAACCATGTATGTGATTTGGACACAATGTTTAACTCCGACAGTATAGAGTGAAGCTCAATCCATTGAAAAACCATTTCATAGTTGCATCAGGAAAGTTCCTTAGATTCATCATCAACGCCAGAGGAATTGAAACCAATCCTGAAAAAATCCAGGCGATTCAAAATCTCGAAACTCCGAGAACCATAAAGTAAGTGCAAAGCCTCAATAGGAAGGTGGCAGCCTTAAGCAGGTTCATCTCCAGATCTATAGACAAGTGCACCCTTTCTTTGATCTGATTAGAAAAGGAGAGCGTAATTTCGAATGGACAGAGGAGTGTGAAGTCGCATTCCAAGCAATATTTCAACATCTTCCAACACCTCCTATTCTGTCGAAGCCAATTGATCATGAGAGATTATATGTCTATCGAGCGATTTCAGCAAATGTGGTGAGTGCTGTGTTGATTCGAAAAGAGGATCGGATTCAACGATCGGTCTATTATATCAGCAAGCAACCGACATGGGTGGAAAAAAATTACCCGAAGTTGGAAAAGCTGGCTTATTGCCTCGTCATCACCTCGAGAAAGCTCAGTCCAAATTTCCAGGCTCATCCTATCACAGTCTACACCGAACAACCGTTAGGACAGATCCTAACACGATCTGAGTCGTCTAGTAGATTGCTCAAGTGGAATATCGAGTTGAGTCAATTTGATATTTCTTATACACTAAGGTGAGCCATCCATGGACAAGTTCTGGCAGACTTTATAGCCAAATTCATCAAACCAGAAGATATGCATGAAGCCAGTGAATCTCCTAAGCATGTGTGGAAGCTATACACCGATGGCGCATCGACCGTTGCTCAGGCCCTGGAGTGGTACTTGAAACACTAGAAGGTTGATCCATATGCTATGCTCTAAAGTTTGACTTTTGCATAAATAACAATGAAGCCAAGTACGAAGCTCTACTTGCTGGACTCAGACTTGCCAAAGAGTTAGGAATTATTGCCGTGGAGATTTACTGTGATTCATAACTAGTCATATGCCAGGTACAAGGAGATTATCAAGTCAGAGACTAGAAATTGGCCATTTACCTCACTTGGGTCTAAGAAGTGTTGAATCACTTCGACTACTATGCTATCCATTGTATACCCTGAGAGCAAAATCGTAAGGCCGATTCTTTGGCAAAACTGGCTAGCACTGGCGAAGCGCGACAAATGGGACTCGTCCTCGTTGAAACACTTACCGCTTCGATTACCGATCAATTAGCGACAAACTCGGTGCACGAGGAAGCATTCGAGAAGGAGTCGTGGATGACTCCATTCACAAAATATCTTGAACTGGAACTTTACCCGAGCATAGAAGTGAGAAAAGACAGGTTCTCCGAAAAGTTTCGCGATTTGTTATCCGGAATGGAGTCCTGTATGGGAGAGGGCATTTTGTTTCGTTACTCCGGTGTAACGCCAATAATGAAGTCAAACGAGTGTTACACGACGTGCACGAGGAGGAGTGTGGCGACTACACTAGGGGGCAAGCCCTTGCAAAAAAATAATCAGATATACATATTACTGGCCAACCATGAATCGAGATGCATTGTCTTATACCAAGAGATGCGATAGATGCCAGAAGCATGCCAGGATTCCAATAGCCCCACGTACCGAAATCACACAGATGGTTAGTCCATAGCCGTTTGCCACATGGGGCATTGATATAATAGGGTCTTTACCTTTAGCCAAGGGTGGTGCGAAGTATTCCATCATTGCAGTCGATTACTTTACTAAATGGGTGAAAGCCGAGCCCCTTGCTACTATCACGACGAAGAAATTAATCAACTTTGTTATGCGCAACATCATATGTCATTTTGGCTTGCCATACAAAATTGTAACTGATAACGGGACCCAATTCAATAGTGTCGAGTTCAAAGATTTCCATCAATGCTATCGCATCTAAAAGAAGTTCTCAGCAGTAGCTTACCCTCAAGCGAATGGACAAGTCGAAGCTGTCAACAAAGTTATCAAGTACATTCTAAAGAAACGACCGGAGAAGGCTGGAGGCTAGTGGGTCGATGTGCTTCCCATGGCCCTATGGGCATATCGAACTACCTATAAGTCCACGATCGGCCACACTCCATTTGCACTTTCCTATGGCCCAAAGCTATTATTCCAGTTGAATTAGAAGTACCTTCTCACCGAGTGACCGATTATGTTCCAAAAGAACGCCATCTTACTTGCATAATCTTTGGATCTATTGGATGAGAAGCGCGAAGAGGCTGATTTGAGTGCAGTCGCACACTGTAGTCGAGTCACCCGGTTATACAACGCTAAGGTTGAACCCAGAACCTTCGAAGTTGGCGATCTCGTACTCAAGTGAATTTATCCGGTCCCTTCACACATGAAATCGACATAGGAAGGACTGTATGTCATTGAGCATAGACTTGGAGACGATACATTCAAACTATCAACTGTTGATGGTCTTACTTCACCAAGAGCATGGAACAGCGAGAGTCTTCATCGCTATTACACATAACTGGCTTTTATTCCTTTAGTCTTCTTTTTCTTTGGAATTTGTTTGTGCATTTTTTGAATTCGAACTTGTAATAAGAAAATTGACTTTGCCGTACTTTCTTGTTTCACCAATGCAATGCAGACTCATCAAGTTAGATAAATGATTTATGAAATGCATCATGCGACAATCATGATGTACGAATAAGTTCCATCTCATGGTTGGATTTATTCAAATAGGGAGTGACTGTGATCCGATTGGTCACTGACTAAGCGAGAGCCCAAGTTCGGGAGCATGTCACAATAAAGAAAAAAAAGATTCAAACACGACAATCCTCTAACAAACTCCAGCTCCCGGATTGCGAGTTGGAGTACAAACTCCAAAACATGGGCTCAAAGAGAGTGGATCCGTCCTCCCATAACTTCACTCTCATTCAATCCAAGCTCCAAGAGGATGGACCCGTCCATCTACGACTTTGCTTGCCAGCTAAGGGTGGATGTGATCCGACTGTCCACAATCCTGGTCAACTCCTCGTTCCCGGAGTGCGAACGAGATCCTAATATTTAAACAGATGTGATTGACCATTTGTCGACCGATTTCAGATTCCCAGAGTGCGAACGGAGTGTGAACATTAACGGGTGTGATCGACAACCCACCAACTAACTCTGGTCCCGAGACAACAAGTCAGAGTATAAACGGGTGTGACTGATCACCCATTGACTAACTCTAGTCCCAAGATTGTGAACTGGAGTATAAACACCAAAGGGTGCGATTGACTGCCCCTGAAATAAATTATGTCCCCGGAGCATGGATATAATTCTAAGTCTTGAATAGATGTGACTAACCATCCATAAAATAATTTAAGTCCCCAAAGTGCGGATATAATTCTAAGTATTAGATGGGTGCGACTATTTGCCCATAAAATAACTTAAGTCCGTGGAGCACGGATATAATTTCAAACATTAAGTAGGCACGACCGACCATTGGCAAATAAGTTTAATTTCCAGAGCATGGATGCGAATATGAACAAATTAGTGAGTGTGGTCTGACCACTCAAACTCATTTTACTTTAACTTTGTTCCAACTAAGTTTAATGAAAGTTAGTGAAGGCAGAAAAAGACTGCCGACCGACCACTTCAATTCTCCCTAGAACTGGGGGGATAACTCAAGTACTAGCCGCTAATCGAAACGGCGCAACATTGGGACTCTACTTGACATTTGATTACGACCCAAAGCCCCGACTTTAGGACTTAATGACCTGACTCAAGCTGAAATACCTAAACAGATAAACATAGAGTTATGCTGGAAAAAACAAAATATAGTTTTATTTCCATTATTCTTTGAAAAAGATAAGTACAAAACCAATTTGGAGAATTACCGTAAGTAGGGGCTGAACTTGCATCTATACGTGACCTACAAAAGCAAACAGAGATCTTATTCTAAGCTATCCGCAAAGAGAAGGAGCAAAAGTGAAAGTCTACGCCTTTGATTTTGTATCCTTATTGCTCTTCTTTGGCGTAAACCCGCTCGAACTGCCGCTCAACTGCCTCTTTGAGCCTTTACCTCCTCAGCCTGCTTTAGCTGGTTTGTCTTCGACTAATGGAATTAGAATAGTCTCCTCGAAACTTACGAGGATCGAAATACCCTCCGTGTGTGGAATGGAGGAATGGTGGCACCCTCTACGCTGGAAGAATGGGGCGCACTGGTATCGATGATGGTGCCACTCGGAGAAACAATAAGCATAGGGACTAGGTCGGGACCTGCCATGCCACTACCAACACTACTAGCCTGCCTGGCTTACTTTATCTTGGCTTTAATTTCCGCTAATATCTCCTCAACTCGATCTACGCGACTCCCGATTGGCATGCTACTAGTCGGGCCCAAGGAGATCGTAATCATTACATCTTCTTAAATGATGAAAGGAATTTCAGTGGTCGGGTTGCTTTGATGGCCGAGGAGTACTTCCATCATTTATTCATCAAAAACACAACTCGTGCATCTCCACAGCCGATGCGGTGATCATTGTAGTTGTAGCTTCCGTCATTAGTGCCTCTTGCTCATGGTGCATTCCTCGAGTTGTAGGAGGATCAAGTGATGCAGAATCTAAGGCCGAATAAAGATAGGAGAAAATATTAGTAATGTTTTCTAACAGTGTTCCTACGTTCGAGTGGATAGGAGAAGTTTTCAAAATACCTTACTCAGTTTGGCTCCCCGGTTGAACCATCACGCCTTCCGAACCGCACTCAGTCAACGGTGAGAGATGTGGCCTGTCAGGATCATACGCTAGAATGACTGGAGGATCAACAAAAGTAGGCTCATATTGAGATATTGCAGACGCTTCAGAACTTTCTTCATGATGCTCAACTCCAAATCCTTCCCCAACGTCCGGATACTTAGCTGCTAGTTTTTCCTTTTCAAGGATGACGATGGTCTCGTGAAGAACGTTAGCCTTATCTCCAACTAATATTTGATTTTTTAGTTTGAAATCGTCGATATTTGAAGTGTTGCGGGCCAACTTCTCATCCTCCACCAAGTGGCTCCAGGCTCTGTACAGTTGGAAGGGATAATCTTCAGCAAGCCAGTTTAGATTGCGATTTCCTAAGACGTTGGCATTGTATGTGACCAGGAGATCTTCAAACTCATCCTCTATCCTGGCCTCTGCCACTTTAACTTCACTCTTGATCCTGGCCTCGGCTTCTTGAGCCTTTGAATTTGCTGCATCCCTTTCATCCTCAAGCGCAACCATCTATTCGCACGCCTCTTCAGCAACTTTATTGGCATCGTCTTTGTCCCTGATGGCCTCGACAAGTTTTTCCTTTAGCTTGTTAAGCTCTTTCATCGCAGCATTTCTCTCCTCCGTGATAAGGGTATTCCGGTGGCCCATCTTTTGAATCAAGTCCATATGAGACCGTCACATTTTTTCCATGGACCATTTTATCTCTTTAGCTCTCTTGCCTCCATCTCTGATTTCCATGAAGATTCAGCTTCATTATCGAGCAACTCTATTATACGATTTTTCTGAGCAAGATCGATCTCCAGTTTCTCAATTATTTTGGCCCGCTCGAAAGCCACCACTGAAGCCTTTTCTGCAGTTTTAACCCACTCTCGGTATTGGCTGTAAACATCATGCATGCAGTCCTTTACCAGTTTTCTACATCATTGGGAATTCTTTTCAAATTTTGGGGAAAGTGGAAGCCATCGAAGCAGATATTTAGGAAGTCTATTTTTAACTTAGAAATTCTGATGGCTCCCTCCCCTTAGGGCTCCATAGCCATTGGTGCGGTGACGATAAGAGCTTTCGGCTCAGCCATACGATGTTGGTCGCCTAATTTCAAAGTTTGAGGAGGCGCTATTTGGTGGGCAGTCTCATAGGGTTGTCTACCGGACTAGAGGGTCTTGACGAACCTTTAGGTGGAGGCGATCGCGACCGAGAGCGAAGCTTATATTGATATGGCCTCTCCCTCTCCCTTTTGTAATGCTCACGCTCCTGGCTAGAGTGATGGCGATTGTGATCTCTTTCAGTTTCACGCCTATGAGACTCGGAGTAAGAGCTCGAAGAACGACACGAAGAGCGAAGACTGCCAAGCGTTGACCCCTGCCTCACCATCGTATCTGAAAAATGAAAAGAGAAGCAGAATTAGTTATGTCCTGAAACTAGAAAACATGTTATTAGATGTTGTGTGATGTCGTGAAATGTGTGTATGCACGTGTAGAGCGCCCAACCAACCGATTATGGCGGCCTTGCTTGCAGGAGTTGGCTCCCCTACATCTAAAGCACTTAAGCCTGCATCGGTTTGTGACGGGGAATGAAATCCCTCTAATATTAAATCTTGGTATGGATTCAAGTCATCGGGAATAGGGATATTCGCCATTCTTCTCAACGAACTCTTTATTTGCCGAGGAGAAGTCTTCTGATTTATAGCAGTTGTAGTAGGTAGAGATACCACAATAGTTTTACGCCTCTGGGATTTATAGGCGTGTGTCTTGCCTTTTCTTTTTGACTCAAATGATCGAAGAATCCACGAAGGCACAACTATGGCTTCATCCATGGTTGGCGTGCTCTTGTCGTCGCCTAGTTTAACGATTACGACCCCAGGAGCACTCTGAACTTCTTTAACTAGGGGCAAAATGGGAGCTTTCTTTCTTGCTTGCCTCACCGGAGCCACCCTGGGAACTCTTACTAGCCCGATGCTTCGATCTCCCTCTATCAGTCCCACGACGATTAAGTTTTCATTGGTAAAGACTTCATTAATTTCTCCGAGCTTAACCAGCACAGATCGGAGAATCCTTACTATCTCCTTAAATTGCACTCCTTTGGGTCGCGGAATCGAAGCAGCAAAAGAAGAAAAATAGATTCAACATCAAATCATATCCAGTTAATCGACAAAGGAGTTGGAGTACTTACATCTAACTAACCACCGCCTGGAAAATCCATGTGGAAATCGAATGAAGAACCATTCAATTTTGAAGTAGCTTAATCTACTCCAAGATCCTACCACTACCTGGCAGTTTCAGACTACTTATAAGAAGTTGAATAAAGGGTTGTCCTCATAATTTTTGATGTTAAAGAGATATCTGATTTCGTCAATGGTTGGGGGACAAAAACGATGCTCCGTGAAGATAATATACAAGCTATTGAGCAGAGCATATCCATTCGGATGCAACAGAGAAGGCACAATCCTAAAAGAGAACACATATCCCGGATAAATAGATTAAACATGGGCAACGTCTTGGCTGTGCACATGAACCTATTGCCGGCGGTATACTCTTTTGGGGGATTGTGGGCTCTATCTTCTAGCCCCGACAATTAAACATCTACTAGAGATAGACCATGTCTGAGGCAGATCCTGCCTAGCTTGTCTGCGAAAATATTAGAACAAATAGAATCCTCCAGATTTAGAACTAAAACTGCGCCCGGCAGTTCATCGAGGGCGGGTGTAACTACATTTGCTGCAATGGCTGGCGCTTCGATTCTAGAGAGCGGAGGACTCTGAATATCCTGCAGTTCGGAGCTCCTGGGATCCATAACTATTGAACTTAGTAAAAATCATCATTAAATGGCAATAAATCCATGTACCCCCAATGTAAAGAGAGTGATCGTGTTGTGTAGTGCAGTGCTACGCAATACTTTAAATTTCTATAAGTTCAAAAAGTGGTAAAACGATAAGACTTCAAGACTCAATTGGAGTGACCATCGTCGCTGATCGTCCCAACCTTGCCATCTTGACTTCGAAGAACGATCCATATTAAAGTTCGTTATGTTTTGCAAATTACATTTTTGTCGACGAGCTTCAATGGATAGTCAGATATGCAGTTTAATGGTCAAGTCCAGTTATGCAAAGCTAAAGCTCGTCGGAGTCAAGTGTTCGAATATGCGAAAGGCTATGTTTTATATCCATCAAAGTAAAAACTTAGATCATTCCCCAAAAGCCAACTTTGTAACAGTTCCAAAGTCTAGATTTCATATAGATCTAAGGTTGTGCCTTCGTATCGATCATTCCAAATCGATGCGCTTCGTATTGATTTCGAAGCCTTAGCTTCGTATCGATCACTTTAGACCATTCCTCTTCGTGACGATCCAAGGTGAGCTCAAGAAAAGCGGCTTCGTATCCATCTACCTCCATCGATACGAAGCCCCACCGTTCCAGACCGATACGAACTACTTCTTAACTTTCCGATGAGTATTTCGTATCCATCGATAGCTCTTCTTCTCCAACTACCACAATGCCATGAATACTTCCTCGGCCTCGCTCCAACCAAATTCCAGCATCAACGACGTCGAAATCGGCCATGACAATGGATGAAATGGCATCGAGCCTCAAGTCTCATCGTTTTGAAGTCGATTCAACTAATCTATTACCTAGTTTAAAGAGTAGGTTTAGGGATTAAAGTTTGTTGCTTTGGAGATGAAGACTTTACAGTTCTTTTCTATTTACAATCGATACGAAGCAGATATGAAAGCAATAGCAAGTGAGAAAATTTGGCTATGTTCAAAAAGGTATTTACATGGTTTCGTATCTAAGGGAGAAAACGCTCCGTATCCCAATAGCTAAAACTAATTGAGGCGGTCAGAAATTCTATCGATACGAAGAGACTCATTCATATCCATCAAATCAGAGCGATTCGAAAATTAGCATTTCATATCCATCAATGACCGACCATCATCTTCATATCCATTAGTATGAATCCCATCGATATGAAAGATACAGCAGGATCACACTTGAACAACCCAACTCCATCAATATGAAGTATCAATTTCGTATTCGTCCATTCGAAAACCCTAAGACCTCATATCCATTAATACGAAGCATCTTCATGGACTGTCTATTTCGTATCGATAGCCATTTATACGAAGCGTGCATTCCAACGTCTCAAATCGATCCAGGAGAGGATCGATACGAAGGAATGACTAAAAACAACCACCACTTGTTGTTACAACTTGAATTTCACATCGATCCAGGGGAGGACCGATATGAAACTCGATCCAAACATGAACAAAGAACTTGGCAACAACCCGTGAGCGTGCAAACGTGAACATGAGTCAAGTTAACATACGTGGATATATGGCAAACTAACATTCGATTTTCAAAATTAACAGGAATTGAATGCTTACCTGGTTACAAGCAGGAAAGTGAATAACAAATCACTAGCCCTCAACACTCAGTTACAACATAACATCGCATGATCATTGGCAGTCTATAATTCAACATTTATAATACAGGAAATCAATCAAAGGTTACATCTCTTGATGAAAAGACAACGACTATTCAACGAATCAGATAGAGCTTTTTCGGAATATAGGATGCAGCTATTTAAAGCACGTCATGTTCACACAAGACGTACTTTGGGAAGAAAATGTTCTCCCGCCTTTTGGCAAGGTCGTGACACTAGGGAGTTGACTAGAATCCAAGGACAATTTGTCGCAAAAATCGGTTATACATAGGTCCACGATAACACCCCGATATTTCGTACCATTCGCATCCACACATGTCGGATTTGAATTGCTCAAAATTCTAGATTGTTAATTTATATTTGGCAAAACTCAACATACACAGTAAATAAAATAATCACAGAATCACAGACACAGAGTATTAAATAATAACCAGGGAATAGATAAATAGTAGTTCATGAAGCTAACTATACAAACATCATAGTTTGAAATAAAATACAACAGAATATATCAAATACAATGTATTTTCGAATACAAACAGATGACAAGTCTGAACAAAACCACTCGACAGCTGAAAGCTGAATAGATACAGATGCATCTCCAAGTGAAGCTCCAACTCCGAAGGTGAGTCTTAAATGTCGTGACACTCAGTCTAACCCGAGCGTAAAGCAAAACACAAAACACTCAAGTCAGGATTAACATTCTTTTATCAATAAATCCAACTCATGTGAAATATCAACTGAAATACAAGTACCTCAAAGGATGTTTGGGATAACAATCCTCTAAGGATCTGTTAAACTATCTACTATGTAATAATATACGCTATTATAATATGTCTATATTAAAGTAAAAGTATTAAAAAAGTGTTAAGGCATTACCCATATTCCCCTTAACACATTTTATATATTCCCGTAGTCTATACAATGTCGTACGATCCTCCATAAACTGGAGTTTACCCAGAGGAATCACATAGGTACGGTACAAAAAAAACTCGTAGAAGGCGCGATAGGGCATGCGACAAGGCACTCGAGGCAATGCCAAGGTAGATATACCGTTTGCGGATCCAAACTGGTGCTAATGATAGCAGCTACTACCTCTCAACTCATGACACACTCGAAAATCAAAGTGTGCACCCAATCATATCACAAAAGCAATAGAATGGTATCGAAGAAATATGTCCGATAGGAAGAACGACCTTACTCTGCCCAGCATGGCTCATGTTTTAGCTGCATCAAGCTGACTCACGGGAGTCAGGGCTATGTAAATATCATATAGAATCATCACGAAACCATCCTACTTCATTATGGAATCTCCACCACGTACACAACCGCTAAAGTGGTTTTCGATATTGGCAGAGAGTATGACAATATCTGATCCCGGTCTCTTTAACAACCAATCGTTATTATAACACCACGTTCATTTCAAAATAGTTTAAACTTCAAAACAAAAATATCATTATCCATTTCAAAACCATATCAATAAGATATCATTTCCATTTCAAATATATCCATTTCCAAAAATCATATCACTTTCAAAGCTATAACACTTTCGAAACCAAAACACTTGAAATTATAACATTTTGAAAATCATAACACTTTGAAATCATAATACTCTGGAAAACCATGACTTTGAAATCATAACATCCACCGCTTAAATAGTCTAGATATTAATAATAATATAAAGTAAAACAGTTCATTAAATAGGTTATGTAAAATAGTTTATATTAAAAATGGTTTATATTAAAATAGTTTATATTTAAAATAATTTATAAAATAAAATATAATTTATAAATAGTTTATAAAATAAAATAGTTTCCACAAATTTCACAAATCAATTTAAAACAACACGAATTCCAAAATTCTAATTTAATTCAATCTCAATTCTTCAACTTCGATTTAAATTAGTTTCTCAATAAACCATTTCAAATTATATCGATTTCAAAAAACAGATTTGAACCACAAAATAAACCATTTCAATTTCAATATATTTCAAAGCTTTATTATTCAAACATTTTTAAAACTAGATTTGATAACTTCATATATATCAAAATTTAACTTCGTTATTATTTAGTTTTGAAATGTTTACTTAATAAATCCAATATCATTTAAATAGAACCCCATATTAGAGGTAAACTAAATATTTTCTTCAATTTATCTAAACTTGAAATATTCATTTAATTACCTTAAACCAAAAATCAATTTATAAAATCATATCCTTTAAATTCTCAATTTCAATAAGTTTCAAATCGATTTAATTAAATAAAATTCTTAATTAAATATAGTTTCAAATAAATTCAAATTTATCTACCAACCATATTTATAAAAATCATTATAAATCTATCTAAAAATAAAATTTCAAAAACTTACTTATAATCTTAAAAAATTTCAAACATATAAATTTAAAAATCTAAATTTTGAACCCTTATAAAATAACATATATTTATATATAATATCTTAAAATCAATATTTATTAAAACCAAAATATTCATTTCAAACCTTGGAAATCATTTTAATATATATATAGACCAATGGTGTGTGTATATAATTTTTTATCCTATGGTCAAGTGATATGAAAATTTATCATTTCAATCCACAATTTAAAATATATACGGGTATATATCATTTCAACCCGCAATCTCAAATTCAATTCAATGAAAATCTCTTAGGTTTGTCATTTTAACCCATAACGATTTTCCCTTATTCTATAGATCATTCGGATATGTATCATTTCAAACCATGGGGAATTCTATACTAAAAGGGAACTTGCACAGTAAGAACATATACGACAAAATATGACATATAACAACAAGCATATATCATTAGTGATTAAATAAAATATATACAACAGGATATGGTGTCATATCCCACAGATGAACAAATACAGATAATAACATGTATATAGCAATGTAAACAACTAATAGCGGCATATTTCAAATGTCGTTTCAATTGAAATCAAATTTAATAAATATAAGAATATTAATTATGAGTGATTACTCACCTTTCGAGGTTAATGCGATAGACAATGAAGTTGAGTAATGAAATCCAGGCACGAAATCCCAAAACAATGTAAGATAGAATCGACGAGCGGAGCTGATAAATAGGGATTGACGAAATCAAGTCAGAACTGGATCGACGAAGATAATTGATATAAGTGAACTTTTGTGTGTATATATATAACTGTATATATATATATAACTATTTATATGTATATAAAAAATCATATTCTAAATTCTAACAAAAATTAAATTAAATATATGTGCATTTTTAAAATCGTTGTTTATACTTAAAATCGATCTTGTTTTACATATACACATATCATAAATTTTAAAACAGTACTACTATAACATATAGACAATAATGACCTATGTATAACCCATTTTGCTTTATATACATATTATATATAACTTAGCACTTAAACAAAACAAAAATACATACATACATACATACATACATACATACATACATACATACATACATATGTATGCCAGAATACAACAAACATTTATCATATAAATCCAACAACAAACATATATAACACTGACTATGTATATGACTTTTAAAACTCAATATACTATAACAATATAACTTACTATATATATATAACTCATATATACTTGTATTTAACACAGACAAATCATACATTATTAATCATGAAATTTGAGATGAATATATCACTGTAAATATATTTGTGCTGCAGAACATATATAACTGTCATATTAAACTATATATATACACTACTAAAGTATTGCACAACTTTATATATATAAACTAGTATAATACATAACTGTAATCACAAAAATACCATCGAAAAATAAAAATAAACTATTATATAAACTATATATGCAACTTAACAGACCAAATATAAACTTATATAAATATATGTATTACTTAAAAAATCTTATATATTTAAACAAAATGATTTATTATCTTTTAAAATTTCATATGTATGCATATGCTTATATATATAAAAGTTGTTAACATTTTCCTAAAGCAAAACGTAAAAAAGATAAATGCAGTTAACAAAATAGGCATGCAAACTTATAAAACTTATATATATACCTTATCTATGTACTGACCATATTAAAATTATAATGTATAAAAAAATCACTCAAGTATACCTATATAAATATAAACCCATATAACTCATATGTACCTATACAAAAGAAAGGGAAGAAGGCTAAGCTTCGATGTGGAGGGAGATACGTTCACGTCGACTGCTTGGAGGATCAAGGGGCGAAGCGGGTAGAGGCTGGGGCGAAGGAGATCGTTGGTGAGTGCTCGGGTGAGTTCATGTAGTAGGTTCTCGGTCAGATCCTGGAACATGGCTGCGTTCGTAGGTTTTAGTGGATGGATATGTGAGTGAGGTTCGGGTTAAGGCGGCAGGTGGCTTCAGCTGAGCAGGCGGTGGTGTAAAGATATTATGGCCAGTCTCGAGGTGGTACATAGTGGTGACGTGATGATCGAGTGGTGGAGCAACGGTTAAGGGGGAGGCCGATGCGAGTTGATGATGGGTGGCCATGAACGAGAGGGAGGGTTTGGGAAAAACGAAGGCAAGTTACAGTAAAATTAAATAAAAAGCTTTGTATGATAAAATATTCAAGTGGTAGAGCAAAGAAGAACTAAACAGGGGAAAACAAGTTTGGTTTCCAAATTTTTTCAGATTACTAGATGACAGAGAAAAGGTAGGAGATAAATAGTTTTTATTTCAGATCTCAATGCAAAGGTGTATATATAATTATTATTATAAAACTTTTGACCACAGAATGAACCGCTAAAAGGCTAAAAGAAAAGTCACCTAGTATACAATAATGACATAGCAACGGTCAGAGGTTTTGATTTCGGGAAAGTTACTAAAGCAATTAATGGTTCCTTGGACTGCACACTCAAATTTGAAGAGGCACGCGAAGTTAAAAGTCACAATTTTGGTACCGACACGATGCACAGTTTTATTGTTTCCATCGCGTATCGGACCTCAAAATGCAAAAATAAATATACTATAGAGGGCAGCACGACGAGACAAACAGAATGGTACACAGATATCGGTGGTATGATCGGATAATCAAAAGTCGATATCTGGTACCGAAAGTGCTGCTAAAACATCGAAAATAAGATAAACGGAGTAATAGCAGTTCAAATTTGAAGAAATGGATTATGACCTCTCACTCAGAAGATGATTTACAAATTTATTATATAAAGATATTTAGGTTTGGAAAACATTTTATTATCATGAAATATTAACTGATTTAAATTGTAATAGAATTACACAATAAAATAAATTTCTATATTATCTTATGAAACTTTATCGGTTGCTATATTTAAATAGACGTATTAAAAATATTAATTTTTTATTCCTAATTTCAATCATAAAATTTTAAGCAAAATTTCAGTTAATTACGCTATAATACTAATAAAATTCCCGAGTTGTTACACTCTCCCCCACTCAAAACTTTTCGTCCTTGAAAAGGAACGAGGCAGGAGAATAGATGTAAGGACACGTAAAATTTTATTTGTTTTAATAATATATTTAACTGAATTTTTGTGAAATTTTAAATATTTGAATTTTGAAACAATTATTTTTATTTGGAATGCGTCTATTTAAACATAGAAAATGGAAAATTTTCATCTGATAATATGAAAATTAATTTTATTGTGTAGTTTTATTTCCATTTAAATCAGTTAGAATTTGATGATAATAAAATATTTTCCAAACGTGAATATTTTTATACAATTAATTTGTAAAACATCTTCTGAGTGAGACGTCATATTTCGTTTCTCCAAATTCTGACTGGTATTGCTCCGTTATCTTATTTTCGGCAAATTAGCAACATTTTGGTACCGACATCGACTTTTGACCGGATAATCGTACCACTGGTATCTATGTACCATTTTGATCGTCTAATCATGCCAATCTCTTCAGTATATTTAATTCTTTGTTTTGAAGTTTGGTACGCAGCGGAATCCATGGAAACGGTAACCTATACTGGTACCGGTTTTGTGCCTTTTGTTTTTTTCGTGACCTTTCATTTATACCGTATGAACCAATAGCCATTGGCATTTAAAATTCCTAGACTTAACTTTGTGACCTTTGCTTTTCTATAATGTGTTAACATTGGTTCATTTGCTTCAAATCTTGAACATGCCTATTCATTTGCTTAAAATCTTGAACGTTCCTATTCACTTGGGTATGTATATTATAATGTAAGCATATTTTTCCTTCGAAAGCCACTGCTCACATATTTTCTATCGTCATCTGCATTTCTCCCCTCACCTCTTATTCTCTCTGTTATGCTTGCTTCAGTAAGAAAAAAAAGAACGAAATATTTTTATAAATATCAAAAGCTGATCTTGTTTTGGCCTTCCTCCATTTCTAGCTCGCTTTAGAGCGCTCCATCCACCAACCCAATAACCGTCGTTGTCGAACTCTATCGCACCCTACCTTCATGTCAAAACCCAAACCTAAACAATCGCATGTGCCTTCCATTTTGCTACATCAGCTCTTTCCCCTCCGCCTGAGCCATAACTCTCCCTCCTCTCTGGCCGTCCTCCTCCAAGCTAGGCCGAAGGTCCTCCTCTTCCCCTTGACTCACATGCAACTTATCTTCTTCCTTATATAAGGTATACCTTATATATGACCTATATACAAATTTATTAGTTTATATGTTATATATATTCGACATATGTTACAGTTTGATGTATATATGCCGACTTTGTTATATATGCCAGTTATATACGGATAAGTCTGTGCTTTGATTTACACTTATACAGATCCTGTTGTTTGAATGTATTATATAAGAAGTATTACATATATATAACATCAACAGTGCAAGGGTATAAGTTCGTATATTCTATGTTAAAATTATTATTATATATAATATATATTTAGCATATATATACGTGATACAGCAGTCTATATGCTACAGTATTTATACACAAGTTACAGAGTTTACCTATATAGGTTTATGTTAGATATTGATAATTTTGAACTATGTATATATATATATATATATATTCCATGGTTTACAGTGCTTATTACCAACTGTGTGGATATTGCACAATACTTTAAAAGGAGACATAGTTTATAAAATACGGGTTTCATACCTTTTGGCTTGAAAGGAAATAAATGTACTATACATATGTGAGTAAATTTATACGTCAGTTTATATGTTATTATATATATATATATATATTTGTATATAACCTGTTTGTACAGATAACATATAATGATCTGTCTAGATTTATATTATATCTGAGTTTAAGGTCAGTTTATACACTATGTAAACATACACACACATACACACACACTACCTACCATATGTTGACAACATAGTTTTAATGTGTTCATAAATATGTATTTTTTTTAATAAAGAAAATATATACTTGGACCCCCCTTTGAAGTATATATACATAAGTATCGATTTTTAAATACAATATATCTCTATACCTTTGATTTTTAAATATTTGTATTTTTAGAATAATGGTTTTGAATCATATATATTATTTTAGTATTGGTCGTAAATTTAAGGTATTGATTTTAATAAATTAACGATAATAATAATATAATACACACTTCATTTCTGTTTTATCAAGCTGATTTTGGCTCCTGATTTTCAATTTATCAGCTTTGTTCGTCGAATTCGTGCGCATCTTACTTTGTTTTGGAATTTCGTGCTTGGACTCGTAACTCATTTCATCTCCAAATCTCTCTAGCCTCGAAAGGTGAGCAATCACTCACAATTAACGTTCTTATATTTATGAAATTCGATTTCAATTGAAACGACAATTGAAATACGCTGCTGTTAGTTATTTACATTGCTATACTATGCCATCTGTTCACCTGTGACGTATAATACCATTATCTGTTATTTATATTGATGATATATACATGTTATATTATTATCATATCCGCTATCACTTTGCAAGTTCCCTATTAGTATAGAATTACCTATGGGTTGAAATGATACATGCCCGAACGATCTTTAGGATAGGAGAAAATCGTTATGGGTTGAAATGATAAACCCAAGAGATTTTCATTGAATTGAATTTGGGATTGTGGGTTGAAATGATACATATCCATAAAGATTTAAATTGCGGATTGAAATGTTAAATATTCGTATCTCTTGACCATAGGATAGAAAATTATATACAGGCACCGTTGGTCAATATATATTAAATATTTTGAAAATGATTTCTATGGTTTTGGAAAGAAATATATGGTTTAACAAACATTGATTTTTAAATATTATATATAAATTTTATTTTATATATAGTTAAATTCTTGATTTTTAATTATATGCTTTGAAAATTTTAAATTTATAAGTAGTTTTGGAATTATAAATTTTAAGATATACTTATGATTTTACTATTTTAAAGTATGTATAAATTAGTTTTATTATAAAATAAGTTTGATAATAAAATTTAATTTAATAAATTTTGATTTAAGTTATATATAATATGTTTAAGTATTATTTAAAATTTTATTTTAAATATAGAGTTTACAAAAAAAAAATCAATTAAGGTTGGAAAGGTAGATTTGAAATGGCATTTAATTAACAATTTATTTAATTAAATCAATTTGAAATTTATGGAATTTGAGATTTATAAAGGATATTATTTTATAAATTGATTTTGGTTGAAGGTGATTTAAATAAATATTTCGAGTTTAAATAAATTGAAGGGAATATTTAGTTTATTCGTAATTTGAGTTTCATTTAAATGACATTGGATTTTATTAAGTAATTATTTCAAAGCTAAACAATATTAACGTATACTTTATATATATGTGTGTGTGTGTGTGTGTGTGTGTGTGTGCGTGTGTGTGTGTGTGAATTTATCAAATTTAGTTTTGAAAATGTGGAATATTTAAACTGTGAATATATTGAAATTGGAATGGTTATTTTGTAGTTCAAATCTGTATTTGAAGTCGATATAATTTGAAATGGTTTATTGAGAAACTAAATTGAACTAAATTGAAATTGATGAATTGAGATTGAACTAAATTTGAGTTTTGGAATTCGAGTTGATTTGAATCGATTTGTGAAATTTGAGGAAACTATTTTATTATATAAAGTATTTTTAAATTATATTTAAAACTATTTTATATTTTACTTTATAAATTATTTTTAATATTAGCTATTTTTAATATAAACTATTTTAATATACTACCTATTTTAATATAAACTATTTTAACTTATAACTCTTGTATATAAACTATTTTACTCTATAAACAATTTATTATATATACTATTTTAATATCTAAACTGTTTAAGTGGTCGAAGTTATGTTTTCAAAGTTATGAATTTCAAAGTATTATATTTTGAAAGTGTTATAGTTTCAAGTGTTTGATTTCGAAAGTGTTATAACTTAGAAAATGTTATGATTTTGGAAAAGGATACATTTGAAATGGAAATGATATCGTATTTGATTTTGAAATGGAAATGATATCGTATTGATATGGTTTTGAAATGGCAATGATATTTTGGTTTTGAAGTATAAACTATTTTGAAATGACCACGATGTTATAATAACGATTTGTTGTCAAAGAGACCGGGATCAGATATTGTCATACTCTCTGCCAATACTGGAAACCACTTTAACAACCATGTATGTGGTGGAGATTCCAGAATAAAGTAGGATGGTGGCAACGATCCTAAAGGTATATTTATGTGGACCTAACTCCCATGAGTTAACATAAGGTGGCTAAAACAACATCGGTTCTGGGCCAAGTGAGGTAGAATCTCTGATCGGACACATTCCTTGATACTATATTCTGACTTTGTGATTGATTTGGTGGCTACACTTGATTTTTTTTGATTTGGGAGTGTGTTCCGAGGTGGAAAGTAGTGGCTGTTATGCGTTACCACCAGCCCGGATGCGTAATTGGTATATCTACTCTAGCATTGCCTAGTTGTGCCGTGTCACCTACCCTATCGAGACTACTACGAGTTTGTTTTATGTCGTACCTATGGAGTATTCTCTGGTAGCCTCCCGATTTGGAGGTATTATGGTACTGTATAGACTATTGGCACTACAAAATGTGTTAATGTGGAAAATTTAAGGCCTTAACGCTATTTTAATAGTTTGCTTTACTATAGACATTATTATAATAGCATATATTACTACATAGTAAATAGTTTAACAGATCCTTAGAGGATGGTATCCCAAACATCCTTTGAGTTACTTGTATTTTAGTTGTTATTTCACTTGAATGGGATTTATTGATATAAGAATGTTAATACTGACTCGAGTGTTTTGTGTTTTGCTTGATGCTCGGGTTAGACTGAGTGATACAGTTTTTGAGGCTCACCTTTTGAGTTGGAGCTTCGTTTAGAGATCCATCTACATCTTTTCAGCCTGCAGTTATTCAGTTGATTCCAATGAAGTATTCTGATCTTGTATTTGACTATTGTATTTGAAGCTTCTATTATATCATATTCAACTCTGATACACACACACACACATATATATTGTAGCATCATGAACTACTATTCATTTTGTTTCTGCTGCATATTGTTATATTACTCTATGTTTGTGATTCTGTGATTTATTTATTTCATGTTTATGCTGATTTTTGCCAATATAAATTAACAGTCTAATATTTTGAGAAATTCAAGTCCGACATGTGTGGATGCGAATGGTTGAAAATATCCGGATGTTACATGTGGTATCAGTGCTCTGGTGTTAGGAAAAACTCAACATATAGGTTAATTTAATTACGGAATCACTTTCGTTTGAGCTTGAATTCCTTCCTCTTTGACTCAGTTTCCTTTGAATTTTGGAGCGTCCCCTCGGTTCCAAAATCCATTCTAGTCTCTCCCTATTCGTATTTTCTTGATTCTGGAGCATCCCATAGCTCTACTGTATGAATTGTAAAAGGGGTGAAACTCCTTTATAATAGGCATTGAATTCACCGGAGACTTCTATATCCTCCGTTTACGATGCTGCTATTTCATGCTATACCCGAATTCTAGGATCAGATGTCGATTTGCCCAGAATTCTACATCGATCTTGTTCTTAAGTCTCGATTGACCTGGTAAAGGTCATCCGCGATTTATATAAGTCTATCCGTTCTTTTCTCTCTTTGTAATCTATTTATCTCCATATCGAGCTTATCTTCTGGTTAAAATTCTTCTGATTTGGGTCCCTCTAATTTTAATCTCTATCCTTGTTTGAAATCCCTTCTATGTTATTGAGCGAGGAAGTGTATTTATAACTAATATTAATAATTTTATATATTGTCTCGTTTGAGTTGTTAATGTTGATTTGAGACCTCGATCAATTCGTCTGATCAACCCTACCTCCAAAACTCTTGAACAGAGCAAATTGACACAATATTGTTTTCAAAATTTGGTAAATAAAATAAATTTTGTGTGATTATCTTATATATATATATATATATAAGTAAATTTTTTAAAAGCTAATTGTGAAATGAATTGGTTAATAAAACGACATTATTTGATTTTCATTTATTTTTTTGTAAACCAATGACTATTGCCTCATAAAATAAATAAACGAAACCATAAAACATAGTTTATAAACTGATTTGGAATTTTAAAACATGGTTCATAAATTGATTTAGAATTTGAAATGAATTTAAGTTATGAATTTGAGAATCAATTTCCGGTGATTCCAAACTTTCGTTTTAAACTTTAGAATGTATATTATTTAAAGTGTTTATAAATAGAAATTGTTTTCAAAAGAATTTTAAAGTTTTAAAAACCAGTACTCTCTTCTTTTGTCGCTAGAAAATAATTTCGGTGGTGACGGTCGGATCTTCGACATTCATTTTCGAGTTTCAGAGTGGAGAGACCATTCTGTAGCTTTGCTACACTTTTGTTTTGGAAAATAAATGGATTTGAATTTCTAAAATATAATTTGATATATATATATATATATATATATATATATATATATATATTGGTATATGATTATAGATTTGAAGAAATATATTGAATGCGTGTGCGTGCATATATATATATATATATTTATTTATTTATCTCTAAATTGTTTGAAGTTAATGGTAAATTTAATTCTTAAATTTTATGTTAAAAGGTGATTTCAATTATAAAATGAAGCCAACAACTTTGAATAAATATTTAAACTTGAAATAATTAAATTGGAAAATTTTTACTTGTATAATACTCAGTTGCATTCCAACATAACTTACCTTAATCGTTTAGAAGTTGAATATGTAATTGAATAATTTACAATGTAAAATGAAGTTAAAAAGAAATTATAAATAAAATTTGAGTCGTTACAATAAATGTTATACACTTAATTTTTTTACTATAAAAATGTTAATAGAGATAAATAGAATAATAAGTTAATTGAACGATAAATGAGATAAATAAATTTCGTTTTAAAGGAATTAATAAATTGAAATTAAATCAACTTAATGAAATACTTTGGATTTAAAATCAATTATCGAGCATTAATTAATTGAAATTGAAATTTATATGGTTTTGAACTAATTGCTTACTTTTGTATTTCAATCTATTTTCCATTCTAGTTATTTCTATTCTCCTACCTCGTTCCTTTTCGGGGACGAAAAGTTTTGAGTGAGGGAGAGTGTAACGACCCTTAAAATTTTATTTGTTTTAACAATATATTTAACTGAATTTTTGTGAAATTTTAAATAATTGAATTTTGAAATAATTTTTTTTTATTTGGAATGCATCTATTTAAACATAGAAAATGGAAAATTTTCATCTGATTGTATGGAAGTTTATTTTATTGTATAGTTTTATTTCCATTTAAAACAATTAGAATTTGATGATAATAAAATATTTTCCAAGCCAAAATATTTTTATACAATAAATTTATAAATCAGCTTTTGAATGAGACGTCATATTTGGTTTCACCAAATTCTGACTGGTATTGCTCCGTTATTATTTTCGGCAAAGTAACAGCATTTTGGTACCGACGTCGACTTTTGATCGGATAGTCTTACCACTGGTATCTGTGTACCATTTTGATTATCTCGTCATGCCGATCTCTTTATGACGCAGCGGATATTACGAAAACAATGAAATCGATGAAATGTAACAATCGGTGGATTGAAGATACTGAAATGCCCAAATTCGTTGATCACAAGATACCGAATTCTAGCTATCTTCGACACGTTGATCGCGCACGATACCGTGAAGGAAGATCTTCAATTCTTCAAGCGTTGATCAAGCGCACTTGATTCCGCGAATCGGCTTCAACAATCGTTGATTCGAGCGCACTCGAATAACCGAAAGTGGAGATAGGAGATTACACTCAACTACCAATTTAGGATGAAAGCACACAACAATCAACAAGAATTTTATTCCAAAAATCTACTCCAAAAAGTTACAACTCACTCCCTATTTATAGTGTTTTCACACCCCTGACCCTTAAGTCGTTGCCGTCTCATGCCTCATGACTCAACTAGGTCGTTGCCGACTCAACGGACACTATATGACTCAATTACAACACAACACAAAGCAACCGACTCAACAAATGACAATTGCACAATACACGGCCGACCTAACTAGGAACGACCTAACACGTAACCGACTTAAGACTAACACCACTCACGACTCTACTATATACATGACCGAGACAACTCTTAAGTCGTAGACGACTTATGTCACACTGCCACAAAATTACAGACTCAACACACTTAGGTCGTATACGGCCTATGACTCAAAGAAAACACACTACACAAACACATTACAATCTTCTTGCGGCATAACTCCTCAACGACTTAATTAGGTCGACTTATCATGGGTCGTAACTCGTTACTCAGCACATATACAACACATTAGGCCGTTGCCGACCTAAGACCTTAGGTCGTGACTCATTAGATTTAGGTCGTTAACTCGGCACCATTTTCCCTCTGGTATCCAGTTAGCTCGGAGGCGACTCAATCCTTCCCCCAGTGACTCCTTAGGTCGGAAACGACTTATAGGTACCATCTTAAGTCGTGAACGACTCATCGCTTTGGCCTGATCTGCATCATCCTCTCCTGGTTGAGAAAAATTCGTCCTCGAATTTGTTAATTCTTCCACTTCGGATTGTTTACCCCCATAATATGGTACAAGATGCTTAACATTGAATACGTCAGAAGTGTATACATCCTCCGGTAGCTTCAACTTATAAGCATTTTCATTAATCCGTTTCACAACTTCTACAGGACCAATTTTTCTGGCTTTCAACTTGTTATAAGCGCCTACTGGAAAACGATCCTTTGTTAATACAACATACACCAAATCACCTTCGTTAAATTCAACATTTCGTCGCTTCAAATCTGCAGTTCGCTTATACTTCTCATTCGACTTCTTCAATCGTTCCTGAACGATTTTATGACATTCCATCAAGCCTTCAACAAAATCAGCAGCTCGTTTTACCGTCCCCTTTGACTGTGGTACTACTGTTAAATCCAACGGTCCCCTGGGTAAATTTGAATATACAATCTGAAATGGACTGAATCCTGTGCTACGATTCACTGCATGATTATGTGCAAACTCTGCCTGGCATAACTTCATGTCCCAACTTTTCAGACTGTCCTTCCCAAGACATCGCAACAAATTTCCTAACGATCTGTTAACAACTTCGGTCTGTCCATCTGTTTGCGGATGATAAGCGCTGCTAAAGTTCAATTTCGTTCCCACCATCTTCCACAAACTAAGCCAAAAATGACTCAAAAATCTGGTATCCCTGTCTGAAACAATAGACTCCGGCAACCCATGTAAACGATAGATTTCCTCGAAAAATAACTGAGAAACACGAACAGCATCCGCCGTCTTCTTACAAGCAATAAAATGCGTCATTTTCGAAAAC
Organism: Allium cepa; assembly: GCA_030765085.1. Classification (NCBI taxonomy): domain Eukaryota; kingdom Viridiplantae; phylum Streptophyta; class Magnoliopsida; order Asparagales; family Amaryllidaceae; genus Allium; species Allium cepa. The sequence continues at coordinate 138,292,340 of CM060931.1, read as the reverse complement.
CTGTCCACCACAACAAATATAGAATCATTCCCCCTTTGAGTTCTAGGCAAACCCAAAACGAAATCCATGCTGATATCAACCCATGGTTTAAACGGTACAAGTAACGGCATATACAATCCTGCATTGGTCGCAGTTCCCTTCGAAACCTGACATATATGACATCTCTCCACAAACCTGTCAACCTCTTTCCTCATTGACTGCCAAAAGTAAGATTGTGTAATTAACTGCAATGTACGATCACGGCCCACATGTCCTTCCTCGTGTAATTCCTTGATAATCTTCATTCTCAAGCTACAATCTGGTATGCATAATCGATTTCCTTTGAACAAGAATCCATCAACCAATACAAATTCATCAGTATTCCCATCCTTAACTTTCTCAACAAACTTTGCAAAGTAAGGGTCTTCTTCAATCAGTTCTGGCAATAATTCAAACCCTGTCACTTCAACTTTCATTGTCGTTAATAAATGACTCCTCTTACTCAAAGCATCAGCTACCCGATTCGTCACTCCAGACTTGTGTCTGACAACAAAAGTAAATTGCTGTAAATAGGCAATCCACGATGCATGCCTTGCTGAAATCTTGTCCTGCCCTTGCATATGCTTCAACGCCTCATGATCAGTGTACAGAACAAATTCTTTCTGAAACAGATAGTGTCTCCAATGCTTAACAGCCTGAACAATTGCATAAAACTCCACATCATACGTGCTATACCTCATCTTTGCTCCTGATAACTTCTCACTGAAATAAGCAACGGGTTTCCCATTCTTACTCAAGACTCCACTAATTCCCACCTTCGACGCATCAGTATGCAATTCAAACAACAACTGAAAATCTGGTAAAACAAGAATCGGTGCTGTCGTCAATAGTTCCATGATCTTCTCAAAAGCAACCCTCGCTTCCTCTGACCATACAAAGTGTTTCCCTTTCATGCAATCAGTAATTGGAGCCATCACGCTACTGAAGTGTGGAATGAATCTTCGGTAGAATGACGCTAGCCCATGAAAACTTCTCACTTCCGTAATTGTCTTTGGCTGTGGCCTATTCCTGACTGCTTCAACTTTATTCTGGTCCACCTGTATACCTTCTCCTGATACAACATACCCCAGAAATAAAACACTATGCGTCAAGAACACGCATTTCTTCGTAGCAGCATAAAATTGTTCCTTACGAAGTATAATCAACACTTCCCTCAAATGTTGAACATGCTCCTCCATACTCCTGCTAAATATCAGAATATCATCGAAATAAACCACCAAGAACTTCCCAATGAATGGTCTAAAGATTTGATTCAACACCCGCATGAATGTACTAGGTGCATTTGATAAACCAAATGGCATAACCAACCATTCGTATAACCCTTCTCTCGTCTTGAAGGCTGTCTTCCATTCGTCTCCAGGTCTAATCCGAATTTGATGATATCCGCTTTTCGAATCAATCTTTGAAAAGATAGTTGCTCCGCTTAACTGATCTAGCAAGTCATCCAACCTTGGCATTGGAAATGTATATCTCACCGTAATCTTATTCAATGCTCTACTGTCAGTGCACATCCTCCACGTTCCGTCCTTCTTTGGTACTAACAAAGCTGGCACAGCACATGGACTCAAACTTTCCTGCACACGTCCCTGCTCAAGTAACTCTTCCACCTGTCTCCTCAACTCTTCATGTTCCTTCGGACTCATTCGATAATGTGGTCTATGCGGTAATACTGATCCCGGAACAAGATCGATCTGATGTTGAATGTCTCTCAGTGGCGGTAACTCCTTAGGCAACTCTTCTGGAAATACATCTTCAAATTCTTTCAAAACTGGCTTCGCTTCTTGTGGAATTTCAACCTCTTCACTACACTCTCGCCCAATCAACAAATAGATTTCAGGCTCCTCTTCAACCTCCTTGACAAACTCCTTCAAAGATAGCAAAGTTTTCAGTTCTTCGATCTCCTCTAGCTTGCTTTCCTTCTGTTGCTGCTTCCTGGGAACTAAAGTGATTTTAGTACCTTCGAACATGAAACTATAGCTATTAGCACGACCATCATGTTGCACTGCTCTATCAAACTGCCATGGTCTGCCCAACAACAGATGACACACATCCATGTCTACAACGTCACACCAAATTTCATCTTTGTACTTATTTCCAATAGAAAAATTCACACAAGCTCTTCGACACACCTTCACTTCACCACCCTTCCTCAACCATGCTAACTTGTACGGTTTAGGATGCTTCTCAGTTCTCAAGTTCAACTTTCTTACTGCTTCTGTAGAGATAATATTTTCACAGCTTCCAGCATCAATAACAAACTTGCAAACCTTTCCCAGAATAGTACATGTAGACTGAAAAATATTGCTCCTCAACCAACTAGAATCTTCCTCTTGCTTTGGTGTAAGACAAGATCTCCTCATCATAAGATTACAACCCACATCTCCGGACAATAAGTCTTCCTCCTCAACATAAGGTGCATTTGAACATTCCGCCTCTTTATCATCATCTTCTTCAACCTCAGCAACCATTGTTCTCTTCTTCGGCTTCGGACATTCATTGCTTTTGTGACCCAACTCCTGACAATTGTAACACTTGAAACCACTGCTAACCTTTGCCTTCTCACCCTCCTTCACTACTGGCTTGTTGACAGGTTTAGGAACATTAGAACTTCCACTGGCACCCTTCACTTGATTATTGGAATTTGTAAACACACCACCTCCACGCCTTCCCTGCTTCTCCCAAGCCAACGCTTTCTGATGTGCCTCCGCTACAGATCTTGGATCGAACATATTAACCATATCCTGGATCTGCATTCTCAGTCCTCCAACAAATCTAGCGGTCAGTTGTTCTTCTGTCTCCATAATATCATTTCTGGCAATGAGTTGGTAAAATTCATCTGCATAATCATTAACTGTCTTCGTCCCTTGCCTCAGATTCTGCAATCTCTAGTACATAAGTGATTGATAGTTGTAAGGTAGAAATGTAGCTCTCATCAACTTCTTCATCTTATCCCATGATTCAATCTTTGACTTTCCCATTCTCTCTCTCGTAAGCTTAGTTTGCTGCCACCACGCTAATGCTCTCCCCCTCAGCCTTGTAGCAACTAACTTCACCCTTCGATTCTCCGGAACCTCCTTGAAATCAAAAGATTTCCTCCACATTTGACAACCAATCTAAGAATTCCTCTGCTACCACTCCACCCTTAAATTATGGAATTTCCATCTTCATACATGATTCCCATCGACGACCATCATCCACATCTCGATATGAATTTCGAACTGGGTCTCGATCTCGATAATGAATGCTAGTTCTATCACCCTCTTCGTCAAAATCAAATGTACGTCTATATCGATCTCGACCATTATCATCCCTTCGATCACGCATGTATCTTCTACTATGTCTCTCTTCATCTCTATATGGCTCATCTTCAAACTCATGTGGAGTTCTCCTTTCTTCATGCCTATAGTCATGGTGATCTCTTCTCGATGAAATTGATGTTTCTCTTCTTTCTCTAAAAGATTACGGTGATACCCTCCTTGCTTCCGTAACCGATGGCGAAACTCGGTTTCCTCCGTGGTTCGAGATTGGTGATCTCCTCCTTTGAGTTTGATTCAAATCATTCATCAACTTCTCTAACTTTCCAATGCCTTCATCAAATTTCTCATTAATACGTTGTTCCATAAGCTCGGCTTCTTCTCTTCTATACAACGCTTCAACATTTTGATGACGATTAGCTCTCCTTGGAGGCATGGTTAAATTTCACAACACTTAAACAAATACTCCAAAATTCTTCAACAAAGCTTCAACACAACAACAAGTCACGGCTCTACACTAGCTCGCACAACTCCTTAGCTCGGCTCGGCTTGAACTTCACACTTCAACACAAATCAAGGCATGGCCTATGCTTCTATCTCGGGTCAAACACTTTTGCACACTTCGATCCAAAAGGCTATGGATAAAATGTTCCAAACTTATTGCAACTTCAATAAGAACACAACGAACAACAACCCCAAACTTCAAACTCCAAAAATTGGCTCCAAGACTCAGCTTAGCTATGATTGGCTAAGTCAAGCTCTGATACCAAAAAAACTGACGCAGCGGATATTACGAAAACAATGAAATCGATGAAATGTAGCAATCGGTGGATTGAAGATACTTAAATGCCCAAATTCGTTGATCACAAGATAAGAATTCTAGCTATCTTCGACACGTTGATCGCGCACGATACCGTGAAGGAAGATCTTCAATTCTTCAATCGTTGATCAAGCGCACTTGATTCCGCGAATCGGCTTCAACAATTGTTGATTCGAGCGCACTCGAATAACCGAAAGTGGAGATAGGAGATTACACTCAACTACCAATTTAGAATGAAAGCACACAGCAATCAACAAGAATTTTATTCCAAAAATCTACTCCAAAAAGTTACAACTCACTCCCTATTTATAGTGTTTTCACACCCCTGACCCTTAAGTCGTTGCCGTCTCATGCCTCACGACTCAACTAGGTCGTTGTCGACTCAACGGACACTATATGCCTCAATTACAACACAACACAAAGCAACCGACTCAACAGATGACAATTGCACAATACACGGCCGACCTAACTAGGAACGACCTAACACGTAACCGACTTAAGACTAACACCGCTCACGACTCTACTATATACATGACCGAGACAACTCTTAAGTCGTAGACGACTTATGTCACACTACCACAAAATTACAGACTCAACACACTTAGGTCGTATACGACCTATGACTCAAAGAAAACACACTACACAAACACATTACAATCTTCTTGCGGCATAACTCCTCAACGACTTAATTAGGTCGACTTATCATGGGTCGTAACTCGTTACTCAGCACATATACAACACATTAGGCCGTTGCCGACCTAAGACCTTAGGTCGTGACTCGTTAGATTTAGGTCGTTAACTCGGAACCATTTTCCCTCTGGTATCCAGTTAGCTCGAAGGCGACTCAATCCTTCCCCCTGTGACTCCTTAGGTCGGAAACGACTTATAGGTACCATCTTAAGTCGTGAACGACTCATCGCTTTGGCCTGATCTGCATCACTTTAGTATATTCAATTCTTTGTTTTGAAGTTCAGTACACAGCGGAATCCGCGGAAACGGTAACCGTATCGAAACCGATTTTGTACCTTTTGTTTTTTTTGTGACCTTTCATTTATACCATATGAACCAATAGCCATTGGCTTTTAAATTTCCTAAACTTTACTTTGTGACCTTTTCTTTTCTATAATGTATTACCATTAACTCATTTGCTTCAAATCTTGAACATGCATGTTCATTTGCTTCAAATCTTGAACGTGCCTATTTATTTGAGTATGTTTATTATAATGTAAGCATATTTTTCCTTTGAAAGCTAGTGCTCACATATTTTCTACAGTCATCTACATTTCTCTCCTCTCCTCATGTTCTTTGTTATGCTTGCTTCGGTAAGAAAAAAAAGAACGAAAGATTTTTATAAATATCAAAAGCTGATCTTGTTTTTCCCTTGCTCCATTCCTATCTCGCGTCGGAGCGCTGCACCCACTAACCCAATAACCACCGTTGCCGAACTCCATCGCACCCTGCCTCCACGTCAAAAACCCGGACCCAAACAACCGCACATGCCTTCCATTTCACCACATTAGCTCTTTCCCCTCCGCCTGAGCCGTACCTCACCTTCCCCTCTGGCCGTCCACCTCCAAGCTAGGCCGAAGGTCCTCCTTTTCCCTTTGACTCGCGTGCAACTTCTCTTCTTCCATATATAAGGTATATCTTATATATATGACCTATGTACAAATTTATTAGTTTATATGTTATACATATTCGTCATATGTTACAGTATGATGTATATATGCCATCTTTGTTATATATGCCAGTTATATGTAGATAAGTCTATGCTTTGTTTTACACTTATAAAAATCCTGTTGTTTGAATGTATTATATAAGAAGTATTACATATATATAACTTCAACAGTGCAAGGGTAGAAGTTTGTATATTCTATGTTAAAATTATTATTATATATAATATATATTTAGCATATATATGTTATACAGCAGTTTAAATGCTACAGTATTTATACATAAGTTACAGAGTTTACGTATATATGTTTATGTTAGATATTGAGAATTTTGAACGGTGTACATATATATTCCATGGTTTACCGTGCTTATTACCAATTGTGTGGATATTGCACAATATTTTAAATGGAGATATATAGTTTATAAAATACAGGTTTCAAAACTTTTTGCTTGAAAGGAAATATATGTACTATATATATGTGTGTGTATATTTATACGTCAGTTTATATATATTATATATATATATATATATTTGTATATATCCTGTTTGTATATATAGCACATAATGATCTGTTTAGATTTATATCATATTTGAGTTTAAGGTTTGTTTATATACTAGTCAAACATATATTTACACATACTGCCTACTATATGTTGACAATATAGTTTTGATGTGTTTATAAATATGTATTTTTCAATAAAGAAAATATATACTCGGACCCCACTTTGAAGTATACATACATAATTATCGATTTTTAAATGTAATATGTCTTTATACCTTTGATTTTTAAATATTTATATTTTTAGAATATTGATTTTGAATCATGAGTGTGTATATATATATATATATTATTTTAATATTGGTCGCAAATTTAAGGTATTGATTTTAATAAATTAATGATAATAATAATATAATACACGCTTCATTTCTGTTTTATCAAGCTGATTTTGGCTCCTGATTTTCAATTTACCAGCTTTGTTCGTCAAATTCGTGCTAATCTTACTTTGTTTTGGAATTTCATGCTTGGACTCGTAACTCGTTTCATTTCCAAATCTCTCTAGACTCGAAAGGCGTGCAATCACTCATGATTAATGTTCTTATATTTATTAAATTTGATTTCAATTGAAACGACAATTGAAATATGCTGCTGTTAGTTATTGACATTGCTATATATATGCTATCTATTCACCTATGACATATGACACCATTATATATTGATGACATATGCCTGTTACATTATTTTCATATCTGTTATCACTTTGCAAGTTCTTTATTAGTATAGAATTCCATGAGTTGAAATGATACATACCCGAACGATCTTTGGAATAGGAGAAAATCGTTATGAGTTGAAATGATAAACCTAAGCGATTTTCATTGAATTGAATTTGGGATTTAGGGTTGAAATGGTATATACACGTATAGATTTAAATTGTGGATTGAAATGATAAATATCTGTATCACTTGACCAAAGGATAGAAAATTATATACAGAAACCATTGGACTATATACATAAATATTTTGAAAATGATTTCTTTGGTTTTGAAAATAAATATATGGTTTAAGAAATATTGATTTTCAAATATTATATATAAATGTTATTTTGTGTATAGTTTAATTTTTAATTTTTAATTATATGCTTTGAAAATTTTAATTCATAAGTAGTTTTGGAATTATAAATTTTAAGATTTACTTATGATTTTACTGTTTTAAAGTATGTATAAATTAGTTTTATTATAAAATAAGTTTGATAATAAGCTTTAATTTAATAAAGTTTGATTCAAGTTATATATAATATGTTTGAGTATTATTTAAAATTTTATTTTAAATACAGAGTTTATAAAAATTTTATAAATTAAGTTATATATAATATGTTTAAGTATTATTTAAAATTTTATTTTAAATACAGAGTTTATAACAAAAAAATTATAAATTAAGGTTGGGAAGATAGATTTGAAATTGATTTGAAATGGTATTTAATTAAGAATTTATTTAATTAAATCGATTTGAAACTTATGGAATTTGAGATTTTTAAAGGATATGATTTTATAACTTGATTTTGGTTTAAGGTGATTTAAATAAATATTTCGAGTTTGAATAAGTTGAAGGGAATATTTAGTTTATTTGTAATTTGAGTTTTATTTAAATGATATTGGATTTTATTAAATGAATATTTCAAAGCTAAATAATATTAAGGTAAATTTGATATATATATATATAGTAAATTTGATATATATATATATATATGAATTTATCAAATTTAGTTTTGAAAATGAGGAAAATTTAAACTTTGAAATATATTGAAATTGAAATGGTTTATTTTGTAGTTCAAATTTTTATTTGAAGCCGATATAATTTGAAATGGTTTATTGAGAAACTAAATTGAATTAAATTGAAATTGATGAATTGAGATTGAGCTTAATTCGAATTTTGGAATTCGAATTGAATTGAAACGATTTGTGAAATTTGAGGAAAATATTTTATTATATAAAATATTTTTAAATATATTTAAAACTATTTTATATTTTACTTTATAAATTACTTTTAATATAAACTATTTTTAATATAAACTATTTTAATATACTAATTATTTTAATATAAACTATTTTAACTTATAACTCTTCTATATAAACTATTTTACTCTATAAACTATTTATTACATATACTGTTTTAATATCCAAACTGTTTAAGTGGTGGAAGTTATGTTTTCAAAGTTATGAATTTCAAAGTAATATGTTATGAAAGTGTTATAATTTCAAGTGTTTGGTTTTGAAATTATTATAACTTTGAAAATGCTATGATTTTGGAAAAGGATATATTTGAAATGGAAATGATATCGTATTTGGTTTTGAAATGGAAATGATATCGTATTGATATGGTTTTGAAATGGCAATGATATTTTGGTTTTGAAGTATAAATTATTTTGAAATGGCCACGGTCTTATAATAATGATTTGTTGTTAAAGAGACCGGGATCAGATATTGTCATACTCTCTGCCAATACCGAAAACCACTTTAATAACCGTGTACGTGGTGGAGATTCCAGAATAAAGTAGGATGGTAGCAATGATCCTAAAGGTATATTTACGTGGTCCTAACTCCCAAGAGTTACCTACCGTTCGTAGCTTGGTTGGTTAGGGAGATGGGAGAAGGGGACCAAAGGACTTTGTCCAGGCAGGTTCGAATCCCACCGCCTAACCATTAGTGGGAGTTTCAACGTTAAGCATCCGTGTGCGACGACTAAATAAAAGCGGGGTAGACACACGGCATGGGGTTTACTTAAGTGAGTATCAATGAATACCGTAATCTTAAGGTTCCCCTTGGTATCCAAAAAAAAAACTCCCGTGAGTTAGCATAAGGTAGCTAAAACATGAGTGATTCCAGGCCAAGTGAGCTAGCACCTCCGATCGGACACATTCCTTCGATACTATATTCTGACTTTGTGATTGATTTGTTGGCCACACTTGATTTTTTTTATTTGAGAGTGTGTTTCGAGGTGGGCGGTAGTGCCTACTATGCGTTACCACCATCCCGGATGCGTAATTGCTATATTTACCCAAGCATTGCCTATTTGTGCCGTGTCACCTACCCTATCGAGACTACTACGAGTTTGTTTTGTGTCCTACCTATGGATTATCCTCTGGTAGCCTCCTGATCTGGAGGTGTTATGGTACCGTGTAGACTATTGGCACTATAAAATGTGTTAAGGTGGAAAATATAAAGCCTTAACCCTATTTTAATAGTTTACTTTACTATAGACATTATTATAATAGAACATATTACTATATAGTAGATAGTTTAACAGATCCTTAAAGGATGGTTATCCATCCTTTGAGTTACTTGTATTTCAGTTGTTATTTCACTTGATTGTGATTTATTGATATAAGAATGTTAATCCTCACTCGAGTGTTTTGTATTTTGTTTTACGCTCGGGTCAGACTGAGTGATACAGCTTTTGAGACTCACTTTTGGAGTTGGAGCTTCGTTTGGAAATCCATCTACATCTTTTCAACTTGTAGTAATTCAGTTGATTCCAGTGATGTATTTTGATCTTGTATTTGACTATTTTATTTGAAACTTCTAATGTATCTTATATAACTCTGATATATATATATATATATATAGTAGCTTCATGAACTACTATTCATTTTGTTTTCGCTGCATATTGTTACATTACTCTGTGTCTGTGATTCTGTGATTTATTTATTTACTGTATATGTTAAGTTTTTCCAATACAAATTAACAATCTGATATTTTAAGCAATTCAAGTCTGACATGTGCAGATGCAAATGGTTGAAAATATCGGGATGTTACAATAGAAACAACAAGAAAGAAAGTAGATTTCAAATACAACAATACATAACTAATTTAGACCATATACTTCATTTATTTTAAGATTGGTTTATATTCAATTAGTTGATTCCAATTCATTTCATTTGATAAATCAAATTCATCATGTTCACATTTGATTGATTTCATTTTTATATAATTTTTATTCAATTGATTGGTTTCAAATTTATTAACATTTATTGCAAAAAAATTCACAACTGTTTTTTTATATTTTACTCATCTATTAAATCTATTAGGCCGACCATAGTTAATTCCACCTCAACATTTAATTTCAACTATTCAAAACTATTTAGATTTCAATTTAAATAGATTAATATACAACAATTTGATTTAATCCATTTTATTAAATCATTAATTATTTATTATATCCATATTTGATTGATTCAATTTAATGTATTTCAATCAATAGATTTGGTTTCAATTTATTAGCATTTGTTACAAAATTTCCTTTTTAAAATGAAATTTATTTGATTTAACTCATTTATTTACCCATTTATTAAATACATTTGACCCTAGTTAAGTTGATTTCCCTTAATATTTAAATTTCACTATTTTTAAGTTCCTATTTATTTACTTAATTAGCATTCTCCCTTATTTATTTAATTTATTCCACTTGATATACATTTTGCAACATATATTACGTGTATAAACATCCTACAACCATATATTTTTCAACAATTAAATTTTCCTTTTTATTACCCAATTTATTATCAGCAAATTCCCTTAATAAAATATTGTTTTTGCTATCTTATTACTTATCATAGTGATATTCAACTACATTCTAATTACATTTAAACTTTTCTTGGTAAGTTATATTAATGTTTTAGAGTATAATTAAACACTATACAAATTTACTTTTTACAACATTTATATTAGCCAAATTTTAGTTTGACCAATTTATTACTGAAGTTTCTCTTGTATGACCTCACTTACATATTTACTCTAACATTTTAACTTTTTGAATAATATAGGCAAGTTACATATATTAGAATGAAATTTAGTATTATACAAGTAAGTTTTTATTCAATTTCAATTATTTCAAGTTGGCTTAATTCCATTTATCATTTCAGATATTCCGATTATTCTAACATTTTACTTTATTTCAATATTTGAAATCATTCTAAATATGAAACTTAAGAGTTAAATTTTCGGTTTTTCTTCAAACTATTTGAAACAATTATATACATATGTATTATATTAATCAAATCATATTCAAGAATCTCAAATTATACACAGGTAATTCAAACAAAATTCATTGTCCAAAACATAAATCTAGCAAAGCTGCAATGTGGTCTCTCCACTTCGAGACTCAAAAATGAATGTCGATGACACTGCAATCATCATCGAAATTATTTTCCAGCAACAAACGAAGAGAGTACAGACTCAACTCCTTTAAAAATTCTTATGAAACAATTTCCATTCGAAAATACTTTCGAATAATATATTCTAAAACTTTAAAAACCAAAATTTTGGAAAAACCAAAAATTTAAATTCTCAAATTCTTAATTTAAATTCATTTCAATTCCAAATTAAAATTTTAAACCATGTTTTATAATTTCATTTATCTATATCGTGTTCCAATAGTCAATGGTTTACAAAACAATAAATGAAAATCAAATACTATCGTTTCTAACAACCAATTTCATTCAACTATTTAATTTCAGAAAATTATACTCTTATATATATATATAATATAATCAGACAAAATTTATTTTTCATTTACCAAATTTGAAAACAATATGGTGTCAGCTTGCTCTGTTCAAGTGTTTTGGATTTCCTATCGATAGCGCTAGTTAGACGAATTGATCAAAACCCAAAATTCAAACTTTACAACTCAAAAAACACAACATAAAATATTTTAATAAAAGTTTACAAATACACTCCCTCACTCGATGATTCCAAAATGGATTTCAAAACAAGGATAGAGATTTAAATTTTTAGGGACCCTGATCAAAAGAATTCTAATCTAGAAGATAAGCTCAAAACGAAGGTAAGATGATTAAATAATAAAAGAGAAAGGATATAGAATTATATTAATCGCGGACAACCTCAACCGGGTCAACCATGACTTAAATAATAAGATCAATGCAGAATTCTGAGTAAAATCAACATTCGATCGCCAAAGATAGAATTCGGGTATAACAAAGGATAGTAGTATCTAAACCGAGGATACTGAAATCTACGGTGAATCAATGCTTATTGTAAAGGAGTTTCACTCCTTTACAAATCATTCAGTGAAGCTATGGTATGCTCCAGAAACAAGAAAATACGAATATGAAGGATAAGGATGGATTTCAGAATGAAGATAGGGTTCTAAAGTTCGAAAGAAATCCAAATCAAAGAGGAAGGAATTCAAGCTCGAACGAAGGTGATTCCGTAATTAAATTTACTTTATATATATTATAATTGGTCCATGCTTCGCACACGGGCTGTTTATTTTATTGTAAACGGAAAGCAAGCGCATTTTTGGAATTTCAAAAAGATGTCGAGTAAATTAATTCAACGAGTTTTCTTTATTAGTAGTAGAGATGTTGAGTTTTGCAAAAAACCAGAGCTCTGATACCAACTGTAATGACCCGATATTTCGTGTCATTCGCATCCACACATGTCGGACTTGAATTGCTCAATATACTAGATTGTTAATTTGTATTTGGCAAAGCTCAACATACATAGTAAATAAAATAATCACAGACATATAGTATTACAATAATAAGTAGCGGAATAGATAAATAGTAGTTCATGAAGCTACTATATAAACATCGGAGTTTGAAATAAAATACAACAGAATATATCAAATACAGTGTAGTTTCGAGTACAAACAGATGACAAGTCTGAACAAAACCACTGGATAGCTGAAAGCTGAATAGATACAGATGGATTTCCAAATGAAGCTCCAACTTCGAAGGAGAGTCTCAAATGCTGTGACACTCAATCTGACCCGAGCGTAAAGCAAAACACAAAACACTCGAGTCAAGATTAACATTCTTATACAAATAAATCCAACTCAAATGAAATATCAACTGAAATAAAGTAAATCAAAGGAAGTTTTAGGATAACCATCCACTAAGCATCCGTTAAACTATCTACTATGTATTAATATACGCTATTATAATATGTCTATAGTAAAGTAAAAGTGTTAAAATAGCATTAAGGCATTACCCATATCCCCCTCAACTCATTTTATATATTCTCGTAGTCTATATAATGTCGTACGCTTCTCCGTAAACTGGAGGTTTACCCAGAGGACTTCACATAGGTACGGTACAAAACAAACTTAGAAGGCACGATAGGGAAAGCGAAAAGGCACTCAAGGCAATGCCAGGGTTGATATACCGTTTGCGGATCCAGACTGGTGGTAACGCATAGCAGCTACTACCGCCCACCTCGTGACACACTCCAAAATCAAAGGATGCACCCAATCACATCACAAAAGCAATAGAATGGTATCGAAGAAATGTGTCTGATAGGAGGAATAACCTCACTTGGCCCGACATGGCTCCTTTTAAGCCGCATTAAGCTGACTCACGGGAGTCAGGGATAGGTAAATACCATATAGAATCATCACCAAACCATCCTACAACATTCTGGAATCTCCACCAGATACAGTTGTTAAAGTGGTTTTCGGTATTAGTAGAGAGTATGACAATATCTGATCCCCGTCTCTTAACAACCCATCGTTATTATAACACCGCGGTCATTTCAAAATAGTTTATACTTCAAAACCAAAATATCATTTTACATTTCAAAACATATCAATACGTTATCATTTCCATTTCAAACATATCCATTTCCAAAAATCATATCACTTTCAAAAGTTATAGCACTTTCGAAACCAAAACACTTGAAATTATAACACTTTGAAATCATAATACTTCAAAAAACCATGACTTTGAAATCTAACTTCCACCACTTAAATAGTTTAGATATTAATAATAATATATGATAAAATAGATTATAAAATAGTTTATATAAAAATAGTTTACGTTAAAAGTGGTTTATATTAAAACAGTTTATATTTAAAATAATTTATAAAGTAAAATATAATTTAAAAATACTTTATAAAATAAAATAGTTTCCTCAAATTTCACAAATAAATTCAAATCAACTCGAATTCCAAAATTACAATTTAATTCAATCCCATTTCTTCAACTTCGATTTAAATCAGTTTCTCAATAAAACATTTAAATTTGTATCTATTTCAAAAACAGATTTGAACCACAAAATAAATCATTTCAATTTCAATATATTTCAAAACTTTATTATTCAAACATTTTCAAACTAGATTTGATAATTTCATATATATCATAATTTAACATCGTTATTATTTAGTTTTGAAATTTTTACTTAATAAATCCAATATCATTTAAATAAAACCTCAAATTATATATGAACTAAATATTTTCTTCTATTTATCTAAACTTGAAATATTCATTTAATTACCTTAAACAAAAATCAAGTTATAAAATCATATCCTTTCAAATCTTAATTTCAATAAGTTTCAGGTCGATTTAATTAAATAAAATTCTTAATTAAATACAGTTTCAAATAAATTCAAATTTATCTTCCCAACCATATTTATAAAAATCATCATAAATCTATCTTAAAATAAAATTTCAAAAACTAACTTATAACCTTAAAAAATTTCAAACTAATAAATTTAAAAATCTAAATTTTAAACCCTTATAAATTAAAATATATATATATATATATATATATAATATCTTAAAATCAATATTTATTAAAACCAAAATATTCATTTCAAACCTTGGAAATCATTTTAATATATATATATATATATACATATATATAGACCAATGGTGTATGTACATAATTTTCTATCCTATTGTCAAGTGATACAGATATATATCATTTAAATCCGCAATTTAAAATATATATGGATATATATCACTTCAACCCGCAATCCCAAATTCAATTCAATGAAAATCGCTTGGGTTTATCATTTCAACTCATAACGATTTTTCCCTATTCTACAAATCGTTCGGGTATGTATCATTTCAACCCATAGGAAATTCTATACAAACAGGGAACTTGCAGAGTGAGAACATATACGATAAAATATGACATATAACAATAGGTATATATCATCAGTAATTAAATAAAATATAAACAATAGGATATGGTGTCATATCCCACAAGTGAACAGATACATATAATAACATGTATATAGTAATGTAAATAACTAATGGTAGCATATTTCAATTGTCGTTTCAATTGAAATCAAATTTAATAAATACAAGAATGTTAATCATGAGTGATTACTCACCTTTCGAGGTTAGAGCGATAGACAATGAAGCTGAAATACGAAATCCAGGCATGCCATCCCAAAACAAGGCAAGATTGAATCGATGAACGAAGCTGATAAATAGGGATTGACGAAATCAAGTCGGAACTGGATTGACGAAGATAACTGATATAAGTGAACTTAGATATATATAACTATATATATAACTATTTATATATATAAAAAATCTTATTCGAAATTCTAATATGTATTAAATTAAATATTTATGCATTTTTAAAATCGTTGTTTATACTTATAATCAATCTTGTTTTACATATACACATGTCATAAATTTAAAAAAAAAAATACTACTATAAGGTATAGGCAATACCGACCTATATATAACCCATTTACTTTATAACATATTATATATTACTTAGCACTTAAACAAAACAGAAATATATATATATATATATGCCAGAATACAACAAACATTTATCATATAAATCCAACAACAAATATATATAACACTGACTATGTATATGACTTTTAAAACTTTATATACTATAACAATACAACTTACTATATATATATATATATATATATATATATATATATACTCATGTATACTTGTATTTATAACACACACAAATCATACACTAAAAAATCATGAAATCTGAGATGAATATATAACTGTAAATATATTTGTGCTGCAAAATATGTATAACTGTCATATTAAACTATATATATTATACTAAAGTAATGCGCAACTTTATATATAATATAAACTAGTACAATATATAACCTGCAAGCACAAAAATCCCACCTAATAATATAAAAAAACTATTATATAAACTATATATTCAACTTAACAGACCAAATATAAACTTATATAAATAATGTAAAACTTATAAAATCTTATATATTTAAACAAATCGATATATTATCTTTCTAACTTTCATATATATATATATATATATGCGTATGCTTATATATACAAGTTGTTAACACTTTCCAAAAGCAAAACATAAAAGAAGATAAATGCAGTTAACAAAATAGGCATGCAAACTTATAAAACTTATATATTCCTTATCTATGTACCGACCTTATTAAATTATAATGTATAAAAAGATCACTCAAGTATACTTATATAAACGTAAACCCATATAACTCATATATACCTATACAAAAGAAAGGGAAGGAGGCTAAGCTTCGGTGTGGAGGGAGATACGCGCATGTGGACTGCTTGGAGGATCAAGAGGTGGAGCGCCAAGAGTGAGATGACCCACTTTCTTTTCCTTAAATTTTTTTTTTTGCATATGTAAAGTGGTCATCTAAATTGAGAAAATCATCTTTCTTATTTTTCTCCTTTCCAGGATCTTTCTGCCAATAAATATTGGTTAGTTTTAATTCAACTTAAACTTACATATATGAAGATATATAAGTTAATTTCTACTTGAATCAGAGTATAAAAATTTATAAGTAGAAATCCGCTGAAAGTTGTTAATAATAACTTCCCACATAGCAATATAATTTCTAGAAATCAAATTTCTAGGCATACTAAAATCATTGCTTGATTTTTGGTTTCAGGTTGCTAGGCTTAGCATTTGTATTTATTTCCATAATCTTATTATTGTATAAACTGTGCCCTTGCTTGGGCATGTGTGTGTCTCTAGGAAATTTCAGGTGCTCGTTCATTTTTTATAACTGAGTCTCCCCTGTATTTTTGAGTTGTATAGCTTTGTTGCAAAATTGAATTTAAATCTCTTTTTTTTTCCAGTGCTGGCTCAATCCAGACTCAATAATGTGGTTAGGTTAGCCATATCTATTTTGCATTTATTCTAAAACAAAGAACACATCATTTTTTAGACCATTTTTAAAGAACTCAAAACCCTTTCTTCTGCCAGATTTTTATCTCAATTTAAACATAGGTTTTCTAAAGTTAAATACTTGGTTATTCTTTCAATCCATACATCCTTATGAACTCAGATCATCTATCATCATAAGTTGATCAGTTTAAAAATTTAGAGACTTCATTACTAGACAACACATTGGTAAGTCAAGACACAAGAGTTTCAGCTGATACATATAAGTTTTATATTTGCAGAACAGTATAGCAAAACATTGGCTTCTCAAGCAAACTTAAACTAAGCAGATTGACAAAAGTCAACATAAACATCAAATTTAACTTCAGCAATTCTTTAAACATAATATCCAAAATCTCTAAGCAGTTAAACATCCAAGTTTGATCCATGAAATACCTATTTACCTGCACAATCACTATGGACTGCCCCATAAAATATGAGACACCCAATAGTGCATTAACACACACATAGGTCAGACTAATGCCTAGTATGAGTAATCTAACTGAAAACATAAATTTTATATAACTTTTCTCATATTCAAATAACTATAAAATAGATAGAAGAATGCAATATTGCTCTTATGCATATTTCTGGGTAACCTGTGCATGTTCATTAGTGTACACAAAATGATACATAATTCAATAATTTGTTACAGAGAAAACCAACATAGAATTCATCCATAGAACACCATCAGTTAGTCAACACAATTATCAATTAAATCATCATTCCTCATCTACAGATTTTCTGGCCATTAGGAATTTTACCCAAGCCTTCACATGAACCTGTTACTAATGTTCAATATCAAGTATTTTGTTTTTATGGTCTTTAGCTACTTTCCCTTTTATTAAATCACACACTGTCTGGGGCATATTCACTGTTAACCCAGCACACTCAGGCCCCTGTGTATAATCATACCATGTGTGAGCTTGCAATGTTCACCTTGCCAAGCTATATTTTGTAGCCCTAAGATCCCAAGTCCTTAGTTAAGTTACTAAGTGTCACTCCCCCTTTTCTTTTAATACCGTGTTAATACCTCTCTGCATCTCATGTTCAAGCAGTGAAGAAAACATTCAGTCCCATATATACATCCAGAGGTTAACAAATCATGTTTTCACTAGCAAGCACTTTTCCATAGGAACAGAGGTGATTTCTTAAACATGTTATTTTTCCTATGAATTTCAATAGATCCTAATACAAACATATGGCCATAGATAAATTTTTCTGTTGGTTTCTTTCTACCTCTGATTCAATCAGATCTATATAGGTCCTCAAATCTGACTAAATCACAAGTATGAGATTTTATTGGATAGTTCATGGAATGTAGAGGCTCAACACATGTATACATTGCACCCCTATATTTTCATTTTCTGTTGATATGAGACATAAGCAACAATACAATGTTGCAGCCCCATATCCTCCTTCATTTTTAGACCATATATCCATATTAAGTATCTTGGGTTTTAAACTACCAAATACATATAAAGAAAACCCATACTAACTACTTCATCTCACAGTTAAATCATAACACAGAAAGACATATTTAAACATTAAATCCCTGGCTATTTCACTCTGGGTAAATCAATATAAAAAGGGTTTTCATTTAAACAGAGCATAAAGCAAGTCAAAGTTACTAAATCATAAAAACAACATAGCTTGCAAACAAATAAAAATATAAATTTAGTCAAGCTGCCTCAATATTCAGGATTTATTGCTTATTGCCAATGTTTCCAGTGAGGTTACTCACCTTAACTCCTTTTCCTAAGCCTTCCTTTTCCCTTTGATCTTCCACTTCCTCTTAACTCTAATGGCCAATGCTCTCTGGTTTATATTTCTATTGCTATATTTTTTTTCTCTGTTTTAAAAATAGTGACAGATCTCACTACCCTTAAGCCTTCTTATACTAGACCCTGGCTGCCACTAGGGTTTTAGAAAGTTACCCAATGTCAGTTTTTCCCCATCAACTATGATCTGCTTCTCATTTTTTTATAGAGAAAATGGGCAAGTGGTCCTTGTTATATTTTTCTCAGAAAATATACCCTATTCCTTTTATCTTACCCCGGGTCATGTTATATGCATGACTTACATTTTTTTTTTCAAGCAAAAGAATTACTTAAATTAGCTAAAGTGTTTTATTAAAGATTCATACTATTATCATGCAAACCTTGTCTTCTACCAGCAGTGCTTTCTTATGCTCCTGCATATCATATGTAAACATATTTATTTATTTATTTAAGTACTTACTATCTTCTGCATATGTTTATTCTAGACTACATACATTATTTTCTTTATACTAAACTTGTTTTAAAGACATATTCATGTATGCAATAATCATGTCTGCATGCCTATGTATTTGAAATTTATTTATTCTAACTTACAAATTAATTTCTGCCTATTTTATATTGTAGAATATGTGTATGTGTATGTATTGTCTAGTGCACCAGTACATACCTTTTTTTTTAACCATTCATTGGCAACAAGTTTCCATTCCTATTTTTCCAATTATTAAACAATCATAAACTAAATTGAATCATAAAATTACCCTAAAAAATCAGGGTTATCACATATACCCCTCCTTTTAGGAATTGTGTCCCACAATTCTTTCATACTTAACTCAAGTATTTTCAATCTAGAAAATCCATCATTTTCAAACTAACCTCTTAGTTAAACTCTGCGTAAACTTAAAACAAAATTCACACTACATATTTAATCAAAGTATTTATGAACATATATATGTTACACCTTTTATTCAATCAAACAATTTTGGATAATCATTTTTGATTTTATCTTCCACTTCCCATGTGCAATCATTTAGGTCGAGGCTCCACTGCACTTTCACTAATTTAATTTCTTTATTCCTTAATTTCTTAATTTCTCTTGCAACAATACCTACTGGCTCTTTTTCATAAACCATTCTAGGATCAATCTGCACATCCCTAGTGGATTCCAAGATTGTCTCTGCATCATGAATCCATCTCCTTAACTGAGATACATGAAAAACATCATGCATTGCCCTCATCTCCTCTGGCAATTCCAACTTATAGGCTACATTTCCAATTCTTTCTAAAAATTTATATGGTCCTATGTATCTGGGAATTAACTTTCCTTGTTTCCCAAACCTTAGAACCTTCTTCATAGGTGATATTTTAACAAATACAAAATCTCCTACATCATATTGTACTGCCTTTCTCTTCTGATCTGCATATTTCTTTTGCCTATCTTGGGCAGAAGCAATTCTTTTTCTAATCAAAGCTATCTTTTCAGAAATTTCTTTTACATTTTATGGTCCTAAGACCACCTTCTCCCAAGATTCAATCCAACTTGAAGGTGATAAACATGGCCTACCATAGAGTGCTTCAAAGGGTGCCATGCCTATGCTACTGTGATAACTGTTGTTATATGCAAACTCTGCCAGAAATATGTGATCTTCCCAGTTTCCTCCCCAATCCAATATACATGCCCTCAACATGTCTTCAAGCAATTTATTCACAATTTCTGTTTGACCATCAGATTGGGGGTGATATGCTGTACTCAAGCATAGATCGGTCCCCATTGCTTTGTGAAAACTTTGCCAAAATTTTGAAGTGAAGATGGTATCTCTATCACTTACTATAGTTTTTGGTATTCCATGCAATCTAACTACTTCCTTAATAAATAATTGAGCTAATGTGCATGCATTCCTTTCTGATTTTACAGGTATGAAATGAGCTGATTTAGTTAGCCTATCTACTACAACCCAAATACTATCATTTCCCCTCCTAGTTTTTGGCAAACCATCAATGAAATCCATTGATATATCTTCCCATTTCCACTGTGGTATTTGTAAAGGTTGAAGCATCCCTGAAGATCTTTGGTATTCATCTTTTACCTGTTGACAAACCATGCACTTAGACACATATGTTGCCACTGCACTTTTCATACATTTCCACCAATAATCTCTTTTGAGGTTATGATACATTCTTGTGCTTCCTGGATGTATGGTATATTTACTTTTATGATAAGCATCCAATATTTCTTGCTTCAATTCATCAATGGAAGGAACACATATTCTCCTTCCTTTCTTCAAATGGCCCTGATCATTCAACAGAAAACCTTCCACTATCTCTCCATTTAATATCTGAGTTTTCTTCTCAAGTAAAGATGAATCTTGGTATTGTAGCTTTTCAACTTTAGTTTTTAATTCTGACCCCAAAATAACAAAACTTAACTTTCCCATCTCTACATTCTCACTGCATATGCTCATATTTTCTACACTTTCACTTTCTACTTCTGAGTCAATCAATAGTGATAGAGTGTTAAACTCTTCTATCATTAACCTAGCTACATTAACATGCTGTCTACTTAAAGCATCTGCTACTTTATTAGCCTTTCCAGGTGTATACAATATTTCAAAATCATATGAGGCTAGTAGTTCAACCCACCTTTGTTGCCTCATGTTTAATTCTTTTTGTGAAAACAAATATTTAAGTGAATTATGGCTTGTGTAAACTTCAAATTTTGCCCCTAACAAATAATGTCTCCATAATTTAAGAGCATATACTATAGCAGCCAATTCAAGGTCATGTGTAGCATACTATATCTCAGTGGGTTTTAACTGTCTAGAGGCATAAGCTATCACTTGATGTTGTTGCATCAATACTGCCCCAAGTCCTTGTCCACTTGCATCAGTATATATCACCAAATTTTCATTTCCTTCAGGTACTTTTAGTATTGGAGCTTGTATTAGTGCCTCCTTCAACTTCCCAAAGGCTTTCTCACATTCCTCAGTCTAAGCAAATACCTGATTCTTCCTTGTCAACCTAGTTAATGTAATTGAAATCTTTGCAAAATCTTGTATAAACCTTCTATAATAACCAGCCATCCCCATAAAAGATCTGACCTCTGTAACACAAGTAGGTCTTTTCCAAGCTTGAACTGCAATTACCTTATTGGGATCTACAGATATACCTTTTTCTGATATCACATGTCCTAGAAAGTTTACCTCATTCTGCCAAAAAGTACATTTTGAAAATTTTGCCTTCAAATTTTCTTGCCTCAATTTCTGTAGTACCATATGCAAATGATTGTCATGCTCTTCAATTGTCTTAGAATAAATTAAGATATCATCAATAAATATCAATACAAATTTATCTAAGTACTTTCTAAAAATTCTATTCATCAAATCAACAAAGTAAGAGGGAGCATTTGTCAAGCCAAAGGGCATCACTAAAATTCATAAAGTCCATACCTAGTATTAAAAGCTGTATATTTAATGCTTTCCTCTTCTACTTTCATTTGATAAAATCCTTAAGCTAAATCAAGTCTGGAGAATATTTTTGCACCACTTAATTGATCAAAAAGATCATCAATTCTTGGTAAGGGGTATTTGTTTTTAAATGTAATTTTATTTAACTCTCTATAATCAATACATAGTCTGAGAGATCCATCTTGCTTCTTAACAAAAACCACCGGTGCTCCCCATGATGAGCTACTGGGTCTGATGAAGCCTTTTAATTCTAGTTCAACCAATTATTTCTTCAGTTCTATCAATTCTTTAGGCCCCATTCTAGTTGGCCTCTTAACTACTGGGTTAGCTCCTAGAATCAGTTTAATTGAAAACTCTACTGGTCTATGGTTTGAAACTCCTCTAACTTCAT
Source organism: Allium cepa (assembly GCA_030765085.1). Lineage (NCBI taxonomy): Eukaryota > Viridiplantae > Streptophyta > Magnoliopsida > Asparagales > Amaryllidaceae > Allium > Allium cepa. The sequence goes on along the minus strand of CM060931.1, from coordinate 138,269,466 downwards.
CAAACGCATCAGCATATTCATTTACTATAGGAATTTCTTCTAGTGCTGGAATGTGCTTCTCACTAGATAAGTTAGCAAGGGTAACTATATTTCTGTTCATGTTTACTTCACAAAGAACAACTATCCTTTTTCCTTCAGAAGTTTTCAATGATATGGTGGAGGTCTCCACATTTATAACAGCCCTATATTTTCTTAACCAATCAACTCCTAAAATGACTCTAATGCCTGGATATTGCAACACATATAGGTCTGCATTGAACATATATCCCCCTATATTCAATCCCAGTTGCATACACATCATACCCAAAACACAGGAATTACCTAAAGGACTTTTAATAAGCAATGGCCTATCAACAATCATACAATTCAATTTTAATTGTTGTGCAATATCATGAGAAATTAAAGAGTGTGTAGCCCCAGTATCATACACTACTGTAAAAGGTATTAAGTGAATAAGAAAAGTACCTTCAACTTGGCCATGATTCTCAACATTTGGTCCTTCTGTTGCTTTGTCTTTCACCTCCAAAATACTCACTTTTCCTTGCTTAAACTCTGGACAGTTCCTCCTTATGTGACCTTCCTTTCCACACTGGTGACATTTGAAGGATGCTGGTTTAGGATTTGTACACCTATTTTTCATGTGTCCCTCTTATCCACAATTATAGCAAGTGATTTTCTTCTTAACCTCAGCAGTTTTGACTTCTTCTGATTTTTTGGTGGAAGTTACATCTGTTTTCTTTTTATCATAAGGGTGAAACTTACCCTTTCCTTTCTTATTTTGATTATTCCTTAGTGCTCTGAAATTTTCCCTGGCTTTATCATGCTGTTCAATACTCAGAGTCAGATCCAAAACTTGATCAAATGTCCTGTCCTTATATGGCAACATAGCTCTACTAAGGCTAGCATTCAGCCCTTGAATGTATCTGCCATTTTTAGCTTCTCTGGTTGTGATAAGCACTGCACCATATTTTGCTAGTGATTCAAACTTTTATGTATACTCAGTAACACTCATAGTCCCCTGCCTTAATTTAATGAATTCCTCTAGCAAAGACTCTTTAGCTGATGCAGGTACAAATCTTCCTTCCAACATTTCCTTAAATTGATTCCATGTCACTTCTCCTTCAGGTCTTCCAGCTTTGATAACTTCCCACCAGTCCAAAGCTGCTCCTCTCAGTTGTCTAGATGCTATTTGCCTCTTCTTTTGGTCTTCAACTTGCATATCTGTAAAAATTCTGTCCAAAATTCTAAGCCAGTTTTGAACTCCCATGATCCCCTCTGTTCCATCAAAAGTTTTGCCTCCAAGATTGGTAAAGGTCTTGAGAAGTTTGCAAAGCTCTTCATGTGGATTTTCTTGCCTATTGCCTACTCCATCCCTTAGGGCTCTCATATATTCATGCATATTCATCATAGGTGGTTCACTTGGTCCTACATCTTGTTGTCTAGGTGTCACCATAGTTCTATGGATATAACACTTAAGTTAGTTCATTTTGCCTATTCCTCTATAAATTAATTTACTTCAATTTATCCTTATTTAGTTATAATAGATATTAATAATATATGTACTAACAGAACAAAGTATCTAAAGCAATTAACACATCATACATCAATGCAAACAAGTTCATACAAAAATTTTCTATTTTATTTAACAACATAGCTCTGATACCAAATGAGATGACCCACTTTCTTTTCCTTAAATTTTTTTTTTGCATATGTAAAGTGGTCATCTAAATCGAGAAAATCATCTCTCTTATTTTTCTCCTTTCAAGGATCTTTCTGCCAATAAATATTGGTTTGTTTTAATTCAACTTAAACTTACATATATGAAGATATATAAGTTAATTTCTACTTGAATCAGAGTATAAAAATTTATAAGTAGAAATCTTCTGAAAGTTGTTAATAATAACTTCCCACATAGCAATATAATTTCTAGAAATCAAATTTCTAGGCATACTTAAATCATTGCTTGATTTTTGGTTTCAGGTTGCTAGGCTTAGCATTTTGTATTTATTTCCATAATCTTATTATTGTATAAACTGTGCCCTTGCTTGAGCATGTATGTGTCTCTAGGAAATTTCAGGTGCTCATTCATTTTTTATAACTGAGTCTCCCCTATATTTTTGAGTTGTATAGATTTGTTGCAAAATTGAATTCAAATCTCTTTTTTTTTCCAGTGCTGGCTCAATCCAGACTCAATAATGTGGTTAGGTTAGCCATATCTATTTTGCATTTATTCTAAAACAAAGAACACATCATTTTTTTAGACCATTTTTAAAGCAACTCAAAACCCTTTCTTCTGCCAGATTTTTATATCAATTTAAACGTAGGTTTTCTAAAGTTAAATACTTGGTTATTCTTTCAATCCATACGTCCTTATGAATTCAGATCATCTATCATCATAAGTTGATCATTTTAAAAATTTAGAGACTTTATTACTAGACAACACATTGGTAAGTCAAGACACAAGAGTTTCAGCTGATACATATAAGTTTTATATTTGCAGAACAGTATAGCAAAACATTGGCTTCTCAAGCAAACTCAAACTAAGCAGATTAACAAAATTCAACATAAACATCAAATTTAACTTCAGCAATTCTTTAAACATAATATCCAAAATCTCTAAGTAGTTAAACATGCAAGTTTGATCCATGAAATACCTATTTACCTACACAATCACTATGGACTGCCCCATAAAATATGAGACACCCAATAGTGCATCAACACACACATGGGTCAGACTAATGCCTGGTATGAGTAATCTAACTGAAAACATTAATTTTATATAACTTTTCTCATATTCAAATAACTACAAAATTGATAGAAGAATGCAATATTGCTCTTATGCATATTTCTGGGTAACCTGTGCATGTTCATTAGTGTACACAAAATGATACATAATTCAATGATTTGTTACAGAGAAAACCAACATAGAATTCATCCATAGAACACCATCAGACAGTGAACACAATTATCAATTAAATCATCATTCCTCATCTACAGATTTTCTGGCCATCAGGAATTTTACCCAAGCCTTCACATGAACCTGTTACTAATGTTCAATATCAAGTATTTTGTTTTTATGGTCTTTAGCTACATTCCTTTTTATTAAATTACACACTGTCTGGGGCATATTCACTATTAACCCAGCACACTCAGGCCCCTGGGTATAATCATACCATGTGTGAGCTTGCAATGTTCACCTTGCCAAGCTATATTTTGTAGCCCTAAGATCCCAAGTCCTTAGTTAAGTTACTAAGTGTCACTCCCCCTTTTCTTTTAATACTGTGTTAACACCTCTCTGCATCTCATGTTCAAGCAGTAAAGAAAACATTCAGTCTCATATATACATCCAGAGGTTAACAAATCATGTTTTCACTAGCAAGCACTTTTCCATAGCAACAGAGGTGATTTCTTAAACATGTTATTTTTCCTATGAATTTCAATAGATCCTAATACAAACATATGGCCATAGATAACTTTTTCTGTTGGTTTCTTTCTACCTCTGATTCAAGCAGATCTATATAGGTCCACAAATCTGACTAAATCACAAGTATGAGATTTTATTAGATAGTTCATGGAATGTAGAGGCTCAACACATGTATACATTGCACCCCTATATTTTCATTTTCTGTTGATACGAGACATAAGCAACAATACAATGTTGCAGCCCCATATCCTCGTTCATTTTTAGACCATATATCCATATTAAGTATCCTGGGTTTTAAACTAACAAATATATATAAAGAAAACCCATACTCACTACTTCATCTCACAGTTAAATCATAACACAAAAAGACATATTTAAACATTAAATCCCTGGCTATTTCACTCTGGGTAAATCAATATAAAAAGGGTTTTCATTTAAACAGATCATAAAGCAAGTCAAAGTTACCATATCATAAAAACAACATAGCTTGAAAACAAATAAAAATATAAATTTAGTCAAGCTGCCTCAATGTTCAAGACTTATTGCTTATTGCCAATGTTTCCAGTGAGGTTACTCACCTTAACTCCTTTTCCTAAGCCTTCCTTTCCCTTTGATCTTCCACTTCCTCTTAACTCTAATGGCCAATGCTCTCTTTTTTATATTACTATTGCTATATATTTTTTTTCTCTGTTTTAAAAATAGTGACAGATCTCACTACCCTTAAGCCTTCTTATACTAGACCCTGGTTGCCACTAGGGTTTTAGAAAATTACCCAATGTCAGTTTTGCCCTATCAACTATGATCTGCTTCTCATTTTTTTTATATAGAGAAAATGGGTAAGTGGTCCTTTTTATATTTTTCTCAGAAAATATACCCTATTCCTTTTATCTTACCCCAGGTCATGTTATATGCATGACTTACATTTTTTTTTCAAGCAAAAGAATTACTGAAATTAGCTAAAGTGTTTTATTAAAGATTCATACTATTTCCATGCAAACCTTGTCTCCTACCAGCAGTGCTTTCTTATGCTCCTGCATATCATATGTAAACATATTTATTTATTTATTTATTTAAGTACTTACTATCTTCTGCATATGTTTATTCTAGACTACATACTTTATTTTCTTTATACTAAACTTGTTTTAAAGACATATTCAAGTCTGCAATAATCATGTCTGCATGCCTATGTATTTGAAATTTATTTATTCTAACTTACAAATTAATTTCTGCCTATTTTATATTGTAGAATATGTGTATGTGTATGTACTATCTAGTGCACCAGTACATACCTTTTTTTTTAACCATTCATTGGCAACAAGTTTCCATTCCTATTTTTCCAATTATTAAACAATCATAAACTAAATTGAACCATAAAATTACCCTAAAAAATCAGGGTTATCACAAAGAGGCTGGGGTGAAGGAGATCATCGGTGATTGCTCAGGTGAGTTCATGGAGTGGGTACTCTGTCGAATCTAGGAAGATGGCTGTGTTCATGGGTTTTAGTGGACGGAGATGGGAGGTGAGGTTTGAGTTGAGGGGTAGGTGGCTTCGGTTGAGCAGGCAGTGGTGTGAAGATATTATGGCCGATCTGGAAGTGGTACACGGTGGTGACGT